>VDFB02105785.1:442303125-442942582 GCA_007258455.2 Sequoia sempervirens | reverse complement strand
TTTTTCTTGGACCCCATCCAATCCCCTTGGGTTCCAAATGTCCAAATCCATTCCTAGTTCCCCTTTCCTTTTGTTCTTGAAAAATATCTTGTCAAGGTTTTTATTTCCTCAAGGATATTTTGTCCCTTTCGAGATTTTGGATTCCCTTCAAACATTTGGAAAAATTCCAAATGTCCAAATATGTTTCACATTCCCCACTCCCATCACCTGAAGAATTTTCACATTTAACCCATAAATCACTATTAATGTTGCAACAACTTCCCCAACTACCAGATCTGATTCTTGGAGCTACAAGAATGATTATAAATGGATTTTTTACCAACTCCAATGTAAAAGAAGGTGTACATGCTTCATTTATTATTTGAAGATCAATTTTCTATCAAAGGGCCATCCCTAGTTATGATTTTGTTGCAGATTTTGTTTTTTTGTTTTTATCTTCATTCATGGATTCATCTTTGTGGAAGCATGGCTATGATGTTAGGGCTAGTTTAGAGGACTTTTAGCTTGAGATTTGGATGGACACATGTCTATACTTGTAGTGTCAAAAAATTTCACCCTTGATAATTTCACACTAGGTTTTTCTCCACCTATGTGCTTGGACCTAATTATGCATTAATCACCCATTTTATAGATATTCTTAAAAATCAAAGATGGGAAATCAAATTATAAATTTAATATTTTCCCCCCTACACTTTTATACCCCCAAAAAAGGTAGATCTAGTCTAGGGTGCACTGCACCCTAGACCACCTAATTTGGCCCTAAATTTAAATATGTAGTGTTAGTGTTTTATTATTTGAATTTATAATTTTAATTGTTGGCTATTGGTATTTAAATTTTGGGAAATTGGATTAATTGTATATAAAAACATATTATTTTCACCATTTCAAATCCTAGAAAATCTATTGAGAAAATTAAAGATCCTAAAATCAGTCAAGGGAAGAATTAGCAACATTATTACAACACTTTCATTAATCAAGTTCAAGCTTGTAAGACATCAAGTTGAAGGAAACAATTATTTTCAAGGAGCTATTATGATGAATCATGCCAAATCATGAAGATGTATTGAGTTATCCTCAACATGCTAGTTGTAGCACTCCATTATGTTTTATGAGCTAACATTTAGGAGGTTTATCAAGCAATCAAGGCATCCATCAATCAAAAATTTTGGCAGCTTGTGTGACATAACTTCATCAAGGATTTCACATCCAGGTAACATTATCATTCATTATTTCAGTCAATTATTATTGTTTTGGCATCTTCTTGACCTCGGGTATGCCCTCTTGATCATCATAAATCATTGTACGTAGAGGTAAAAATACCAGCATTGGGTTTGACTTAGGAAAGCCCTATACAACACAACATTTCCCATATTTTCATGTGTGCATGTTAGATCTAGAGGTAAATTAGTAGGTGATAGTCTTAAGAAATAGAGTGTAGATCTTAATCCACATCTCAAAACTTTTAGATCTAAAAAAGGAGTCTAGTCTAGGGCGTAGAGTGTCCTAGACAAGCAATTCAAGCTCAAATTTTCATTATATGTTCCTCTCTATGTCTCATTCTCAGATATGAAGTTGTTCTACAACTTCTCATTTTTGTATGTCCATTAAATTACATTTTCAAATCTAGGGTTATATGTCAAATAGGCTTGTCAAGTCACATACAAAATTTATCATCCTCACAAATTCAAAAACAAACATAAACCCTAGGAGGTCGGCTCACCCTTATGGAAGCAATTCAATCATAAACTCTAGGAAATTTATGTTTAATGTTGATTCAAGTGAAAAGGAGATAATCTTAGTTATCCTAATTGGATCTAGGATCAATTTTCCACTCAAAAGTACCTAACTTGTAGGGGCTTTGGCTAGGGTTTCCTTCCCAATCACATGCCCTATCTCTCTCTCCTATGACCTACAAATGATATAAGGCACTTTTGGTCTCATTGTAAGGGTTCTTTCCTAGATTTTCTCTAGTAGACTTATGCTACTTTTATATTTAGTAACTATAAAATTAGCTTTCATGTCTCTATGTTAATAAAATCATTTTTTTACATCTTCTCAATGCTTTTATCTTGAGTAACATTTGATACCTCTATGTATTCATTAAATTTCATCATTTTTACAAGTTGTAGGATTATGCTAATTTGTTGTAAGTCATGTTAATTGTGGGTAATTTGCACCCCCTTTAGGATTTTTCAGACTCTAGCCTTCATGCTCTCTTATAAATCTAGTGAAATAGAGAATTGTGTGAGCTTCTTCAATGGTTTTGTTGATACTTTACGTAATCACAGGTAGAAATAAACATAAAGATATCAAGTTTCCACAATCCATCAATATTTGTGCATCACCATATTTCTAATTGTCAACATCCTCTTCTCTCTTTTCCTTTTGCACTTTTATAGATTAGGATTAGTGTAGAGTTATCTAGTGTTGGGTTGGACTAGTATTGTTGCATCTATTTTTGAGAGGAAGCTGGCATTTTTCAAAGATCTTACCTCATCTACAAGGTCCCATACTCCAAGGTCAGTTCCATTGTGTCATTGGAATTTTGAACCCCATGTTCAGTAGGGTGTAATTTTATGTGACAATAGTAACCATGAAACCACACATCCCATGATATGCTTCACATATTCACTCTATAAAAGAGCTTAATACAATGAAAACCAAGTCAAATAATCAACTAGCCAACACCAACCACTAAATATGTGATTTATTTTATAGATTCAAGCTCACACAAAACAACCAAGTGGTAAAGGTATAATAATGAGACTCAAAACCATAAGTGCACAAAAATATTAACCCCAACATATACTTTTTGGTACTTAGTTTTCTCAATATTAAATAATTTTCTAATGTGTAACCCACACATAAAATATTTAACCAATGTCACATACAACTTTATAAGTGGACCCAAATAAATATTTAAAGTAGCTAAGCACATCTCCAATATGCACCACCAATAAATTTTTATTTTACACAATTAAACTATTTTTTTCTTGTGCAAGGTGTACAACACCTTTTTCTTAAGATTCTCTCACTTGGTGTATACATGGAATAAGGGTCAATTAGATGCATTATAACCATCTATAAATACCACATGAATATCCAACATGATCTCATTCTCCATCAAGATACTGACAATAACATCTAATATAACCACTATCTCAATCAATAACTCCTCTCATCCTCTAAAATGGTACATATAAAAAAAAGGAGAGATCCAAGGTGAAGATACACCAATCCTAAGAACAAAAGCATCAAATCCATGTGACAACAAACGCTCCAAACTAGTACCAAGGTAAAAACCCATATGATTAGAAATAAAAACCACAAAAAAATTAATACACCTAATCATCCATACCTACCAAGGTATTCAAAACCATAAATATAAATCATGCCAACAACATATTCAACCCATAAATCATTGAAATTACAAGATCCATGTATAAAACCTATATCAATGAAGAAAATACACATCTAGGAACTCCCACTACATATGAATTGTTAAATTTAAAAATAGACCAAGGCATACAAATTCTACCAACCAACACTCATACCAATGTGTGTCTTATAATAAAACCATGTTGTAACAAATAATAATCATAATTATCCACACATGCAATAAAAACTATGGCATGCTCTCCCCAACAAGTTGCCATAAATTTACCAAGCCCACCACACCAAAAAATATAAACATGAACCTTCAAGAAGTAGTCATATAAAAAATAATGAAGACATATAAACCATATCACATAACATGTCCTTCTACCAACACCTCAAATTTCTAAGCTATGCTAAGTTAAGTAAGATATTATTCATAATTCCAATTTAAAATCCTTATCAACACCCAACCTTTTAATATCATAGATCAAACAAATCATATGTATCTCATATAACCAACATGGATGTAAGCATCTCCAAAGAAAGTAAGAAAAAACTCAAATTCATTCCCTCACCAAGAATAAGCCCCATACCATCTCCTAAAATCCATTTAAATGAAATCATAAATCAAAATCATACATGTAGAAGGAGATAAACATGCCAAACAGTCCTCAAGTGAACCCTCCAAAACTAAAAAACCATAGCTCAATATTTATATCCATGAGAAGAAAAAGCATAAAACATAATGTATAAGAAAACAAGATGAAAATTCCTATTAGTTTTTTATCTACAAAGTAGACCAAGAGTGGAGAATGGGATTATCCTTCATGATACACAAAGCAACAATGTCTCTATCAAAGGAAAATGTCATTTAAGATCCATCATGAACTCACATTCATATCTAGGTGAATTTTCCTTGGATTTCCTTTTGAAACCTCCAAAGAGTATCTATCTTAATAAATGTCTCTAAAATCAACAAAAATCTAGCCTTACCCAAGTCTATAAGTATCCATGAGAACCTATAATTGATTAATCTAGGCTAAGCTTTAAATGCAACACTACACTCTCATGAAGCTCCTAAGCACATAACCAATATAATCAATACTAAGAGAACTATCTAGATCGTTGTCAAAGCTCTAATTATAGAATTAGGAACACATCATGACAACTTGATCTAACATTTCCTCGTAGGAGATCACATTTTCCAATGAACATATAATACTCCCAAGAGAACTTGTATCATGTCAAAACTCCTACTAGTATCCAAATTAAACCAATACAAAATAAAAAAAATCCTCTCAACCAAGAATCACCTATCAAAATTGACATCAATAAACCAACACCTCAACCAGATAATATGAGATTCCTTGATGGCTAACCAAGATACCATCATCTCCAATAAAATGAAGATAACCATATCCTAAGTGAATATCAACCATTATACACACACACTCAACTATAATTTGAGAAAAAAGTAGAGCAAGATATCCAAGGCAACAAGATAAACCACCACCAAAATATTGCTATCAAAAGCTCCCACTAAACTAAGTAGCTAAGTTATTCATGGAATTGTGTTAAAATATGCTACAAGTATCATAAATTGACTATCTAGGCACTCCAATTATCCATCCTATCATACCAATTCAAAGTACCAATGCACAAATGACCATAGACAAGGCTAACTAACTACATTTGTATTACCACTAAAAAACCTATGGATATAGATAGTCCACATCCAAGTCACCACACTATAACCAATGGGTGGCCAATAAAAAAATCCATAAATCCTAGATCCTAAACTAATGCAACATAAAAATCACTATCATACTAATAACCTCTAAACTGATATAACAAATTATAACTAATGTAGGAGCATCTGGGTCCATAGGCAATCTTGCATCACCCAAAAATGTTTCTTTCAGTTTCAACTCAATTTTGGTTCAATTTTAGGCTATGTTTCAATTGGTCTTTATTACTCTACTTTTTTGAGGATTTTAGGGTCAATTCAACCAAGTAGAGAATATCACCTTGTAGAAGATCTTAATGGGTATATGCAAATCAAATCTAGTGAGAATTGGGTAAGAAATTACTAAGTTATGCTCATACGAGGTTTTCGTCTATTATTGATGTTTTGTTTGCTATCAAACTTTGTGGAAGTTTTTTGTTGAACCAACCATTTAGAATTTGTTCCAATGTTTTTACAATTTTTTATGTATACAACTGCACATACCAGCATTGATGGTCTTTTTTACATTTGTGATAAATCTTATCTACCTAAATTTTTTGGGAATTTCCCAACCATCTAAATTTTATGAATTTTACATGGCCATTAGGATATGTAGGTAAACTCAAGTGATTTGAACCTTTCATAATTTCATCAATCAGTTCAGATGAATAGTTTTGATGATGACATCAACATGGCATAGATATGACATTAGCATGGTGATAATGTAAGCATGACATTAGCAAGGAGAAGGGTTACTTGCCAAAAGTTGATGTAATCATGATGTCACCTAGTACAAATTATAATTTTTTGCTAGTCAACTGAACATGCAAACTTTCCTCGATCATTTGAGCATGCCGACTTTCTTTGGTCATCTAAACATGTGTACTTTCCTTGGTAATCTAAACCTATGAAACTTCCACTTGCTACTAGTCTAGAAAAATTCAACTTCCTATGAAAATTTCACTTGCCATCGGTCCACGAAAATTCCACTTACTGTAGAACTTCTACTTGCTATCGATATATGGAAATTCCACTTCCTACAAAACTTCCACTTCTTACTATTTTATAGAATTTTATTGGTCATCTATATTTGTGGAGTTTCAACTTAGCGTTCCCTTTGTAGACTTGTAGCCTACTTTTGCACTTGTCATTTTTGCAATGAATTGCTTATTGTAATGGACAAGCTTTAATTTAATCTAACTTCCTTGGCCATTGATGGATAAAAGGAAATATTGTATTCATTTTTAGGGGCCTTTTGGGAAGGAGTAAAGGGAATAAGGCCAATTTGTAACTTTTTAATGGTGTTGCATATATTTTGTAGCTCTAGAAAATCCCTATGTAATAAATTGTAATGAGAAAATAAATATAGGCTATATGATTGGGTCACCAAATAATTCCCCTAGTCATAGCTACATCAAGTGGTATTAGAGCATGGTTTGTGCACTGGGGATATGTGTGAGGAGAAGGATTTCATATTTTGGAAAGATAAAATTTGATGAGCTATGTTGAGATTGGGTTCATGATACCACTTGGATTGCTTCCTTATGAAAAGAAAGAGGGTCATCCCACAATAATGGGTCCCAAACATGGGACATCTTGATTTTTTCCTAAAATCACATAATTTTAGAAAAATAACATATGGATCTTGAGATATGGTTTGTTAGTTTTGGAGGGTTCATTTGAGGGATGTTGGCATGATTATCTCCTTATGGATTGTGAGATTATTCATTGATGTTGAGTTTAAGAGATGTTATTGGGTTTATTTCCTTGATTGGGAATGGATTTGGTTTGATCTCCCTTTGGTTTGAGATGCATTCATCTTGGTTATGGTTAGATGTGGATAGTATGGAGGAGATCATACTTATCATAGCTTAACATTTAGAGATGTGTGTAGAAGGACATGCTATAGGTTTTAATTTGTACATTCTCTCTTTGGTCTTATTCTTCTTCCTAGATGTTTGTATTCACATTTTATTAGACTTGAGATCTTGTGTGGAGCTAGGGTGATCACTATGTTTTTGGTCATGTGTTGTTCATTTTTATTTGGTGACAACATGGTTGTTCCTTTATCTCTATCCTTTGTTGGGTGTGGAGAACTTGGGAGAGCTATGGAGACTTGTGGTGAGAGTTGTATTGCAACATATTGGTTTGCAGGATTTACATATCTTTGTGGATGTTCCCTGGTACTACATGATGTCGGTTACACTTTTATGTGTTTCTAAATTGGTGGATCTTGGATGCCTTGATAATTTTTCATATTTGGCATTACATATGTAGTGGGAGTTCTTGGATGTGTATGTTGATTGTATGCGACGTTTGGCACTTGGAGCTTGTGATTGCATGCTATGGGTTGTATATGTTGATGGCATGAGATTCACTTGTTTAGTATACAATTGAGGTATGGATAGTTGGAAGTGATAGAATTTTTTGTGGGTGCTATTTTCAGCTATGGTGATTTTGTCTTGACAACTACTGATACATACTTGTTACCTTTGGATTGGGATATTGATTGTAGGCATGACTTATGCTTCTTTGTGACAAATTGTGTGGTTTATGTTTGGATGGTTTCTTATCTTTGTGGATTGGCATGATGGAGGATGAGAGAATTCATGCTTGAGGTGGTAGTCACCTTGATTCTTGTTACAGGTCTCTGGATGGAGCACATGGAGCACTTTGATTCCTTGATGGTGTATGTGGCTAAAGGGATTGTTCCCTTGTTCATGTTTGTGTTTACTTGTTTACCCCTTATGAAATGTATACAACAAGTGGGAGAATGTTAGGAAAAGGTGTGTTGTCCACCTACATAATATTATAATGTAATTATTTATTTATATTATTTGGTAAACCTAGGGAATATAGGGGTGTGTGCATCACATGGGTCTAGCATTCTTGGGGCCACTTTATGTGTTGTATGTAACATTGGTTTAAATATTTAATGTGGGGTTACACATGAGAATAATTTTTAATATTGAGAAAAATCACTAACAATATTAAATTAGGGGTTAAATGTTTTGTAATCTAATGGTATTAGTCACATGGTTTTATGTAATACCACTTGGTGGTTTTGTGTGAGCTTGTTTCTAAAAAAGAAAATACATGGGTAGTTTTCTAAGGTTGGATAACTTGGCTATTTTGGCTAAGGGGTTGAGAGCATCTCTTGTTAGAATTTGTGAGGGTTGAAGCCTGACATGGGATGTGTGGTTACATGCTTGTTCACATGGAGTTCTTGTAGAGTTGCTTAAAGTTTCAAATGTATTCATGGAAGACTCTAAAGATGTATTGCAATCTTTATTGTTGAATAATACATGAGTGAGATGCTTTTGGAGGATGGGTTTTTCCCTCTTGAGGGTTATCCCAAGGTATATCTTGTGTCATCTTTGATGGTATGTTGTCTATTCTTTTGAATATGGATTATGAATACTTTGTGTAGATTTATCTATTTGGGTTATGTGGAAATTATCTTGGGTAGATGCATATTTCCTTTTATTTGGTATTAGAGCCATGGTTGTGGTTTGTATAACCCTTTTTGGAGTAGATCTAGTGCATAGTTGAATCTAGGGCTTGAATGGAAAAAATGAAGATATTGCAAGATATGAGGGTTTTGTGTAGGTTGTTTTTGTAGATTTGGGGTTTTAGGGTTATAGATTTGTGGTTTTTTTTTGTAGATCTAGGGTTATGAATCTTTGTTGGAAAAAGGGTTTATGTGGATGTTTGTAATGATGGTTTTGTAGGGGAAATATTGTAGATGACCCCTTGGGACAAAAAAAACCTCACCATTGGATCCAGGAGGCCTGAGACATGAAGATTGACATAAAATTTGACCTATTTTGATTATAGGAAAAAAAAAAAACAATTTTTTTTTGCCCAATGGCCCCTCGACCATACAACCATCAAATTTTGTTGGTCGAAAAATAAATCGAATTTTTTTTTGGTGGTATTATTAAAAGTTTTCTTGCAAAAATATTTTTTTAAAACTTGCTAGATTTTTTTATAAAAGTAATAAAAAAATAATAAATATTAATGGGGGGGGAGGGGTCCGCATACCCCACCCACGTACGCCCTATAGACTATCGTGTACCAATGGTACTAGCAGGGTTTTTCGGTACAAGATGTCACTCCCACCAATAGCCCTATCAGTTGTCAACAATGGGCCACCCCAGTGAGGAGTGGTCGGAGGCCCCCTGTCAGGGGTATTAATTTTTTTTATATACTGCCAATTATAAATTAAAATTCCGCCATTGATTTTTTTTTTAAAACTTTGAAATATAAAATTAAACTGGAATCTATAATATTTTGGATCTGGAGGAGAAGGGGGTAATGTCACTTGAGTGGGGCCGCCGCCACCAACGGGCCACCGAAGCATAGCTACTAGCCTGCAATTTATTGCTCAAATTGGGCAACTTTTTCCAGGGGGCATAACTTTCACCCAAGGTGTCCATTTTTCAACTTCTTTTACTTGTTGGAAAGGTGGTTCCAGGTTCTATGTTGTGTTATTAGTGGTTTTTCCAGATTTTTTAGTTTTGATAGTTATTTTCTTGTTGGAAGTCAGATGTTCTTTTCAGGGTTGGAGAGGTCATAAATTGTGCATACAGAATCATATTTTGGACTTCTTATAGTCAATAAAAAGCTTGTTTAGAGCAATAGGCATTGGATCAGGTTTGTAGATGTTTTGTAATCATTTATTTACTGTTAGTTCCATATGAATTTTTTATGGGTTACTTTGACTATGGTGATTTTGTGAGTTGATGGCTATTCAAATCTTGGTGATTTGATGTTGGAGTCATTGTATACTCACATGTACATCTTTGATTACCCTCATTTGACATGGTTATTAGTATATTGTTGGGTTTGTATGTTGCATTGTTGTATCTACAAGTTGTGTAGTGTTGTAAGCGGTCTATACGTACAGGTTGCATATATGACTTGGATGTGGGTTGTCTATGCCCATAAATACTTTAGTGTTGATACATATTTAGATTGGTGGCTTGGTTTAGTCACTTGGTTTGTTGGTTTGGTTGTTGTGTTGAGGAGAAGAGATGGTATTACCAAGTGCAATAATTATGTGAGACCTATGTAGTTGACTATGTGATGCAAACATGTGTGACACAATTGAATTGTGTTGCTAGTATATTTGGTGGTGATCATAGTGTCATAGATGTTCCTTGTTCTTTGGGGATTTTGGTATGACATGATTGTTATGCAAGTGCTTTTTTGGTGGTATTGGATTGGTTCTTGATTTGGTTTTTGGTGGTTTATCTTGTTGGATTGAGGATCATGGCCTTGGTTGATCTTCATTGAGGAGGTTGTTATCACGATGTTATGGATAGCTTGGTTACACAATTTAGTGGGAGCTTGTGACAGTGATGGTTTGTTGGTGTTGTATCTTCTTGGTTTTAAGATCATGGTTTGTACTCTTCCCTTTGGGAGCTCATGGTGTTGAGTTCTTTGATTGTCTTGGGGCCATGGAGGATCTTCATTTAGAGGATGTTTATCATGTTTCCATGGAGATCTTGATATCACGATTCAGTGGGAGCTTATGGTGATGATGTGGATTCATCACTTGGTGATGTAAGATCTTCTAAAGTGTTTGTAGGTATCATGGATGGACTCTTAGATTATGTTTCTTCTATGCAGTTAGGGTTCTTTGACATCTTGGGTTTCATTGATAGGATATGGTTATCTTCAAGTGGTATGGAGATGTTGACATCTTGGTTAGCCATGGAGGACTCTTTAGTCTTTGGTTGAGGTGTCACGATTTGTCTTTTGACATGTGATCCTTGTTTTGATAAGATGGTTTTGTATTATGTCATGGTGTACTCTTGATTATACATTTAGCATGTTGGAATGATACATATACATGATATGTTCATTTGAGAATATGATCTTCTTTGGAGGATATGTAATATCATGATTCCATGATGGGTTCTTGATTTTGCAAACGTGAATTAATTAGGAATTTGACTTTGATCTTGGTTGGTTCTCTTGGTATTGAGTACATTGATCATTTTATTGAGAGCTTCATGATGGTTCTATGTTGCATTTGGAGTTTGGCATGAATTGATTAGTTACAGGTGCTCATGGATACTTGGAGACATAGGTGAGCCTAGGTGATCTCTTGTGAGTAGAGACATGTGTTGAGATGGTTACTCATTAATGAGGTTTCAGCTAGAGGTCCAAGGAGCCTACACCTTGGTTGGATGTGATTTCAACATGGACGTATGAGGATATTTTTCTTGGATGAGTCATGATGACTTGGATATCTTGGAGGAGCATTCTTATTCCCCACTCTTGGTCTACTTGGTGGTTTATCATTTGAGAGGTATTTCCCATTGTTACTTTTAGATGCATTATGTTTTATGCTTTATCTTCTCATGCATTGGATCTTTAGCTATGATTTTTGAAGGGTTCATTTGAGGGATGTTGGAATGATTATATCCTTATGCATTGTGATATTATTCATTTATGTTGAGTTTAGGAGATGTTATTGGGATTATTTCCTTAATTGAGAATAGATTTGATCTTCCTTTGGTTTGAGATGCATACATCTTGGTTATGGTTAGATGTGGATAGTGTTATTCTCTTTGGGGTTTTATGGAGGAGATCATACTTATCATAGCTTAGCATTTAGAGGTGTGTGTAGAAGTGCATGCTATAGGTTTTGATTTTCACATTATCTCTTCGGTCTTATTCTTCTTCCTAGATGTTTGTATTCACATTACATTGGATTTGAGATCTTGTGTGGAGCTAGGGTGATCACTATGTTTGTGTTCACGTGTGTTCATTTTTCTTTTGTGACAACATGGTTGTTCCTTTACCTCTTTCCTTTGTTGGGTGTGGAGAACTTGGGAAAGCTATAGAGACTTGTGATGAGCGTTGTATTACAACATATTGGTTTACGGGATTTGCATATATTTATGGATGTTCCTTGGTACTACATGATGTTGGTTACACTTCTATGTGTTGCTTTTGGTGGATCTTGGATGCCTTGATTATTTTCAAATTTTACATTACCTATGTAGTGGAAGTTCTTAGATGTGTATGTTCATTATATGACATGTTTGGCACTTGGAGCTTGTGATTGCATGTTATGGGTTGTATATGTTGATGGCATGAGATTCACTTGTTATGATTAGTATACCTTTGAGGTATGGATAGTTGGATGTGTTAACATTTGTTGTGGGTGTTATTTTTAGTTATGGTGATTTTATCTTGACAACTATTGATACATACTTGTTACCTTTGGATTGAGTGTTTGTGTATTGGGATATCAGTTGAAGGCATGACTTATGCTTCTTTGTGATAGATTGTGTGGCTTCTCTTTAAACGGTTTCTTATCTTTGTGCATCAGCATGATAAAGGATGAGAGCATTCATGTTTGAGGTGGTTGTCACCTTGATTCTTGTTGCAGGTATCTTGATGGAGCACATGGAGCATTTTGATTCCTTGATGGTATATGTGGCTAGAGGGATTGTTCCCTTGTTCATGTTTGAGTTTACTTGTTTACCCCTTATGCAATATATACAATAATTGGGAGAATGTTAGGAAAAGGTGTTGTGTCCACCTTGCATAATGTTATAATGTAATTATTTATTATGTGGTGCACCTAGGGAATCTAGGGGTGCATGCATCACATGGGTCTAGCATTCTTGGGGTCAATTTATGTGTTGTATGTAACATTGGTTTAAATATTTAATGTGGGGTTGCACATGGGAATAATATTTAATATTGGGAAATCTCACTACCAATATTAAATGATGGGTTAATGGTTTTGTAAGCTCATGGTATTAGTCACATGGTTTTATGTAATACCACTTGGTGGTTTTGTGTGAGCTTGTTTCTATAAAAGCAAACACATGGGTAGTTGTCTAAGGTTGGATAACTTGGATATTTTGGCTAAGGGGTTGAAAGCATATCTTGTTAGCATTTGTGAGGGTTGAAACATGCCATGGGATGTGTGGTTACATGCTTGTTCACATGGAGTTCTTGTCGAGGGCTTGATATTTCAAAGGTATTCATGGAAGACTTTGAAGATGTATTGTAATATTTATTTATGAATAATACATGAGTGATGGATGCTTTTGGAGGCTGGGTTTTCCCTCTTGAGGGTTTTCCCAAGGTATATGATCTTGTTTCATCTTTGATGGTATGCTGTTTATTCTTTTGTATATAGATTATGAATACTTGTTTGCATAGATTTGTCTATTTGGGTTATATGGAAATTATCTTGGGTGGATGCATATTTCCTTTCATGGAGGTGGAATGGAAAGATGTAGGATGGGTTGTGTAGAAATTTCAAGAGAATATAGTGGTACATGAAGGGATAAATCACTATCATATGTCTAAAATTAAGTGGCATTATCATAAACCCTTTGTGTAAAGATGGAAATAGAGGTAAGTAAAGAGGAAAACATTTCCATGGTGGGATATAGAAATATTTAACTATAATGTGCACTCATTAAAATAATATTAATCTAATTAATATTAAAATAAGAAAGTACTCAGGAAGGAAAGGAACATGGAACCTAGTTTTGATGATTGTGGTTTGGATGTTAGATGACTGATGTAGAGTAGAAAAATGATGTAGAAGAAAGAAATATTGTTACAAAAAAGTACAACTAAATGATATGAATGCACACATGTAATATGACAACGTAATCATATTAGAGCCTATACAACCATTCAAGTGCTCATTGTGCTAAAAAAATGACTACTGCATATAAAAGTTGCTTGTCCATAAAATAAAATAAAATGCATTATAACAATAGGTAGATTAAATTTACATATGTAAGAACGGAATATTGTGTATTAAATAATTTGAAATTAATTTAATTAATACATCATAAAGAAAGAGCTAGGTTCTATACAAATAAAAAATGGATTAAAATACTTGATTTTTTATTACATTTAATAAAAAGCAAGTTTACAATATTGAATGTTTAAGGAATTCAGAACAAGATTAAAGAAGATATAGAAATTGAAGCAATAGAGTATTCTTGATGAAATCATAGTTTTGGACTAAATCACAAGTACAATATGGTCCTACAATTGTGTAATTATCTAGAGTTAGTAAAAAAATAAAATAGGCTGTTATAATAGAAATACCTACACATAGAGATAATGAAAATACATAGTATAGGAAATAGAGTGACTAGATGTTATCGAATAATAACAAACCAATTTTAACAAAATATAATTTAAACTAATAATAGAAATGATAAGGAAGAATAAGAAATATGAAACCACTACATGAAAATTTTGGTCCAAATAAGAAGTTTCATGAAATAATTTGTCTAGGATAAGGGAAAGGAGGTGACTACATAAGAGCATGTCAAAATGGTTAAGCCACTATTTTGGTCTTTCTACCTCCGTTGGTAGTTAAAATAAAATTGGAGCATGCACACACTTGGATTATTTTTTCCTAGACTAAGCTAAAAATATTATCAATAACATTAAACTAGGACTACAAATCTATCATTATTTTATTGTGTGATAAAAATAATAACAAGAATAGAAATAACTACAACCATCACTACACTAGTATATAGAGATAAATTTATGTGATGAGAGACTTTAGAGATGCCAAGAAGATAATATAATAGTGGAGAACAAAAGTAGATTGTAATACAACATAACAAAGAATGGAAAATGAGTTTTTTCTCTTTCCAAGAAAGAGAGAAAGAACAACTAAATTCTAAAATGTCAATTATTCAAATATTTAAGAGACTTATAAATATTAAGAAATTATATTAAAGTAGTTGAACTAAATTCTAAAAAGTTGAGGATTACTTCAATGAGAATGCAAAGAGATCAAAAGGATAAACAAATATAATAGAATGGAGTAAGAAACTTTACAATGAAGATGTCCATACGCTCAAGAATAAAAATGTTGTAAAACGTTGACATATTATAAAGAATTAAAAGAGATGGGAAATTAGAAAAAAACTAGAAAACTTGTAGCCAAACCTATAATGGAAGATTAAAACTTAAGAATTTCCAAAATCCCAAACATCCCTTGTTATTTTAGGTAAGGAAATCAAGAAAAGACAATTGCAAAGTTGGAAAATATTGCACACAAATATTACACCAAGATCAATTAAAAATGCATTTGGGCAGAGGTATAGGAAGTGGGCATAGAATGTACTATAATAGAATAAAATTGTGACTATGTAGATGTTCATACAACTATATTTTTATCCTAAAATAATAGATTTCAAAATTATATAAAACAAAACAAAATACAAAATGGGTATAAAGAAATATTAGAAAAACTCCACATAAAACATAAGTATATATACAAATATCAAATTTTGGTATCTAGATTAGGGAAAAGTTAGAGGACAGTTTAAAAAGTCTTAAAAACACACTATAAGAATTAACACTAAACTAATTATAATTTGTAATGTTAAAATTGTAGGGAATGCAATTTCAACATTACATGAATATGTGCCCGAAATATGATGGTTGTGTATACTAATTTTGAAGGTTGATTTACCCTTAAGGTACTTTCCCGCTTCATTAAGGTCTTTGCTTTATGTAATTGAAATTGATTGATTGAGAGCTAGTTTTATTGCTAGTATGGTGCTTTGTTAGATCTAATGGCTTTAAAAGATATTAGGATTGTTTAAGGTGCTTTCTTGCTTGTCTTTTTAATTTTCTTTGAAATTTTCTGAATTTAAGATTAGTTTAATTTATTTAATTAAATTTGAAATTGGCTTTGATCTATATAATGCGTCATAATATTTAGATCACAAGACATTGAATTTTCTTTGATATCATCTTTAAATAAATATTTGTGGTGAATTTTCAAGGTTAATTTCAATAGTCGTTCTTTGTATAGTCTAATATCATCAATCTCTAGGTTACTCAAGCATGTCAAGACATGACGATATAAATTTTGAGATGGATCAAACATCTTCCATATGCCACTTTCAGGGAGCTTCAATGGTGAACTTATTTCACATTGCTACTTCTCTTGATGGTGCTGCCAATAAATCTTTCAACATGAGTATACTTTAGCACTGTTAAGTCGATGCAAACTCTCTCATGGTAGTTCATTGAACACAATCATTGTTATCTACTGATGTATTATACTAGAATACAAATTGAACACAATCATTCTTAAATATCATCTAATTCAATAGTCAAACGTCAAATTTGATCAATAAAAATAAGACAAACATTCATCACTTCTTAATATGAATGAGACCTAAAATTACCATTGACTCGTGTCCTGCCAGCATCACCAGTCACATGAAAAAAGTTTACCAGACCCACTGCAGTTTATAGGGGGCTACCCGATTTTTGCAGTTAAAAAAGGACTACTAAACCAAATGATATTTAATTAAAATGATTGAACACCAACATTTTATAAAACTGTTCTCTGCTTGGCTAGGAGGATGAATACTAGTTTTTTTGACAGTCCAACTTGAAAATAAAATGGAGGATATGACTGTCTCAGCACACATAATACAACTTCAACAAGTTTGCAGATCAACTAGTTAGTTGATATTGTTTCCCTCTGCCCTTTCAAGCCCACGATATTGTCAGACACCAACAAAGTTGTCTGAAGGTGGAGAAAAAGGACGTTGGATATCATGATCTTCTGTCCTGGAAAATTTATAAGACCCTGTAAAATATTGCAGTTAATCCCTCTCTGTACTTTGTTCGTTGCAGATGGGCGTTGAAGAGCAAGTGAAGAAACAAATGGCAGACAAAGCAGGTCCCTGGAAACTCAGAGAGAGTTGGAGGAGTACATGAACAAATTACTGGTAGAGATCAAGGAATTGACTGTCACGCAGAAGAGAATGTTGGGTTTTTGGCCCACATAAACGATGGTTTGGGCAATGTTATGAAACAGTAGGATCAGTTTCTGAGAGGAAGCAACCTGTAAAATCCATGACAAAGTACAATTAATTTAAATAAAGAGGTATAAAATATCAGAATAATAAATAGTAATTTAGAAAATCAAATATAAATGAAAGGTTTATTGAGTTTTTTAGCAAAGATGAATTATGATTTTTAATGGCTTAGTAAAATTTATTTGCAATCAATGATCTGAGAGCAGAATGTTCTTGATTTCTATGTAGGATTGGACTTATTTGTCGGTCAATCACATGGCTCTAGATCAATTCCAAACAACACATATTTGAGCCCTAATGCGTGGTCATGATTTGGGAGAGTTCAAACTTATGTTGTATGGCTCACTATGATTTCTACTCTTTGTTGATTTGTAAGGACTGATGGTATTTAGAATTGTTTTGAGGTTACTAAATTTTGAGGGTTCATGTTCTCCATCAACTCCCTTGAAAGGTCAACTTTACAATCTTGACAAATGTTGGCAAACAACAAGGGGGCATGCAAGTGATCTAAGATGCTAATTATAATGCAACTATAATCCTTTTGGTGCACTAAGTCAAAATATTTCTATTGGATAAAAGTTTAGAGCTATACCACCTTTTAGGCCAATAAAGGTGTTTTAGGTGAAATATTTTTTATTGACAAAGTTTTTATCGAAACCCTTTGTACCTTGTGCATCACCTATGTGGCATCAACACTTTTGACAAAAATATTCTTGCTTGAAATGCTCTCAATTGAAATGTTTTCAATCAAAAATATTTCAATTAAAACAAAAGAATGAAACCCAAAAAAACTATTTTTTGTTCATTTTTTAATGAAACTATAATTGGCCCGAATATCAACATTAAAAAATTCCTCTAGAGTTCATAGGATCATAAGATCATATGCAAGCTACCATAATTACAAACATGCAGCTCAACCACACACATAAATTGAATAATTATTCATAGGAGCAAGGAGGAAGATAGAGTGTGATAAACGAATTATAATGGAGTACATTAAATTGAATCTAAAATTAGTTATCAATGATTTTCATATAGAGAATAAGGTGAAACTATTTAACATTAATTTTTATTTATTTTTTAGTGAAACTAGGGTGATTTTAGCTTAATGTTTCTATTGGTGTGGATCTATGTGATGGTCACAAGAGTTTGGTGTATAATGATGACACTAGTGGATTGCTAAATTGCATTCTTCTACACTCCTTGAGCTCATTTTCTTTATGTAATCCTAAAGGCTAATGGACCTATGGATATTTTTTTTGATCAATGTCTCTAGTGTCTTAGTAAAAATATCTATGAGCTCATTGTTATTGGTTGTAAAGTGTGTACAAGAAATCCTATGGGCCCATGAGTGTATGCTTATTTTTTTGTTGTATAAGATTATATGATAAAAATGAGATGGAATATAGTTGTAGCATGCAATAAATGCAAATAACTTTTATTAGACCTTTCCAGCAATTGGTGATAGCATGATGGGAGTTTGTGCGTGCTTAAAAGATTGATTAGGTGGTTCCATGTATATCTAGGTGGAATTCATATAATGTTTTCTCTAAGTGCTAATTTGGTAGGAGCATCCATGTTTTGATACCACATTGGGATTCAAAGGCAATAGGACTAGTTCAAGGTGCCCGTAGTAATTTCAAGTACTAGATCACTATGTTTGATATCCTTCATATGGATTGCTAAAAATTTAAAGGCCTATGGTGGTTTGTGTAGAAATGAAAACAGGTAGTTTGGTAAGAATTATGTACAAGAGTTATTGTAAATTTAATGCATTGATGGTGGTTAAGCTCAATGAGGCCTATAGTGGCTAGTGTAGGCTTATAAATGTTTAATTTGATCCAATGAATGTTGACTTAATGGTATTGAAGTAGTAGATTGGAATTTAGTGAGAATTATAGGGTCCATATTTCTTTCCCATGTGGTTTGTAGAAAATGTGCATGTGAATCAAAATCAAGTCATGGACATGTTTCTTTGGATTTATTGGCATCCTAATCCCAATGCATGCTTAGCTATAGGGTATCCTTATGTGCATAATTTGACATGTTTTCCATTTATTTTGTGAGATATGTAGGTTCATAGGTTTGATTAGATTTTCTAATTACTCTTATAAAATCTAATCCTCACAATGAATTTAATCTTGATTATTAGAATGGCCTATTTACCTAGATATATGACAATTGTCATGCTCTCATGTTTCTTGGGATTTGTAGGTGTCCACTATAGATTCATATTGCTTTGATCTCTTAAGGGTTTGGTCATTGAACCAATTTAGGCATTGGGTAGTCTTATGTTTATTCTAGGGAATCAACAAAAAATCATAGTGTATATGGTTGAGTCTTGTTATGTATGATTCTAAGGAATTGTACGATTGAAACCTCTCCATTGGAAAATTTCTCCATTTTTATCTAGAATCTACTTAGGGAGTCTTGTGAGTGTGTCACAATGTCTCTATAATCACATTTGTTTGATTGATTGTATCAAATTTTAATTAGCATCACAATGCTATAAAATATTGCAAAGGATTTTTCAATAGTCTTGTCTTCAATATATATGGGATTTTCTTGATCAAAGATGGATCTTTGAAGTATGCATTCTTGTGTTATGTTTCTACTATTTACAAATTGGATGTATGTACAATTCTAGCTCTGTTATAGGTTCATAAGTGTATCTCCCCTCCCCTTATAATTATGACTCTTTTTCTTAGCTAGATAGACACTAATCCTTTTGGCTAAATGATCAATCTCTCAATTTATTCATACATATTTTTTTATTTTGTTAGTTTAGGATTAGATTAGTGCCTATGTTAAATAGGCACAAGACAACTAAGAGAGGGGGGTGAATTAGTTGTCACACAAATTCAAACTTAAAAATTTATCACTTATCAATTCTTCAACCACACTATTTTGTTATTAAATATGAGCATGAAACACAAATAACATAAAGTAAATCAACATGATGAACACCATTTTTTTACGTGGAAAACCCAATAAGGGAAAAACCACGGTGAGGGTTAACTCACACTATATAGTATTTTCAAACAAGCTCACTACCAAAAAGGACTCACTGTCCAAGTACAAAGGCTTGCTGCCTACAAAAAGGACTCACTATCCAACAAGGAGGCTCACTACCTACACAAGATTATATAGAACCGAATAAGGATTTATAGCCAAAAATGAACTGGAAAGATGCACCTATCATGTGCTGATACAGTTTCGGAGATGCTCAATATTCAAACTTTACACCCTTCATTCTTCGCTCACTTTCACATCAACTGCTACCTTTCTGATCACCCCTTCACATTCATTACTCCCTCACTATTTCTTCTATCTCTTCTCTACTATTCTCTGCATCTCTTCAAAAATTATCAATATATATACCCGATCTTCATCATAAGCATCAATTAGGTCGGCCTAATTAGATGCAATTCATTTATAAAATATATCAACTTGTCAGCCCAATATATCAAAAATATTTTCAAAATGAAATTTAACCGTTAGCACTTTACATTATGTTGGCTCGGACCAAGAAATAGATCGCACAAAAGTTTTCATATCATATCATAATTATCTTAACAAGTCAGCCAGAAATAGATTTCAATGTAATCAATAGAATAATGTCACTTTGTCGTATGAGCACTAGAGCATGAAATAACCTAATCATGCATGCCTTTAACATTCATAAGCAATTTCCCAAAAACACAATAAAAAATTGTCAATTGTGGAGAAATGCGGACTAGAATACTGGAGAGGCACCAAAAATACCGGATTCACCACTAGAGAAGATAAGTCAAACATACACACCATTTTAGAGTATCGGACCAAGCTACCAACATGGTGACATCAATGATAACATATAGATAAGCTTCCAACAATCTCCCCCCTTGTCATTGATGGCAGCATGTAAACAAAATTCTCTCTCCTTCAACTATCATTACAACTTTCTACAACTCTCTCCCATTATCTCCAACTCTTTCCGCCTTTGACATCAATGGAAAAGGGTGCCAATAACGAGTGTAAACATGCTGACATTAAAATTTCAAAAGATTTCCAAAAACTTTAAAAACTTCCAACAATCGAGAACTTTTAAGCATACATAAATTAAGTGAAGATGGCATTCTTCACCTGAAATACCTTCTTATACCTTTCCTTGAGAACTGGAAACAACTTCTTCTAGTTGAATGCAGCAAACTCCAATCTTGTGCATGTACATTCCAATAAACCCAACTAAGTAAAATAAGGTGACCAATCTGTAATGGAACATTGTTTCTCAACATCTTCTACATCAATGAGAATTCTGGAAAGATGCTCTAACCAGACTTCAACAATTTCTTTAAGAAGCCAAAAGGTCTTCATCACATCATATCTTTGTCTTTGTGTAATGATTAGTTCAACTTGTAGTTCACCAACTCTTATTCTTTGCTTCCCCTCTTTATCTTCAAATATATCAAAATTCTTTCCAATGTTGTTATCTTTAGCTTCAATCGCTTCAATTCTACTTCTAAAATTATCTACAACTGCAGGCCACCAAAGACAATACTTGTAAACATCTAAAATTTCTTTAATACACTTCTTTGTTTCCACAATAAATCCATACAGTCTCTACTTAGCTTTTCCACATCTCCTTTCAACCAGGATTCCCATCTTATGTCCTTCTGGACCTTCAAGCAACATCCTTTCTTCAACAATCTCAATCATATTTTCTAGAAAAAATCAGAAACAACAAATAATTGAACACCTTTCTGAAGTAGATAATCTACGAGAGTATCATCAATTTTCAATTTGTCAATGGGCGAGGCAACATTCCATACACTAGTACACAAACAACAATATAATTCTAAATTATAAACTACTAAAAATTGCATATAAATGACTAACTTTAGTCATGTGACTATTAGTGGTTTATTTGTAGTCATTTATAACACCACTAAATTTATGACTAAACAATTTTAGTCATTTATTTAGTCATTGATTTTAGTCATTGATTTGGTCATTGATTTGGTCATTGATTTAGTCATTGATTTAGTCATTTATTTAGTCATATTTTTTAGTCATTAATTTTAGTCACGTGACTATTTTAGTGGTTTATTTGTAGTCATTTATAACACCACTAAATTTATGACTAAACTATTTTAGTCATTTATTTAGTCATTGATTTGGTCATTGATTTAGTCATTTATTTAGTCATTTATTTAGTCATGGTAGTGATTTTTTTAGTCATATATTTAGTCATTAATTTAGTTATATATTTAGTCATCAATTTAATCATTAATTGTTGTTAACTGGTCATATATTTAGTCATTACTTTAGTGATATATTTAATCATTAATTTAGTCATATATTTAGTCATATATTTAATCATTAATTTAGTCATAGATTTAGTCATATATTTAATCATTACTTTAATCATTACAAATCAAATATAGCTTAATTAATCCTCACAAATTTATACATATAAACTTCAAGTATCATAGATATTCAAATGCTTAAAAACACCATGAAATGAAGACTAAGATGCTTGAACAAATATTATTGATCAGACACAAACACAAATAGATTACAAATCAAAAGAAGCCACAACACAATATTTATGAGTGGAGAAAAAACCACTCTGAAAATTTACTTCATTAAGCGTCATTGGCAAATCAAAATCTCATTAGTTACATTCAATGTCTCAGTGACACTATACCACTTATAGACACTATATAAAAAAATACTTCTATTTTCATATACTTATACTATTTTCCCCTTCCTTAACTACAATCCTTTTGGAATGGCAACGACCTCCTATAGGGGCTTGACCCATTTAATCCCCTTGCAAATCCACACCTTTCCCGTCACTATTGGTTTTGGATCCTCCAAACTCTTCCTTGCTGGTATTCACCTTTCACTTCTCCAATTTGGAGCTACACCCTAAAAATAAGGTTTCAAAATTTGCACATCAAAAACTCAGAAAAGTCAATATTACAAGAGAAAATCTATCATTATTTCTTTGCATGGTGTTGTTTTATTAAGATAGCATGTTATTGAATAGTTGATCTAATAACTGATTTCTATATGAATGCAAGTATTCTTGTATATTCCACACCTTGTAAATTTTCCACAGGTTATAAATAAAGGGAAACCTCGCCTAATGATTTTAACAAAAAGTATAGGATGTTTCACATACATGAAGTATGTCCCCTGGGTCAAAAGCTTTTGTGACCTTCCCTCATGACATGTTCATTACCATGACACTCAACCCTCCCTGTAATGTTATCAAATTTTTGGAACAACCTCATACTAGTTAGAAGGCTAATTTGAATCATCAATGATAAGATAATAATAACAATAAATAAAGAGCTTACCACCAAAATGATCATTAATCAGGAAGAGAAAAAAACTAAGACTAAAGTTTAGTACTAGAGGTTGATAAGTTCTCAACTAATATGCCATCTGGAAAACACCGCCAAAAAAAGTCAGGGCGAGGTTGGTCAATTGCATCTTTCACAACATCAGTTACAACAACAATTACAAATACTGAGAAAAAAATCCCTATCATAGATTCAGATCAAGAATTTCAATTTATCAGTAGCTGTCCTAAATCAACTGGAATAGAAAACCATTTATACAAAGATAGAATGCAAAGCAAATAAGAATGTTACCTAGAATAGCATGGTGTAACTCATTAATATTTTTGTGAAAAAAATAGTAGATACAAATTACAATGGATGGTACAACTACTGCAAGTATCTGATAACAGTTAACACCATTCTTGAGCACTCGATCTATTTGTAACCTAAGATGATTCACTATGCTTTGGCTATCTTCTTTTTATATTCAAGCAACTGGAGAATATTTGTAGAATGTGCAACCTTGGTGTTAACATAGACCCAAAAATCAACTTCTAATACCATCTACAATCTACACTTTCAAGGTGTAAAATTGGAAATATGTTCAAGTTGATCACTCTCTTTGAGACTAATACTAGTCATTTTTTCAGCTGTTGGAACACATCAAAATTAAATAAATCAACTGAAAAAAGAATAGAACAACAACCTAACACAGGTGTGGATCAACAACACCCTAATAACTAGTGTGATTAGGGTACCTACAACCATTGATAGGTCCAAGATACTTAAAATCATTGATGTAAGTGTACTAAAATCTTTTGGTAACTCCCTCACAGGTAATGGTACATTCCAATCATTGATGTGGAAGATCTCAGTTGTGTTTTGATATCATGTTAAACTATGGTCTATGGATTGCAATATTGCAAGATATGCACAAAATGGATTTGTTGAAAAGGCTTTAAAACTTTCAAGCAAATGAAATTGGCAGGTGTAAAGCTAGATTCCACAACCTTTTCCAGCATACTCCATGCTTGTAATAAAACTCATCAAATGGTTTATTCTTAGCATCATAAAATTGAAAACAAATGATTGACCTAAAGAAAAGAAAACAATTAAATAGCACAAAGTGAATGAGACACAAAGAATTTTTACGATTAACATTTTACTTGGAAATTGGAATTGTTGTGCCACTTTCACAATAGAGCAACATGTGATAAGGGGTTCTCCTCATAAAAGCTTCAAACTCAGCCATTCATGAAAGAATCTCAAAGCATTTCCCACAAATCACTACAAAAGATACATGGCGAATCCTTACCATAAATCATGGATTTTGTGTTTTAGTAATGGACCATTTTGTTGGAGACTATAAGGAGTTGTGGATTCCTCTTAGCCAATTGAGAGTATGCTCCCATTTGAATTGAGACTAACCACCATATTTTACAATATCAAATGGACCACCACCTTTGTTCTCTCTAGGAGAGGAGACCAAGGAGCATTTTCTTAGTGTCATGTCTACCATGAAATCCATGGGAGGCACCAATTATTATATCATAGTTACCAAACTCGAACTTAACATAGACATTGGGCTCAACCTCAAACTCAACATGGAAACTCAACACTAACTCAAAAATTTGAAAAAATCATGATATATAGAGATTTTTTAAGGTACATATTTTCCTATGCATTCCTCCCTAAATCAATTTTAAAAATTATAAAAACCTAATCAATTGCAAGCTAATTTGAGTACAAAATGCCTGAAAGAGATGTCATCTCATGGAATACGATGATTGTGGGATATGCACAAACCCATCTCATGGAATACGATGATTATAGGATATGCACAAAATGGATTTGTTGAAAAGGCTTTAGAAACTTTCAAGCATATGCAATTAGTAGGTGTGAAGCCAAATTCCATTACCTATGCCAGCATCCTCCTTGCCTATGCCAAAATGGGAGCTTTGGAGCAGGGTTTGAACATCCATCAGAGCATAATAGATGGGGGATTTCTATCATATATTATGGTTGGAAATGCTCTATTAGACATGTATGCAAAATGTGGAAACATACACAAGGCACGTGAACTCTTTGATGGAATGCCTCAAAGAGATGTCATCTCGTGGAATGCAATAATTGTAGGATATGCACAAAATGGATTTGCTGAAAAGGCTTTATAAACTTTCAAGCAAATGCAATTGGAAGGTGTAAAGCCAAATTCCACAACCTTTTCCAGAATACGAGATCATTGGAGAGAGTGATAAACATCAGCAGGACTCAATGCATTGTCCCCTTGATGCTCCGATAGTACTTAGGTGCAAAATTCATCAGGAAGAGAATTTAATATCGATGGGAGTTGGCTCAATGTCTCCCCAATACAATGATATGCATCAATCTCCATTCGGGACACTATGATTTTTCAATGGGAGTCATTGGTAAGTTCCTTTGATGGGGTGAAAGGATAAGTCACAATGGAAAGGTAAAAATCCATCGGCTAAAGAAACACCTATCGGTGGAACAGAGGAGCCAGTCCCACCGATAGCCTGAAAAGAATGAAAAGAGTAAAGCAGTGGAAAGAGAAGCATCAGAGAGACTCTCCAATATCGGTGGGAGTAATGTTGAAGTCTCACCAATTTCCTGACAACACTTGAATCAGAGAAAACTTCACATCTGACTGCAATTATTGTTGGATATGCACAAAATGGATTTGTTGAAAACACTTTAGAAACTTTCAAGCAAATGCAATTGGTAGGTATAAAGCCAAATTCCACAACCTTTTCTAGCATCTTTCTTGCCTGTGCCAAAATGGGGGCTTTGGAACAGGGTATGAACATCCATCAAAGCATAAATAATAGAGGACTTTTTTCAGATGTTGTAGTTGCAACTGCCCTAGTAGACATGTATGCAAAATGTGGAAGCATAGACAAGACATGTGAATTGTTTGACAAAATGCCTGAAAGAGATGTCATCTCATGGAATACGATGATTGTGGGATATGCACAAAATGGATTTTCTGAAAAGGCTTTAGAAACTTTCAAGAAAATGACATTAGCAGGTGTGAAGCCAAATTCCACAACCTATGCCAGCATCCTCCCTGCCTGTGCCAAAATGGGAGCTTTGGAGCAAGGTATGAACATCCATCAGAGCATAATAGATGGGGGATTTTTGTCATATATTATGGTTGGAAATGCTTTATTAGACATGTATGCAAAATGTGGAAATGTACACAAGGCATGCGAACTCTTTGATGGACTGCCTCAAAGAGATGTCATCTCATGGAATGCAATAATTGCAGGATATGCACAAAATGGATTTTGCAAGGATGCTCTCCAAATATTTGAATTAATGAAGCACTCAGAAACATATGATATGGCTTAGCAATAACTTTATCTAATTTTAGAGAAAGACACAAATTCAAGTAGTTCTTACATAGCTCCTGTGATACAATTGATAAAATATGATTGACCTTAACAAACTTACTTTCTACCTTCAAAACCTTATACTTAATTTGCAACATTCAAAACCTAAAAAAAATCCAGAAAACAATCACATGAAACGATGAAAGAAACAATAAAGAATCCCTCTACATAGAAAAAGCATATCCAGATACTTTTCTTCAACGAACCCTATAAGACATTTGAATAATCTATGGGATATTTTAGTTTTGAAATTTAGGCTTCTCAAAGTCCTTTTTAGTCCTCGGTTTGATTTTGAGCTGATCTTCAATTTCTATTTTGAGAATTGAGTCAAGCTCAAAGCTCAAAAGCTATGCCATGCTCATCATGGCATCTTAGTAAAGATTTTGGCCGTGTTGCTATTCTCTTAAAGGGAGTGTGCACCAATTTGTAGAGGCTATAAGAATAGTAAAATACCAATAGTCTCACTTTTGTATCTCATGCATATTGTGTCCAAGTTATAAATTTACGCTGCTAACATGGTATAAGGATGAATGAAAACTCAGACCAGAACATGCTTTTGAAAAGTAAGTGAAGGGAATATGTTTGAGCCCTCTGTCTACCCAACAAAAAGGGAGCCTTTCTGAAGTTAAGAAAGAAATATCTTTAAATATTAACCTCATTTAAGTTATGTGGGACATGATCTAGAGGCAAGGTGTAACTGCCACAATGATGACTCATACCGGCTTGCTGAGTACATTGTCCATACAAACGTGGTTGTGTTAATGTTGGAAAGACCTGTACAAGCTTAGGTACAAATCCCTGGCACAATGGGTGGAATAAAAACCTCTAAGGCGTGACCTATAAGTCTACAAGATCACTGCATTTCATCACTTTTGAATATAGGCAACTTGTTTAATATTTTCTATTTGCATTGACACCCTTCTAGTTTTGTTTCTCAATACCTCATCCTAGTTGGTTTATTTTCAGTAGTTCATTTTTGCACTCCCAATTAGTTAATGTAACTAGTTGTAATTTAAGTGTCATTGACATACTTTGTTCATTTGTGGACATTAATATAATTTCTATGTTCCTCTGTCAGTTTTCAAGGAAAAAACATGGTAAGCATTCAGTAAATGATCTTAGTACCCTCATTAGATTTTGATGGAGGAGATCTATTAAAGCAATAATGATGATAAGAAGGTAATTAGAAGCTCTACCTGTCTTGCTTGATACATAATAGACTTAATATAAGGAATATCTAAAGACCTACATCTAAACATCTCGGTGTCTATATCAATATGTAATCTCAATTAACAGATCTATAGAGTACATCAGAATATCACAGTATCTATAAATAGAAATTGTTATCCTTCAAAAAGCGGATGGATAGCTTATAGATTAACAGATACAACTGCTAAAAAACCTAAATGTATTTTAAAAACTAGCTCCTAATTGAGAAGAAATCATGTAAATAAAATGTACATATTTTACAAGTGCTCAAATAGAACATTCAATAGTTAATCAAAGGGGCACATTACTTCTTCCACGAAGATTTTGTCACAAATACACACCTTTCCACAATCTTGAAACTACTACTGGAATGAGCACTTGAAACAAATTTAGACCAAAAGTTTGCAAATGTACATACCCTTCAGTACCTTCAATAGGTTCATTGATAAGTCAAAGAAAATCAGCCTGGTGGTCTTGTATAAGCCTCATTAGTTAGGGATTTAGTTTGCTAAGTTCTTGAAGCATTGGCTGACAACCAAAAATTAGACATATCAATATTATGTAGATAAAGCACATGTGGTACTCAAACATGACATGATAGATTCAACAAACCTGTAAAATTTGGGGATTGGCTTGAACCATTGTGCAAAGGGCTTGAAACTGAATTATGCAAGATATAATCAATAAAAAAATTGAGACAGAAACCAATGTTGGAAATCCCACAAGCATTTAATACTGCTTAGAAACGAAATCTCAAACATTTTCATTCTCAATTAACTAAACATTTAAGCTATGAAGAGAAACAAAAGTTGATTTGTTAAGTGTTTAATGCAAAACTGCACTAACATATTATACCTATTGGTTATTGCAAAGAAATTCTAGTGCTCCACCTTCCTCTCCAGCCCTAACACCCATGCCTAGAAAACCTTAAAGGCAGAAAAGCATACCTATGGAAAAATATTTAGTGGAGCAGCATTTGGCCCTCCAGAGGGAGGTGCAACTTGTGATGGTGCAGTTGTTGGAACTTGTCCAATTGGTAATTGATTTGAAGATGATGGTCGTGCAACAGGTATAGGCACTTCAGATGCCTCAGGGATACCCTGCAATAGAATAGAAATTGGGAATGCATTATCATCCAATATGCCATAAATAATTGAAAACAGTTCCATCTTAACTAATACCAAAATCACTTAGCATGTTAGCTACCATTTCCTTGTTTCTTCCCATGTCAATTCCAAGTGCAAACAAATAAAGTTTTTAATTTTAGAACTTTATAATAATTTTTTATAATACTTCAAAATATATCATAAGCTCACATTTACCAACTAGATTACATCATATTTGAAACAGAGCATGAAGCTCTGTGGGAAGGCAAAGAATACTGCAGAAAAAATATTTTAGCTTTTAGGCAAGCAATGGTGCATAGAGACTACATGATATCACAAGGGAAAAAGAAAAATCAGTCATAGAGGAAGTAGATAATGTAGCCCTAACTAGTGAAAATTTATGTGAAGTGATAGAGGACCAACAAATACAATTTTAGGAGTAGTTGGCTCAACAAACCTAACTCATTGAAGTTGCAAAAGAAAATTTGGCAGCCACAACAAAGGAAGTAGTACTGCACAAAGCTGAAGTGGCCAGTAGTACAGATGCCCATGATCAGGTCCAGAAGAAACTCATGGAAGTAGTTAACATGTTCAAAACCTCTAGGCAATGAGAAGTCACAACTACCCATCATTTGAAATAAAAGATTGAAGAATTTTACAAGCTTTGGACGACCATCCAACATACTTCCACTACACCTTCCATTTCAGTTGGAGCTGATGTGCCTCCAAGGACATCTCCTAACAAATTATTAAAAAAACTATGCATCAACACATAGTCATTGAGAGATTAATGACATTACCACATATCATTTACAATATCATCAAGATACTCCACAAATCACTGGAAGCATTGCATACTAGTCCACTGTCACCATTGTGTATTTGCAAGGAGAAAACAATTAGAACAAAAGTAAACCGCTAGCAATCTATGATGTTGAAGCTTCACACTTGTAAGTGACTGAGACCATATACATGCAAAGCTTCTTATCCAAGCCATATCAATAAATGGAGGACTGTTAAAATCAGTCAAAGCATAGAGATGAAGAATAGTACTACTGAGATAAGTGACCATCACCACAAGCAAAAACATTGTTCATAGCATCAATACTCTTTATTCATTTTCATGTACCATTAACTGAGATCTGTGCTCATCTAAACCCTTACCACATAGTGATTGAGAACATAGTGAACAAGAAGTAGAAGAGCTCATAATCATCAACTCCCTCTATGAAGTAGGTATACCTACATTCAAAAGACAAGAATTATCATACACTATCACACCAACCAAAGCACTGTCACCATGGATAGATCATCTAGCAAAGTTCTGTCAATAATGTTTATACACTGAGATTGGATCCATCACACTATCTTTCCCAAATACTAAACAAAATATAGAGTAGAAGAAGCATAGTATATCACTGTTAGTGTGCCAATAATGTCATTATATTGACACTGTTACCAAACCCTTGCAACTAAAAGGATATCAAACATGTAATTTCCAAGTTTGTCAAGACCCTTGGCATCATGTCACAGTCAATGTCAACATGGTCAAGACAGTCACTTTATTTCTACAACAAAAGACTTTCAAAACAAAAAGTTTACGATGTAACCATAGTCCCTTCATGACAGTCTACCTTGCATTGACCATACTGCCTCCTTTGACAACAATGACAAAGAGACTTATGAAAATGTATACACTTAAAAATGGTTTGGAGAAATTTGATTAATTAAATACAACTTATTTAATTAATTAATTCTAAAAATCCTCTACTATTAAATAAATAGGAAATATTTATTTAAATAGTTCATCATAATTCTTCAATCTTGATCCAATTATTTTCGTCTTATTTAAATAAACAAATTTTATTTAAATACCATATTCAAATTCATCCACTATTAAATAAATTAAATACTTATTTAAATAGTTCACATTCTAAATTCTCCTATTTCTTTAGTTTTAATTAAATAAAAAACTATATAGTTGGCATTATTTAATTATTACATCATATTCAATCTTAATTAAATAAATAAAGCTTTATACTTTAATATTGTTTAATTATCATACTTCTATTTAATTTAATAAACAAACTTCTATAGTTTATTTATTTAAATTATTTATCTCCCTTTTTGCTAATTTAAATAAATCAAAAATATTTAAATAAAAGGCATAAAGCAAATCCCTCTATTCACTCACCAATAAAATTAGATTTTTCAAATCTAATTAATTTAACTAGCATTCATGGGAAAAGCCTCAGAGACAAACCTGTAGGCAATTATCTCAATCTTCTTCCTCAAATATTTCCTCTCATCTTGCCTAGTGTTTTCATAGGGAGGAACAATCCCCATAATCAGCTCCACCTTCTCATCTCTTACCATTCAAATCTCCAAATTGAATCTCAGCCTCTGTTGTGTTACCCCTGTGAAAACTGTTGCCGAAAGTCTATATATATAGCCTTCTGAAGCAAAGAATGGATCCCAAATATTTGAGAAAACTTACTCTGTAGCATTCATAGCACTCAAGCAATAGCATTATCATCAATTATCATTTAGCATCTTAGCATTAGTAGATTTCATATCACAACAACATCATAACTTCTTTTTACTGTAGCTTTCAGCCATCAGGCATCATTTATAGTAGCATCAAAGTTGTTAGTTTGATTATCCATCATCACAATCACAACATTTAGCATCATTTTGTTCTATGAATAGGCATTTTAATAGTCATAGTACTTTATCAAATTTGAGAGCCTTCTCGTGGCTCATAAATCTTTGGAGATAGGAGACAATGAGACGCTTTCAAGCTTTTCTCTATTTTAAATTAGTTTAATTCACGTTTAATCTTGATACAATGTTTCATTAAGAGGTGCATTTAATTGTATTTAGTTTACTTTTTCCACAATTACATTCTGGCACCCACCATGGGGCTTAACCCCATGTTTTTAACAAGTTTTTCTAGAAAGCTTTCGTACATAAATCTGGTGTAAATTTTTTTAGCACGATTGGAAGATTCTATAGCGCTTCTAAGACAAACTATAGCGCATCTAAGCCATCTTTTAGCACTTCCAAAGAAAAGTATAGCGCTTTGAAGGACTATTTTAGCGCTTCAATCATTACCTTCCAGCATAGGCTGACAGTTCACTTCCAGCATCTGTTTTAGCGCATTTGTAAAATTCTATAGCGCTTCGGGCTATTTCTATAGCACTTCTGTCCATTTCTATAGCACTTCTAGATATATCTATAGCGCTTTTGAGTATTTCTATAGCGCTTCTGACCATTGTCATAACGCTTCTGTGTAATTCATTTTTTGGATTTGACGCATCCACGGCTAGTAAATTTCATTTCTTCAGTTGGACTAAAAAGAATCAATCTAGGATAGGTACTTCTTCAGTTGGTTTAAAAAATGAATCAATCCTATGATAGTCACATTTTCATTTGGATTAAAAATTTATCAATCTAGGGTAGTCACCAGACTTTTCAATTTGGGATTTAAAAATGAACACCATGTCTTTTTGTGAAGCAACATCTTCACATAGATTAGAAAATTGTCGTTTGGGCTCTAAAATTGAACAAGTGATTTATGTGTTTGTATGGTTGATAGGCATATGCTCTCCCCTTAACTGGGTGATCCAAAAAGCTAGACTCATCATTTTTATGTATTCTTCAAGTTTTATTACATCCTTTAGAATGCCTTCTGTAGTGGGAAAAATTACTCACCCTATGGGAATGATCTAAGTGGGTAACAACCAAAGCCAGGTTTTCCACCCCACTCTAAAATTTAAAGCGAATCTGGGGAAACCCACCTTTTCTGGAAGTGTGCATGATAACCATCCCCAAAAAAAAATTTCTAAAGGTTGGGAGGTCTCTTGAGGGAGTTTATCACTTGTCACTCTGAACGGAAACCATTTCTAAGAACCTAGTGTAGTATCTAACTGAGTTAGTAACCAGACATTGTAATACTCGTAGTGCAAGGGGAGGGAAGAATCTGCCCCCAAGACACTCACCATATAATTTCCATGGATCGTTTGGTCAGGGTATTGAGAAATCTAACCTTGAGTACATGCCTAGAAAAGACAAAAACACGGGCGCCCTCTAGGAGGTGACATAGCTATGTGAGTCGACGCAATTTTAAGATGTGGGTTGCTGAGTATAATGATGACATTTTGACTATTAAGAGTGAGTCTATTTGAAGTTCGTTATTGTTATCAAACCAGTGAAAATAGGACCATGTGTGGTTATTTTGAACATACACTATTTGTTTAGATTACAACTCTTAAAAACAATTGTCTTCATTTGAGTGTTGTGTATTCCAAAATCATTTAAATTTAGATAAAAGATCATCCTAAAAAATACAAACAATTTAGACGAAATAAAAACTGAGAATATATGATTAGAGATTGGAAAACCACTAAGCTTATCAGAAAATATCTTGCCAAGAGAATTAGAAAACCCAAGACACCACTTAGTTACAAACATCTTTTGCAAAGAAGACATTTCTTGTATCAGAATAGGAAGACTTTGCTTCATCATAGAATGTTCCTCCATAGGTTTCATGATTTTGCTAGAGGTTACACCGATGATTATGTTGCAGAACCCTTGACTTCACAAGCCTATATTCAGAGAAGAGCCATTTCACAAGAACCTAACCACATAGTCAATGTATTCGTCAATCTTCCATTCCACAACCTGCCATAGAATACTCCACTAGACGTGATTAGTTCTTACAATAGACAAGTCTTTGGAAACCTTAGGTTGAAATCCAAAATCAAGGAGTTACCACCATATGACCATTTTGTGACCTACAACTCCCATTCAACAACCAAGCCTTATAGCGCCAATCATACAACCTAGCCTTATACACCTTGAAAATGGCCAAACCGACATTATCAGTAGCTTGAGGGAATTTATTTTTGAGGAAAACAAAACACCCCATCAATTTCTTACAACATCCATCATTATGAATGAAGAAGAAGAAAAGACAAACATAACAATAGGAAGACCCATGTTACTACCTCCTTCCTGGAAATAGGTAATGAATGACATTACAATAAGGTATTGAAACCATCATACAACATACCTTATGAAAATTTGGTGACCTACAGCTCTCGTTCAACAACTAGGGCTAATCACACCAATATTTCAGCTCGATAATGTACACATTAAAGGAACTCAAACTGACATTATTAGTAGTTTGAGAACATTTATTTTTGAAAAGAATGAAACACCCCATCAATTCCTCACAACATCCATAGTCTTAGATGAAGAAGAAGAGAAAGCAGACATAGCAGTTGAGAGACCCATATTGCCACCCCCTTCTTGGCATTAAACATAAACTATAACACTTCCACCATCTATTTTAGCGCTTCTGAGAAATCTTATAGCGCTTTTGTCAATAGCAAATCAAACTCTGTCAAAAAATTCCAATGTCATAGCTCTTCTACAGACCATTCTAGTGCTTCTGAGCTATCTTTTAACGCTTACACAGTAAAAAATAGCACTTCTGGCGTCTATTTCGGTGCTTCTGATTAATTTTATAGTGCTCTGTCATTATCAAACATTACCAGTGTTAATTACCAGTCTATCTTTTAGCACTTATGCGCTCTGTCTTAGAGCGTCTACTCTATTTTACAATGATTTTAATAGAAATTCTAGCGCTTCTACATTCTGTTTTAGCACTTCTACCCTTTGTATTAGTGCTTCCACAAAATAGAAAACAAAGAATCTTTCGAAACAATTGTTAGACATATTGACATCAGAAACATAGGATTTTACCAGTCAGAAAGATTTTACAAATCAAACAGTGTCATAAAAACCTGAAACCAAGTAGGTTCTTATAAGCAAATTATTTTCAAAAAACCTAGATCTTGCAAAATACAAAGTGTCCAATTATCAAAACAAAACCTAGATTATTGAGTCAAGTTTCCTCATCAGGATTTTGACATCCTACTATCACGAAACAAAACTCGGTAATCAAGAATTTTAACTTAGCCTCCTCAATAGAATACATCATTCTATTGGGCTTAGTTAAAATCAAATTGACACTGACACCACATAGAAGATCTAATTTTAGCGAAAAACAACCAAAACTTGTATGCCAATCTTAACAAGGTTGCAAACACAAAAAACCAAAAGAGAAGGAAACTAAAAATCTGAACGTGATTGAAGAAAACCCTTTTTTTTTATACCAACAACATGAAAACAACAAAATAACACAAGAGGATATACAACACGCCCAACAAGACCCAAATTTTCATAAATTTATGGAAAAGGTCTTAGAACAAGACATGGAGAAATACCTCTTGATGTTAGCAGAGTTAGGTGCCAAACTTTTGAAAGATTTTGACATCAATCGGTTGAAGGAAACACCTAGAACCAATGAAATAGAACCAAACCACACCCAAGATATGGATCAAGTGGTCACTTTGACAACTCAAATGCAAACCCCACAACAATAGATTCAAAACATGCAAACATGAACCACAAAAAAATATTTATTAAAGGACATTTGTCCTTACCCTTTTCATCCATGTGTGGATATGATACCCTTCCCAAGGCATTGTGAGTTTCCTAATTATAACAAATACAATGGAAAATCATACCTGATTGACCATGTACGGGAATTCAGAACAATGAGCCTCGAGTTTGCACAAGAAGATACATACCTCATGAGGTTATTTCTTAAGAGTTTGGGGGCCCATTGTATGGAGTGGTTCTCAAAATTACAACTAGGGATTAGACCCTTCGAAGAATCGGTCAACAATTTCATTTCTCAATTCCCCCTCAACATAACACATGACGTAGCCATAAAGGATCTATATAACCTGAAACAGAAAAATGGTGAGACATTCTTATCATTCTTACAACGATGGAGAAAGTTGTTCACTAGATATCCTCGATCTATACCTAAAGAGGAGAAGATTGAATTATTTATAGACAGCTTAAATGATCAAATGAGTTAGACTCGAATTGCAATGTCCCCCAACATTCAAAAAAGTAATTGAGAATGGGCTCAAAATCGAAGAAGCCCTAGTCAAATGAGGAATGATTAAGAACTATAGTGAAACATCCAATAACGCAAATCACTATGGAAACAATGACAAGCTAAAATTTTGGTAGAAAAATAGAAATACTGGAAGCAATGAACCTACAACTGACAATATAAAACCAATATTCAATTTGATAGCATCAACTGTCAAAACAAATCAAAATGAAAACCAAAACAACAATGAGAGCACTACTCAAAACAATAACACCAACAATGGAGAATCTCATCCATCATACCAAAGAAAATCCAATCGACGAAAATTCACCCCATTAGGACAAACGTTGGAATCAGCAATGAGAGAACTCATTGCAAATAGACTTATTACTTTACTAGAAGCTCGAAATTGGGAGCCAAAGGTAAAACCATCCTGGTGGAACGATGTAGATTATTGTAATTTCCATAAGAATAAAGGACATAAAAAAATGACTATATGCAACTAAAACACCTAATACAAGACTTGATCGAACCCAAGAAGGTGTTTGTCTAAGGGAATCAAACAAACAATGATCACACTGCATTTACCAATCCATTACCCAACTATGAAAAAGGAGAGTCTTCTTCTAGTGGTAAGGGAAAAAGTATAAACTATGTCTATGACACCACCATTCTTTGCCTTTCCGAGGTAGAGAAAAATGACATTAATAATCAAAGAGATGACACAAACATCAATGACATTGAATCCCTAAACATAATGCCAAGCACAAACACATTTGATAATAAAATCAATGTCCTAAAAATCAGGGAAACACAAGACCATCCACAAGTCAATATAACAACAAGGGGGCAGTCTACAGTAATACTGAAAGGAATTTCCTCCAAAAACAATACCCCCCCATCGCAACAATACAATATCGTGGACCAATTACAAAAGATACCTGCACAAATATCCATTCTAAAACTTCTCAATATTTAACCATCACACAAAGAAGTTTTGGAATAGGCTCTGGTAGCTACAACAGTCCCTAATAATTTGGATGTTTGTCAATTCCAAGCCATGGTGGAACATCTCACCACACCTCATTGTTTGTCATTCTCTGAACAAGATGATGTATCTTTAAATCACCCCCACAATGCGGCCTTGCATATAGAAGTTCTGATCCATAAACACTATGTCAAGTGTGTTCTAATAGATGGAGGAGCTAGTTTAAATATTTGTACCTTGAAATTGATTCATGCACTAGGATATTTTGACAATGCCATTGATGCCAGGAGAAAAATAACAATAAAGGCATATGATGAAGAGGAAAGTTCTTCCAAAGGGCTTATTATACTCCCAATTAAAGTAGGGCCAATTGTCAAAAACATTGTTTGTCAAGTGTTAGACAAGGATCTAACATACAACATACTATTGGGTCGTCCATGGATTCATAAAATTCAAGTGATACCTTCAACATACCATCAATGTCTAAAATTTCCAGTGAATAGATAGGAGGTCACCATATCAGCTGACAACAATAATCCACAGACTTGCAACATGTTAAAAGTAACTCAAGACACTCGGGTACCTCATAACAAAGAAGTCAACACTTACACTTCATTCACTGTTGACAACCAACCCAATTTCATATCTAAATGGGTTGAGAAGAAGAATCTAGAGAAAGAAACAACTATTGCGTACACGACTATATCAAACACTGAAGGTCCTATGAATGAATTATCACAACTTTCAGACAATGTTCAGATAAAGGAAAAGGGCTTAGGAGAATATTCTCTTGAGCAATCTTTGTGCCTATCACAGTTGCTACCGTCACCAAAAGCATATGGACAACCCATATTAAATACTCCAAGTTCATCGCAACCGATCACAGCTCTAAATGAAAGGTTTATAAAAGCAGGTACGCTCAAAGATGAGTCAGAAGACAAAGCCATTCTCAATTGGCTATACAAATATGAGGAAGCGTCAACATCAGTGAATGTCAACATCAAAATAGATCAGTATGGAAAAGGGAAGGCCATTTTAGAGAAAATGGGATACAAAGGTCAAGGACCAATTGGTAAGAGAAAGGACGATATTATTGAACCCATTCAACCTCTAACATTACAGCCTAAAGACAAAACAGGATTAGGCTACATAACTAAACAAAAAGAGGAAGAAACCCAAAAAGTAATAGAAAGGATACTACAAATGAGAGATGGCTCTGACATAGACTCCAATGAATATGAATGGGATTATCTATCTGCTACATCCTATACTGACAAAGATATTGTCATTATCCAAGTATATACACCTTATGAGAGGAGGGACAAAGTTCAGGAAATAGAACATTTGTTATGGGATCAACAAATATTGATGACTCAAGCAAGGACAATCAGACATCGAGTGAGTCAGAAGACTTGGAGGTGAGCATTGTCATAGACCTCAAACTTCCTACCAATAAATTTGACCACCTAGCTATCATGACACTTACAACAGTTGACCTTATTCAATCTGATGACTTGTTACCTTTAATGCACCCTGAACTTATTGACTGAGAACCCACCAAACCTATTCTTATACTAGTCTTTTCAAACAATGATGCCATCATAAATTATATTTGTAGTGATGAAACTGATACAAGTACTATCCATAACACTCATATCGATGCTTTACAATAGGAGGGTGTCAAATCTTTCAGTTGCAAAAATGATAATAGAAAAAATAAATCTAATGGTGGAAACCTCTCTAAGGCAGCATTAGACTTTGAAAAGAGAAAAATAAAGAACGTATCCAACAGTGAAAACCTTTCTGAGGCACTGAAGAATGAAAGATTTGACACTCTCCCAGAGCATTACCATGATAGATCATTGGTACTAGTAGAGCCGACATAGTCTATAAATCTGGGAACAACTGAAAAGGAAAAGATCTTACATCTAGCAGCATCCATGACAGAATAGGAGAAGCCTGCATTCACCATATTCTTTGAGAAACGACACATAAATTTTGCATGGTCTTATTCTAACATGCTAGGATTGGATCCAAAACTCCTAATGCATCATCTATCACTACCAAAGGGAATCAAACCGGTCAAACAAAAATTGAGAAAGATGCATCCCCACATCACCCTTATGGTTAAAGCTGAGCTGAAGAAATTATTGGATGTAGGTTTTATCAGGTCCATAGATTATGCAAAATGGATCTCAAACATTGTCCCAGTATCCAAAACTGATAATAGCATCAGAATATGCACGAATTTCAAGGATTTAAAAAAGGCATGCCCAAAGGATGATTTTCCTTTGCCCAACATTGACATAATTGTTGATCTAATAGTAGGACATGCCATGTTATCTATAATGGATGGCTTCTCAAGATATAATCAAATAAATATAGCACCTTAAGATCAAGAAAATATGGCATTCACTTGCCCTTGGGGTACATTCTGCTGGAATTTCATGCCCTTCAGATTGAAAAATGTAGGTGCGACATATCAATAGGCAATGACCACAATTTTATATGACATGATGCATACTTTCATAGAAGATTATGTGGATGACATCTTAGCAAAATCACACACCAGGGAAGGACATCTTGAAATACTTGATAAAATCTTCACTAGACTGGAAAAATTCAATGTAAGGTTGAACCCAAAGAAATGTGTCTTCGAGGTGACATCAGCAAAACTTTGTGGTTACATAGTGTCAGAAAAAGGTATTGAAGTGGATCTAGCTAAGGTTAAAGCAATAATGGAGATTCCACCACCTAAAAATATCAGTCAATTATGGTCCCTACAAGGCAGGTTACAATCCATCAGGATATTTATCTCCCAGCTGGTGGATAAGAGTCACCCATTTAATCATCTACTTCATAAAAATGTTTCATTCAAATGGGATCATAACTGTGAAACAACTTTTAGTTAGATAAAGTAGTATTTGGTGTCACCTCCAATACTCATGCCACCCATAGTAGAAAGACCACTATTACTGTATATCGCAACAACTGACATATCTTTAGGAGCTCTATTAGCACAGGAGGATTCTGAAGGAAAAGAACAAGCAGTTTACTACATCAGCAGGACTCTCAACGGATATGAAATAAACTATACATTCATAGAAAAGGCTTGTTTGGCAATGGTATTTGCAACCCAGTAGTTGTGACACTACATGTTGACTAATACAATCAGGCTCATAGCAAAAATAGACCCATTGAAATACCTACTTGATAAAGCTGCTCTAACAGGGAGACTTGCAAAATGGGTCATGATCTTAAGCAAGTCTAACATCCAATATATCAACAAGAGAGCCATCAAAGGACAGGTAATAGCGGATCAACTAGCTGAAGCTCCATTACAGGATCATCATCCAATGAACATTGAATTTCTAGATGTAGACATCTTGAATATTACAACACAACAATGGAGGCTTTATTTTGATGGATCATATACACAAAGAGGAGCTAGTGCGGGAATTCTATTCGTCACACCTCAAGGACACACCATTCCAAGATCCTATAGGTTAATGTTTCCATGTACAAAATATATATTTGAGTATGAAGCATTGATTATCGACATCAAAGTAGCTACTAAATAGAAAATCACAGAAATGCAAGTGTATGGGGACTCACAACTTGTCATCTATCAAGTAAATGATGAGTATCAAAAAAAGGACGAGAAGCTCATGCCTTATAAGCAAATGATAGATGATCTTAAAAATTACTTCATGGATATCAAGTTTGAGCAAATACCAAGGGCAGAAAACAAAGTTGTGGATGCCATGCCGATAATTTCCTCCCTTTTGCAATTACTAGAAAATAAAGGTCGATATGAGTTTGTGGTTGAACAAGTATCTAATCCTGCATACAATAATCCTAATTTACAAACCATATTCCAAATAACCAACACTCAACCCTCAAAATATGAAGAGATCTAAACTTACCTCAAAGATAACATTCTTCCTCTTGATCTCTCTAGAAACCAAAAGCGTAACTTTATTCGTCAATCTGTGCGACATACATTAATCGTTGACATCCTTTACCGTCGAGGTCTAGATGGTACTCTTCTCTGGTGTCTAGAGCACCACAAATCTGAAACATCCTTACAAGAGGTCCATGAAGGTATTTGTGGGATCCATTCAAGTGGGCTAACCCTATCTAAGAAACTCCTCCATTTAGGGTATTACTAGTCGAACATGGAAAGGGAGGCCTATCAATATGTTAAAAAGTGTCATAAATGTCAGATTCATGGTAATCTAATTCATGCACTGGTGCAAGAGTTACAACCTTTCACATCCACATGGCCCTTTTGTCAATGGGGATTGGACCTGGTAGGGAAAATAAATCCTTCTTCGTCTAATGGGCACAAGTTCGTCATCACAACAACAAAGTATTTCACAAAATGGATAGAAGCAGTTCCTTTGACAACTGTCACTAGAAAACAGATTTCATCTTTCATACTCAACTACCTCATCTGTCGGTACGGGGTACCTCAATCCATTGTCACAGAAAATGGTAGGCATTTTAAAAACCAGGACATCCAGGAATTATGTGAACAATTCCATATTCAACATCATTTTTCAACACCGTACTATCCACAAGGAAATGGCCAACCAGAAGCCTCAAACAAGACAATCCTAAAAATACTAAAGAAGACAATAAACAATGTTGGACGTGATTGGCATGTTCAATTAAATCCTGCACTATGGACCTACAGAACCAACATTAGAACACCAATAGGAGCTATACCATACACCTTGGTGTATGGATCAGAGGCCATTCTACCAATTGAGGTAGAAATAACATCACTCTATGTTTCACTAAAGGGTATCATAGTAGATGAGGATTCCAGGTTCTCTAGGCTACAGGAACTAGAACTATTGGATGAATGTCGTCAGCAAGCAGTTAATCATTTGAAGGCCTACCAACAATGAATGTTAAGGAGTTACAGTCATAGGGTAAAACCTAGAATCTTTCAAGTGGGAGATTTGGTCCTAAAGGAAAACCCTAGGAATCAGCAGGATAGAGAAAAGAAAGGGAAGTTTGAACCTAATTGGCTAGGTCCCTTTTTAATCACATCAGTGTATGGATCAAGAGCATATAAATTGTCAACACCTGAAGGCGATCTGTTTGATGAACCTATCAACAGTATCCATCTCAGAAATTTCTATACCTGAATCACTTAGTGCATGAATTAAGTTTCAGAAAATGGTTACCTTGATGAAAACCTGGAAAACAGGTGTCCTGGTGACAAAAAATAATAATAATAATAATAAATCAGAAAAACAAAAAAAAATTAAAAAAAGTAAAAAGTGCAAATAAAAACATGTAGTGAAAACCTGGAAATAGGCACTATTGGTGATTTGAATCAGCTCTCCCATTTATTTAAACACATGTCATGGTTGTTACTTTTCCCATCAACATTTTTGCATCCACTATCATATCACATCACGTGGTCATGTCTCACCACTGGCATGGGGGAAACATCTGACATCATTGGGGGAAATATAACATCAAGCTAAACCAAATAGGAAAACAACCAAAAAAAAAAGGAAACAAAAACAATGTTTGAAATACAACCCAACATGAACATCAAACACCATTGGAAACACATCAAACATCCATATCACATCAGAAAATCCAAAAAATAAGTCAAAAAGTTAGTATCAAAAAATCAAAAAATAGGAGTCTGAGTCAGTCAAACTACGTGGTCTTTGTGTGTATAACATAGGCAAGGCTAATCATTGATCAGCCCCCGAGGCCCCTAGGATGGTTCTTTAGGTTAGGTTTGATCCAAAATCTCGAAAACACAAAAACATCATAAAATTAGGATGGATGATCTAATTTGAATAATGATTGAATACTATAAGCAAATGTGAGATGTGTTGTACTTTTGATCATTGTTATCATTTCTTTGGAGCAAGTCAATGATGTATTGAACTAGAGAAGCTAAGAAGAAGAATGGTAATTTTCCTTGTCTGTTGTTTGTGATTTAATCATCATTACTATGTGAATTGTTGCGAGACGTGCTATACAAAGTATCACTGATGACGTTCCAATTCACATAAGAAAGTGATTAATTCTTGTATGTTTTTGCAAGAAATGCTCAGGTCATCATTGGTTTACATTATAACATCGATGCTTGTACTCACTTTCAACATTTTAAAAGCTCAATGATGAAACAAAGCACAAAAGTACTGTCAAAATGCCTATATTTTCATATGGACTTGCATGGTAAAATAGATGCATTCCTAATAGTGTTACATCTGTAGAGTATTTGTTACAAAATTGGTGAATCATTCATTAAATGATTATCTTTTCTCATAATAGACTGAGTATACTTGACATTAAAAAAAACATCATCATGATCATATAGTTGCATCATCATATTCATTTACATGCATTAAAAGCATTTACATCATCATTTCATCATTCATACATTTCAATCAAATCATTTTGCATTCTCATCATATCATAACAAAAATCTCAACAAACATATATCTCTATCATTCCATTTTTAAAAACATACATCATTATCATATCTTATTAAATACATCCATTTATTATATGACATATCACACATTCATATATAATCCATCCATTTTATCATAAAGTCCAATTTATTGCATCATATATCATTCAACATTTTCATCCATTTTATTACATCATATATTTTCATTTACATCACATATAGTATATCATTTAAACACATCATATCCATAATCATGAATCCATATAACATACATCCATACATTACCATTATGTTCATCATAGATAGAACAACATCATATCAAAGCATACCATCATATAGCATATAGAACATAGAATAAAATGCATCCATCAGAAAATCGTATAGAACACATAATAGACTGAAGAATCCACTGCATCTCATATGTATCAAAATCACAATGTCAAGTATACAATGATGTCTAAAATGAAGAGAGATATAACATCAAAAATGGTTGTATATCAAAATAATCGAAGTGTACATCACATCTTGAATGTAACACGGATAACAATCATGTGTTGTTGGCTCCAGACAGTGTAGGCATCATAGGATCAGAACCCCTACCACCAGAGGAATCGAGATCCCTGGGATCTCTATGTAGAGGCTATGTAACACCCGCACTGACAATCCTAGAATGTGACCTAGCAGAATGAGACCACGCATAGCTGACTCTCTACTCAGAAGGAACTGTGTCATAATATCTTGCTCTATAAAACTCAATCTCCTCACCAATATGAGCAACCTCTCACATATAATCTACTAGGGAGGTACCATCTGCCAGTCTCTATAATCTCTCGGCAAAACCCTGAGCACCCTCTATTGTAAACTTAGCGGCATCCCTCTTGCATGTCAAAGATGCACTCTGAGCCTGGGAACTAACTGCAACCTGCCTAGTGGCATCCCTCTCAATAGTCAATGATGCAATATATGACTTTGTTATGGCTAACTGAGCCTGCATTGATGCTAGAGCCTCTACATGAGACTGGTCATGAGCCTGCATATGAGCCCAAGTTTTCTCTACTAAACCATGCATCTGCACAAGCTACTCTTGAGCAGTCTCTAACTGAACCTGAAGATCCGCTATCTGCAGCTGCACTGAAATACCTCCCATAGCCTGCTTCTTATGAGGCATAGTCTCATTTGGAAAATCTAAAATAGGGCCCGACCCACCTGCAACCTCTCCACTATCAAATATATAATCCTCACTATTGCTATCATCCCCGCTGCTCTCATCTCTGTTATTCTCAACACCAACATCCTCCTCGGCACCAACATCCTCCTTGACACCAACATCCTCCTCAAAATAGACATCTACCTCTCCAACATCCTCTCTCCTCCATCTCTGACCATGCACAACGAGAACTTCCTCCTCTACACGTAACGGGGCAGGCTCATCTAGAATGGTAAGATGAGGGAAAGGATGTAGAGACAGATACTTAGCATAGTTAGCTATAACCGGTGACTCAACAATATTGAGATGGAGATCCCACTCAAAAGGCTGCAAGGTCTGAAACTCATGGATAGTAGCAGCATACGACAAACAAGGCCCCCAATCTGTAGAATTTGACTAACGACGAGCGTAATGAGCAACACCCTGGGGCATACTCTGTACCATCCCATATTGTCTGAACACCCATCTGATCAAGAATCTCTCCAGTACCCAACAAGCACAGCCAATTAGGATCATCGACTGACAAATAAATGGTAGTTGAATATCATCATCATCCCAATGATCATAATCTAGGTAGGGACGCCATGTCATAGACTCTATGTTGTCAATGACTCTCCAATACTCTAACTTACCCAGTCTAGACTGAGTAAGCCATTTGGCATATCTAAACACATAAGGTCTCATGGGTGGCCTTTGTCTAACTGGAACTGGACACATGACAGCTATGTGCTCCCACACCCATACCTAAAGCAAAGTAACACCGACTGATAAAATCTAGCCACTGAGATACAAAGCTAAATGTAAATCATGATATAAATGGGCAAACATACACATGCCCCAAGAAAATATGGTTCCATGAACAACCATACTCTCTAAAACTCAGCCCCAACCAACCGAGAATCCCTTAGACATACGATCAGGACTAAGGAATCCTCTAATGAAACCAAGTACTATAGGAAAAGTGGCGTATGAATCAACCATCTCATGCCATGGAATCCACTCTCTAGCAATATGATCATCCTGAAACACTCTACGAAGGGCATCAGTCCCACCCTGCTCTGTAGAATCATATGTGATAATATCTCCAACAATTGGAAGTTGTGGAATCAGCTAGACATCCACTGGGGTGACTGTCATCTCACCAAAAGGAAAACGAAAGGTGTTGTGCTCGCTATGCCACCTCTTGGCTAGCGCTATCAACAAACCCTGATTAATCCTAATTTGGGGCATATATAGAAGGGGAGACAATCCACAATGTGTGATAATAGCCATCTTAGGCTGTGCCAACTGTGGTATAAGATCAAATGTCCAAGGGAAACACTCTCGAACCTATAGGTTCCCCAATCGCTCCTATTATCATAAAAAGATCAAAGTCAATAAATTCATGTCAATCATCAAAAACATCAAATTACCCTATCAAATCCAATCATCTCTTGGAGAGAATTTTGATCAAATCTCATGAGAAAACATCATTGAACCTCACCTATCATGAGGTCAATCATCAATGCATCAAATAAACCTTGCTTATCATGATGTATGTCAATCATAATTATTCCTCACCTATCATGAGGATAGTTATCATAAAAAAAACATCAAACCTCGCCTATCATGACGTCAAAAAATCATGTATTTGATCAGACAAATCAATCATATCAAAATAATAGCTGATACGATCAAAAATCAACAAAATTAAGGAAAATTTGACAAAAATTATATCACTTTGATTTGAATGTGCTAAAAAAGGCATTCAAAGCGCTAAAAAAAATGGCATACACCATTTCATTAAACAAAAGCGCTATTACAAACAGACAAAGTGCCATTTTATCAAAAGCGCCATTCTATTTGGTCAAAGCGCTAAAACTTTGAACGCACTAAAACAAGAAGCTTAAGTGCTACAAAATTGGATCTAAGCACTAAATTCCCAAAAGCACTAATCTAACCAACTTAAGTGCTAAAACAGACCTCCTACACGCTACACTTTTTAAAGTGCTAAACTAGCGTAGTGACGCACTACAATAGAATTCCAAAGACTTAAAATTCAAAAAGCACTACAACAGACCTCAAAAGCGCTACAACGGACTTCCAAAGCGCTAAAAGAAAGTTTAAAATCATAAAATCGCAAATACACAAAAAATGAGGAAAATACACGAAAAATCAAGGAAAAAAATAGCCGTACCGGAGGTCCAAACGTGGCCGGCCATTGATGTCATTGAACATGCTCGAAACAGTGGGTGTGATATGGAATCAACATCTCGCTCCGAGTGGCACAAAAATCTCTCTCACAAAGTTTCAAAAAGTCAAATGTACAAATGAAGTTGAAAAGGACCTTTTTAACCTTTTTATAGGTTATTTGAAAAGGGATTTTTGTGGGATTGATTTAATTTTTTTAAAAAGGGAGATTAATTGAATTTCATCCAGGGGCACTTTCTACATCAATTATCGAGAGATAAATTATTTCATCATCAAATCTTCATCGAATCTACATCAAACCATCATAAAATCATTAAAATTTTGAAAAATTCCAAAAATAATCAAAAAAATAAAAAATTCATCAATTTATCTCCCAAGGGGGCATATATATCCGTCAATCACCTGAAAATCATGTATGGGGCACACTGAAATTTTTTTCGTCGATACTAGCAGCAGCAGCACAAAATTTTCTTTGAAGCAATGTGTAAACACATCACTTCAAAGAGGGGCAAAATGTATACACCTAAAAATGGTCTGGAGAAATCTGATTAATTAAATACGACTTATTTAATTAATTAACCCTTAAAATCCTCTACTATTAAATAAACAGGAAATATTTATTTAAATAGTTCATCATAATTCTTCAATTTTGATTCAATTATTTTCGTCTTATTTAAATAAACAAATTTTATTTAAATATCATATTCAAATTCATCTACTATTAAATAAATTAAATACTTATTTAAATAGTTCACATTCTAAATTCTCCTATTTCTTTAGTTTTAATTAAAGAAACAACTTTATAGTTGACATTATTTAATTATTACATCATATTCAATCTTAATTAAATAAATAAATCTTTATACTTTATTGTTTAATTATCATACTTCTTCTATTTAATTTAATAAACAAACTTCTATAGTTTATTTATTTAAATTATTTATCTCCCTTTTTGCTAATTTAAATAAATCAAAAATATTGAAATAAAAGGCATAAAGCAAATCCCTCTATTCACTCACCAATAAAATTAGATTTTTCAAATCTAATTAATTTAACTGGCATTCACGGGAAAAGCCTCAGGGACAAACCTGCAGGCAATCCTCTCAATCTTCTTCCTCAAATATTTCCTCTCATCTTTCCTGGTGTTTTCATGGGGAGGAACAATCCCCATAATTAGCTTCACCTTCTCATCTCTTACCATTCAAATCTCCAGATTGAATCTCAACCTTTGTTGTGTTACCTCTGTGCAAAACTGTTGCTGGAAATCTATATATAAAGCCTTCTAAAGCAAAGAATGGATCTCAAATCTTTGAGAAAACTTACTCTGCAACATTCACAACACTCAAGCAATAGCAATAGCAATAACATTAGCATCAATTATCATTTAGCATCTTAGCATCAGTAGATTTCATATCACAACATCATAGTTTCTTTTTATTGTAGCTTTCATCCATCAGGCTTCATTTACAGTAGCATCATAGCTGTTAGTTTTATTATCCATCATCACAATCTGTAATACCCCTCCGTGTCGGTTGTTCTGGTCTTGTGTGTAAGTATATGTGCATGCTTCATTGATCACTATGTTATTTGATTGTGTGAAAAATATCAAATGTTAGTAGTCATGTCTAAATAATTAATTTAAATCATAAGTGAATCTGTGAGGTTATTTAAAATATAATTAGAAATTAAAATAATAATCCATTAAATTAAATCAAATGATTTAGATCAAATGATCAAATTAAACTAATTTGTTAAAAACACCAGTGATATTATTAGATAAATTGATTTAATAATAATAATGAACAAAATAATCTGGAAAAGAAAATAATAAAAAGGAAGGCAATTGGAAAATGGAAAGTGAATAGTTTATTAATTAAATAAATCGTGATAAGATTTTTGGGAAGTGTAAAAGGCAAGAGAAGCTGGAAAAAGATGGTATATGTTTTATCTTCCTTTGTCTCATCACCTTCCAGGCAAAGATTTCAATTATTGAAACTCATAAATTAGAATTAAAGGGACATCTTGAGGGGGGTTTTTTGGGTGCTGGCACTATTCTATCACCACTCCGTCGGATGGATTGTCCTATAATTTTTATCGATCTCTCCCTTATAAAAGCAAGAAGTAAATAGATCAATTGGAGGTGGGGAAATTAATTAGGAAGAGGTAGAGGCGGGGAAGGAATTTCAGGGATCCTTGCTGTTGTAGTGATTTGGAGTCATACGGGTCATAGCAGGCAGTGTTCTTAATATAAGTAATTCAAAACTTTTGAAACACGTCTTTAAAACAGAGCGCCCTCCTTCTGCTCTGGGTTTGAAGGCTAATCCAGGGATGCCATCTTCACATGCGCAGAACATGGGGTATCTTACTTTGTATGCCGCTTTATCTTGTAAGTATTCCACAAAGCGCATATTTACATATAGAGTTCATTTAGTTGGTAATGATTTTATAGGTTCTAGCCATTAAAGATATAATTCTTTTCCTGGAAATAATGATTTCATTAGATTAGAAATCGAGGGTAGTTTCAAGTTCGTTGTTTATTTGCCTTTGTTTCTTTCTCTGTTGTAGCATAAGTGTTGTTTCTGTTATCATTGGGAAAGACTTTGGAGTTCGTTTTCATGTCTGTCAATTGCATTTGCTTGAATGGTTCTAAAGCCATTTTATTTTATGTTATTCCTTTCTATCCTGCAACCATTGCATTCCATGAGGTTACATTTCTTAGAGACATTTTATCAAACAGTTCACGTGCCTCCTATGTTGTTCATCTTGCATACCTGCTTGCTGATTAATGCCATAGAATTCGACTTTACACCTGGCTCCTCCTGCTCTGAAGTCACGTATTTGCACCTCGCCTTTCTCCTTCTTTTCCGTTGTATGGATAACATTTGAGATTTGATAATAATGCAAGTAGATGGCGATATTTCCAATTTCCAGTATTCATTTTCTGATATACTTGGCAACCTATCACAGCCGCAGCTCTTGAACATGGTAGGGTTATAGATTTATTTAAACTCTCTGTTTTTATTATAAAAATCCCAAATTTTCTCCATAAGACTGAATACAAGTGCCTTCTCACATTTTTGCAACCGTAACCATCTCAAACTTGGAGAAAGCTTGGTTCGTGTGTCTTCTCTGATGCCGTCAATGAGCAGATTGTTCAAGTGAAGAAATTGAGGACCAATGAGCAGATTATTTAATTCTCTTGGTCTGCGCAATGTTCAAGCCTTTGCCAATTACCTCCATTCAGTCGAAGCTGAGAGAAATTGATGTTATTGGATTCAGCGTTTAGATGAGCTTCTTCACATAGTCTGGTAATCTAAATTTATTTAATCTCCCTGATACCTTTGGCTACCTATCACCGCTGCAGCATTTATACTTAGGAGAGTGTACAGATTTAAATAACCTCCCTGAAACCATTGGCATCCTATCTCAGCTGCATATCCTAGATTTTCAAAGATATAGTAAATTAAATTAACTTTCTGTTTTCTTTGGCAGCTGTAACATTTGGAATTTGATAAATAATGCAAGTAGACAGTGATATTTCCAATTTACAATCTTCTCTTTCTGTTATACTCGTCAACCTGTCACAGTTTCAGCATTTAGAGTTGAGGCGTTGTACAGAATTAAATAGTTTCCCTGAAATCATTGACCACCTTTCATAGCTGCAACTTTAGACTAGCAAAGGTGTAGTAAACTTATTAACCTCTCTGATTTCATAGTTAATCTGTCAGTGGCGCATTTGGTCATGGTAGGGTGTATAGATTTATGCAATCTCTCTGATCTCATTTTCATCTAGTCTCAGCTGTAGCATTTAATATTTTGGACTGATAGTGATGGCCTCTCTCTGGTTTATATTTCTTATATCATATTTAGCTCCCTTTATGTTTTGTAATGAAATTTTACTTATTTATTCTCTGTACCTCATGGGTTGATAGGCTTGTTAATCTATCTTTGGTAAACAAATCCTTAGATTGAGAATCAGGAAATATGGGAATAGAGAAATAAATAAAGATGTATATTTATGTGTGCTATATAGAGATATATGTAATTTTGGTATATAAATATTATGATTCAAGAAAGAAGACCTTTTTGTCTTGTATTCATTAGAGAATATAGTTAGTGAATTTGAAAATAATAAATAAATAAAACGAAGAGTAGTTTCATTGATTTAGATCAGAAAAAGGGGATGCGAAAAATAATGTATATTTGGAAAAGTGTAAGTTGCAATTGATAGAATAGAATTGTTGATCAAGTTCCTTTTTAGCGTCTTAAGTTTTGTAAGAAAGGATAAAATTAGTAATAAGGTATTGATTAATTCAATTGTTGAATAGGTAGTTATTGCTAGTAAGTTATAGGATGTTAAATTAGATGATTATGGAAAATAATGAAATTGAAATATTAAGTCAATTAGAAGAATTAATTTGAAATAGGAAGAAAGTATAATGTCATAGACTTATTCTTTTATTATGATTGGCTACTAGATACTCTTGGCAAATAGGTAATGGAATCTTTTATATTTATTTCTGAGACCTAGGTATTGTTATGCGAAATGAACATTTTTGTATAAATATTCATTCATGTAATTGTGTGGCGTGAATATTAGTGTGATTGCTTTATATTTATAAGTTTATGAAGTAGATAGGGATATGTTGAAGATATGAAAAATTCTTGGTTAGCATAGTGTTATTTTGGTAATAAGGAGAATTGATAGTTGTAAGAGTTGATTGTGTATAATTGGATAAATGTAGGGTTTATGTAAAATAGATGATTTTCTAAATGATGACTATTCCTTATTCCCTTTCTCATAAATTCTCTATAAGGATGCTTACTTGTTTCATAGTTGATTTGATGGTTTGAGCCTATTGCTTTGTATCAAGTTGATTTTGTATTTTATTTTATTTTATTTGAGTTTTGTTTAAGGAGGGAGCTCTTTTGTGTCATAAGGTTGTGATTATATTTTTGGTCCTTGCGGAAGGATAGAAAGTGTTTGTTGGTTATTGTTGTTCATTAAGTGTATCCCCGTGTTTAATGGTTGTTATGATGAATTTATTTCGATGTATCTCTTGAGTTGTTGGGTTTTCATAGGTGATTTTATTTACTAAGTTCACATTTGATCAATGAATGAGCTTGATGGATCCCTATTATTTTGGTCGCCCGCTTGAGTCCTTTTTGGTTGAGGTGATTTCCGTATGATAAGTTTTTTTTTGTGTTGAGATTGTATTGCTTCATTTTATCCTCATTTGTGGCTTGTCATTCTTTTGACTTCCAGAGGCTTGAGATGATTGTCAGTTGATGTTCTCTCTTTATGTACTCTTGGCATGGCAAGATATTGGTATCATTATTTTGAAAAGGGTTGTACGAGAATTGTTGAGACTCTGATTTTGTACTTGTTAGCAAGATGGGTAATGCCTCATAACGCTTTTATGTTGTGATTCTTTGTTCAAATTATGATGGTACAACCCTTGGTTATTTTGTGGTTTGAGATTGTTGGGTCTCTAGGGAGAGTGGCTCCTCATGGGGGTCGGCGCCCCGTGTAAGGGGAAGAGCACAGGAGAACCCACGAGTGAGTTAGTAAACAAGTGAAAACCTAATAATTAACTTAGGAGGGTTGGATAGTAATATCATTATAAGATTAATAAAATGGATGCCTCGTCTTCATTAGTGCTTCCGTAGACTAATGGAAGGCTGAGAAGGCCGTGGTTGGCAAGGTCGTGACCTCGTCCTCACGAGAGGTCTAGGGCTCCGCATGAGCTACCCTATGGTGTCGGCGCCTCAGGTAGGAGGAAGGGCCAGGTGATCCATAGATGGGGGCCGGCACCTCAGTGTGGAGGAAGGGCCAGGAGAACCCATGTAGGCTATGCGATGACACTCTCCCCTAGTTGCCCATGTGTTTTACTTTATTGTGTTCCTCTGGAAGTAGGTTGTGGGAGTTGGTATAGATTATTGATATTTGGATTTATCTTGATTAATGATTTTTGCCTTGATAAATCTTTGGTGTACTTTGTGGTCTTGTATGATCTCATTTATATTTGGTTTATGATCTTGTATTTTTATGGTACTGCGTTATGATGTTATTATATTGTTTAATTGCAATTTGGGATTGTATTATGTTTATTAATTCAGTTTGATTGGAATTATTTCATGATCATCCTTTGATTACTTATTTATTGATCATTGCTTTGATTTACGTGATGGGAGTTGTGATTTTAATTTATTATGTTGACTCTTGGATGTTGTTGCAATTCTTGAGTTTTTTGATACTTTTGTATATTGTGAGTCTTGTGATTCCGTGTTGGGATGTTCTTGGTTGAGGACTCTTCTTTTCAGCTCCTAGCACGGGGGGTGGGTCTTCAGACTCACATGGTCGGGTGGAACATGCTAAGCACCCCATTGGGTCCCCAGTCGAGGATCGAGAGGTGCGGATTGGTGCGGATGCAGCGACTCCAGAGTTGTATTTGTCTTGGAGCCAGTTATGATTCTTTTACTTGTATCATGTTATCTTGTGTATGGTTTCCATTTATGTTGGAAACACTTTTGTATCATTGTACCTCTTGAACATTGTATTGTAATGTAATGTTAAACCCAATGTGGTTGTTGGCGATGGCAGTTATTATTGTGTTGAGTTAATTATGTATATGTTGTATTTACTCAGATGGTTCTTATCAATGATTTATCATGTTTGTGCTTCATTTGATAATTTTTACCTTATATCTTTGGATTTTATTCTTTATTGCTGTTGTATGGATCTAAGTCGCGTAATGACTCCTCGTGTACCCCAAGGGATGTATGTGTTAGTGAATCTGTTTAAATGAAATTCATGTTATGACTTAATGTGTATGTTATGTTTATTTTTATAAAAAAAATTGTGCTGTAATTATTATGTATTTGTCCTTTGGGGTTCGCACGGCGGGGCATTACACAATCACAACATTTAGCATCATTTCATTCTCTAAATAGACATTTTAATAGTCACAGTACTTTATCAAATCTGAGAGCCTTCCTGTGACTCATAAATCTTTGGAGATAGGAGACATTGAGACACTTTCAAGCTTTTCTTTGTTTTAAATTAGTTTAATTCATATTTAATCTTGATACAATGTTTCATTAAGAGGTGTGTTTAATTGTATTTAGTTTACTTTTTCCACACTTACCAAAAATATGCAAGAAAATCAATGAAAGGAAAATCAATAATAATGCCACCATAAGAACATGAGCATAGAAACTATGGCAAGATCACTGTCGAGATCAATATGGTTGAATGAATTTGAACAAAAACATCACTGTCAATGAAACTCATCACCATAACACTACAATCATCATACTACTCCATTGAACTTTCGCCCTTGTGAGGACTATCATTTTTCTTAATGTGGGATCTAAAACCTTCCGTCATTGTGATTTTCCATGGCTATAGTGTTTCTCCATAGCCCTATATCATTTCCACCTTCTCACTGCCTTTTATTTTCCTTCAACTATTACTGTCTTTTCTCTAAGGGACTACTTTCTAGAAATAAAACCTCCTCCTGGGACCTTCACCTTTGCCTTAATGATTATGAATAAAATGCATGCATAGATTTCATGTAACCTACCTATGGAGTGTGCACCAAAATTACTTGATATGGTTGTCATGAAAAATTAAGCATACCTTGTCTCCTTTAGACTCTAATAACTATCCCATGTCACTAAACCTGTGTGTTGACCTCAAACCACATCTCAAAGGACCCTCTATTATTTTTCTTTCTCACTTTCATTATTACCTACCATGAAACCCTAGCATTTTATTTTGACAACCTCCTTGAACACACACTTAGACATAGTGACTGCACCTTACAATTCAACTGCCATTGCAATATCTTCTCACTGTATAGGGTTTGGATTCACTACCTTTTCATTTACTACCATTCCCTTGCACATAGAAAATTTTCCTCATGCCTTTTGCATAGTGCATAGGTATAGCACTGTCAAACTTGGACTATAGAGGTAGGAAATGAACACATTGGAAAATGTAGATTGGGATGCAATGAATAGTACTAACATTATACTACCACTAGGATTCTTAAAATAAACATCAATGTACAAGATCCATACTACCCCTATGATCAGTGTACAAGATCCATACTGCCCCTGTGACTAAGATCGGTCCTTTATGACAGAGAAATGAACTGAGAATTGTCAAACTGGGACTAAATATATGAAGATCACTAAAACTTGACAAAGCCACAAGTATAAAACATGAAAGAGTGTTAATTGTAAACATGGCATGAATCAAAAATACCACCAACTAAGCATAATATCACCGACAATATGAAGACATGAAGAGCACTGTCAATATGATTACGATACTATCACTATACGATTATCAATGAAACTTATCACCATGAATCATCAATACCATAAGCTTTGACATCAATATCATTGAATGATCAAGTTTACCAAAAAACACCATTAACCTTTTGCAACATGAACATAAACACATTCCTAACAAACAACAAGAAATAACATATCTTTGACATCACTTCCTTTGAAATTTTTGCATCAACACTATGAAGTGAATGTTTTCAAATAGTCACCTTGTATGTTCAAAGTACACTGTCAAAGGAGAAAATCATTATCCAAAATCCAAATCACACAAAGGTTGCACTTCAAAGAACATTGTGACACATCTTTTGAGACCATTACCATTATGACTGTTATAGCACCTTTTGTGACAGTAGACTGTTGTTCATTTCTCTTCATGGTCTTCTATAGACTATAGACTATAGCTTAAGTAGTTCAATCTCTTGAAGCATTTTCAAATCATAAACACATACCTTTTCTCATCAAGATCACAACGATAACACTGGAAAACAATCATAATGTTGTTGGAAGATACCTGCAACAAGACTTCTGAGGAGAAAGAATAGAAGCATTATAGCATTTTCAAAGACTCATATGATATTTTCATTGAAAAATTCAAACAAGGACTATCACAAACTTGAAGGTTGGTTGAGTTTAGTCTCTACATCTCTTTGATGGATTATGTTCTCTAATTAAATTTGAAAATTACTGAAATGGTTCTCTTGTATTTGGTATTTCAACATTATGTTCATGCATAGAGGGGTAAACCATAACATTCCATGAAATTGTATAAAACAAAGTCTATCCAATAGCTTATAAAAAAATTCAAAGACAATCTATGCAATCTCCACAAGGTATCATGTTACCTATACAAGACTTTAAACTCATCACACTTGAAGTGTTCAACAAAATTCCTCAAAGAAATGTGGTCTCATGGACTGTAATAATTGCAGGATATACACAAATTATATTTTTTGAAAAGGCTTTAGAAACTTTCAAGAAAATGCAATTTGCAGGTTTAAAGCCAAACTCCAAAACCTTTTCCAGCATCCTCTCTACTTGTTCCAAAATGGAAGCTTTGGAATAGGGTATGTACATCCATCAAAGAATAATAGAAGGGGGATTTTCATCTGATATTATAGTTGGAAATGCTTTGGTTGACATGTATGAAAAATGTGGAAGCATAGAGAAAGCATTTGAAGTTTTTGAAAGAATGCTTCAAAGAGATGTCATCTCTTGGACTGCAATTATTTTTGGATATGCACAAAATGGATTTGTTGAAAACGCTTTAGAAACTTTCAAGAAAATGCAATTTCTGGGTAAAAAGCCAAATTCCACAACCTTTGCTAGCATCTTTCCTACCTGTGCCAAAATGGGGGCTTTGGAACAGGGTATGAACATCCATCAAAGCATAAATAATAGAGGAATTTTGTCAAATGTTGTAGTTGCAACTGCCCTAGTAGACATGTATGCAAAATGTGGAAGCATAGACAAGGCATGTGAAGTGTTTGATAGAATGCCTGAAAAAGATGCCATCTCATGGAATACGATCATTGCGGGATATGCACAAAATGGATTTTCTGAAAAGGCTTTAGAAACTTTCAAGCAAATGCAATTAGCAGGTGTGAAGCCAAATTCCACAACCTATGCCAGCATCCTCCCTACCTGTGCCAAAATGGGAGCTTTGGAGCAGGGTATGAACATCCATCAGAGCATAATAGATGGGGGATTTATGTTAGATATCATGGTTGGAAATGCTCTATTAGAAATGTATGCAAAATGTGGAAACATACACAAGGAACATGAAATCTTTGATGGAATGCCTCAAAGAAATGTCATCTCATGGAATGCAATAATTGCAGGATATGCACAAAATGGATTTTGCAAGGATGCTCTCAAAATATTTGAATTAATGAAGCACTCTGAAACATATCCTAGCATTGTAAGCTTTGTTTGTATTCTTTGTGCATGTATCCATGGAGGTTTAGTGGATGAGGGTTGTACATACATCAATCACATGAGTAAGCACTATTGCATTACACCTACAGTTGATCAACAATATTGCAGATTCCAAGTAGACAAACCTTCATTCTTTACCATCTAGTAGCCTAGCAAAGGCTATTTAGTAGTAGTGCATGGGAATGCTTCCCCTTTATTCCCTAATAATCATGTAAGGGAAGTTCATAGGTAGTGAGTTAAGAATTAAGATGGATCTTTCTCTATCATAAATGAAATACGAAGATCCAAATACATAGCTTTTTTAAGAAGTTAAAATTAAATGAAGATGGATTTGAACATGGAATTTTTGTAAAAAAGAAGTAAACAATTGGTTTGAAATGTTTAGATACCCTTCCTGTAAACTCTCTACCATCTAATCAAATAACTATTGTTGAAAGGAAAGTTCATTAAGAATCAATTATATGAAAATGGTCCATTTTCCAAACATATTCAAGATAAGGAAAGATGGTTACAAATTAATAAAGGGTAATCCAAGTAATGAAATTAATAGCATTTTGGAGGGCTTGAACATCACTACTTTTAAAAGAGAGCCAGGATTTGAAAGTCATGAAAAATTTGATGAGGTACCTCTTAAACATAATTGTATAGTTGTGGGAAAAAAGAGATTATATTGATTTCCATAGATAACCAAAAGTAGGTCAGCAAAATTTGAGAAGTACATTCAATCACAATAGAGAAGTCCTAACGTAAAAGGATACAAGGTTTTGAAAAGTAATTAAATGCTAAGGTAAAGAAGTGTAAATATAAGAAAAGGGGAATAGTGAGAACTAAGTACAAATAGCTTTGTAAGAGAAGGATCCCTTGGTGCAGTAAGGAACTCTTGAATATGAGAGTAGGAAACATCAATGAGAAACCAATAATGTTACATTCTTCTAGAAAGGCTAAAGCCTCAAGGATATTTGAAATTATACTCATTGACTGAAAAAAGGCTAGCACGGGATCTAAGAATTCTCATTGGGAATGGTTGGGGCTGATGGCTCCATATTGTACAATTCTAGGAGGAAACTAAGCACTTACCCTATAATCTCTTCTAACACCTACAACTGATGAAACTCTAGTGGTAGAGAAAAAACCACTAATGCATGCCTACATCTATGACCTAGTTGCAAACAAGAGGGAAGACTTGAACATTGAAACAAAGCAGGTTGATTCCACTTAGATTAAAACTAAGTGGGATCAAATGCTTCTATAGAACTATGGAAACATAAGCATCGACCCACCAATCTCTCCCTATTTGTGAGTGAATATGTTGTATCCAACAAAAACTTACAATGCCTACTATTTTTAGTGGTTAAAAAATTAAGCACTCTAAGCAATTTTTTGGTCCACTATAAGACCTCTATCTAAGAATGGAGACCTCTTGAAGAAAAAGTTCAAGTTGCTCTAATCAAGGCACTAAAAGAAGTGGATAAAGAACCACTTAATTTTTTTTGTATAGATATTTTTTTCTTCCCTTTATCTACCCCTAGATAGGACAACTTAATATACTCTTCAGAGTTGTAAAATGGTACTTTTTTTTTTGTGTAGGAGATAGATCACATCCACAAACATGGCAGAGCTATGCAAAGTAGGAGAAATTGGCTTGGAAAATGAAGGAAGCAGGGTATAAAGAATCATTTATCTGCCACCATAGTGAAAATTTAGCAATTTCATTTGGTTTGTTAAACATGGCCCCTAGTACAACTAATAGAGTTGTTAAGAACCTTCAAGTATGTTCTGATTGCCACACTGCATCTAAATTCATCTCCACGATTTTTGCAAGAGAAATTTTTCTGAGATATGTGAGCCATTTCCATCATTTTAAACAAGGACAACTTTGGACGAATTGGAATAATATTATATTCAAGGGTAGAACACTATCGGCCTAACATTACTACATGGGGGGAACTCCCCTCATAGCTTCACTGATAGACCAATAGGGTGGGGACAGTCAGTTCCATTTTTTGTAATGTGGTAAGAGTCATATAGGTAATGCTATGTCAGGATGGGGAACTCTTCTTGGAGGTTCTAAATGATTTGCCTCTTTTAATAAGATTGTGTTGGAAGTGCCACCTGGATCATAGTTGTTTGGTGGGATTCCAAACCCAGACAATGAGGTGCAGTTGTGGAAATCTCATAGAGAGAAGCTACAAGCTACCATGATGATTTTGTCAAGTGAATTTATATCAGAGTCTTGCTTAGCATGGCTTAAGACATGTTGAGATGATATTCTCTCTACAGATAGGCTTGGGGGAAAGTATTTTCTTGATCTTTTGAAAAGTGGCAAGGAACTTGCAGAGAATGAGACATTGATTAGAGAAACATTGGACAATATGGATGCATTTGAAGGGAGCTTGGAGTGGCTAAAAATGGTTTTTGGTTCAACTGTTGAGTTTCCATGGCAATGCGTGTGTGAGATTGTTTTAAAGCACTCAAAGAGTCTGTGGTGTGAACTTTTTGAAATCCTTTTTGTTAGTAGGATGAAACAAATAATAGTTGATGGATTTGCAGATCTACGTGAGAGAGTTAAGGTTGGTAAATACCTTGAAGCCATAGTTACATCTTTGGCAAGTTACAAAGATGTTGAAACTCATTTGCACAAATTAACTACTAGTGAGGGATGGCTTGTCAAGAGAGGGGACCTAAAAAGTGTCAATTTACCTGGGTTGAGTTTTAGATTTATGATGACAAATGATGAAGACTAGTTTGGTCGCCTTAACGCTTATTTTGGAATTGAGGTTAGTCAAATAAAAGATACCATAGATGAGGGGTCCAAGAATATTCTAGAAGACCTCCTAAGTTTTCTTCATGCACATAAATCTCCTTCAAGGATAAATGATTTAGCACCTTATTTGCAAGATCAATGCTTCCATTTTATCTCAACATTGATTGTTGAGATTGAAGAACATCTTGCACATCTTTCAGAAGCTCTCTATCAAGAAATGAAAAATGAGGAGATTCCAAAAAAAATGAACAAGGAGACACTAGAACCGATAGTTATAGTGGAAAGGGAACTTTTCTTAGGAAGGCTTTTAGTTTCTCTCAGGTAGAAATTAGTGTTTCTAAATACTATTGTTACCAATTTGACAAAGAGGGAATTGTTGGATCCATGTAGAGAGGATACAACATTGAACAACTAGTAGCATATAACCAATGAAATGAATAAATTTAGAACATAAGAGACTACTCAGGCCAAAGGTATAGAATCATAACTGCATACTTCACACTTTTCACTATCTGTTCTTGCACTCTTTTGGGTCACTCAGTCATTATTATGTCTCATTTTTCCCATTTCTAGTCCCAAAACTCATCACAGGTGTGCCAAGTCACTCAACCTAAAATCCCTTCTACTGTAAAACTTTGTTCCCATCTTTCAAATGGCTTTATCCTGAGGGCATGTGCTAGTGTCTAGTTCAAATTTAAATTCAAATTCCCTCCAAACCCATGAATGCTCACCCTAGTGAGTTTTCTAATAGCTGGTCACTTTATAAAAGCAAACTTAGCACTCATTTGGAACACTAATTTCTCTCTCTAACATCTTGATCCTCTTTGTATTCCTCTACTCCCTGAAAACCTTCATTTTTCCTTTTTTGTGAAGAACATGCACCCTTTTATGCTCTAAAATGTTCTTGGTGGAGCACATGATGTTTTTAAATCGTGGATAGACATTTTAGAAGCAAGTTTAGAGCATATCAATAAGAATCAATATATAATTAGATAGACTCTTGATTCATTACACAAAAGTAATGAGACATTCATGCTTTATTATTCAAATATTACCATGAAGGAAATGCATTTGATCAAGAAGAATACACACCCGATTGAAGATCTATCATTTGAATAAGCATGAATGTTATGTTTACACCAGCTATAGCAAATGGGTATTCCCACATAGATCTATCACCTACCTACTTTTCAAGCGGACGTTGAAATGATCTCTGTAAAAAATGTTTGTAGATAATTTCATGTCATGCTTGAGGATTTCAATGAAAAATTATTCTACCTTCATTGTTACATATAATATTCAACGTAGAAGAGACACTAACAGTTAAAGCTAAAAAGTGAAAACTATAAAGTGTGCAGTTAAACTTAGAATCATGAACCATTAAGTTAAAACTTGAAACCATAAACCATGCACTTAAAACTCACAACCATTTAACTGTGCAGTTAAAATAAAAGATCATAATGAGAACTACAATTTTGGATGAGAACCAAAGTTTTTAAGGCTAAACATATCAACAACAAGAGCCCTATATGCCTGTGTATTCCATATCTTTATAAGTTTGAGACACATCACATTAACATATGCAGGATTAAATGTTCTCAAATCACTTTGAGAGAATCCAAAACCAAAACCTCTAAGGAAAGAAAAAACAAATTGAAAATTATAGCTCTCAATTATAAGAAAAAACTCTAACCATTTTTCTCATCGGCATCATTGACATCACAACACAACTTGTGCAAAATCTTGAGGTAAGTCACTTGCCATGATTTCAATGAATTTTTTTTGGAAATTTGTACATGGCCAGATCACTTTTAGCTTTTTTTGTGTTTTATTTCATTCTAAAACAAGTCTGTTGTTATCTAGTAAATGAAGGCATTGGTTATGTGGTTTTATCTATGGATGTTTTCATATATAAAATTATTGTAATACAAAGTGTTAGACCCTTGTTTGTTTCTCCACATGGAGATATTTTGAACTGTGAAATGATCATTTGGTGGTTTAAATTTTTTGTTTATTTTGTGTTCCTTGTCCTTGAGGTTATTTTTGTGATAATTTTCCTGACAAAATTATTTAATATTGAATGTATAGCAGCTACTGCTGAAGTTGTAAATGTAATGGTTTTCAGAGATATTTTCATATAGAGTGAACAGTAGATATTGGATCATCTTCATATGTTAAACTTAATAAATTCTTCTTTACAAACCTTATACATTGTACAATACATGTTTCTCCACAGTTTTGTGCCATTATACTAGCTCTTGTACTTCAAATACCAAATGTTACAAGGCAAGGGATTGGTGTGACACAAATGACTAAAGTTTTAAAAGATTGTATTCATAAGTGACAAACAGCTTGGTTTTCCAAATGGATACATCCTCTCACATGTGATGAACAAGTGACAAACATCTTGGTTTTCCAAATGGATACATCCTCTCACATGGTTGGTTAGGACTAAGTGGTCCAATTTGGTAACAATATACTTTTTGATATTATTATATTCTTTTTCTGAAATCACGTGTCTGTTACTTCAAAAAAATAGGGGTGCTACATATGAGAGATCATCTTCCCACAGACAAAGAGAGCTAGCATTCATGCATTACATCAATTTGCAATAATTCAACATCCTATAATTGCAATGGGTGTTGAGTGGACCATTCATTATGAGAGCTAGGTTCTTGTGAACCACTACTCATGAAACATGGGTCAATGAGTTTGACTCGTAAAACTATACGGTTGAATATGTTTGAATACATTTAAATTTGAAGACAAATTTGTATATTTGAGTGCACACCTATCTTAAGGAAAAGTGCATATCACTTTTTTCATGTATAGAGGTGTGCATGTGAAACAAAGAAAAAAGAGTTTAGTTCATCAAAAGGGTTCCTTTCCATTTATAGGGGCATATCTCTTTATATGAGAAATTCAAAGCATAAAATTCCTTGTGAAGTGCACAATCAACAAAGGCATTTTTTCACTTCAAACAAGCAACATATTCCATTGATAGGAACATGCTAATATGAAGAGAAAGTTGTTATAAGACAAAGTTCCAAATTGTTATTATAAGGTGCATGCTTGATCAAGCGGGATAGGTGTTTCAAATCATCAAACACTTTACCCATTTATAGGCATGCAGCTCAACATCTATTGTTTTTGAGTTTCGTTTCTAGATGTTGGCTTGCAGGGGTAGTCACATTCTGAAAGTTGTTCAACAAGAAACTAAAAATTTTAGTGTGTATCTAACCTGCAATAAAGAGCTTGCCAAATCAACAAAACTGATTGTGAAAATAAAAAACTAGTGTCCATTATCCAACGACCATTTCAACATCTGTTTGTAATTATTTGGTCTTTTTTTCGGTTACCACAATCTCCCATTGGCATTGATTTATGTTCAATCAGTCCCTAGTTGGGGTGTTAAAAATATTTTCTGATGTATATTTGATATTCCAAGTGAAGGACATTGTTGTTGTTTATTAAATATTGTCTTTAGTTTTACAATATAACTGAATATGACATGTCCTACTTGTAGAAAATTGATTAACATGGAATTGGCTTTCACTAAATGATAGTTAAAATTTAATAGTTTTTCTATATGCACAAAAGTTAAAAACCTACATTTCTTAGTTCAAACCCATTTTTGGGAGCATAGATAAATTGTCCCAATTCATGATTATTGTCCTCAAGAATAACTAGTCTTGGTTTGATTCCTTTCTCTTCATAGTATGGCTTATGATTTTGCATTTTCTTATCCTCAACCAACTCATTCCCATAATCACTGTCTGCCCTTAGAGCTACCAGAGATTACTTCATCTTTTTTTTCTATGAATGGTTATACTTCCTTACTTACATGAAGTTTCCATTGACTCTCATTTTGATTATTTGATTCATCAAAGGCTAGAGAATGTTGATCAAATATGGTTCAATTAAGATTAGGAGAGACATTCCCCTCCTATTACATTTGTGAGTACCTTTCATGCATTCAAAATGTATTCTATATAATATATTTTCTTTCCCATTTTGATATCCCAATAGTTTTTTTCTGTTTTACATCAAAAATTTGTACTTGATGTTTAATATTTGCTTGTTTTAAAAAAAAATGTCAAAATACAATTTCACCCCAAATAGTGATGATCTAGATGCATGATCCTACACCACAATATTTGTAAACAACAGTGAATTGATTTTAAATGATTATGTTTTCTACATGTAGTTTTGTAATGATGAAAGCTCTATCTAATGCTAAAGGGGAGAAACATATATTGGCTCTTTTTCAGGACATTGCAAGCTACCTACTTCTTGCTTGTGGTGTCGTATATAGTATTGGAATTTGCATTCAATTCTCACTTATGCAAATTTGTATTGACAGTTAAGCTATTGCTACAATGTAAGTATATTCTGCTACTGCTTACAACTTCATTGGGATTTTGAATGTGAAAGGGACTACTGTGTTGTGGGTCTTTTGCAATCAAAAATCAAGCACTTTCACTTCTCCATTTTGGTGGGCATTGAAAATAAAGTCTTGAGGAAGGTTTTAAATTATGTTTATTAAATGAAAATTATGGCCATTTTAATAATGAGCACATTTTGACATATATATATATATATATATTATTAGCAATTTCACCTTGGTGTGCAACAGGTATGCCGAAGAGGTATGAAAGGTCAATTAGAGAAAATTTTGGTGTATTTTTTCAGACATATGTGTAGTACATGAGGTCAATTGGTAGGTCATTTAGCAAATGATGTTTATGTAACAAAGGTCTCAATTAGCATTCACTCAATAAATATATATTTTAAATATAATTTTTCATTAGACAAAATTATATATTTGTAATAGTAAATTTATTATAGGAGTTCAGTTTATTTTTTCTCTATCCACCTCTCTGTATCTTATCTATATCTCCCTCTCCATTTTATGTCTAAGTAAGGGTTCAATTAGGGTTAGGTTTTATTATAAACCTTGGGGTTAGGGTTATAGTTGGGGTTCAAATAAGAGTACAATCAAAGTTACAACTCAATTAGGAGTTATGATCCAACTATGGTTTCAACTTAATTAGGGTTACGATACAATTAGGGTTAGGGTTCAATTAGGAATTTAGTTAGGGTTTAATTAGGGTTAGGTATATATTTCAATTAGGGTTACTATTAGGGTTAGGGTTAGGGTACAATTTGGGTTAGGGGTAGGGTTAGGGCTAGGGTTGAATTAGGTTTAGGATTAAATTAAGGTTACTATTCACTTAAGGTTACAATTAGGGTTAATTAGGTTTTGGGTTATTGTTCTACGATTAAGCTTGCACTTCGGGTTACAATTTGGTTTCATATAAGGTTATGATCAAGATTATTATGATTGGGGTGCAATTAGGGGTTAATTAATATTAGGGTTACATTACAATTAGGATTTAATTAAGATTGAATTTGGTTATGACTAGGATTCAATTATTCTTATCATGATTAGGGTTAGAAAAGGGTTAATGTTCAATTAGGGTTAGGGTTCAAATAGGATTAGACATGAATTAAAGTCACAATTAGAATTTGAGTTCAATTAAGGTTAGAGATAGGATTAGATTTAGGGTTCAATTAGGGTTAGCATTCAATCAAGGTTTAATTAGGGTTAGAGTGCAATTTGGGTTAGGATTTAATTAGGGTTAGTATATTACATTAGCATTATGAAATTAGGGTTAGAATTAGGATAAATCTTAGGGTTAAAGTTCAATTAGGGTTACGTTTAATCTTAAGATTAAAATTCAATTAGGGTAGGGTTTAATTAGGGTTCTAGGATAAATCTTGGGGTTAGCATTAGGGTTAAAGTTAATTAGGTTTAGGGTTCTAAAATAAATCTCAAAGTTAGCATTAGGGTTAAGGGTCAATTAGGGTTTGGGTTATGGTTTGGGTTTAGTTAGGGTTAGGGTTCAAATAGGATTATACTTAGGGTTTAATTAGGGTTAGGTATATAGTTCAATTAGGTTTACTATTAGGGTTAGGGTACAATTTGGGTTAGGTGTAGGGTTAGGGTTAGGGTTGAATTAGGTTTATGATTAATTAATTAGGGTTAAGGTTGCAATTCAATTAGGGTTAGTGTTCACTTAAGGTTATGATTAGTGTTATATTTAGGGTTTCTTCAAGGGTTAGGGTTTTGTTAAGGTTAGGGTTAGATTTTAAGTAGGGTTAGGATTAGGGATTAATAGTAATTCCAACCCTACCCTTAACACTAACCAAATCCTTATTCCTAACCTAAAACCTATTATAATTATAATCCAAACCCTAACCCTAACCATAATTTGACCCCTAACCCTAACATAATTCTCACACTAAAATGAAAATTAGGTCCAAGATTTTAATAATGAGCACATTTATTTAGTTGTTTATTTAGTCATTTATTTAGTCATTCTTATTTGTCTAATATTAGTCATTTATTTAGTCATTTTTATTTGTCCGATATTAGTCATTTAGTTGTGATTTTACCCAATGACCAAATTAGTCATTTATTTTCTAAATACTACTAGTGTTAGTCACATGACTAAAAATTTTAGTCACGTAGTCATTTATTTACCAAATTCTACTAGTGATAGTTCACCATTCTTCTTCATTTTTCCTTCAACTATCATAGAATGGATGTCATTAGGATCAGGGGATTCAATTCTAGTCAAAGATTATTTCTCCTTGTCATCTGAAATGTCAATGATATCTTCAATTATTTCTTTTCTCTTTTTTTATTCCAAAGGGGAATCAATGTAGATATACCGGAGCAAGAGTTTTCTTTCAAAGATGAGAAATATGATTTGCACATGTTTAGATTATCTTCCAAAGACTCTAGATATCTGTAAATTTTATTTCCAATAGGGATACCAGATTCTCACATCACATTATCTTTTCCCAGTAGAGAATTCAAAAAGTAAAACACCAAACACACTAGCAAGGATCCAAAATGAAAGGGATAATTCTCAACTAATGGCATTTGAACATTTTCAAGAAAATTCTCAAGTAACAAGCTACATAAATCAAATTGTTTGTTCTCCTTAACCATCATGTGGGCAATATGTACGACAATAGCCAAAGTTGAACTTTCAAGGTTTCTAAAATAAATTTTGTATGAAATATCATATGCAACATACCTAATGGACGAATCATCAAGTGTATCAATCAACAATTCTCTAAGATCTCTATTGATGCCAGTCAGCTCCTCCACATCTTTATACTTCACAATTTTCTTTATAGGGAGTTCTCCAACTCTGCATAATCTAGTGATCGCTTTGATTGCTCCCTTCGAGATCAAATAGGGTTTTTCCAAAACAATGCTTCCATCCTTGAAACGATTCAACAAGAAAACCTCTTTATCTATAATCCACATAAATTCACTCCATAAATCCATCCCTAGGGTTTTTATGTTTTGCAATTCGACTTCGCTCAACCCTAGTGCAATTCCTTTCATTTTCCTATGATCGTATTCTTCTAATTCGACGCTTTTCAACTTCAGAGGGGTAACACCACATGATCCACTATCCATAGCTATGTTTTCTTAAAATTCAACAAAACTTCTTCGATTTTCTTCTTTCCTTTTGCAATCAGAGAAAAGGCTTCCAGATTACCTAATATAATTTCTTTGAATTCTTTCAGAAATGCTTCAAGCTCGCTCCAAGATCACTTCAGGCTTCTATTCAAGATCTTCAAAAGCACAATTAACCAAAAGAGACTTGAAAACTTCATATTATACACCATCGAACTTACCCTAAAACATATTAAATGTGGTAGACACCAAAAATCTGTTAAAAGCAATCTTCTTATCATAGAAAGTCTTAATTTGGTATGCAAATCCTCATGCCAACATATTTTCCTCTGGTTCTTTTTCCAAAACCTCTGAATAACCATTCTTTGCATTCCAACCACATGCCAGACTCTAACACGCCATTCTTCTAGGGGTTTTTTTATAATCTTCTAATAATGCTCCCCCTAAGACCATGCTAGGTCTAAATTCTGAATAAGTCATCTATACCAGATGAGGGCACAAACACATCAGGAATTTTAGGTTTTTCTTCTTCTTTCTTCTTCCATCTCTTATCCATCTCTTGCTTCATCTCTTCTTTGTAAATCTTCTTTACCAGTTCATTCTTCTCTTCCGGAGCAGACTTCTTTCCTTTCTTACTCTTGTAAACTTTTGATACATGTCCAAGTTTGTTGCAGTTATAACAGACCACACTTTTCTAATTAAATTGTCCTCCATTATTCCTCGATCTACACTAATTTTCTCTATGTCCAAATTTATTACAGGTATAGCAGTAGCCATTAAAGAATTGATTCATTTTTCCTTCATTAAACCTATTCCTCATTACCCGACTAATCATTCTCGCTAATTTTTTTCTAGATTAGATTGTGTCTAAATTTTTTGCATCAATGTTTCAAATCACACTCCATGATTCATCATCAGGATAAGAGAGCAAAAGGAAAAAATGAATCGCTGCAGACCCAGTATGGAAAAAATTCAAACACAATCTAATCCAGAATTTTTTTTAGCAAGAATCTTCATGGATTGTGGAAATCTACTATCACTAATTGATCATTCTCACTTGAGATACAGATTATATAGCCTTATGTCCAATCTTCCAACATTCAAAACATTTTATGGAAGGAGAAACATAAAATTGGTTCATCCTGCTCTTGCATTCAATTGCTCTATGACCATATTTGTTACAAGAAAAACAAACACCGTTGAAAGAGGGGTACCTCTATGCATTAGGTTGTCTCACAGTTGATCTTCTTGCAAAATTTTGTCTCTTCTTCCTCTTGCCTTGATTCTTCTTCACATCTTTAGAACTTTCACCAGTAGCAACTCCCAAGCCACCTTTGTCTTTACATGGTTTCTATTCTGCAAGCAGTTCTTCAAGTTTACTGAAGCTAGATCTAAAATTATTTTCATAGAGTTTAGCCTTCTCTAGTTCCATTCTTAAGTTTACTATCTCCTGCTCAAGTATAAAACATTCATCAGACTTGTTTTGCACCATTGTATTAAGAAATTCTTCAATCCTCTTCTTCTCTTCTACTGTCACTTTCAGTCCAATTATCTCTTGTTTCAACTATTCACTTACTTCTCTATGTCTTTCCTTAAATTTCTTCAATTATTCCTTCAATTTCCGAACACATTCATTTGCTTCATCAAGATTCTATTTTAGGTCTTTGTTTTCTCTTTCCACTTTATCAAGATCTTCAAGAGCAGTCCAAAGCTCTCTTTTATCATCCATTCAACTAGCCTTCAAGATCCTCCTCAAGCAGTTAAGCTCTTCACCAAGGAACCAAAAGCTTTGATACCAATTGTTAAACAGGCGCAGGAAAAATGAGAGGGGGGTGAATCAGTTGTCACACAAATTCAAACTTAAAACTTTATCACTTATCAATTCTTCAACCACACTATTTTGTTATTAAATATGAGCATGAAACACAAATAACAGAAAGTAAATCAACACAATGAACACCATGTTTATACATGGAAAACCCAATAAGGGAAAAACCACGGTGAGGGTTAACTCACACTATATAGTATTTTCAAACAGGCTCACTGCCAAAAAGAAGGACTCATTGTCCAAGTACAAAGGCTCACTGCCTACAAAAAGGACTCACTATCCAACAAGGAGGCTCACTGTCTACACAAGATTATATAGAACAGAATAAGGCTTTACAACCAAAAATGAATTGGAAAGATGCACCTATCATGTGTTGATATAGTTCTAGAGATACTCAGTATTCTAACTTTACACCCTTCATTCTTTGCTCACTTTTACATCAACTGCTTCCTTTTTTATCACCCCTTCACATTCATTATTTGCTCATTATTTATTCTATCTCTTCTCTACTACTCACCACATCTCTTCAAAAAATGTCAATATATATACCCGATCTTCATCGCAAGCATCAATTTAACTGTTAGTACGTTACATTATGTCAGCTCGGACAAAGAAATATATCGCACATAAGGTTTCATGTCATATCAAAATTATCTTAACAAGTCAGCTAGAAATAGATTTCAACACAACCAACAGAATAATGTCACTTCATCATATGAGCACTAGAGCATGAAATAACTTGATCGTGCATGCCTTTAACATTCATAAGCAATTTCCCAAAACTATAATCAAAAATTGTCAACTGCGGAGAAATGCAGACTAGAATACCAGAGAGGCACCAAAAATACTAGATTCACCACTAGAGAAGATAAGTCAAACATACACACTAGTTTAGAGTACCAAACCAAGCTACCAACATGGTGACATCAATAAAAACATATAGATAACCTTCCAACAACCTACTAATGCATACATGTTCATTATTCTTCATTAATTTCCATTATCATCCTATTATCACCCATTAATCCTTTATTATCATTTAATTAAATAATTCATTCTTATTTCATTAATATGAACTAATTATCATCTATTAAATAAATAAATAAAATCCATCTCACATTATCCATAAATATTTAAATAATATTTTACCTCATTATCTATTAAATAAATTAATAAAATCTAGAATTATCACTTCATAAGTTTTTGATAAGGAAAAGCAAGTTTTGAAGAGGCCTCAAAACCCTTTACAAAGACAAAATGTTGCAATAAAGTCTAAGCCTAGAGAACCCACAACCCAAAAAACCAAAATGTTGACAATAGAAATAAACAAAGAAACCCATCAGCAACCAGGATGATCAAGAAAAAGAGTCAGCACGGCTAGAACATCTTTTCTAGAACATTAACTAAGGCCAAATTTTCCTTAATGACCCCCTCATGCATCTCCATAACATCCTTGAGCTCATCAAATGAAATGGCAGCCCGCTTCTTGGTCTTGCTCCTCCTCCTCAAGCATGGACTAGGATCCACATCCTTTTCTAGACTTGGAGTAGGATCTACATTTTTGTCCACCAAGTTCAAGCAATTCACATCCTCCATTGCTTTCTCAATTTCACCCAACTCCAGGGGTTTACCGGTCCATTTCAAGGCTTTCTCATTTAAAACCGAAAGTCCCTTAGTAGTTGACTTCAAGGAAATATTGCTAATGTTTATCATGGTCTTCAAATCATCTAATAGCTTACCAATTTTGTCCTCAATGTTAACAAAGCTTTCCTCCAAAGTCTTATGAACCATCATTTCTAGAGAGGAAATCCTCTCCTCATGAGTTATACCAAGGCGATCAACATCCACAACCAACTTATCAAGCATTACATTCATGGATTTAAGCTTACCTTTAAACGCCCATTCCTTTTGATTGCTATGGACCAGCGCCACACAAACATCCTACCAATTCTTTACCTAGACAATGAGCTCCTTAACTTCTGAGAATAGCCATTTCACCAAAGAAAGAAAGTTATGTGTTCCATCCTTAGCCATCCTACAAAACATACCCATATTTACCTCATCCTAATTGATAGGAGGCTTGGAATTCAGGTTAAAATTCTAACCAGGGACTTCCCTATGCTCCTCTTTATGCTCCTCTTCCTCCTTAATAGGGGAATCCTCCACTTTGACCACCTCCACCTTAACTCTATGATTATCTAGCATGTTTTCCAAATCCACCAATACTTCCAGTCACTCTACCTTCACAGCACTCCCTTTAACCTATAAAGAGCTTAAGTGAGAGTCAAGGGGACCCCGGTTAGGTTCAATCCCCTTTAAACACTGGAAACCCTCAATCCCCTGTACATCCATAGGCTGCATGGACCCAAGAAGGTTTTTACCCACTCCAGGACTATTATCCACAACCGGGGTGCTAACCACAACCCCCACATTATTAGGACCCTGAGCACCAGTCATAGGGGATATTTCCACAACACCAACCTTCCTAGGGCTTAGAGGAGGCTTCACACCAGAACCAGGATTCTCAACATCTTTCGACAATTCAACTTTTTTCTTAACAAAAGACTTTTCTTTCCTACGACATTTATTCTTCCCCTTAGCACTCTTCTTCCCAAATTACACCATAGCATCCCTCAACTCAATATATGTTTCATAACCCTTTGACCAAGCTTTAGACCCCTCCTCAGACACACCATCCTCCACCGACATTTCATCAAAATATGAGTCCTCATCCTCAAAATTCCCTTCCCATTCCCCCACAAAATCACCTATCTCATACCCAGAATTCTTAACACCCTTTTTGTGAGTCGAGGTTTTAGGAGAAATAGGGATTAACTTCAACTTAATATGAGCAAACATGAGATTCATAATGCATTCATGAAGAATGACCTTCTTAGGTTTTTTGCGGTGATCCTCAATACTATTTTCCATGGACAACAAGAGATAAAAAGGAAAAGAAACCAACACCTTGTGACGGAAGTGATTTAGAAGCATAGAGTGGTAGCTATAAACAACAAAGAACCTACCTTCCAATTTGAAGTAATGCATGAAAGCTAGCACAAGATCCCTCCAAAGAGGTTTGAGAGACTTACGGGCATACCCACCACTCCCAACTTCCCTGAGCTTATTCTTCTCATCAATTTAAAGAAATTACCAAGGGCTTTCTTAGCCGCACCTTTTTCTCTATAGAATTTCCTCCTAGAAGACGAAATCCCAATGACTTCCACCACAAAATCCTCATCAATATTGAACTCCACACCTTTATAACACAAAATCCTACTAGTCCACCCTTTTACAAAAACCTTTGTTGCTTCAAGATTAGGGCCTTGGAGTTTTAGCATATATTGGGTAACCCCACCCATTTCCAAATGCTCCCACATAGTTTCATTACTCTCAAACTCCTCACACGAGCTCAACTCCACCCATGGTGGCATGCAGCAAACAAGAAACCAACAACACCTCAATTTTCTACAAATACAAAATAAGGTTGGCTAACCACAAAACAATGCAAATAAGACCCACAAAACATGTGAGCCTACCATTCCAAGTACTTCCCAACCTACGTATCCAGGCCATAATTTCACGAAAATCTAAATCGTAATTATGATAAGGGTAGGGCCAAGACTCAACATGCATAAACCAACTCAAAATAATAATAAAGAGCCTTTCCCACGTATTGACCACCTTAAAGACATGACACCGGTCATTATTGGAAATGATTCACTTCATAAGTTAACTCCCTAGTCAATTTACTTAAATCCCCAATCAAATCAATCCATTATCCCATGCAAATTTTTAACTCATAAAATTCAATTAACTAGTCCACCTCTTCTTGTTAACTCCATAGTCAATGGAGTTAACTCATGTCCCATGATCAAATCTATGCCATCCATTCATTCTCCCAAAAATCTATAAATTCACACTCATTCATCATTTTCATTAATTGGTCACTAATACAAAATTATTTTGTCAATTTAATAAGCCTATCAAATTCTATTGTTATGCTGAAAAAAGAGAGCATCCACTTATAATTGTAATCTTGAGAACATTACATTTAACACTCAATCAAAGGTTTGTGTGAGTTAGAATAGTATTTAAAAAATTAATGATATTATTGTTCCTTTTTACAACATGCCTCATTTTTATTTTAGAAAAATATGGACGCTCCCCTTTCTTTTTGTTTGTCTTGGACTATTCCTATTGTTAAATTTTCCAAAAAATAGTCAAGTTCTTAGAATTGGTTGATCTCTATGCTAAAATCTTATCATGGTTGGCTAAAGCATCCAAAATAATGCCTTAGTCCTTTTGAAAGTTTCTTGGAAGTTGCTAAGGAAAGAGATAAATTTTCTTGTAGGTTTTACCCTTCCAACCATACCAAAATCTAGTTCACTTAGTTTGTCCCACAAGGTCCAACTCAATTTTTAAAAATTACATTATTCAAGTTTCATGAAGACCCAAATCTCGTTCAAAATTCACCAAGTGAAATAAAAAGGATAGTTCAATTAACTTTTCCCACACTTAACATTTTATAAACCAATTTTATTTTTTCAAAATCTGAGATCCATTTGAATTACACCAATCAAAGTGAAAGATATAGTTCATTCACCTTTTACAAGACAATACTTAATGTTTGTGAAGTCTAAAGTCCAATGGAGCTTAATTGTTATAATATTTTGCATTAAGATAGTTCAATTGAAAATATTAACATTGTGTATAAGGATGACATCAAATTCCCTTTGTGAAGATCCCATGAATAAATGAACAAGAACTTTAGAAGTCACATACATAATTGGTTTCATTGGAATTTTATGTCATTCCTAGAGTGATGGTGTTAGGATTGTCATTATGACATCATTAGATCCCATAACCAACAACCCTTGCTTATGTCATTATTACATCACACTTACATCATACTTACACCATTTTGTCATTTTGATGATGTCATCATCAAAACTATTCATCTAAATTACATATCAATGTGTAAATAAATTAATAGGTTTAGTTCACTTGGATTTCCCTACATGACTGTAAGGTTGCAAAAAAGAAACCCTCATCTATAAAACAAGCTTAAATCAATGTTAAAAGACCGATTCACTTAAAAAGCTCCACAAATGAAATTTCAAAAGAGATAAAGTACTTTTGTGAACTATTAATGCCCATTTGAAACCAACATAAAATGTAAAATTAAGAGATGCATTTACAATTTCCTCATAAATAGTCGTCCCACCTTAAGCATTAACTTTTCACCAACCTCCACCATGCATTGATTACAAACCAATCCACACATATTATTAAATATTCATCAAAAATATTCATGATTAAATATTCATCAAAAATATTCAAGGAGCATGAATGCCCAAGAGAGTGCATTTTCACAAAGAACAATAGACAAGAAATCAAAGAAATTTTCTAGTTTCCAATAGGTTGAAAAGGTGAATTGCTATAGAATTTAAGGCATCAACATCACATTCATTTCAATAGAGGGTTTGAATCCACCCTTTAAGGTATGTAACTAAAAACCTTGGTCTAAATCATACTACATATAAAAATTCCAAATTTTGTGTTAGGATAAAGTAGAAATAAAAAATCTTTCTTGTTGCAGGAGGTTGGTCACGAGGTCTAGTCTCCCCCACCCCCGTGGTACCGGAGGGCGTGCCGCACCAGTTTCGTCGATCACGTTAAAAATTTTAATAGGCGCACTGCAGTTTATAGGGGGTCATGCTACCCAATTCCTGCAGTCTAAAAAAAAAAGGTAGAAATACAAAATGGGGGCGGGGGGCTTAGCTTGATTGGCTAAAGCATCCTATTATAGGAAAGAGGTCACTAGTTCTAGTCTCCCCCAAAATCCGTGGTACCAGAGGGCATGTCACACCAGCGTCACCGGTCACATGAATTTTTTTTACCAAGCGCATTGTAGTTTATAGGGGGATGGATACCCAACCAATTCTTGCAGTCTAAAAGAAAAGTAGAAATACAAAATTATTGATTGAGTAAAAGAATTGCAACAAAATTTCCATTATTTTCAACACATTGTTGATGATGTTAATAAATAGCCTGATGTAATTCAAAAGGTTAAGACAAGTGTGCAAGATGTACAAGAGGAATTAACTGAAGAAAATAACCCAAAAACTAGAATGGAAAAGTAACATGCAAAACTGGGTGAAGAAAATAAAGATTGTATAGAAATTCAAATGGAGTAACTAGACCAAAATAAAATGAAGGTTTCCCCAAAAAAAGAGGCAATAATTGGAGAATTGCAAAGAGAACAACATGAAGATGTAAACTAGGTGGAAATACCAAACCCTACTAAGAGATCTATGTTGAACACACCCAAATATTGAGAGGGGGGTTGAATCAATATCTATAAAAGCTTAAACCCTTCAACGCAATGAAAATTCATATTTTTATCAAGATCAATAACCCTTAAACAGATCAACAACTATTAATAAAATCAACAGTAATGAAAACATAAAGCAATGAACACACATGCACAAGAAAACACAAGATATACATGGAAAACCCAAGAAGGAAAAAAACATGGTGAGAAATCTCACAATATAGGAAGCTCATTGTTTACAAAATTAGAATTTTGTTTTAAGGCCCAATATATAAGGAAGAACATTGTTCCCTGAAGGACTTGCAAGCTAAGGTGCACAACCTTAGGGAAAGATAGAAAGGACTTGCAAGTTGAGGCACACAACCACAAGGAAAGATACAAGCTACAAGGACCTACTGAAGAGACACACTATCTGATAGAAGGATACATGAAGATTTAGAATTACAATATATGTCAACAATACACTCTGCTAACTAAGGTGTTAAATCACATATAACTCTTCTCTTTCACAACTCACTTCATCATCCCATACTCACACACCACACCTCACACACTCAACTTGCAATTGATTTTTTCTTCCATTTATATCCTCTATAAGATCACAAAACACCAATTAGATCTGCTAGAACAGAATACAAACAATGATCCCAACAAGTCGACCACAAAAACATAATTGTGGAGAAAGTGGTCCTATCCAAGAGATAGAGAGGACCAAAAATAATCTTATTACATCTTCCAATGTAGTCCCAAACATCACACACGTTATCACACAACATACCAAGTTGGAAACAAGAAAACATGTAGAAGAAATGTGTAGCACATTACCAATCAGACCAAAACTATACTTTCAACTAAATTTACTCAATGTGGTTCTCAAAAAGATAGTACAAGACCCTAACTTAACACAACTTAAAATGTTGGCACAAACCCCTAAGCACATAGTGCAAGTAAGAGAACAAGCCTTGTTGACTAGACATCCACAAATTATCTAGAAAACTAACTCAAAATAATATGAAGCACCAAAGAGATCAATCATTGATGTGTGGACCAGAAAGAGACGTTCCATGAACATCCAAAAACACTTCCATATGCCACAAACAACTAGCACAAACCAAATAGAAATATAATACTTCATCCTAGAAGCACAAAGTAAAAAACCATGAGATAGAACATTAACAAAGAAATTTGTGGTAAACTCCATTACATTAAAACTGAACTAAGACATTGCAAAAACATTGAGAGCACATTCATCAAGCTGGGGGACTAGAAACAACAATGCAGAGCATTTTCCATACCAGTCCTGACAAGCAACAAAATGACCAACTTGATGCAATTAACAAAAACCTCCTCAACAATAATGGTGACCTGAAAAGATAAGAGTGCAACATCCATAGAACATAAAAATTAAATTCCAAATACAAAAATATATCTTCAAAGGTAGGAATGTGAAGCATTATCCCAAGAATTCTTCAAATACATTTTATGTAACATAACCTTTCACCAACTTTCAGAGACCAAAAATTCCTTGTAGCAACACATACTTCCTCGGGAACAACAAGAGAGAGAATACAACATAGTAGAGACCATCAGCAACATCTCTTCAATTTTAGCATTACTTCTAATCCTCATCTTAATATATCATCATGATATCATCTCTACTAACAACAACCATACTCTATATAACTTTTCTTGTCATCAAACAAGGCATGACATCCAACCATGAACATCAACAACATCACTATTAGCATAACATCATATTATACCATCAACTTACAAATGTAAGCATCAATGGCATCACAAACTGAGTGTTGACATAGGAATCAAACTAAGTGTTGACATCAATGACAAAAAAATTCCAAGCATATGTGTAACAATCTCCCCCTTTGGCATTGATGGCAAGACAGACCTACACATTCTCCCTCTTTGACATCAAGGACAAAGGTCCAAGATCTTCAATTAACAACACTTCTCCTTCAAATAAATATGCATGCTCCCCCTAACAATAGCAACTAACCAGCTACCTACTCCACCTAAGAGGTAGCTCACATCAATCCAAGAGAAAAGGATATGATATGAATTTATCCCCATAGATAGATGCACCACCTATGCATCTAGTTAGAAAGAGGACTGGAAATAACCCCTACCTTATGTCAGAGATACTCAAAATTATCCTTTCAAAGTTCCTTAGTGAATATATATGCGATTTGATCATTAGTAGGAACATACTCCAATCTAACTTCCTACTCTATAGCCTTTTCCCTAGAAAGTGATATTGGATAGAAATATGTTTGGTCCTTGAATGCATCACAGAATTCTTGAAAATGTTTATTGCACTGGTATTATCACATAATATGGGAATGGGTTCATCATATACCACCTTTATGTCCTTCAAATTATACTTCATTCAAAGCACCTAAAGCGTAGCAAGATGTTGTAGCAATATACTCAACTTTTGTTGTGGATAAGGAAATTGAGTCCCGCTTCTTACTAAACTAAGAGACCAATCTATCTCCTAAGAAAAATGCACTTCCACTGGTGCTTCTCTGGTCATCCACACATCCTACTCAATCAACATCAATATAAGCATTCAAATAAAATTTATCATCCTTCTTATACCACAAACCATAATCTAGAGTTCCCCTCAAATATATAAATATTCTTTTATTGCTTTCTCATGAGTTTTCTTAGGATTAGCTTGATATCTGGAAACCAAACATACTGTATGCATAATATTAGTTCTAGAAACATTCAAGTACAATAAACCTATTATCATAGACCTATAAAGAGTATGATCAACCTTAGGTGACTCATCAGTCTTATTCAAGTGACAACCAATGACTATATGAGTACTTACTGGTTTGGAATACTCCATGCCAAACTTCTTAAATATCTCTCTAACACACTTAGCCTGAGAAATAAAGTTACCATCATCTAATTGAACAATTTCAAGCCCAAGGAAGAAAGAATTTATTCACCAATCATAGACATCTTTGTGGACACAGAAAAAGTAACCCTTCTACTTTTTCTCATGTTTAGGCCCTCCTGGTGATTTTGGCTTGATCTTTTCCTAGATTTAATGTTGTAATGTGATCAACACATTCACATTAGGTCTTGGACCCTTATGAATCATTGAGAATTCTATGTCTTGTAAAAGTGTTGTGAAGTGTTGTAACCCACTTTCACACTTTTCTAGGATCACCTTTTCATTATAATTCACCTAAATAACCTTTTTTTATCACTTATCAATTCTTATTTCAAAGTGTTGTAAAGAGTTGTAACAAATTTCATGCTTTTCTAGGCTTTTCATCAATAATTTGACCCTTTCTTATGTTTAAATGACCTCTTAATGCACTTTTTGGCCCTACTTAAGTGTGTTTCGAAGAATAATCCCGTTAAACATCATTAAATACACTTTAATTCCTGAGCCCCAGTAAAATTTCCCTAGTGGGACCTAGTCGCCACCTGGGGTGACTTAGTCCCATTGGGCACAAAAATCAAAATTATTTTAAATTTCTGATGGGATATTATTCTCTTAACCTTGAGGTTGGCCTATGATGTGTTATTTTTGAGAAATTTTGTAAAATCAAGTATAAATAAAGAGTTTTCCTCTCATTTTCACCCCCATTCATCTAATACATTCATTCATACATTAGCATACATACATTAATCATTCTCAAGCATTCTATGCATTGTCAAGCATACATTGGAGCATCTACTTGCATATCTTCAAATTTCTACATCAAGGGTTTGGTGAGTTGTAGCATTGCATGTTGTTCATTCATCATTCTCTTTCTATTTCATTTCATTTTCAAGGGTTTGATTACCAAATTGGGGTTTGACCAAGGCAACCCCTATTCACTAACCCTTAACCCTTTCTCCCCTCTTTGCATGTATTTTTTGTAGGTCTTGCATGCAGATTTGTCAAAGAGAAAGGTGTTAAAAGGTTTCATCATTCCATCAAAGTCATTCAAGTCAACAAAGCCCTAAGTGAAGCTTGGAGACCTCCTACAACCTGATTTATGTAGAATCATAATCGGATACCTATCAAGAAGAGAAGTGCAGACCGAGAGCTAGAGATTCCTGTCTTGAATTTCTCAAGATTCAAAGGTGGACTAAGTTGCCATTTGTGGTGAATTATTCCCATTTTCAGTGATTTCTACATTTTTGGATACCCTTTTGGCTAAAACCTGTTCTGACATAATCTCCCCGAAATAGGACTAAGTCACCCAGCTTGGTGTAAGTGTCCCAGTTGGATTCAACAACAATTTTGCAAGATTCTAGAGCCTCTCTACATCACATTCCGATTTCCAGGTGCACCTCTCCAGTTTCATTCATTTATGTTATTGTTTGTTTGCATTCTTAGGTCATTTTGCATACAACATTGTGTTTTCAAACAACTTGCATTTCTTAGGTTTTGTGTTAATAATCATCATCTTTTATCAGTTTATTGCATTCAAAAATTACATTTAGGCATACTTCATTCATATTTTCATTGGTTTTGAGTGGGGACATTGATCATTTTGGCCTACCTCTCTCCTTTTAGGTGAAAAACCCTAGAAGTATTAAAGAATTATGGGTGCCAAAATATTTGTCCACATCTTGGTGAACTCGACTTTAGAAAATTTTACTTCTAATTTCAAGTTCCTTTACATCCTAGGTATAACTTGCATCAACATTGCATTAGGTTTTGCATTATTTAATTTGCATCCTAAGGTTTTAAAAATTTGCATTAGTGAAAAGCTCATATAGCTTGCATTTTTGCATTGCATTTCATTAAAAAAATTCAAAAAATTCTACATTTTCATACTATATCTACATCTGAACATCTAAAAATCATAAAATTTCATTTAAAATTTCTTAAAATTCTTAAAAAAATCATTACTGGAACTAATTCGCCACACTGGGCAACTTAGTCCACTTGCACATTCTGCACTATAATTTATGTCATTTTTACATCATTTTTTTCATTTCTATTTTCTGTTATTGCATTTATGTGTTGCTTTCTAGAATTTTAGTTATCAACATTTTCTTGCTCTTAGTTCACATTTCATTTGCATTCACCTACATTTAGAAACCATTGCATGAGTGTTTGGTGTCCTATTGCTAATACCTTAGTGAGACGAAGTTTGAGACTCATGTTATACCACAATAATACACTCGTTGTGGATATTGGGTTATCTAAAGCTTTCACTCCTAGTATTGCAACTTGTACACTAGGCATGGATACTACCTTTAGCACCTCTTTGTCTTCCAATAACATGCAAGTTGACACACAAAACGATCACATCCCGCAAGACAAAATCATTAACATTCATGAGGACTTAACACATCTTCAACATCAAGTGTGTCTTGAAAACATTTCAACCACTATAATTCCTACCATAGAAAACCTCCATCTCATGCTTGAATGCGAAAAAGGCCTGGACGTTATGAAAAAAATAGTTGAGATATACCAAAAACATGTTCCTTCTACGTCTAGTACATCTCAAACAACAAACACTATGGTTAGCCAAGGAGAACTTCACACTCCTCCTCCTTCAACAATCACATCCATCCTACCTATACCACTCCTCAATTCACAACAACAATGCAACAGGTTAGTAATTAATGTGATTCCTTCTTCAACTATTCATGTTAGCATTCCTACTTCCTATGTGGCATTGCATGTTTTATCCTCTTCTACCATACCATCTATAAGCATTCCCTTCACTTTCCCTACCACTACATACACTCCATCACCACTTTCCCTTCAACCTCATACCACTTACACTGACCCTCTCATAAGACAACTTTTCTAAACCGTCTCCTCCATGCAAAAACAAATATCCACCATAAACCAAAATCAGAATGAACCACCCATTTGAAGCATCCCACTATCTTTGGAAATATTGCAAACACCAATGCCACAAGGAATAGAGATGGATAGATTTGAGAAATATGGAGGGAAGGGAGATCCTTCTAACCATGTTAATTCTTACACTGCCTTATGTAGTGACTTTTTCCTTGATGATAAACTATTAGCAAAACTACTTCCTAGAACCTTAAAAGACACTGCCTTGGAATGGTTCTCATCTTTACCGAACAATTCAATTTGTTCATTCGATGAACTATTTGATGCATTTATGAATTATTTCCAAGTACATATGGCTCCAAAGAAGACCTTGGGCGATTTGATGAGATGCAAGCAACATGAAGAAGAAAAGATAACTGATTTTACCTCACGCTATCAATCGCTTTATTCTCAAACTGATGTCAAGATTCCTTATCCATATCTTCAAAATATTTTTATAGAAAACTTGCAAACCAAACTTTAGGACAAACTCACTATGATTAAATTTCCATCCTTCATGCACTTGTGTACCACCCTTTGTGATTATCACAATTCGGTTAGTATTCGTGATGAAAATTCCACTTCTAGCCGAACTGATAAATTTGAACATGCCAACCAAAACAATTCCCAACTATTCAGAAATCAAAACAAAGGGTTCTTACAGTTCAACCCCTTTCAACAACCAACTCAACCTGTCAACAACCAAGTAGTAGTTGTTAAAACCACAATACCTTATAGTTATGGAGATCCAAAAAGACAATTCACACCTTTACCAGACACCCTTCATAACATAATGTCCCAATTCTTACAACAACAAATGATTACCTTACCTATCGTTAAAGCACCCAATCCTACTACACCTTTACGTCCAAACTTTAAATCCAACGCTTATTGCCATTATCATAGACAAAATGGACATGACATAGAAAATTGTAAGCCTCTTAAACACCTTGTGCAAGACCTCATTGATTCTAGTTATCTCTCCATTGCAGGTGTTAATGATCAAGGCAATAAGTTGGTTGCCCATCCAAATCAAAGTTTTCAAATTTTCACTAATTCAATGCCCAAACATAATGTTTCATTTGTCAAATCTAGTGAAACTCCAGAGAATGATGTGATGAATGTTCATACATATGTTGAACATCTTGATCCCATTCCACATATTACCACTATTAATCCTATGGATGAAATGGTAGGTGCAATAGAAGTTATCCCTCGTAAGGGCCAACCTAAGAAATCTCTTGATATTAATTTCTCCTCTAAGGACATACTTACAAATCTCCCTGATGGTCCTCTTTACATAGCCGACTGTATTTATGATAAGCCCACTAATGGGATACTCATAGATCCCTCCTGTGGAGATAATGTGATCATCGAGGAATTTTTGGTATTACATGATCTTTATCAAGATGATTATGATAAACTGAAAGCATGGATCAAAACACAAAATGGTTTTGCTTGCCCTATGATAGGATCGATCGTCCTTCCATTACAAATAGAACCAAAAACATTGGATGTCACATTCTCCATCATCCCGCAGTCAGACCAATTTCGTTTGAGGCTAGGCTATCCATGGCTTCACTCAATGAAATTTGTCCCTTCGGTCATACACAAATGTTTAAAGTTTCCCTTTGACAATGAAATATTCACTTTCCACCATAGCAGCTTTAACCCTTTGTCTTCCAAAGGAAGATTTTCCTTAGAATCCTTTTGGCTCGAGCCCATGGAACCTATAACGCCCTAAAAAGACTTCTTTTTTGTTACTTACCAAAAAATTAAAGCAAAGAAAATAGCAGAATTATCTTTCTGCAACATGTCCCCATCTTCTTCCGACACTCCTATCTTAGATGAAACGATGCTTCAACCCGAACAAGAACCACCCAAACAATCTCAACCAACACCTAAAATATCCCTGACATCGTCTAAGAGACCATGAGATAATGATAACAACTCCATCCTACCTCCTTATATAAAACAAGTTTACAAAGCAAAGGAGAAAGTGGATCAACAACCTTCCATGGTTCCTTCAGTTCCCCCCCTTAGGGAAGAAAAGCAACCTATATTTGATCAACTTGCTCCTTCACAAACACAACTCGACAATAAAACCAAAATAAATAGAGGAGCTAGGGATTGTAGGCATAGATGTCATGCCCTTGCTTGTAAATTACAAGTAGACAAAAATAAAGAAAATCAAAATCCACACTTGACAGAAGCAATGCATGATGACCCTCCTCCCAAATCACAATAAAATGATCCAATACAAAAACCACAACAAGAGGTACACCCTTCATTGGACATTATCATTCATCTTTCTATTGTGATTAATCTGGATGACGATGATGAGATCGCTAAAATAGATGAAGAGGTGCATAATGATCTAATACTTTATTTTCCTCTTCCATGAGTTTAAATGAAAAATCTCCTACAAAGAGTGTAGAACTTGGTGCTTCCCCTAGTTCAGCACTTGCACTTGTCCCTCTGGCTAGTTTCCTGCCCTTGACATATCATGGACATGACTAGGAGGCAGATGACTTGCTTGATGGTTGGCTTGCATTTTCCTTACTAGTCTCTTTCATTTTATTTTTCTTTTGTGTGTTTTTATGTGCATAACGTGTTCGCCCGTGATGTTTTGTTTGATGTTCTCTCTCTTTGTGACATTCCTCTATTTGTACCTTCATTCTTTTATATGTTGTACATTTATTTTTCCTTTTTCTTTTTCTTGTGCTTTCCTTTTGGGGATGATGCAAGGCATTGAGACCGAAATTCTCTTTCATGTTGACCCAAAAGGCCCTTTTCTTTTTCCTTTTTATTTTTCTTGTGTTTTCCTTTTGGGGATGACACAAGGGATTGAGACCGAAATGTGTCTTTCATGTTGACCCAAAAGGCCCCTTTTCTTTTTCTCTTGCTTTTTCTTTTGTTTTCCTTTTGGGGATGACACAAAGTTTTGAGATATCCTATGTCTCTTCCATGTTGATCCAACAAGGATCTTTCTTTTTCTTTGTTTTCAGTCTCTTTGTGTCATTCTTCCATTTCTATGTATTCAGGGAATGATGACAGTTCTAAGCTCCTTACAAAACATTGCAACAACGAACATACTGACCCCAAATCCATAGATCCTTTATGTGTTTGGTGTTTTCATTTTGGGGGAAACCCCTTCCTTTTCTCTTTTCCTTTCCTTCACATGTCGTAGCCTTACTCGGGAATGTATGACTTGGAATAGGGGATTTCCAAGTTGGATCTCATGTCTTCTTTCTTTTTGCATTTTCCATTTTCTACTTTAAAGTAATTGCTCACAGTACAGTGTGTAGCAATTCCTTTAAAGTGGGGGCATACATTGACATTATTAATTTGCATTTTTCCTTTTCTTGGTTCTTAGTGCAACCTTCTTACTTCATACGATGTGTTTTTCACTTTGTGGATGACATCGGGTGTAGTGTCCTTCATGAGCATGATCTATCTTAGCATATTGCATTCCTCTTAGTGGCTTGATGCGACACACTACATCCCCTAAGTTGTGAATCTTCTATTCTTTGATCGGTCCTCTCTTGGAGGCATTAGACACAATGTTCCCTAAGTTAAATACATCACATGAACTAAGCAAGACTCCTTTGAACATCCTTTTGCATGTTGGATGTTTCATTTTCTATATGGCCACCTTGCATAACACAACTTGCATGCCTATGGTGTCATCGTATTTGTTCATGAGCTCTAAGCATATGAAGTTTTGCTTGTCTCGTGAAGCTCAAAATGTCATTTTATTTTGTGGCACCTTATTAAAGTTATCAGGAGGTATAATTTTGATATGGTTGAGCGAGAAGCCCATTCTGAGCCATGAATTTACCCATAGCCACCTGCATGTGTGTGAGTGCATACCAACCATTAGTGTATGTTTCTCACCTTTTTGGGCCTTCTCACCCGGCAGACAACCATGAGTTATGTCGCCTCAGAGTGAGTATGCATTTTCTTTTTGAACAAATAACTTAGATCTAATCCACAACAGGATGGATAAACTATCAAAGCTTGATCTGACTCTCTTTTTTTCCTTCTCCTTCTCTCCCTCTTCATTTACATCATTCTCATATGTGTTTCTTTGTGCTCATGTTTAGTTTTCCATGGGATTTTCATCTTGGAGACTTGATCATCCCTCTTGATTGTTGTTGTCTCATCTTGCTAGCATTAGTTCATTGAAACCCCTCTTGATTGCATGTTTGGCTACTTTAGTGTGAGTTTGAAGCAGATTCATCATCTCACTAAAGTGGGGGCTAAATGTTGACACAAAAAAAGTAACCCTTCTACTTTTTCTCATGTTTAGGCCCTCCTGGTGATTTTGGCTTGATTTTTTCCTAGATTTAATGTTGTAATGTGGTCAACACATTCACATTAGGTCTTGGACCCTTGTAAATCATTAAGAATTCTATGATGTCTTGTAAAAGTGTTGTGAAGTGTTGTAACCCACTTTCACACTTTTCTAGGACCTTTTCATTATAATTCACCTAAATAACCTCTTTTTATCACTTACCAAGTCTTATTTCCATGTGTTGTAAAGAGTTGTAATAAAATTTCACACTTTTCTAGGCTTGTCATCAATAATTTGATCCTTTCTTATGTTTAAATGACCCCTTAATGCACTTTCCAGCCCTACTCAAGTGTGTTTCAGAGAATAATCTCGTTAAACATCATCAAATACATATTAATTCCCAACACCTAGTAAAATTTCCCTGGCAGGACCAAGTCACCACCTGGGGCGACTTAGTCCCACTAGGCACAAAAATCAAAATTATTTTAAATTTTTGGTAGGATATTATTCTCTTGGCCTTGAGGTCGGCCTATGATGTGTTATTTTTGAGAAATTTTGTAAAATCAAGTATAAATAAAGGGTTTTCCTCTCATTTTCACCCCCATTCATTTAATACATTCATTCATACATTAGCATACATACATTAATCATTTTCAAGCATTCTAGGAATTTTCAAGCATACATTGGAGCATCTACTTGCATATCTTTAGATTTCTACATCAAGGGTTTGGTGAGTTGTAGCATTGCGTGTTACTCATTCATCATTCTCTTTCTATTTCATTTCATTTTCAAGGGTTTGATTATCAAATTGGGGTTTGACCAAAGCAAACACCTATTCACTAACCCTTAACCCTTTTCCCCCTCTTTGCATGTGTGTTTTGCAAGTCTTGTATGTAGATTTTTCAAAGAGAAAGGTGTTAAAAGGTGTCATCATTCCATCAAATTCTTTCAAATCAACAAATCCCTAAGTGAAGCTTGGAGACCTCCTACAACTCAATTTCTATAAAATCATAACCAGATACCTGTCAAGAAGAGAAGTGCAAACCAAGAGCTAGAGATTCATGTCCCGAATTTCTCGAGATTCATAGGTGGACTAAGTTTCCATATGTGGTGAATTAGTCCCACTGTCAGTGAGTTCTGCATTTTTGGATACCCTTTTGGTTGAAACCTGTTCCGACATAATCTCCCTAAAATAGGACTAAGTCGCCCAACTTGGCATAAGTGTCCCAGATGGCTTCAACAAAAAAATTTGCAGGATTCTAGAGCCTCTTTGCACTACATTCTAGTTTCCAGGTGCACCTCTCCCGTTTCATTCATTTTTGTTATTGTTTGTTTGCATTCTTGGGTCATTTTGCATACAACACTATGTTTTCAAACAACTTGTATTTCTTAGGTTTTGCATTAATAATTATCATCTTTTATTAGTTTATTTCATTTATACATTACATTTAGGCATACTTCATTCATATTTGCATTGGTTTTGAGTGGGGACATTGAGCATTTTGGCCTACCTCTCTCCTTTTAGGTGAAAAACCCTAGAAGTGTTAGAGCATTGTGGGTGCCAAAATCTTTGTCCACAATCTCAAACTATTTTTGCATATATTTTTCAAACCTCTTACACATATTATTTTCTCCACCAAAGATGATATCATCAACATACACAACTATCAAAATCTTGTCTTCCTCAACCTTAATATAAAGATTACTATCTACAATACCTTTATTGAAATCTTGTTGAATTACTTATCCAATCGAGCATACCAAGCTCTAGGAGCTTGCTTGAGTCCATACAAATATTTCTTGAGTCTACACACCATGGTCGGATCTTCTGATAGTTGGAAACCATCTGGTTGCTCAATGTAGACCTCTTCCTCTAAATCACCATTCAAAAAGGCTAACTTAACATCCATTTGGTATACCTTGAAATTATTGTGAGCAACAAAGGCAAGAAACATCCTCATTTCCTCCATTCTAGCTACTGAAGTAAAAGTCTCCTCAAAATCAATACCTTCAACTTGTGAATAACCCTTATATAGCAATCTAGCTTTGTTCCTCACAACTTCACCATTTTCATTCAGCTTGTTCCAAAACACCCACTTTGTTCCTATAATATTCTTATCAGCTGGTCTGGGAACCAATTCACATGTCTGATTCTTTTCTATTTGATCCAATTATTCTTCCACTTCCTTTATCCATTCATCATCTTTGCTAGCATCAACAAATTTCTTGGGCTCTACCTTTGATAGTAAGCATATATTCACTTGCCCACTTACTTTTGAAATCCTTCTCCTGGTTTGCACACTCTCAATATTATCTCTATTGATATGATATGTTGAATGGTTCTTTTGGACTTACTTTTTTGGAGTCTTATGAACCTTTTTTATTCTTATTCCTTCTCTTTTTCTCTTCTTCTTCTTCTTCTTCTTCAATGTAGGGAGGCGCATCAGATCCACAAACCTCTGGTTCTTGTGAGATTTGACACAAATCTTCATCTAATTCAACATTTGTGCTTTCAATCATCTTTCCCAATCTCTTATTATAGCATCTATAGTCCTTGCTTCTAGTTGAGTAACCAAGGAATATCCCTTCATCAAACCTTGAATCAAACTTTCCAAGGTCTTCTTCATCTCTCTTGATGTAACATTTGCTTCCAAAGATCCTAAAGTATCTAAAAGTGTGAGGCCTTCCATACCATAGCTCATAAGAGGTCTTAGTGCTATTGACCCTCAACTATACTTTGTTAAGCAGGTACACAACAGTGTGAACTGCTTCCTTCCAATACATATCAGACAAATCTACATCTTTCACCATTTCCCTGTCCATCTCTTGCATAATCCTATTCTTCCTCTCCACTACCCCATTCTGCTAAGGGTTCCTAGGAGCAAACAAATGTCTCCAAATACCATGATCTTCACAAAACTTTTCAAATTCATTTTAAGTAAATTCACCTCCTTTATCTGATCTTAAGCACTTAATCTTAGCATTCATTGCATTCTCAACTTTTTCTTTGAAAATATTAAACTTATCAAAAGCTCCTAATTTTTCTCTTAAAAATGTAACCCAGCTCATTCTAGAGTAATCAGCAATAAGAAACATGAAATACATTTCACCTCTCTTAGTTCTTTTAGGTCTGCATAGGTCAGTGTGAATTAGCTCCAATGGCATTGTAGAAGAACATTCCTTGTTCTTGAACCTGGTCTTTATCTTCTTTCCCATTTAACACTCCTTGCATAATGCGTTTGTAGCTTAGTTATCTTAGGCATATATCTCACTGCATGAGTAGGTTTGATCTTCACCATATTGTCAAAATTGATGTGTCCCATTAGCTTGTGTCACAACCAACTTTCACCAGATTGATCCAAGAAACAAATTCTTCCATTTTCCTCCTTTAGATGATAGACTTTTCCATTTTTCCTAATACCTTTTGCAACTAATCTTTCAAACCCTACCTTCCTAATCTCACAACCTTTGGCATGAAATGTAAGGTTTTACCCTTTTCTACACATCTGACTGACACTAAGGAGATTATGCTTCAACCCTTTGATATAGAGTACATCCTCAATTTTGTTCTTTCCATCAATGGTTATAGCACCCTTTCCATAAATTTGAGTTGACTCATCACCACCAAACTTGACAGCTCCACCATTCCACTTCTTAAGGCTAATTAACCTCTCCTTATCACCAGTCATATCGTTAGAGAAACCACTATCAATCACCCAAGCATTTGCTTCTTCCTTTGCGTGAAAGGCAATCCATGTAGCCATTGATATTTCATTATATTTATCAGTCTACAAGGTACCAAACTTACATTTTTCAATACCACCTTTTTTGTCACCAACTTTCAAGGCCATGAAGAGTGTTTCATCATTTGATTCATTATTCTCATCTTTCGAGGAACAATTTCTCTCCTTGGAATAGAGAATCCTTTTGAACTTCTCTCTTTTGTTGCTATCTTTTGATTCTTTAAAAGGGAATTTAGCGGAAAAATGACCAATTCTCCCACAATTGAATCACTTGAAGGGTAACTTGCCTTTGTATTTTCTAGTGCCCCTCAATATTCTCACAAAGTTTTTGTCTACCTCATCAAAGTCAACATTCTAATATATCATTTCATCTTCTACATTTTTACTATCGTTGAATGTTACTTCCTTCTTTGGAGCATCTTTGTCAAACTCTCTCATTTCAAAGGTTATGAGAGCACCAAAAAATTGATCTATTGGATACTTATCCAAGTCCTTAGACTCCTTAATAGTAGGTACCTTATGACTATAAGCTTTAGGGAGAGATTTCATAACCTTCTTCACAATATCATCTTCTTTCACTTCTCCACCAAGACCCCTAATGTCAGTAACTAATTCATCCACCCGAAGCATGTAACTAGCAATATATTCATCCTTTGTCATCCTAAGAGTCTCAATTTTTGTTTTAAAGTTTTGCATCTTAACATACTTCACTTTGTTATCTCCTTCATAAATGTTACTAATATTTTCCTAGACATCCTTAGCAGAGCTGCAATTCAACACCTTTAGAAGTTCTAAATCAGCTAACCCATTCATGATAGATTCTTTGCCTTGGCATTGTTCTCATACAATCTAATCTTAGTTGGATCTATTGAAGTAGCAGTAGGAGAAGTGTAACCATCCTTGATATATTTCCAAACACCAAACCCTAAATATTTTAGATGGCCTTCCATTCTTACTTTCCAAAAGATGTAATTTTTTCCATCAAACCTAGGTGCCTTATAAGATCCATCATGTACCATCCCAAACCTTTCCTCGAGTGGTTAAGCTTCTTTAGAGGAACATGGCTCTAATACCAATTGTTGAACACACTTGGATACTAAGAGGGGGGTGAAAACCCTTCAACACAATGCAAATTTAAACTTTTATCAAGTTTAGTAACCCTTAAATAGATCAACAAATCTTAATCAAATTAGCAACAATGAAAATATAAAGGAATGAACACACATGCACAAGATAACACCAAATATATGTGTAAAACCCAAGAAGGGAACAACCACGGTGAGAAATATCATGATATAAGAAGCTCACTGCTTACAAAATTAAAAAAAAAAATTAAGGCTCACTACCTAAGGAAGCACACTACTCCTTGAAGGACTTGCAACCTAAGGCACACAACCTTAGGGAAAGATACAAAGGACTTGAAATCTAAGGCACAAAACCCTAGGGAAAGATACAAGATACAAGGACCTACTGAAGAAACTCACTATTTGATAGTAGGATACATGAAGATTTAGAATTACAATATATGTCAACAATATAGTCTCTTGATTGAGGCGTTAAAAAACATTTGAATCTTCTCTTTCACAACTTACTTCATCATCCCATACTCACACACCACACCTCACACACTCAAATTTCAACTAATTTTTTCTTCCATTTATATCCTCTGCAAGATCACAAAACACCAATTAGGTCAACCATAACAAAATATAAACAATGATCCCAACAAGTTAGCCACAAAAAATAATTGTGGTGAAAGTGGTCCTATCCAAGATATAGAAAGGACTAAAAATCATCTTATTACATCTTCCAATGTAATCCCAAACTTCACACATGCTAGTGCACAACATCCCAATTCGACAACAAGGAAACATGTAGAAGCAACATGTAGCACATTACTAATCAACCCAAAAACATACTTTCAACTGAATTTACTCAATGTGGTTCTCAACAAGATAGGGCAGGACCCTAACTTAGCTTAACACAACTTCAAAAGCTAGCGTAGACCCCCAAGCACATAGTGCAAGCAAGAGAACAAGCCCTATCAGCCAGGCATCCACAAATTATCTAAAAAGCTAACTAAAAACAATATGTGGAACCAAAGAGATCAATCATTGATGTGTGGACTACAAAGAGGCATTCCATGAACATCCAACAACACTTCCATATGCCACAAACAACCACCAAAAACCAAATAGAAACAAAACACTTCATCCCAAAATCATAGAATACACAACCATGAAATAAAACATTAACAAACCAACTTGAGGTAAACTCCATTACATGAAAAATGAACTAAGAAACTACATAAATAGTGAGAGCATGTTCACCAAGTTGTAAGAATAGAAATAACAATGCAGAGAAATGTAGAGAATTTTATGGACTAGTCTTGACAAGCAACAAAACTACCAACCTACTGCAATTACTAGAAACCTCCTCAACAACACTATTGACCTGAAAAGATAAGAGTGCAACATCCACAAAATATGAACATTGAATCCCAAACTACAATACTATATCTTCAAAGGCAGAGGAATGCAGAGCATTCTCCCAAGCAGTCTTCAAAGAAACTTCCTATAATAGAACCTTTCACCAATATCCAGAGACCATAACTTCCTTGTAGAAGCACATACTTCCTTAAGAACAACAAGAGAGAGAATACAACATACTAGAGACCATCAACAACATCTCTCCAACTTCATCATTACTTCTAATCCTCATCTTAATATATCATCATGATATCATCTCTGATGAAAACAACCATACTCAATACAACATTACTTATCATCAAAAAAGGTGTGGCATCCAACCATGAATATCAACAACATCACTGATAGCACAACATCATAGTGTACCATCAACTTACAAATGTAAGAATCAATGACAACCCAAACTAAGTGTTGACATCAATGATAAACAATGCCAAGCATATATGTAACAATCTAATTGAAAATAGTCATGATAAAGGCCACAAGCACAAGGATTAGGATTTGAGATAGATACTCATGCATTGTTAGAAGCAAAGATGCAAAGGAACTATTAAGTAGAATTTGTATTTGTAGGTTTGAAAATATTAATAAAATAAATTGAGACACCAAAGCCTAGAAGAAAGGCTATAATTATGTCATCCATTACCATAGATTCTTCAGGGTCAAGGATAGCACAAATCGCTACTCCAACTATGTTAAAGGATGAACATGGCATGATACTAGGAGAAAACCAAATTTCAACTATCAATTTTGACTATTCAACAAGAGAACAATAAATTGTCTAGGATTAAATGTTAATATTGATGCAATTGCTTATATACTAAAAAAAGACAATAAAAATAAGCAAGACTTGAAAAGGAAAATTATTGAACTTCAAGCTTATGAAAGCAATAAATTGATCCCTTGTAATCTACCAAAGAAATTCCACCAATCTAGTTCTCATCTCTAAGGAGGAGACCTCTTCCTTGGATAAAATGAAGAATATCAACAAAGTTACAAAAGGGTGGATGAGAAAAGTGATATTAAAGGGAGAAGGCATACTTAAATGTGCTACAAAAAAATAGGAAGAAGTAGTCAATTGAGACAAAAAATAAGTAAATTGGTAAAATATTGCCAACAATTGTTATAGTAAAATTAAATAAAGCTACCCAAATCACTAGCAATAGAAACCTTGAATTACCAAGTGCTTGTAAAGGATTTTTTTGACAAGTGAGACCATCCCACACATTAGAAATTTGATCGAATAGCTAAAATGGGGTGAGAAATTAATCAAATAATATGTTAAAAATAAATAACTACAAGATTCGATAATAGATATAAAGTTCAAGGAGTTAACTATTATTGAAAAGTTAATAGGATTATGTTTTAATCTCACTAATTTTGAAGAAGAAGAGGAAATAATTTTGGAGAAATTCAAGAAAATATTTAACAATACTCTTAATAATAAGGAAAATATTTTGGCAAAGAAGTAATGAATTGATTTGTGGAGGCTATGAATTTAATGAATAAATATCAAAGAAAAGAAAGGATGAGAAATGTGGAATATGTGAGGATTTTATCCACATACAAGACTTATAGGTATACATGGAAATTTATCAAGAATTAAGATTGATCAAAAGTGAATAATTTTTTTATTACACAAAGACTATAGGAGAAGAGAAGCCATGAAGGATGGTGAAATCACTGTTGAAATAAATAGTGAAGAGAAGTAAACTTCAAAGCAAGTATTTTGTTCCTTTGTAGTGTTTTGGTTTGTGTCTTATTCATGTGGGATTTTGGTTTTCATTTAGAATTTGTGATAAATTTCCTTGCATCTCTTGTAGTGTCATAAATTATCAACCTAAAAAACAAAAAAGAGGAACAAAACCCCGATCTACGATTTTGGGTCTTCTATTAAGGATAGTAGCCAAGTGGTCTTGTGTGATAAATTTCGGTTCCTCTCTAATGAAATGTCAAGAAAGGTGTGATTTAGACTCTAGATCCATTTTCCCACATCACAGTCACCTCTCTCTCTCTCTACTTCTCTCTATCTCACCTCTCTCTATCTCTCTCTCTCTCTCTCTCCTTCCCTACCTCTCCCTCCCTCCTTCCCTCTCTACTTATCTCTATGTCTCCTCTCCCTCTTTCTAACTACCTCTCCCTCCCTCTCTCCCACCAACCCTCTCACTATCTATCTCCATCTCTACTTCTTTATATATCCACTCTCCATCCCTCCATTCATCTCTCTCTTCGGGTAGGAATAGGTAAGGAGAGATACAGCTAGTAAGAGAGAGACATGGAGTGTATGCAAGGAGGAAGAGGTTGTTAGAGAGGGAGAGGGGAGATAGAGAGTAGATAGGTAAGGAGGTAGGGAGGTAGGGAGAGAGAGAGGGGGGAGGAGAGGTAGGTAGAGAGAGGGAGAGGAGTGCTATAGATAAGTAGAGAGATGATGGAATTAGGGAGAGAGAAAGAGAGAGGTGTGAGAGAGAGAAATAAAGAGGGAAGAGGGGAGGGTGAGAGAGTTGAGATAGATAGAAGTGGAGAGGTAAGGAGAGAGGGGGGAAGGAAGGAGGGATAAGTAGGGAGGGAGAGAGAGGTGAGATAGTCAGAAGGAGATAGAGATAGAGACAGAGACATAGACATAGAGGGTGGGGGAGAGAGGGAGGGATGGGTAGAGCGGGAAGGAGAGTGAGATAGAGGTAGAGAGGGATAAGTGAGATAGATAAGTAGAGAGATAAAAATGAGAGAGAGAGTGGAGGGAGGGAGATGTAGGGAGGAGAGAGAGGTGAGACAGAAATAAGTAGAGAGGGAAGGGAGGGGGAGAGAGAGATATGGGGGAGAGATGGAGGGAGGGAGTGAGGTAGAGAGGGGTAGGCTATATAGATATAAGTAGAGAGGGAAAGAGGAAAGGGGGGGGAGAGAGAGAGAGAGAGGGGTAAGGAGGGAGGGAGGGTGATAAAAATAGGTAGAGAGGGAAGGAGAGAGAGAGGGGGGAGAGAGAAAGAGAGGAAGGAAAAGGAAGGGAGGGAGGTAGAGATAGAGAGGGATAGGCGAGACAAAGGTAGAGAGGGAGAGAGAGAGGTGGGATAGAGAGTAGAGAAAGGAGAGAGGTAGAGAGAGAGTGAGAGAGAGGGAAGGAGAGGTAGAGAGGGATATGTAAGATAGAGAGAAGTAGAGGGGGAGGAAAGAGTGAAAGAAATATAGGTAGAGAGGGATAAGTGAGATAGAGAGAATTAGAGAGGGAAGGAGAGATAGATAGATAGATAGATAGATAGATAGATAGATAGATAGATAGATAGATAGATAAGGAGGGAGAGAGAGAAGGAAGGTAGGAGGGAGGGAGGAAGATAGAGATAGAGAGAGATGAATACAAAGATAGAGAGAGAGAGAGAGAAGATAGAGATGGAAGTGAGATAGAGAGTTAGAGAGAGAGTTCTTGAGCTCAAGGGAGAGAGATAGTAGATAGAGAGAGGTAGAGAGAAAGGGATGGGGATAATGAGAGAGAGGTTCAGAGTGTAAGGTATATACAAAGAGTGAGATAGAGAGAGATGATAGAGTTTTTTGATTACTGATTTTGACTATCTAAAAAATTATAAGATCTTCCAAAACTTAGAATTTACATTATAACTTCTAGAAATCTAAAACCATTCTCAAACATCTTGAAGCTATATACATGAAATATAACTTAAAGTATAAGAAATTTAATGTCCATATATAAATGTCACTTATAAATATGAACATTTACTTTCTTATACTTTAAATATTTATTTAATGTATATAGTTTGACCAAAAGAGAACGAGAAAGATATTTTTTCTTAACAAAAACGTGAGTGCATTATAACACACTCACGTTTTGTGAATTCACATAACACGAGCATGTTATAACATGCTCACATTATTTTTTTCTTTAGAAATTTCCAATCCTTTGGCTTGGATTTGTCTTGTGCTTCCAACTCAAAGGTTTGTATTGACTTTTAAATATCCAAAGATGTGTGTTTTCAAATAGTAAAAAAAATGATAAAATATCGAGCGTGCTCCTCGTCAAGTTTGCATGTGTTTCAATGTCAAGTCAAAAAATACCATGATAATTTTAAGCTCTCTCTTAGCTTTCTAACCATGTAATGTTTTCCACGTTTTGAGTATGTTAAGGTTTTCATCTTTAATTTCTTTTGTTAGTGTATTTCTTTTTTGTCAAAAACCAATGTGTGGTGTTTTTTACTTTATTTTTTAATCATTCATTGAAATTTAAAATAAATTATGTTTTTGAAAGAGGAAAAAATGGGTTTTATAGGGACCCAAAACCACAAAGTTTACAAAATAAAGATAGAGTCAGTAAAGACATCACAGTCAAAAAGGCTGTAAAAATAACAACAGTAAACAACCACAGCCATCAAAAAGGCCAGCGAAGGCCATAGAGCCAAAAAGCCAGCAACAGCTAAATTTGTGTCTTTAAAAGATTTCCAGTCTTAGCTTCTAGCTCACTCATATCCTGAACCCCCCTCTTTAAGATCTAAACCATCTGTGTAGTGGGAGGTGCTTTCCTTTTGAGATTGGCCCGGGTCCTTTTAGAAATACCTTGGTCCTCATTCTTCTTTTCCTTGTTCTCTTCCAAATCAACAACTAGCGAACCTTGTGTTTTTTCCAGCTTTTCAGACATAGCATTGATAATAATGGCATTGTGCCTAGCCATTTTATGGTTTTGTTCCACAACTATTTTCAAGTTATTTTTAATTTTAACCATTTCCTCTTCCAGAGACTTCTACTTTTCCTCAATGTCACCTCCTTTCTTTCCAATACTGTTCTTATTTTATTTCCCTTCTTTGTTGCTGAGAGCGGCCAGTTTTAGCTCCAACTCCTCCAATTTACTGTACAGGGCCCTATTTCTTTGATTAATCTCATTAATTTCTTGATAGGCCCATTTCAAGACCCTAAAAATGTCACTGATGGAATTTCTAGAAAAGGCTAGAATGTCACCAGACTGAGCCCGGTCTAATATGAGGTTAACATCACCTAGGTTGGGGGAGCTAGGAAATCTAGTACCTTCAAATTTGAAAGAGGCAGGAGGGGAGGGTATAGAATTTCTACTAGCTTTAGAGTTTTTGACTGTCTTCCAAGGAGTCCGCAGAGTAGGAAACCAGCTTGTTGGCAAGGGAGCCCTTAAGAACATGATTTTTTAAGGGGATAGAGCAGTCATGGAAGGTCTTAGGGTTAGCTTTAGCAAGCTTGGGTTTTTTAGATTGGGTTTTCTTACCAGACATCTCAGAGGACAGGTGGGTTTCAATAATTCTCTCCTGGTTTGGTTGAATCTTTGAACCCCCACTATCAGTATCATAATCCTTAGACTCTATAGAGGCAACAGGTTTAGATAAAGCCGACATGCTTTGATAGTGTTCATATATTAACCTAATAAGACCAGGATGAAGAATAGGGTATCTCCTAGGATTTTTCTTATGGTCCTCAAGGCTATTACTCAATGAACATAACAAGTAGTGAGGCAGAGAAATCTGTACCTTATGGCGGAAGTGGTTAAGAATGGAAAAATGGTGCCCATACACTCTAGTAAATCTCTCGTCCAGTGTGATATACTCCATTATAACACGAAGTACCTTTCTCCACAGTGCCTTGAAAGTGTCAATTTCAAAATAGCTGTTAGAGATTTTAACCAATTTCAATTTCTCCTTGTCCTTCTTAGGAAATCTGATGACTGCCTTGTCAGAAAACCTTCTATCATGATAAAACTTCATGCCCTCAGTGGACATTCCAGTAATCTCCCCTATAATTTGTTCATCCAGCTTCACTTTCCTTCCAAAGAGAATTATTTCGCCGTTGTTCCAGTTCTTCTCGAAGTAATCCATGGCCACAGAATCGGGCCCATGAAGTTTTTCCAGATATGGAACTAGCCCACCTCTTTCAATATGCTCCCAAACCTTGTCATTCCTAGTGTGCACCTCATAGCTTTTAGGCTCAACTCTTTTCCTATCCCCCCCCATATTCGTTTGCTCCTTAGTTCCGACTCTACCAGCGCCAAGAACCTATTGTAGAATTATGCAAATGTTCCAATGCACCCACAAAGCGTGCCACTTTTCCTTCCCTTCTAAGTAACATGATGCAGCCCCATTCTACGTGTATTAAAAAAAAATCAATTAGTTTTCAAAAATATAGGGGGGAGTACACTCAATTTTTTATTTTTCAAGATGTGTCCACTTTGAAAATTAGTAAAAAAAATAGAAAAAAAGCAGGCATAAACTACATGGTGTTAGCTAATTTCTCGCCAAAGTAATTTTTGAAATACTAACAAAAAATTTAACATTTTAAGGGGACCACACCATATGTTATGCTATATTTTTTGAAAAAAGAGAACCACTTTGTGTGGGCCCCCTTTTTGAACCTCTTAATCTCTACCATTTTTTTAAAAAAAGAGTAGTTTGTAAAGTAGATTCGGATCACCGCAACTCTTGTTTTCGTTTCATCTTCAAATTTTGAGTGTAACTATCTTCAATTTCTCATCCAAGATCAATCTTTCCTATTTTTTAATAAAAAATGTGACCACTTAAGACCCGTTTTTGGTCCCCCATCTTTGTACATACTTACCCATTTAGGACCCTTAATTATGCTAGGGCCTAACATCCAATCTTTTGGATCCTTAACTATCTTATGACCCATAATCCAACCTTTGGAATTATACAATCATCTATAAATTCTAAAAATATTGATCAATCCAAGCATCTTAGGATCCAAAAGTGTGTTAGATCTATATTCCAACGTTACCATAATTAATACTTTCATCTGCATTGTTTATCCAACAATCCATTTCCATCTTTGGTAACCATCCTATCCCTTCAACCTATCCATCAAAACCACCCAAATATTGATAAGAATTACCTAAGGCTATAATCCATTTGGAATCTCATATTCATTTCCAAACATCATCATCCAATCCAATCAATAGTATTAGATCTTGGGTCTAAAAGGTTTCACATTTTCACTCATTTTATCTAAATCTAATTTATCAACCATCAATGGAACCAAGAATAATGGATCACATTAGAAGACAAACTACTAAATTTGGAATGCTTGAAGTTAATCCCTTCCATGGCCAACCTCTTGTAAAACAGTTCCTTTTCCTAAGAGAAGTATCCCAACCACACCACTATGATAGTGATACCAATTAGGACACTCCTAACCAACTAGAATACACAATTGATCCCAACAACCTCCTTAGTTCTAAATAAGGACATGATCTCATGGATAGGTTCATAAAATAAACAAGGATGCAATAGTAAGCAAGTCATTGAATTAGGGGTTAAATTGCCACTCAGTTGTGAACTCTCCATTCTCAATAATACAATGTATCATGACCCCTTAGATCATGCTCATGCCCATACCAATCATCATCTAGACCATAAGAGTACATCTCATACAAAAATTTCTAGCATTGTCAAAGGGAAGGACACACATGAAAACTAAAGTGAGTCATTATATTAGAGATAGACAAACTAAAGTGAGTCCAAAATTAAAGGGAAACATACAAGATATGGATTTTTTAAACTCTAAAAATATAAGACATCAACTTACCAACTAAAAATTAAGTTAAATTAGATAGAATAATCTTCTCACTATCTTACTCTATAATTGACTCAATGGATAAGAATGTGTGAACAATCAATAGTTATAAAGATAGATATTGGAATAGATTAAGTTTTAAAAAGCTTCTGAAACATTATATCCACCAATCTTTTTCAAATATATAATTTGAAATAAAATATCAAAATTAATTTATTTTTAAAAGAGAAAAGATGCCAATACAAAACTATATTTTAAAAAAAAATGAAATCTATCAAACAAAATATTCTTAAAAAAAGTTTTTTTAGATGAATATAAAAATAATAAAACACATTAATTATATTTTATGTATTTTTTATCAATTTGAAATTTACTTATTTTTCTGATTGAGTATTCCTCATTCTTAACTCAGTTTTAGAAAACCCTAATTATTCTTACACCCAATTAGTAAATTTAATAGAGAATTGCTTAGTGACTTAAACAAAAGCTAGAAGAGAACTTCAATCTGTGAAAGAAAAGAAAAACAAAACTAGGTACATCACAAAAAGAATATTCATAAATGCTGAAAGTTCACAGGGCTGATGGTTTTAAATTTACATCGATTTTTCTTGTTTCAAAATCCCAGTTCAAGAGAATTGCTTGAGTAATATTACCACTGTTTACAGGTAAATAAATTTGTCTGCCTTGAAACTTTGACAGAAAATAAAAAAGAGATGAAAAATCAGAGTAACAGCATGTATACAAGCATTTAGAATCAGATGTTATATGATCTCCTAACAGAGATATCATGAGAAAGAATGTGCTGAATTTGGAGATGAAAAAGTTGGCGGTGCAGGTAATGGCGAAAGACTTCGATTCCGAATTCGCACAGATCTTCTCACAGCAGTTGGAGTACTCTGAATTCAAACATAACAAAAATACCAAAATAAATCACATCATCTGTGCCAATAACATCAAAACAAAAAATGGTATAAAATAACAAGACCATGGTGTGGAAGATGTAATGAAGTAGTTAGATTATTGTGTACCTCTCTGGAATATGCAGAATCCACATATTGGACGAAGCTTCCAAACGTTGGAGGAGTCACACCTTGTTCAATCTGCTGCCTCCTCTGTCTAGTCTTGTTCCTGGTGTACGGTTTTGTCACCTCCATTTCTTGGGCCTTACGCCACCCCAAGTAGAAATTTCCACCAGCAACTAAAATCCATAGAATTGCCACAACAGTAGCCACAACTGTGACCCGTTTCCATTTGATCCCTGGGGATTTATGATCCGGACCTAAATTAACAGTAAGGCCTTGTGAGGTGGTATTGAAGGTCTCTTGTCTGACAGGTAATACCTCTGGCTTAGGATTCAAAAGAACTCGTTGGGTTTTATTCACATTCGGAGATGGGGAACGCGAGCCCTGTGATACATTTTTTTCACTAAATGTTGAATTATGCTCATCTTCTGCAACAATTTGATCACGAGGTTCTGGATGAACATAATTTTTTACATCAATGGTAGAAATATTAGGCTCTTGAATGGGATTGACGTGTACAGTAGATGTATTTCCCCGAATTCTCTGATTTTCATCTTTACTAGCTTGATCAGTATCCACAGTGGCAGTCTTGTTGATACCGGAGACCACAGGGCAGGACAAATTCATGGGCTCTGCAGTTTGGTTTGGTTCGGAGCATTTGCAGAATCCCTTAATCTCCCATGCAACAGATCTCGTGCTGACCAACATATCTTGGAAGAAACTCATTAAATTGCCCATTAACCATCTGCTATAATTGATAAACTTGGCGCAATTTTCCACTGTCATCCATCCTTTGTAGGATGTAAAACAGGAGAAAGAACAACAAGAGCAAAATTTGAATGGCTCTACAAACTTACCCACAAATGTGCTTGATGAATTCTTGAATCGACCCCTGTATTTAAAATGCAATGCGGGTTCCCGTAACAAGAAGAAGAACTCTTTCATTTTCTGTGATAAACTCGTTCTTTCTGTAAGGGACAGAGGTTTCATATGGGCACTGTCATACTGCACAGTCCTGGCGCCCAAATAATTATCATCCAGCAAACCAACTCCAGAGGACACGGTGGCCAATACAAGGAACATAAATAGAGGTAACACCATCTTGCGAATGACAGGCCTAGAACTTTTGAATCCAACATTGCTTGTGTTAATGTTGTGGGGGAGCAGAGAATTGGGGTTGAGCTCTATTGTATCATCTGGTTCTGCAGACTTTTGAGGTTGTTCTGCATCTTCTGTGGTGTTTTCGCTTCTTGGATCCTCCAAACTAGGTGGGTCTTGGGTTGATTGGGGACCGTGGGACTCATTCACATATGCTTCAACAGCTTCAGATTTTTCTCCAGTATAACCTTGATCTGCCTCTGCCTCTGCCTCTGCCTTTACCTCTGCCTCTTCTTCTGATACTTGGATGTCAACATTAGATTGACCGAGCCTGCGCTTATGTATAGAAACTTCAGGAGAACCCCCTCCATACCTTAAAAATCTTGGCCTGAGAGCACATGGGGAGTAGAGTGGATGATAGGAAGCCACTCCTCCAGCTTGAATGATCAGGGGACTTGCTGAGTATGACATAATACTCCCCTCTTCTGTGCCATATATTTCTTTGTTTTCTTCTTCTTGTTCTTCCATGAATCTTCTTACCTTCGTCCTCAAATCATCCAGACCTTCCCATTCTTTGTCATCTTCCATTATAGACTGGTACCTGCAATGTTTCCCCCCACCAGAATTACTGTCCTTGGCCTTGCCAGATGATTGTGGTAGATTTGAATTAAAATTCATCTCTCCCTCCATTGAAGAGGCATTCTTTTCAAGGTTCTTGGAAGTGTTCTTTAATTCAGTTGTTTCTGCATGGACATCGCAGCACTTCACTGCAAATAATAACCCATGATGAGATGTCACTGCAATCTCATTATCAACCCATGTATAGAGCCTAGAAATATCCATGCTTATAGAGGTTTTATGTTACATATCTGCAATAACATAACAGGACCTATAGCTACAACCCAAGAGCCCTGAGACTGAAATTTAACAGAGAAAGAACCACTACACTACAAGAACTGCAATGTGAGAAACTCTTCATTGAACATATATCCTTGGCTCAATCAAATTGACAAGAAGCTATTAGAAAACTTCAGAATGCAGTGCAGCTAATCAGATAAACATAATTAGATTCTCTAAATTCAAATAAAGAATGGATTATATGAGACTGGTAATATCCTGCAGCATACAATTACACTGAAAAGCAAATGCCCAGAATAAAAGGAAGGAGAACAAAGAATACTGAGTGCAGAATCTTGTTATTCATGCTGTCCTGCCTCTCATGTTATTTTCAAACAACTTGGGTTGATGCTACTGAAAAAGACTATCTCTAAGAAATTAAAATGCTCACTTGAAGTTTACCCCTTCTGTAGAATTTTTCCTTGCAGAGATGTTCATGAAGAGCAGAAAAAAGAAACAAAAGAAAAATGAGTTTATTGAGAAACATGACAGAAAATTTGCAGAGCAGAGAAATGTTACCTTGAGCTCGGAAATTAGGAGAAAACAAGGGATTATAATGAACATTTGCAGCCTTATCATCCATCTTACTATTCAGCATTTAACAGATTTGAAAGCTAAATAACTTTTCTCTGCTCAAGATTTACAGATGACAGAAATAATCATTCTTCTTTAGAAACCAAGATATTTATGGTGAGCGTATTCAATTGATCACAATACTACTTGGGCTGTGAAATTTTCACGTCAAACTCATAACCGCAAGTAACCTCCTCAATGACTTGACAGTAGATGTCTTTTTCCGTTTGAAGTGTTTTAGAGTACGGAGAAAGATTTGCAACGACCTTTTTCTATTGATTTTATCATATCCATCCTATTTTTATTTTTATACATTATCATTATATTCATTTTTATTAGTACTTAATTTTATAAAGTAATTTTTATTTTAAAATTATCATTTTAGATTTATTCACATTATTCAAGATGAATCAGGTCCAATCCTATATAGCATATAGGAATAAATCTAAAATTTAAATTTTTAAAATTTATGAGCTGATTTGATACACATTTGTATGACATGTCATTATGTTTTGGTATTTGAAGACATTAAATGTTTCATTGGTTTGATGGATTTTAAAAGTAACAAAAACATCGAGAACACACTTCAAATTTTCTAAATAACAAAGAAATAAATTTGCATGTAGGCCCCCTACATGTTGATGAATGTTGTCTTCAATATTCCTTATGACTATTAAATCCATCCACTAAGGGGGTTGTCCAAGGAGAACACACTCACCTCTTGATTCAGATACTTTTTAAGGGCTAATAATTGTAGCAGTTTGTGTTATGTTAGCAGCAATTGTCACCTTATCATAGCATCAATCTCCTTAGCATTCATCTCATGCTCTAGTTGATGATACTACATTTGCATCTCACTATTTGGTAAATGATACTTCACTTGGAACTCACCAATCTCTAAGTGTTTTTGTAGTAGTTACTCATTAGTTCCCCCCTACCAATATTGTTGTAGGGTTTGTACTAAGATCATTTGAGGAGATTTATTTGATGATGTAGTTATTCTAGAATTGTGCATGACCTTCATGATAGTTTATTCAATTGACGCTAGTAGGGTTCAACATCAATTGCTACTACAAGTTAGGATTCTTAGCTCTGGGGTTGTGATAATCAAGGTATATAAATTGTATAAATTTTCATCAAGACGTTATGAACTTCAAGAAATGGGGAACAAAAATGACCCTTTTAAGATATTCATGTTGTGCTATATGTATTTGTAGTTGCTAGATGATTATTGGGATAATAGACTAATAATTAAGTATACTTTCTCGAGACTTGCTAGTGACCATACCAAACTAGTACAAATGTGGTTTGTTTACATGAATAGACATCATCCATATTGTCAATACAATGTGTTCATACTTTTTATGAATCTTCTACTACAAAATTTAGGATACAACATGCCAACATTATCAACATAGGTTAAGGAATTTATCAAGCACTTAGCCATCAAGTGAGATGGAACCATAAACCATAATTGGGGAGATTGATTTCTCCATTAGGATTATACATTGCTTAGGATGTATGGAGCTATAGTGATCCCAAATAGATTGCCTCCTACACTACCTAATAGAGTTACATTCTTGGAGGCCATAAGACAAATGTAGTTAACATATCATTATCACGTCAAAGACTTCCAAAAGAAGGGTTTCTTCCCATGGAAATTAATGTTGATGGTTTCACAAGATAGTGAATGAATGGGTTTTATACTTGCTAAGTGTTCAATATACAATCTCTTATGAATGGTCATTGATATACATAGGGATTTTGACCCTAAATTATTTTTCAATGACTTGATGAAAGATTAAAAGGGGCATGATTATTATCATAATGGTAGAATACCTGATAAGAAACTATGTGGGTGATGTTGAGAAATAAATTAGAAGAGATAGATGGAAAAAGATAATTAAAGTTGAGATCAAAAGAAAGGAATAAGATTCATTCCCTCATGTAACTAATAAATTTGAAAGGAAAAAAATTAATGAAAATATTGAAATAGTTATAAGGGTGGGCAAGAGAGTGATGTATGTACAAAAGGAAGATCTATTTAGGGTTTGGAATAGAGAAATTTACAAACAAGCCTACTTTATCTATACTCTTCATTAATCAACCCTAGATATTTTATGGAAGGATAAAATAATCAAAGGTAAATTTTCATATACAATACCTTCATTTCTAGTGCAAGAACCCATAGGGATTCAAACATCTTGCATAGTTTCACCCTCTACATCAGTAGGTTAGACACGTGGAAGTGATGTGCAAGATATTCCAGATTCAAACATCTTGCATAGTTTCACCCTCTACATTAGTAGGTTAGACACATGGAAGAGATGTGCAAGATATTCCAGCCCTATAAATTATGTTATTTGACTATGCTTATGTGGAGATGGGAGACTTTGTCCCTTTAGTTGGCCCTACTCATGTTTATATTGCCTCTCCTCCTTGTCAAACAAGATTAGGACTAATTGACCCTAATGATCCCATAACTCTACTTTTTTGAGGGTGTAGAGGACATAAAATATCATAAATAGAAATCATGTGAGGAGTTCTTAGTAAATGATGACTTCATTAGAACTAAGGAATTCAAAATGTTTACACTACATATGATGTTAAGAGAAAAGATAAAATTAGTTGAGAGAATGGTTACTATAGAATTATCGAAGGAAGAGAACACTATCCAAAAATTACTCCAATCCTTTGAGGTGGGTTGTGATAAGATAACCACAGAGGAAGGAAGAAGGCTAGTCAAAGAGTGATTGTTTACTATTTCCAAGTCAAGACATTAAATTCACAATGGTTTTTGACACACTCATAAGACAAAGATTTTTCTAATTAGAAGTAATTGTAATAGTTAAAAGCTAACTCTCAATATCTACAAGCTAAAATGAAGATAAAAGATAGTTGAAAAATTTTAAAGTATAAATATTATACAAATAATATTTTCACAATCTATATAAATAAATTTAATGGTTTTTAAAAATTATAAGAAAATGTGAACAATCAACATTTTAAATATATAATCTATTTTAAAATAATAAACTATAAATTATTTTATTTCAAAAACTTAATAAGAAATTTATTTTTTTAGTATTATAAAAAATAGAAATAAAAATTTTATGTCATACATTATCAAATTTAAAAATTAATAAAGTTTGATATATATTTAATTACGTTGAAGGTGTTCCTATGTGAGGTCAACCGAGCTAAGTTGGGAATCAATGACTGATATCGTTTGTGTACAATGCAAGACAATTGAAATGATCTCAATCGTCAAATTTTTGATGTTTATTTTTTCATTCACCATTTTTCACAAGAAGTGTTGAAAGCGCACAAGAGAAAGAGGGGGTGGAATTAAAGTTGCAATTGTCAAAAACTTTTGTATTTTTTAGGCTTTCTGTTTATTGTGAATAGATAGAAGTAGTAGTCGTAGGCAGATTTATTATGCATAAATTGTGTCATCTTGTCAACGATGATGTTGAAGTATGTCTCTTTTGATGTGGACAAGTCATGTTTATTCATGGCACCCACTCTTCATCTTGCAAAAGAAAACAAACTTTTAAAATAAAAGAGGTTGATCACATATAAATATAGGGTCTTTGAAACCCTAAAATAGCTATTCCATATTAATAAAATGGGTCTCTTTCTAATTTTTAAGTGACAAGTTTCTATAATATATATATATATATTAAAAAAATCATTAAATTCATCTATTTTATAAATTTTTCAAATATTTATTAAAATTGTTATATATATTGAAATAATATAATATATAATATAATATATGTAAATTATGTTATATTAAAATTAAGAAAATTAGTATAGATGTCTTAAATATGTTTATCTAAATAAGTGGCATCTAATAATTAATGCATATATACATACACATATACACTTTGTTAGATTTTTATTGTGTATATGTTAAATCCTTAGTAGTGTCTTATATATGTTCTATATTATTTTATAGTATATCTTATATAAACATATATTATATTATATTATATATTATATTACAACTGTGAATAAGGGTGCAATATAAGATATAAGATAGTATATTTATTATAATATAATATATATAAATATTATCTCATTATATAATAAAATCCACACACACACACACTCCATGTTTCTCCATCCCTATCTTTATCTCTATCCCCCTATCTTTATCTCTATCTATCTTTCTCTCCCCTCGCTATCTATTTTCATATATCTCTTCCTCTCTATCACTATCTCCATATCTAATTATCACTCACACACACGCTCTCTCTCTCTCTCTCTCTCTCTCTCTCTCTCTCTACCTCCCTATCTCTATCTATATTTCTCTATCTCTCCCCTCTCTCTATCTCTTCTCCCTCTCTCTCTATTACTTGTCTCTAGATCACCTCCTTTATCTCACTCTTTCCCCCTCTATCTTTGTCTTCCCATCTCTCCCTCTCCCTCTCTATCCATATCTCATTATCTTTGTCTCTCTTATTCACTCCATATCTCCCTCAATCTCTCCTACTCTCTCTATCCATATATCACTCTCTCATTGTCTCCCTATTTCTATATTTATTTCTCCCTCTTCATCTCTCCTTCCATCTCTCCCTCTTTATAGACTTATCTCGCTCTCTCTCACCCTCTATCTTTCCCAAGTTACATCTATATTTGTATCTCTCCATATTTCTATCCCTATCTCACCCTCTTTCTATCCCTCTCTCTCCCTCTCTCCCTATCATTCCCTCTTTCTACATCTCTACTCCTCTCTCATTTATTTCTCTCCCTCCCTCTCTATCTATTTATATATATTTATCTCCCTCTCTATCTATCTCTCCATATCTTTATCTCTCACTTATATACACATAGACGAGCCCTATTTCTCCCTCCCTATCTCTATCTATATCTTTATCTCTCTATATTCCCCCTCTCCATCTCTCTCTATATCCCTCTCTATATCTCTCTCTATTACTTTTCTTTGTCACCTTCTTTCTCTCTCACTCTTGCCCCTATATCTCTATCTCCCTATCTCTCCCTCCCCTCTAGATATGATCTATATCTCATTATCTCTACCTATCTCTCTTGCTCTCTCTCTACCCTATATATCTCCCTCTTTCCCCCCTCTTTTCTCTCTCCCTCTCTCCCCCCTCTTCTATCTCTCTCCCTCTTCTACATATCTATCTCCCACTCTCCCTCATCTACATATCTCTCTTCCTCTCCCCCTTCTCTTTATCCCTCCTCTATATATATCTCTCCCTTTCTCTCCCTCCCTCTTTCTATCTCCCCTATCTCTATCTCTCTATCACTGTATTGCATCATATATGTCTCTCTCTATCTTTCCCTCTTCCTCTATCTCTCTCTATCTATTACTCTCTATTGTTGATGAATGGAGGTAATTATGTAGCTTTAAAACTTGTAAAACTATGAGATTATAGATCTAATTAAGTGTTCTTTGTTACAAATTCTTTGTGTATGATTATTTTTTTGGATCATTTTACCAATTGTAGAAAGAGACACAAGATTGTAGAAGAATGAGACAAGAAGATAGAAGTGACACAACATATACATGGAGAAACCCTTTCAGGAAAACACTCCACCACCAAAATCAATAGTACTTGTATTATTTAACCTTAGAACAAGATTACAATAACACTGTATCAATCCTTGATTGATATGCTTCTTTTTCCTTCAACAATTCTTCTTCACAACCTGCAATAAACTCTGATAAAAAACTCTCTTCAACTTGCTGCAATTAATAGACAATTATAAGTATTGTAAACTCCAAAGAGTTGTCAATTACAAAGCACAAAGCTCCTCTAAAAAACCTACGCCTGTTTTGTGCAAGTAGAGAGTTCCATCATGTAACATGAAGTCAAAACCAATGTCTCCTCAATTTAGGTGCCCCAAACTAAACTCCTAACTGATCGTTGGTCAAGAAAATATCTTCCAAGCTTCTCCTCAAAGTTTGCACCCAAGAATGGGCCCACTTAACTCAGCCTTGTAAATATCTTCTCATGCAAAAGGTGTTAACTCCAAGATGCCAACTTGGGCGCCCAAGGTGGGTCCAAGTCAATCTTTGTTAACTGAAACATATCTCTCGATCAATTCATGCAAACATGATGCATGATTGATCATCCCCACTTAACTGAATGTAGCACTTGTTATCTATCATGCAACTCAAACTAACTACATGCAACTTAAGATAACTGAACCATAACTGAACTGAACTGGACTAAACTGAATCGATACTAAACTGAACTGAATCGATCTGAACTAAACTAAATTGAACTGAACTGAACTCCACTCATGAAAATATCAATCCCTGACTTTTAGGATCTTTACATGCATTACTGAGGTGTTATCATTCCTCCAAACAGTTAACTTAAGCAAGGTGGGTTCCACCTTCCATGTGGGCGCCCCATGTGCTCCTATTTTGTAGGAGATCTTATTGGGCATCCCCACATGTTCCTATCATTTAGGAATAATTACAAATGTCAATTAACATGTTCATCTCATTCAAATTTAATTTCTTTCTAATCCTAGTGTTGGGGAACACTTTCCAAGGACTTAGGAGATGCATGAAATATTTTTAGGATTGCAATTAAATGGCATCATATTCCCAACATTATCCCACTTGACATTATACATTGTAATTATTCTAAACAAGGAATCATTATTATAAATCAAGTACAAGACTCAAGGCCAATGGCCTTCCTGCACCAAGAGAACTTATCTGTAGGAATTGATTTCATAAGATAATCTACAACATTGATGAAAGTGTCAACTTTCTCAATCAATACCTTCCCACTCTCAACCATTTCTCGCACAAAGTGATACTGAACATCAACATGCTTAGTCATGCATGATACATAGGATTTTTGGCTAAACAAATAACACTCTAACTATCACATTCAAGTTTAATTTTCTTGCAATTAAAACCAATAACTTTCCCAAGTATTTGTAACAAAACTACCTCTTTAGAGGCATGTGTAGCATCTATTTACTCTGCTTCTATGGTGGAAAAAGCAACCATGGGCTGCCTCTTACTCATCCAAATAACCACAGCTCCAAACAAAGTAAACACATAGCCACTTGTCGACCTCCAATTGTCCAGGTCTCCTGCCCAATCTAAATCAACAAAACCCTGTATGTCTAATGATATGTGCATAATATCAATATCATTAGCACCATGATAAACCAAACAATAATCAAAAGTACCTTGTAAATATCTAAACACCCTCTTAACATAAGTCCAATGTTCTTTACTAGGGTTAGACATAAACCTACTTAGAACTCCCACTGCTTGGGCTATATCTGATCTTGTACAGACCATTACATACATTAAACTACCAACTACGCTAGCATGTGGAATTTTAGACATTTCCTCATGATCAAAATTAGATTTAGGACTCATGTCTAAACTGAACTTCGTGCTAATTGGTAAAGGAATATTAATTGTTTTAATTTCCTACATGTTAAACCGTTTCAAAATAGTATCAACATAGTTGCTTTGACTTTTAAGCAAAGATTTATGTTACCTCTATCTCTATTGATCTCCATACTAAGAATATATTTTGCAGCCCCTAGATCTTTCATCTCAAATGTGCTAGAGAGTTGTGCTTTCAATTCTTTGATCATTACCTTGTTGTTACCAATAAACATGTCATCAACATACAATATAATAATTAAAAGTTGATCATCAATAACTTTTATGTAAACACAATGATCTTCCTCACTCCTAATATAGCCAATTTTCAATGCAAAAACATCAAACTTTTGGTACCACATTCTCGGTGACTGTTTTAATCCATATAAACACCTCTTTAACCTGTAAACCAATTCTTATTTTCCTTTCACAAAAAAACCATTAGGTTGCCTCATATAAATCTCCTCATCAAGATTCCCATGCAAAAAAGCAATTTTCACATCCATTTGCTCTATCTCAAAATCATAACCAGCAACAATAGATAAAAAGAATCTAATAAAAGTTAATTTAGCAACAGGAGAGAAGATTTTATTAAATTCATCTCCCTCTCTCTAGGAGTAGCCCTTGGCTACTAATCTAGCCTTGTACCTTTCGAGATTACCATTTGCTCCAATTTTCTTTTTAAAGATCCATTTACAACCAATGGCCTTTCTTCCTTTGGGAAAACTCTCAAGATCCCATGTGTCACAAGTATCCAAGGATTCCATTTCCTCATGCATAACTTGTGACCAAAGCGTGTTCTCATCTAAAGACAAAGCTTCTATGTAAGATCTAGGTTCATCATTAGTACTCATCAAAGCAAATATACAACAAAAATCAGGTGGACTATACTCATCAATGGGATTTTGTTGTCTTGTGAATCTTCTCAACAGGGTTTCTTCTTGTTCCTCAATATGCTCATCATGAGCATCTATCTCAGAAGAACTTTGTGAACTCTCCTCATCCAATCCATCCAATTGTTCTTCAACATGTGCATCTTCATGCTTCTTAGTATTTATCTCAAAATGCATTGTTTGAGAAGTATCCTTCTCCTTTGGTTGTTCTTCTCTTGAAAAAGCTCTAAACTTCTTGAAAATCACATCTCTAGATAAAGTAATTTTTTGGGTTAGAGGATTCCAAAGCTTGTAACCTTTTACATTTTCACCATAACCTATGAATATGCATTTATGTGCTTTTGGATCCAACTTAGATTTCTTTTTGTTAGGCACATGAACAAAAGCCTCACAACCAAAGATCCTTAAATATGCAACACTAGGTTTCCTACCTAACCACATTTCATAAGGAGTTTCATCTTCAATAGATGAACTAGGAGATCTATTGATTAAATAACAAGAAGTACTTACAGCCTTAGCCCAAAGGCACCGATCTAGCTTAGCACTACTTAACATACTCCTAACTCTTTCCATTAAGGTTCGGTTCATCCTTTATGCTACTCCATTTTGTTGAGGTGTATATGGAGTAGTTTTCTATCTCACAATTCCTGCATGCTTACAATAATCATCAAATTCCCTAGAACAATATTCACCACCATTATCTGATCTCAACACTTTTATCTTATGATCTGATTGTTTCTCAACCAAAGCCTTAAATTATTTAAACGTATTAAACACATTAGATTTGTTATGCATAAAATAGATCCAAGTGTATCTTGAGACATCATCAATAAAAGTGACATGATATCTAGATTTTCCAATAGAGTCAATATCCACAGGGCCCATTACATTTGAATGAATAATCTCTAATAATCTTTTAGCTTTATTTGTTCCACTAGGAAATGAAGATCTTGATTGCTTTCCAAACACAAAATGCTCACAAAAATCATTTTTTCCAATATTATAATCAGGAATACCGTCAACCAATTTCTTATTAAGAATGGTCCTAAGACCTTTTTCACCAATGTGGCTTAGTCTATGGTGCCACAACATGCATGTATTTTTAGCTTCAGTTGTATTGGTTAATTTATTCAAATTGGAGGTATTAAACTTAAACAAAGTCCCAATCTGAGATCCTTTAGCAACCACCATATTCCCTTTCACCAATCTACAACCACCTTTGTCAAATGTCACATGCATTCCAGAATCATTGAACTTAGATACAAAAGTAAATTTCTAGCAAGTCCTAAAAAAATGTAAAACATCATTAAGGGTCTTAACCCTACCATCACTTAAACACAACTTTACCTCTCCTTTTCCCACAACCTTTTTTGTGTTATTATCTTCAAAAAATACATTCCCTCTATCATATGCAGTATACTTAGTGAACCACTCCTTGTTAGGAGTCATATGATAGGAGCAACTTGAATCAATAAGCCAAGAGTTATCATAAATAGTATTAGATGAAATGACCAATGCATCATTACTGTCACCCAAGGATTTCTCTGTAGAAGCATCAAAACTCTTTTTCTTTCTCTTACAATCCTTCTTTACATGTCTAGATTTCCCTCAATTCCAACACTTTACCTTACTCTTACTAGGGGTTTTAGATTGTCCTTTTAACTTACCCTTTCCTTTCTTGTCTCCCTTAGGTTCCTTTTCCTTAGGCCTACCTCTTACAAACAAGGAATCTTTAGATCCCTTTTTAGACTTCCTCCTCATCTCCTCTGATAGGAGAGTAGGAATTATATTGTCCATCTTAGGATCTGAACCACTACCACTAATAGCAACAATTAGATTTTCCCAAGATTCCGGTAAAGAACAAAGTAACAAAATGCATTTATCTTCATCTTCTAGTTTTACATCTACATATGCTAATTGACTTAGAATCAAATTAAAAGTATTTAAATGATGTGCAACAGAATCACCATCTTTCATCTTTAAAGAATACAACTATCTTTTTAGATACAATTTATTAGTAAGACTTTTGGTTTGATAGATATCACCTATCCTCTTCCACAGTTTATATGTGGTAGTTTCATCTGAAACGTTCAAGAGAATAGCATCAGCAAGACATAATCTTATGGTCCCTCTTTCCTTCTTATCAAGCTTAGCCCAATCCTCATCTGACATCGTTGTAGGTGACTTTGTCTCATTACAAACAACTAACCACTGATCTCTCTCTCCAAGGAGATCCTCCATTTTTAGTTTCCACATCTCATAACTAGATCCATTGAATCTTTCAATATCTAAACAAGAATTAGAACTCATTGTAACACACTTCTTTTACAAAATCAGCAATAAACACAATAGTAAAAGCTCCCACTACAGCCAAAAACCTTCAAACTTTTAAGAGAAAGGTGTCCCAAACTCTACCCAACCGTTAGCTCTGATACCAAATGTTGATGAATGGAGGTAATTATGTAGCTTTAAAACTTGTAAAACTATGAGATTGTAGATCTAATTAAGTGTTCTTTGTTACAAATTCTTTGTGTATGATTATCTATTTAGATCAATTTTACCAATTGTAGAAAGAGACACAAGATTGTAGAAGAATGAGACAAGAAGATAGAAGTGACATAGCATATACGTGGAGAAACCCTTTTGAGAAAAAAATCCACCACCAGAATCAATAGTGATTGTATTATTTAACCTTAGAACAAGATTACAATAGCACTATATCAATCCTTGATTGATATGCTTCTTTTTCCTTCAACAATTCTTCTTCACAACCTACAATAAACTCTAATTAAAAACTCTGATCAACTTGTTGCAATTAATAGACAATTATAAGCATTGTAAACTCCAAAGAGTTGTCAATTAAAAAGCACAAAGCTCCTCTCAAAAACCTATGCCTATTTTGTGCAAGTAGAGTTCCATCATGTAACATGAAGTCAAAACCAATGTCTCCTCAATTTAGGCGCCCCAAACTGAACTCCTAACTGATCGTTGGTCAAGAAAATATCTTCCAAGCTTCTCCTCATAGTTGGTGCCCAAGAATGGACCCACTTAACTCAACAGGTTGTTAATATCTTCTCATGCAAAAGGTGTTAACTCCAAGATGCCAACTTGGGCGCCCAAGGTGGGACCAAGTCAATCTTTGTTAACTGAAACATCTCTCCATCAATTCATGCAAACATGATGCATGATTGATCATCCCCACTTAACTAAATGTAGCACCTATTATCTTTCATGCAACTAAAGTCAACTGAATTCAACTAACATGCAACTCAAACTAACTACCTGCAACTAAAGATAACTGAACCATAACTGAACTAAACTAAACTAAACTAAACTAAACTGATACTGAACTGAACTAAACTAAACTGATACTAAATTGAACTGAACTAAACTCCACTCATGTAAATATCAATCCCTAACTTGTAGGATCTTTACATGCATTACTGAAGTGTTATCATTCCTCTAAAAAATTAACTTAAACAAGGTGGGTTCCACCTTCCATGTGGGTGGCCCATGTGCTCCTATTTTTTAGGAGCTCTTCTTGGGCATCCCCACATGTTCCTATCATTTAGGAATAATTACAAATGTTAGTTACCATGTTCATTTCATTCAAATTTAATCTCTTTCTAATCCTAGTGTTGGGGAACACTTTCCAAGGACTTAGGAGATACATGAAATATGTTTTAGGATTGCAATTAAATGGCATCCTATTCCCAACAAATATCTCCCTATTTCTCTAAATATTTATCTCCCCTCTACATATCTATCTCTCTATATATTTATCTCCCTCTTCCTCTCTCCCTCTATATTCATCTCTAGGTCTCTATCTTCCTCTCTTCCCCTCTATCTCTAAACATGTTTCCCTCTCTCTATCCATCTATCTCTCCTTCTCTATTTCTCCCTCTCCCTCTTCCTAGACCTCTATATCTATATCTTTTTGTCACTTTATTTCTATCTCTCCCTCTATTTATATCTTGTTATCTCTCCATCTCTCTCTACCCCTTTCTATATATCAATTTTCCTATCTCTATCTTTATCTTTCCATATCTCCCTCTCTCATTCTCTCCATCTTTATATATTTATCTCTATGTATTTGCATGTATATATATACATGTATGTATATATATATGCATACATATACATATATATACATAAATAAATATATATATATATGTATGTATACTTATGTATACATATATGCATATATAAATACATACATACATACATATCCCTCTCTACCTCTCTCTATATATTACTTCCTATATATTTATCTATCTATCCATCTACCCCTTTCCCATTGCCTCCATATTTCTATCTATATCTTCCCCTCTCCCTCTTCCTCTCTCCTTCCATCTCTCCCCCTCCCCCATCTCTCTCTCACCCATCTTCATCTCCATTTTTATCTCTATATCTATCTCTATCTTCGTCTCTATTTATCTCTTTACCTTTCCTTGCACATCTCTCTCTCTCTCTCTCTCTCTCTCTCTCTCTCTCTCTCTCTCTCTCTCTCTCTCTCTCTCTCTCTCTACTTCTCTATCCTTTATTTCTCTCCCTCTCCCCCTCTCTATATTACTTGTCTCTATCACCTCCTTTATCTCCCACTCTTTCCCCCACTGTCTCTATATTCCCATCTCTCCCTCTCCTTCTCTATCTATATCTCATTATCTCTATCACTCTCTCATTCACTCTATCTCATCATTCTTTCTCTCTCTCTCTCTCTCTCCCCCCCCTCTCTCTCTCAAACATAACATGAGCCTGTTGGTAATGGATCATAATTATATTCCTAGTTCAGAGGATTTTTGTAGTTGTGTTTAGATCCTTGCAAGTGGATGCATCTAATTTACTAGAATCTATCACTTCTCTACTGAAACTTTAGTTTCAAAGAAAACATTATTTTCTAAATATCCTATCAATTGACCTCATCTGTTGCACAAATGTATGCAAAAAATAAACTAGAATTTTTCCTAATTGGTCACCTTCCACACCTCTTCAGCATACCCATTGCACACCAAGGTACAATTGCTAGTATATATCTAATCAAAGTATAATATTTTTCTTTATTTAATTAATAGTTTCTTATCAATCTATTTAAACATCATTCAATTTCATAATTTTTAGAAATGTCTTGTGGTAAAATGAATGTAACTTAAAATTTGGATATCGTATTCCCCAAAAGGTATCAATTCCCCTATTACCTCATGCACACATAAAAATAATAAATAGTCCAAGGTATTTTTTAAAACAAAAATAAATAATATTTAAATCAAACCATTTTACCCATCATAATTCCAATTTAAAACTTGAATGGCATATAGAGAAAAGAATTTTTCATGTAAGTTTATATTTGTTTTCCAAATAAAAATTTGAATCATATACCTATGTAACAATGTATCATTTAATTAAATGTATACCTAATTATAGATAAAATAAAACTAATTTTAAAATAATGTGCTCAACAAATCAATGCTAATTATAAAAAAATATTTATTAATTATATATCACCAAATAATTAAAAACTTATATGATCTTATTGTTGGGAAATAGTGTATAACATAGATTAATAATTAAAAATAATAAATTGATATAATAAATTGTTAATTTATTAGTAATTTTTAGTTATGTGGTGGTCGGGGTTGAATTAGAAAGAATAAAGGCTTTATGAAGCCTTTGTAATATAATTATTAGTATGTCAAAGAATAATGAACAATTGAGTTATGTGTTTGAGCCTCTGGCTCTTTGTGTTTCTCATTTTAAATATCTAGTATTAGAGATTTTTCTAAACCTCTCTATTCACCTTTCATTCACTCATCTTTCCTTCTCCAAAGTGGTGTGCACAACAATAATGTGGTGAAGACCAAATGCGGTAACCATTGTTGTTTGTCAACTTTTCTTATAGTTTTTGTCAGTAATGTTGCAATGTGGGACCCGTGCAATACATGACGTTCATCATTCATTTTAGTTTCTCCTCTCTCCATCGTATTCACTCTTCTCAAAATTTTCACTTCATTATGTTCATAAAATATATATACAATCAAATATATATTTTAATTGTAATTGTTCTTAGTATTGCAACACTCATGTTCAAAGCCTTAAAGGATATCTCCATGGAAATGAAAGGAAATTATGCTATTTTTGGGAAATTAAGGAAAAGAAGGTTGCATTGATCTTTGTGTGAAATATTATCTAAATAAATATTTTAGGTTATTGCAATTTTGAATTTGATATTGTTGGGAGTTTCAAACTCCTAACCTAACCATTGATGATAATGGATGAATCATGCCTTGTAGCAACATGTAGAAGAATCAAAGAGGCTATTATTTTTGTTAATGAGTTTTGTGTTCATTGTAAAAAAGTTTGGTTTGGAAAAGGAGAAGTGCAGCTACCCAAGAAGGACCTACAACATTGATGTCTAAATATAAACAAGTTAATATTTTCTATAGAACATGAGCCCAGAAAATGGTATGTGGCAAGGGTTTACAAAGTTTCAATACTAGTGATCCAACCCTATAAAAATCCCTTTACAAAAAGCATGTCATAATTTTTAATGCTAGATCATTCTACAATAAGCTAGATTTGTATTTGTCACCAATGGCTACTATTCCACAAACAGTTTGTGTTGCACCAAAAGATCAACCTTTTAATGCTCGATACAACCACCAGAGTTAATGAATCCATGGGACGTGATTAATCCATGTCACAAACCCAAGCATTGCATTGCACAACACAAGGATACCAAGGGTGCACACCTTGCAACAATCCCCCCAATGCAAGCAAGGGGTTCAAACCTGTGACCTAGGCTTTGATACCAATTGTTGCATAGACAGTTGTCATTGCACCAAAAGATCGACCTGTTAATGCTTGATACAATCTCCAAAGTTAATGAATCAACAGGAGGCGATTAAGCCATGTCACGAACCCAAGCGTTGCGTTGCACAACACAAGGAGACCAAGGGTGCACACCTTGCAACAACTACAAATTGAAAGATTGCTCTAATTACGGTTATGATGGAGGAAATAATTGGATCATCATTCTTCCATAAGTGTAATCAATTATTTATTATTTTTATTTATTTGTGGCACCACATTCATTATTTTCAACAAAAAATCATCTCATATTTGAATTGATGATTGGAGCAAAATGATTCTTTAACAATATAAATCCACATGGGATATATTCATTCATACATTGAAGGAATATGGGTGGTAATGGGGATTCCAAATGTCAACTATGTATCTCTTCCACAAAGTGATAGATATTTTTTCTTTGATGAATATATCTTATTTAACTTTGTGTTAATATAAGGAAGATAGTACAATATTCACAAAAAAGAGGAGGGTGAGTAGAGAAGCACACCCACAAGTCCAACAAAGGGGCCTATCCCTAAAATAACATCACAAAAAATAATTAAGCATCTATGGTTATGCTAAGCGAATAAGGACCTTTATCATTAGGATTCCCCCAAACATCACCGAGGGTGGAGTCATCAATTGGATACCAAAGTTAGTGGGAGCATTTTCTTCTACAATCTCCTTTGGAGGGAACTGAGTGTGAACTAGAGAGATGGCAAGTGACACATGAGGGAATTTTTTGGTGTTCCACCAACTAGTGTTCTATCAAGGAGGAGGTCAATGTGAGGGATGAGGCCATCCTCCATGGGTAGAATTTCCCTTGGGATTCGATGGAACTAGGCCAAAAGAGCAAGACTCATGCGATCTCCTTAACTTTCTTGTCTGGAAGAGTGGCTACATCCATGCTAACATCCACAAGGAGAAATAGATTTAGGAGGAACCCAAGCAATAATGCAGGGGACATTACCCCAATGGTCCAACAACTCCTGGAGATGCACAACTTCAAGTGCAACTTTTTTAGCTTACATGTGAATTTGTATAAGAACATTAGAGAAAATAATAGCTTTAGAATACAAATAAAAACATTTATTAGCAATGTTGCAATTAAATAGCATAGCATTTCTATCTTTCCAAATATTGAATAAAATTTTCACCCTAAAATTGTGTCATATTTGGGTATACTTGTGAGGGAGATTACGCCAGTCATGGATCCAATTATGGGCTTCTTAAGCCTAAGGAAAAAATCATAAGAGGTGCTTGAGGAACTTAATTGACCATAAAATGGGAAATTCAAAGTGGGAATACCCATGTGAGTGAAATGGATTCCCATGGGAAGACTTGGTAGAGAATACACCAAGCAAAGTGAGCCATTTTAGGCTCCACTACTACAACCCACATGTCTTGTAATCATTTTTTCCAAATCCTATAAGAGGAGTGAAGCTACCAAATATAGGTTTTTAGATTTTCAAGGACGTTGTAGAATAGAAGGGAGTGTACAACATACTTCAAATACTAATTGTATTTGGAGAAAACCATTGCTTACACAAACTAATATAAAAATAGTTACTTTATTGGTATCAAAGTACAAAAATATATATTTGAAATTTTGAAAATGAAATGAACTTGGATGATTTTTAGTAGAAACTAACATCTAAAGAAGAAGAAAAACTAAATGAGGCAAACAGAAAAGTTCATATGTTAGTATTAAAGGGGAATGTTGAGAAATATACCATAATATAGATTAATAATTAATAGATAATAAATAATAAACTAATATAATATTGTTAATTTCTTAATATGTGTTATTTATGTGGTGGTTGGGCTCATTAAAAATAAGAAAATTTTATGAAGTCTTTGTAATGTAATTATTAGTGTGTCAAAGCTGAATTAATGACAAAATTGTGTGTACGAGCCTTGACCCTTTTTTTTTTTTTCAATACTTGGGTAGAACTATACCATGGTCAAAAAATCACCAAATATATTATAGTGATAAAAATGAAATGTATCATATTTTAATAAACATGAAAGGTTTTTCTAAATAATGAAAAAATTTATTTAATCAAAAAATATATTTAATTTTATAATAATAAATATGGAAAAAAATTATTAAGTAGTATAAATATCTTAAATACATCGAACCAAAAAATGGCATTGAGCTATTTTATTTACTTAAGGGTTGTGTTACAAAAACTATTAAAGAGTTGACATACAAAAATGATAAAAACTCAAACATAACTAACATATGTTTGAAAAAAAATTGGACAAAAGTAAAATATAATAGATAAATACTAAAATGATATTTTATAGAAAAATAAATTAAAAATTAAAATAATTTTTATTTGTTAGCTATCCTTTCTAAATTTTAGAATATTTTTTATGATTAAGTGTATTATTATTGAAAAATAAAATAGCTCTTCAATAATATATAAAGCAAATAGTGTTAAAAAATTAAATAAAATTAAAATAAATAAATAGATGATAATTTGACAACATAAAATGCATTTAATATTAGAAACTTTGTTATTAAATAAATTTATTTAAATTAACATATATATTTTTAGAAAAAATTATTTAAAATATGTTGAGAGATTTTCCATTCTCCAAGGATCTATTTTTTACTCAATTTGTGATTTAAGTAGAAGAGGCATCCTAGAATGATATCTCCCCCATATCTTTAAATAAAATTTTCTAAAAATAAGAATGCTAGTTTTATTTTAATAAAAAAAATATTTATAAGAGTCACATAATATATACACACACATATATATATATGACCTACATAAAAAAAATTAATACTCTATAAAATTATTATTTATGTGTATGATTATTTTCATTTAATTATAACTAGCAATCACATCTTGGTGTGTAATGGGTACACCGAAGAAGTGAGGATGGTCAACTAAGGAATTTTTTCATTTATTATTTACATACATTTGTGTAGTATACATGAGGTCAATTGGTAGGCTATTTCAAAAATGATTTTGTTTGTGCAACAAGGTCTCAATAGAGAAGTGATAGCTTCAAATCAAATATGCATCTACTTACAAGGATCCGAACACAACTAAAACAAAACCTTTGAATCGGGAAGATAATAAGGCTCCATTACCAATAAGCTAATGATATGTTTGAAATAGGGAGAGAGGGAGAGAGAGGGAGATATGTGGATAGAAAGAGGGAGAGATATGGGGGGCGAGAGAGAGAGAGAGGGATGGAAATGGAGATGGAGACAAAGGAGAGGGATATGGAGGGAGAGAGAGGGAGAGATAAAGAGAGAGGACAAAGGGATAGATATAGATCCAGAAGAGATAAATATATAGAGAGTGGGAGAGAGGGAGAGAATGAGAGAGAGAGAGATAGAAATATAAATATAGAGATAGGAATTGATATATAGAGAGGGGTATAGAAAGGGAAAGATATAGGGGTAAAGAGAGATGGATAGAAAATGAGATAGAGACGGACAAAGATATGTAAGAATTTAAATATGGAGAGATAGAGATAGAGATAGAGCTAGAGATAGGGAGAGAGAAACAAGGAGTGTGTGTGTGTATGAGTAAGAGAGATATGGAGAGAGATGAGAGGTAGATAGGTAGATAGGTATGTATAAATAGATAGAGAGGGAGGCCAATGAAGGGAGAGAAATATAGATAGGAGAGAGAACTAGAGAGATATAGAAAGAGGAAGTGATAGGGAGAGGGAGAGGGAAAATAATGATATAAAGGAGAGATAGAGAGATAAATATAAATAGATAGATGAAAGGAGAGAGGGAGAGGGAGAGGGAGAGATAGAGATAGAAAGGAGTCAATGAAATCTAGGGGGAGATGGAGAGAGAAATATAAAGATATAGGAAGTGATATATAGAGAGGTAGAGAGAGTAGGATCTGAGATGGAGTAAATAAGAGAGAGATAGAGATAATGAGTTATAAATAGTCAAGAAGAGGGAGAGATGGAAAGATAGAAATGGAGAGGGCAAGAGTGAGAGATAAAGTCCAGGTGATATAGAAAATTAATAGAGAGGGAGAGAGATAGAGAGAGGGGGAGAGATAGAGAGATATATATAAATAGATAGAGAGGGAGGGAGGATAGAGAAGTTGAGAAATATAGAAAGAGAGAGTGATAAGGAGAGAGGGAGAGATATTGACAGAGAGAGGGAGAGATAGAGAGATATATATAGTGGGAAAGATAGAGGGGAAAGAGAGAAAGAGATGTAAGGAGAGTTAAGGAGATAGAGATATGGAGAGAGATAGAGAGGAAGATAGAGATGGAGATGGAGATGGAAATGGAGAGAGGGAGAGAGAAATAGAGATACAAAGAGGGGATACAAAGAGAGAGGGAGAGAATGATAGAGGGATAGATGGAGGGATAGAAAGGTAGAGATAAGAAGTTATATAGAGAGAGGTAGAGAGAGGAAGATATATATAGAGAGAGAGGTAGGGAGAATTACATATGGGGAGATATCATAAAGATATGGGAAGAGAAAGAGAGATAAATCTTTATATTTTTGTCTCCCTCTCTTTCTTTATATTTTTTATTATCTCACAATCTCTCTCTTCCTCTCTCTCCCCTATTTCTCTCTATATTTTTCTTCCCTTCTCTCTTCCTCTATCTATCTTTCTCTCATTTCTTCTATGTCTATTTTCCTCTCCCTATCTTTCTCCCCTTACTATTTTTTGCAATCCCTGGTATTTATCTCCCTCCTCTCTCCCCCTTTACCTCTTTACCTCTTGATCTCTTGACCTCTATATATATTTTTGTCTCTTATTTTTCTTTATCTATGTATCTCTCTATCTCTCTTTATGTGACTATATCTATCTATCTCTCCTCTTATCTCTTTTCCTCTCTCTCTTTCTTTATCTCTCTTCTTGTCTCTTCCTCTCTCCTTATTTATTCATGTATTTATATACCTCTATTTTTTATCTCTATCTCTCTTTTATCTCTTTGTATCCCTCTCCATTTCTCTATTTCTCTATTTCTCTCTTTATTTTCTCTCTTTCTCTCTCTCTATCTATTTTTCTCCTAAGTGTGCAATGGGAACATTGAAGAGGTTTTATAGGTAAATTATCATATCCTTAACCAAATGGCATACAACCCTAAGCATGACTCCAAAGGACATGATATCCTTGTATTATTGGCATGAAACGACTAATCAAAAGTTACCTTTCTCTCTCACTCTATAAATTTTAATTTATCCTTTAATTTTGAAATTTATTTTATTATATAAATTATAACAAAAATCTAAAATGGAATTATTCTACAATAATTAAATTTTTAATAAGATAAATAATTATAAATTAAATTAATTCTAATATTTTTTTAATTATTATTTGTAATTTTATAGAAAAGATATAAATAATAAAAATAAATTTCAAACTTGAATCTAAATTAAAAACTAAAATAAACTAAACTAAATGGAAAGTCAAAATATATTAAAATCTAAATATTAATAAAAATAATAATTTTAAAAAATTAATAACAAATAATAAACTTATTAAGTTAATTTAAATGATTAAAGGCATGGGACCTAGCTCAATTAGCTAAAGTACCTTGTTGCACGCAAGATGTCATGAAGTCTAGCTCTCCTCTTTTACTAGCGTTTTGTAGTTTATAGGAGAGGCTACCTATTCCTGCAATCTAAAAAAAAGTTAATAAGTGATTAAATAAAATTTAAGTAGAACTATTTTTTTAATTTATTATAATTGAAATATTAATAAAATGTGTATCTAAAAAAATAACAAATACATCACAAACAATATTAAAATAATCTCAATATTAACAAATAAAAAAAAAAAATTAAATATTATTAAATAAAATTTATATTTTAAAAACTATAATTGTATTTCAAATAAAATATTAAAAATAAATATAAATTATATTAAAATTGTTAAAAGTAAAATTCTAACTTTTATAACTAAAATTATAAGTAACACCAAACTTAAAGAGTGAAAATAAAATGAAACCTGTTTAAAAGATAAAAAGTCAATTTGTAATTTATTGATTTATTATTAATAATAATATTATTTTAAAAATATATCTATTTATTAAAAATATTATTATTTATCTAAAAATCTAAGTTTAAAAAGTTTAGAAAAAAACAATTCTTATCTTATTTTTTCTTAATTTAAAGGTAAGACTACATTAGAATGTAGTTGTTTTTTTTTTAATTATGTATTATATTTTTTAATGTTTTAGAAAATTTGATGGTTGAGATCATTTCAATCTCTTGCATCCTTCTCCACAATTAAGTAGTTCTTCACTTCAATATACTTTAATAAATAATACTTCTAAAATAACAATATTTTTTTTTATTTGAAATTCAATAAAATACATATTATTTATCTATGACTAATGAATTAACTCACATATAAATAATATAATAGCCTCAAATATGAGATAAGATAAATAATAAAATTGTAATATTAAAGTAAAAATATAATAATATATTAATAAAAATAATAATAAAATAATAATGAAATGAGGCTCTAGTATGATTTGCTAGAGCATTTTTCTGTAGGCAAGAGGTCGCGAGGTCCAATTCTTCCCCATCCTATAATATGAGAGAGCTTGTAAAATATACCAAACACTCTAGTTTATAGGAAAGTTTATAGAAGAGATTACCAGATACTATAGTTTATATAAGAAGATTTACCGAACACTGCAGTTTATAAAAGACTACAAGATTCCTGCAATCTAAAAACAGAAATAATACTAGCCTAAATAGATCTTCACTGACCTACTGAATCTTATGATTAAATTGAATACTTGATTAGAAGAAAAGTTATCTCAACGTGGAAAGCTTACTGCATTCCGAAAACAGGTTAACAACACGTCATTTAGAGGGTAAAAATAAGGGCTACGTGCCACGCCGAATCATCGCCGGGTGACACATTTTCTCTTCATATCAATCTTCTTTCCTCCCCCCATGTAAATCATTACAACTGGGCTGCATACCAGTCATTCATTTCTCTTCATCTGTTTCCTGCGTGACACAGAATACATGGCAGAAGGAATAACAAAGGAGGAGGTCCGCCGACCAGACACGACATTCCTGTGGAGTGGGCAATTGAACGCAGACGTCGCAGCGGCAGAGGCCCCTGCCCTCTCTCCCGCCACCGCCCATGACATTCAAGCGACCTGTAAAACTCCCACCGACTGGGAACCAGTCGACGACTATAAACAAGAGAAAAAGGGCATCACAGGGAAGGAGAAAGAAAGAGTGACCAAAAATGATGATGGTGATGATGATGATGATGGGCAATCGACCAAAGTGGGATGCGTCGACAAACTGAAGGATTTGATAACGGGGCCCAAGCCAAGAGAAGAACACGAAATCGACAGTCTTGTCAGTTATATTCATAGGTAAGTTTTTAGCAAATAAATTGATGGTTTACCATTTTTGCATGTCAATGAGATGGAGAATTGTCGTTAACTGTTAAACCGTTTGAAATTGAAATAGAGGGATTCACAGGGAACCCATCGCCTCCCCTGCCCTGGCTGCACCGGCTCTGGGCGGCCGACCCGTGGGAACACACGACGTTCATCGTAAAGTCGAGAATGATGGGAACAAACTGGTAGCTCGACCTAAAACAGAGGGTGGTGTTCATGGTGGGGTTGGATCTGGTAGCGCAGATGGTCATCCAGATGGGTCTCCTAAGAAAGAAGGGGTTATTTCCAAGGTTATACATAAGCTTCATCTTGGAACTTGATTAGATCCGGCCTTGAGGGCTGCTTGTAAAGAGTCAGATGGTCCATGAAAATTGGGAAACCTGATTTTGGCGGATGGTTTGGGTATTGTCGATCGGCTTATTATGTGCAGGTTTTACTTTCATGCATGTTATTGAGTAATTAATGGTCCACCTGTCCTCATAGGTGGTTTAAATTTCTTTTCTTATTTTGAACTTTTTATTTCTGAATAATTTTTTCTTTTTCAAATTAAATTTAGCTAAATCTTTCTCACTTGTTATGAACCAGATTCAAATATATGTCATTTTGTTGTATTTATCAATAAATAAGAATTATTAAAAGGGCATATGAATGCATTAGTGAGCTTCATAATTATATGATTAACTAGCATCATTTTATGCCTATTGCATGCTACTTAGCTCATCCCCGATGAATCAATTTAATTGATTGATTAAGGAAAACACTCGAAGAATACGAACCTCATAACAATAAACTTTCCAAAGTGTTTATAATGTAATCATATAATTGATTTTTCGCATCTATCCTAGTACTATCTTTGATTGAATTATTTACTAGCAATCGCACCTTGGGGTGCAATGGGTACACCAAAGAGGTTTGGAAGGTCAATTAGGGAAAAAATTGGTCTATTTTTGCATAATTTTTGTAGTACATGAGGTCTATTGGTAGGCCGTTTACCGTTTACCAGATGACTTTTGTATTACAAAAGTCTAAATCAAAATTTGACAATTCCAAAGTTCCAAATCAACTGTGCACCCTCTTATTTGTATCACAAAAGTCTAAATGAAGATTTGATAGCTCCAAATCAACTGTGCACCCTCTTATAGGGATGATAAGAGGGGGAAGAGAGAAAAAAAATCTAGAGTGACATAAAGAACAAAGATGGATGATTTGAGAAAGAGAGGGATATACAAAGAGGGAAGAGTGAGATAGAGAGACACATACATAGAGATAGAGAAACAAAGAGATACAGAGAGATGCAGAGAGGTGGCAAGAGGTAGAGGGAGAGATAAGAGAGCTAAAAGGAAAATAGGTATTGTGAGAAGGGGGATTAATAGTTAAAATTGCATCTATAACATCTAATAAAATTTTAGGAGAGAAATAGAGAGATAAAGATCAAGATCAGGAGAGAGATATGCAGAGAGGTGGCAAGAGAGAGATATGCAAAGAGGTGGCAAGAGGTAGAGGGAGAGAGATAAGAGAGATAAAAGGAAAATAGGTAAGAAATAGAGAGATCAAGATCAAGATCAGGAGAGAGAGAGATGCAGAGAGGTGGCAAGAGGTAGAGGGAGAGAGATAAGAGAGATAAAAGGAAAATAGGTATTGTGAGAAGGGGGATTAATAGGTAGAGGGAGAGAGATAAGAGAGATAAAAGGAAAATAGGTATTGTGAGAAGGGGGATTAATAGTTAAAATTGCATCTATAACATCTAATAAAATTTTAGGAGAGAAATAGAGAGATGAGGTGGCAAGAGGTAGAGGGAGAGAGATAAGAGAGATAAAAGGAAAATAGGTATTGTGAGAAGGGGGATTGATAGTTAAAATTGCATCTATAACATCTAATAAAATTTTAGGAGAGAAATAGAGAGATCAAGATCAAGATCAAGAGAGATGGAGTGAATTTAAGAGAGAGATAGGTAGTGAAAAATAGGCAAGAGTTTGGAGGGAGGAAAAAGAAATGAAAAAAATAACAAACAAAAAATGAATGGATATGAAATAATCTATTCAACTCTCTCTTAACCATCTTCAAACTTGGGTCTCATCAATATCAATTTATAAGTACCATCATACACAATTTTGTAATATCATGAATATGCAACTATAATGTAATAAAAATTGTGATTTTATTTGTAAATATACAAATGTTATTCTTTTCTCTTGAACGACAATCAATAAGTCTTATTATGTGAGTTTCTCAAATGGCATGTGTATGTGTCATTTACAACACAAACATGATTGTAATTTGTTTTACTTAATATATAAAATTTTAATAGTTTATTTCTAATTAAAATCAAATAGATTGAAATAAAATTAAATTAAAAAATATTTGTGAATTCACAAATCTATTAGCTATCTTACTAAACAAAGGAACGTGAAGCAACATTTAAAATATCTAATTACGAATGAGACAATCTACATGCACTTCTATAAAATTATATATCATGATTTTGTAATGTATTTGGTTGACCTAATGTTAGCAAGAGATAATACAACTAATCTAAACAAATATATTTTACAAAATGATAAGAATAATTCTAAGCCCCCTCTCTCACTTCTTGCTAGTCAAACATTTTTCAATTTACTTTTAAGTGTTCCTCACCTTTTTGTTATTTTCTCATCATGTCCTTCACCTCCTTAACCTTTTCATTTTATACATATGCATTTTTTGTCAAAACAATTTAATGAAACATAAATATTATCATAAAATATATCTCTATAGAAGTAGTACTTCTATAAAATTATATATCATGATTTTGTAATGTATTTGGTTGACCTAACATTAGCAAGAGATAATGCAACTAATCTAAACAAATATATTTTACAAAATGATAAGAATAATTCTAAGCCCCCTCTCTCACTTCTTGCTAGTCAGACATTTTTCAATTTACTTTTAAGTGTTCCTCACCTTTTTGTTATTTTCTCATCATGTCCTTCACCTCCTTAACCTTTTCATTTTATACATATGCATTTTTTGTCAAAAAAATTTAATGAAACATACATATTATCATAAAATGGATCTTTATATAAGTAGTGATCTGCATTGCAATTTATGGGAACCAAACCATCTCAACAAGTCAATTTAATCAATGGGTTCTCCACAAGATTGGAAACCATTTTGAATGGCTATTGGACATTGGCGAGAAGCCCTGGAAATATTGTGGAAGAAGAAATCATCTTTGCCATGGAGGGCTATTCATTTGGAGGCCTCAGTACATTTGACACTGTTGATATATATGATCCAAGCAAAGAAATCCTAGGAAAGTTGAGGGATAAGTGAGAGATAAAAGAAAAGAAAAACCCACAAATCCAGGTGCAAATATTTGTGCAAAACATGTAAATATATTCCAAGGTACCCTCTCATCTTCCTCAGTAGAAAGAAGGATTAAATAGTCCATGAAGGCTCTGTGAGTGGAAAACTAGACTTGTGTAGTTATATTGGTGGGATTATTATATCCAAGGAATGCTAGATACCACTCTTGCTCTTACAAAGCTCAAGGAGAGAGGCTTGATTACAAGAATAGGCACAACCAACATGAATACAAAGGCCCTCTCTAAGCTTGTAGATCGTGATGTTCCTATTCTCTGCGACTAGGTACATTTTTTTATACTTGACCCCGGGCCTTTGACTACTTTCTGATAAGCATTGGGGGTGGTGGGAATAAGGGTATGCTTGCAAAGTTGAATCTTTCCAAGAAAGTTGTTTTGAACACCTCTAGCTTGAAGATGTATTAGAACATTGTTAAGGCGGCGGCGGGTGAGTTTTATTAGAGGAAGTTGCTTGATGTGTTGGAAAATATTTATGCTAAGCACTCTACCACTATATCTAATGTTGCTTTGAAGTGGGCTATGCAGCAAGGGCCTATGTATCCTATTGTTGGCATTAGGAATGTTTATCATCTAGAGGAGAATTTGAAGGTTTTTGGGTTTGAATTAGACAAATTAGACTTGCAGAAGATAGAGAAGGTGCTAAAGGAAAGAAGTGGGAATGTTGGTGACTGCTATGATATAGAGAGATTTGACTGAATAGATGAGGTTAAGACTTGACAGTATTTGTTTGCAAAGACTTTCTTCACTTATTGGACTATGATGGAAGAACATATGTCGCAACATTTTTAGGATCTAAATAAAAAACATTGTTGTTGTAAATACTCCTAAGCCTATATTAATATGTGTTCTACAGGCACCCATAAACCACATCGACACAACCACCACATGTTTAATTAACATATTAATGATAAAGTGTAATGTCTTCAAGATAGTTAGCCTGGGAAAAAAGTTCAACCATGCAAACATAATGATCAATTGTAGGTGTAATGCAATAAGAGTTAATTATGTAATTGAAGTATGTATAGCCCTCATCCACTAAACCTGCATGGTTGCACGCATATAGAACACAAGCATAGCTTACAATGTCATGATATGTTCTAGAGTGCTTCATTAATTCAAATATTTTGAGAGAATCCTTGCAAAATCCATGTTGTGTGTATCCTGCAATCATTGCATTCCATGAGATGGCATCTCTTTGGGGTATTTTGTTAAACAATTCATGTGCTCTTTCTATGCTTTCACATTTTGCATACATGTCCATCAGGGTAGTTGCAACTGCAACGTTTGATAAAATTCCTCTATTCTTTATGCTTTGATGCGACCAAAAGAGTTAAAAGCCAACCACCTCCACTCATATATACAGACTCTCATTTTTGAACAACTAGAACTGTCCTCGTTCAATAATACTGAAACTTTCATATCAGCAAAACAAAATATAGAGGAATCAATGAACATTTATTCTTACTATGACATTCCAGTCATAGCTTCCTTCATTTGCACCCGTCGACGCTTCAATCACATTGCTTTATAGGTACCCTAAAAAATGTAATTTACTTCTAACTTTTCTTTTTCATAAGACTGTTTACAAATTAGGGCATATTAACGTTAATTGTTCTTGTAAACAAAGGTGAATAAATCACTCATACCAAAAACCTCTCATTTCAAGATTCTTCATAATGAATTTTAAATCTAGAGCAGGTGTTGTAGGAATGCTGGAAAAAGTTGTCTAGTCTGGCTTCACACCTGCCGACTGCATTTGCTTGAAAGTTTCTAAAGCTTTTTTAAAAAAAACCATTTTGTGCATATCCTATAATCATTACATTCCATTAACTTCTCTTTGAGGCATTATGTCAAATAGTTCACGTGCCTTTTCTATGCTTCCAAAATTTTGCATACATTTCTACGAGGGAATTTTGCATACATGTCTACCATAATATCTAGAAAAAATCCCCCTTCCATGATACTTTGATGGATGTCCATAACCTATTCCAAAGCTCCCATTTCGGTATAGGAAGGGAGGATACTGGCAAACGTTGTGGAATTTGGATTTACACTTGCCAATTGCATTTGCTTGAAAGTTTCTAAAGCCTTTTCAACAAATCCATTTTGTACATATCCTGCAATCATTGCAGTGACCCATGAAATGATATCTTTTTCAGGTATTTTGTCAAACAGTTCACGTGCCTTGTTAATGCTTCCATTTTTTGCATATGCATGTCTACTAGGGCAGTGGTGACTATAATATCTAACAAATTTCCTCTATCATTTACGCTTTGATGGATTTCCATACTATTCCAAAGCTCTCATTTTGGATGGGTGGGGAGGATACATGTAGACACCTAAAAATGTCCATGTCTTGCAATACCTAGACATCTTGTAGTATGCTTTGCCCTAGGTACCCATGTCATCACCTAATTATTTAAATAGGTCTTATTTATTTGACTAATTTCATTTATTTCCTATTTATCCATAATTCCTTCTTCTATAATTAAATAAATATTTATTTATTTAATTATTCATGACCATTTATCCTCTCTAATTAAATAACTATTTTAATTGTTTAATTAGTCATTTATCTATTCTCCTATAATTAAATAAATCTTTATTTATTTAATTATCTTTTCCACCTTCATCTATAATTAAATAATGATTTTACATTATTTAATTATCTTTCCACATCATCCTTATCCTTTATTAGATAATGCTTTGTCATTATTTAATAAATTTATCGTTTCATTATCCTTCCACATCATCTCTCACCACATTCTCACATTTTTTCATTGGATCATGTGTGTGGTAGTATAACTTTCATTTAAAATCCTTCACCTATACAAATAAGCACAAGTAATTTAAATAAACTTTTATTTAAATTAGGTCTCACCTATTTTCCTCCCTCCACTTGTTACATGACTACAACTCCCTCAAAGGGTGGGAATAACTAATCAATCCTAGTCATCCACATTGTTTAATCCAACTTTCAATCTCAACCATCAATCCAAATCAGACCTTGCCTATAAATCAATCCTCTCATAAGACATTAGGGGGTCGATTCTTCAAGCATCCTTATGTTTTCTAAATCATTATTGAATCATTCATCCATTTCTATCTATCATCATTCATCTATCATCTCCATCTCAATGTTACATTGTTGAATTGAGCAACCAAAATATCAAATCAATTGACCAAATCATTCATCATTGCATCTATTTGAGGTATTTGAGGATTTGGAGATCAAGTAATGCATTTTATGGTTTTTGTTAAATAGGCGTAGGACAACTGAGAGGGGGGGTGAATCAATTGTCACAAAATTCAAACTTAAAAACTTCAACACTTGTAAATTCCACAACCACACTATTATGTTATTAAGTAAAAGCATGAAACACAAATAACAGAAAGTAAATCAACACAATGAACACTAGATTTTTACGTGGAAAACCCAATGAGGAAAAAACCACTATGAGGGTTAACTCACAATATAAAGTTTATAAAACTGAATACAGAGGCTCACTGCCAAGGGCTCACTCCCCAGAAGAGGACTCATTGTCCAAATACAAAGGCTCACTGCCTACAAAAAGGACTCACTATCCAATAGGGAGGCTTACTGCCTACATATACAAAAGAGAACAAAAGATCCACCACAACAATTAACACACATTCACAGCCTTGATCAGAAGATTGCAGAAACCTTCATCTCACTGCATTCAGGAATCTAACACAATAAAGAAATACTGCCTCAACACACTTTCACACACTTCTACTCTTATGATTTGTGGCTCACTTCGTCACTTTACATCACACTGTCATACAACTCTTCACAATTCAACTTGCATTTATACCATCTTCAACCTTAAAAACTTTCTCCAAGGTCGGCCACATAAACTTTATTTTATAAATTCAAATTAGGTCATCAACTCAACATTCCCATGGTGGAAAGGAATGAGAGTGGACCAAATATATATATATAAATACTTAACCATGACCAAAAAGAAAAAGTCTTGGATCAACCACACGCTTCCTTAATTAAATTTTATTCTTCGAATGAAGTGTAAACACCAAGTTGGACAAACCTAATGAAAATAAAAATGAACATTGATGTACACGTTTCCCAACAAGAAGATGACACGCAAAAACCACAACATGCTTCATTATGCACGAGAACACATCTCAAATTACTTCAAATACATCCAAAGCAAGTGAAACAATCTTCAAACACTTAACACCTTCAACCATTCCATCTGGATTGTGCAAACACACACAACAACATTGAAACATGACTTCTGGACCACCAAACCTCAACCTTCTTTACCAAAACCCAGAAAACACTTTTACAAGACATATCCTAGATCTGCAAGATCTAAGAATAAATAACAAAGGACTGTGAAGAGAAATATTTCTCCCAGTCCACAAAGGACCAACTCTTCCATAATAGTTCACATACTAGTGAACGTAACTTTCCCATACTATCACACCAGAAGCTAGAAATAATGATATATCACCATAAGATCACCATTAGAAAGCCTTCAAATCCACACAAGCATAGGATCAACATAGGAGAAATGTGAAGCACATATCAGAGCACATTTTGAACACATTCATCACTCTGACTTCTCTTCTTTATTAATTTTCTCAAAAGCACTTGGAAACTCATCAAACCATCACATTTGTAACATCATAAAGATAGCTCCATGTACTCACAACATCTTAGAAGTATCTCAACTATACATGTGAAATCTGCAACATATAGAACTGTGTTGACATCAATGACAACACCACCAAACTTTCTCATACTTGCAACAATCTCCCCCTTTGTCATTGATGGCAACACATGATGTCAAAAACCATCAAAGACAACATCCTTCACAATATCCTAGGAGAACACCTTCTCTTCCTCTGCAACTATTTTTCACATGAATTTCTCTCCCCCTTTGACATCAATGGAAAAGATCAAAATTTTTGATCACTCCCCCTTAGGAGTGAACTCATACTGCAACAATGAAAAACTCATCTACTCCCCCTTCGGAGTAGACCCATTTATCAGTCCAGATAAATGAAGAATATGTGAATTCACTGGACCGATGCATCTTCATGTGCACCTAGTTTAGAGGGCCAATGACCCCCAAAATCTCCCTAAGATACTCAAAAGTATCCTTCGGAAGAGCCTTAGTAAATATATCTGCAATTTGTTCCTTTTTGTCACATACTCCAGTCTGACTTCATTCTCTAGCACCTTTTCTCTCAAGAAGTGATATTTGATAGATATGTGTTTTTTTTCTTAAATGCATAACCGGATTCTTTGAAATATTTATAGCACTCATGTTGTCACAAAAAATAGGAATAGGCTCATCACATATTACTCCAATTTCTTTCATAGTTTGCTTCATCCACAAAACCTATGTGTAGTAGGATGCTGCAACAATATATTATGCCTTTGTAGTGGATAAAGAAGCCAAATCTTTTTTCTTACTCAACCAAGAAACCAATCTTCTACCAAGAAAGAAAGCACCTCCATTGGTACTCTTCTAGTCATCCACACAACCAGCCAAATCTACATCGGTATAAGCACTCAAGGTGAAATCAAGAACCTTAGGATACCATAAGCCATAATCTGGTGTACCTTTAAGATATCTAAATATCCTCTTTACAACAGTAACATGTGCCTCTTTAGGATCTGCTTGAAATCTGACAACTAAACATACTACATGCATAATATCTAGTCTGGTAGCAGTAAGATACAATAGCCCACCAATCATAGATCTATATTTTCTATGATCAATTTTAGCAGATTCATCATCTTTGCTCAGTTTACATCCAATTATCATAGGAGTACTAACCAGTTTGGAATCATCCATCCCAAACATCTTCAACATCTCTCTTACATACTTAGATTCAATTTTAGAAAGTAAACACAGATTTACCTCAGCTACCACTTTACTTCTTGTCTTCACACCTTCACTCTTATATCCAATTATTTGTTCCTTTGAATGATTCTTTTGTACATACTTAAGGATTCTTAACAACAAGTTCCAACTCATTCTCTTCTTCTTCTTCTTCAGTCTACTCTTCTTTCTCTTTACTCTCCTTAGGTACATGTCCACAGATAGGATCATCAGGTTCAACTTCACTTATCTCAATAGGTTTGTGTATGTCTTCATCAACTTTCACATTAGCACTTTCGACAATCTTTCTTAATCTCTTATTAAAGCATCTATATTCTTTGCTAGTAGTAGAGTACCCAAGAAAAATTCCTTCATCACATCTAGCATCAAACTTTCCAAGATTTTCATCATCTCTTTTAATATAACATTTGCTTCCAAATACCTTGAAGTATTTCACATTAGGAGTCTTACCAGTCCATAACTCAAAAGAAGTCTTTGTGTTGTTGCTTCTAATCTAAACTCTATTAAGAATATAAACAATAGTCTGTATTTCCCCTCTCCAGCACACATCTGGTACATTTGATTCTTTCATCATGGTTCTTGTAGCTTCCTATACTGTCTTGTTCTTCCTCTCAACTACCCCATTCTATTGAGGGGTTCTCAGAGTAGAGAATTGTCTCTTTATGCCATGTTGCTCACACAATGTATTAAACTCACTAGAAGTGAATTATCGACCTCTATCAGATCTCAAACACTTGATTTTCAAATTTACTTCATTTTCCACTCTTTCTTTGAACACTTTAAACCTATCTAGAGCCTGTGTCTTTTCCCTAAGAAAAGAAACCCACACCATTCGAGTATAATCATCAATAAGAAGCGTGAAATACCTGTCACCATTCAGGCTTCCTATTCTAGTTGAACCACAGAGATCGGTGTGAATTAATTCCAACATTCTGGTAGTAGAGTGCTCTTTTCCCTTAAAGTTGCATCTTGTTTGTTTCCCCAATTGACAACTTTTGCAAATAGTATTAGCAGGTCTTGAGATTCTAGGAAAACCTCAAACAATTTCTTTTGAACTGATTTTGACCAAATTATCAAAGTTTACATGTCTCATTCTTCGGTGCCATAACCAACTTTCACTAACTTGAGATACAAGGCACTGACCATCAACTCCCTTAAGTTGATGGATGTTTCCATGAGTTCTCCTTCCAGCAGCAACCATATCTCCATTTTTGGATCATTTTCTGATTTCACAAGTATTATTTTGAAACACAAATTTAAAACCATTGCTACACATCTAACCAACACTCAAAAGGTTATGCCTCAAACCCTTCACATAATATACATCATCAGTGTTGTGCACTCCATAAAAACTAATTGAACCTTTCCCACAAATCTTAGCTCCTGAATCATCACCAAACATAACTAAACCACCATCATACTTTTCAAGTTTGGTAAACTTACTTTTATCTCCAATCATGTGATTAAAACATCCACTATCAATTACCCAATAGTCTTCATCCTGTCTTGCATAAAAAGCGGTAACCAAAGTACCTTCCATCCTATTCCTCTTATTCTTTGGAGCCTTCTTTCTTGCACATTTTCCAGGGTTAGCAGAAATAGATTTACTTTCCAAAGCTAAAAACAATAATTCACTATCATCAACCTCATTTTCAAATTCATCATCAGAGATCTCGGCTTCTTCTTTAACATAATACAACTTCTTATATTTCCTATCCTTTCTATCCTTATTTTTATAATCCTTATCCTTCTTATGTATAGCTCTATTCGGACATCTTGAAGCATAATGAACAATATTACCACAACTGAAACATTTAAAGGGAAACATACCTTTATACTTTATGGTACCTTTCTTAAACTTCCTGGTGAAGTTCGCTTCCAACTCATTTGAACCGTCACTCTTTGGATCATCTTCAATCTTCATTTCCTTAAATGTTGTCTTTGTCTTTTCTTCTTTCATGTCTTCTTTCCTAAAATTTATCATCTCAAATGCTTGCAAGGTGTCAAACAACTGTTCTTTAGTATACTTCGAAGGATCATACATCTCTTCAATAACTGAGATCTTATCATTATAGCAATCCGGTATGGTGATCAGGATCTTCTCAATAATATTTTCATTGGTTAGCTTTCCCCCTTGATTCTTAACTTCATTTGTTGTCATCTCAACCCTCTGGAAATAGATTGTAAACTCTTCACCTTCTTCCATTTTCAAATTCTCAAATATTTTATTTGTTGCCAACTTCTTTGTCAATTTTACCTTTTCATTTCCTTCATACAGTTCTTCCAACTTCTTCCAAACGTCATGAGTAGTATCTAAAGAAAGAACCTTAGTTAGCTCGGTTTTAGATAAAGCACTGAAAATAGCATACCTCACTCTCTCATTCTCCTCATAAGAAGAAACCTCATCAGCAGAAGTAGGACCATTCACTAGAGTGTACTTCATCTCAACAGCCTTCCAGGTCTTGTAACCAAGAGAAACAATATATCCTCTCATATGCACTTTCCAATCATAGTAATAAGATCCATCGAACATAGGGATCACCAACTTATGCACCATCAGATCTTCCTTAAGTGGTTAAGCTCTACACCAAGGAACCAAATCTTTGATACCAATTGTTCAATAGGTGTAGGACAACTGAGAGGGGGGGTGAATCAGTTGTCACAAAATTCAAACTTATAAACTTCAACACTTATCAATTTCACAACCACACTATTTTTTTATTAAGTAAAAGCATGAAACACAAATAACATAAAGTAAATCAACACAATGAACACCAGATTTTTACATGGAAAACCAAATGAGGGAAAAACCACACTGAGGGTTAACTCACAATATAAAGATTATAAAACTAAATACAGAGGCTCACTACCAAGGGCTCACTATCCAAATACAAAGTCACACTACCTATAGAAAGGACTCACTGTCCAATAGGGAGGCTCACTGTGTATAGATACAAAAGAGAACAAAAGATCCACCACAGTAATTAACACACATTTGTAGCCTTGATCAAAAGATTGCAGAAACCTTCAACTTATTGCCTTCAGGAATCTAACACAATAAAGAACTACTACCTCAACACACTTTCACACACTTCTACTCTTATGATTTGTGGGTCACTTCGTCACTTTGCATCACACTGTCATACAAATCTTCACAATTCAACTTGTATTTATACCATCTTCAACCTTAGAAAATTTCTCCAAGGTTAGCCACATAAACTTTATTTCATAAATTCAAATTAGGTTGGAAACTCAACATTCCTGTGGTGGAAAGGAATGAGAGTAGACCCAAAAAAAATACTTAACCAAGACCATAAAGAAAAATTCTTGGATCAACCACACGCTTCCTTAATTAAATTTTATTCTTCGAATGAAGTGTAAACACCAGGTCGGCCAAACCTAATGAAAACACAAATGAACATTGATGTACATGCTTCCCAAAAAGAATATGACATTAAGACACCACAACACGCTTCATTATGCACGAGAACACATCTCAGATTACTTTAGATACATCTACAACAAGTGAAACAATCTTCGAACACTTTACACCTTCCACCAGTCCATCTGAACTGTGCAAACACACATATCAACATTGAAACATGACTTCCAAACCACCAAACCTCAACCTTCTTTGCCAAAACCCAGAAAACACTTTTACAAGACATATCCCAGATCTGCAAGATCTGAGACAAAACAGTGGAGGACTGCAGAGCAGAAACATTTCTCCCAATCCACAGAGGACCAACTCTGCCAGAACAGTTCACATACTGGTGAATGTAACTTTCCCATATCATCACACTAGAAGCTAGAACTCAGAATATATCACCATAAGATCACCATTAGCAAACCTTCAGATTTGCACAAGCATAATATTAACATAGGAGAAACATGGAGCACATATCGGAGCACATTCTGAACACATTCATCACTCTGACTTCTCTTCTTTATTAATTTTCTCAAAAGCACTTGGAAACTCATCAAACATCACATCTGCAACATCATAAAGATAGATCCATGTACTCACAACATCTCAGAAGTATCTCAACTATACATGTACAATCTGCAACATACATTTAATTGTGTTGACATCAATGACAACACCACCAAACTTGCTCATACTTGCAACAACTTTATCATTTTTATTTATCCAAATTTCACATATACATTTTGGTGAACCTGATGTGAACCCCCTAACTAATTTTTGGCTCAATATTTTGACAAGTTTTGAGGAATTTTGGAGCTGGATCCTTTTTGTTGCAAGTTTTGTTAGATTTTTGTTGCAGGTTTTGCATCATTTTGGGACAAAACCCTAGTTTTCAAATGTTTGACCATATCTCTCAAACGGCTACATATCTTTTCACAAAATTCTTTTTGCACGTTGGGGACAATATCAAGAGATTTTAGTCCAAAAATTAGATTTTTTAGATCTGTTTTTAATTTTTTATAATTTTTTTGTTATTTTTCATGAAAAATCAATTTTGAGAGAAAATTAGAGAATTTTTTAAATTTCTTTATATTTCTAGAAATCTCTCTAAATTATAATAGGGGTCTATTCTTTATATTTTTAATTTGGATGAAAATTAATTAAAAAAAATTAGATCTTTGAAAATTAGGGTTTTACAAAGATTTGCTTATATCTCACAAACGGTTGCAGTCATTGTCACAAAATAAAAAAATTGTAGATTTTAGATGATTTCAAGCACCTTTAGTCCAAAAATCAAAATTTTGGGACCTGTTTTGAATTTTTTATAATTTTTTAATGATTTTTCATGAAAAATTAATTGTGGATACCAAAACAACAAATTTTTTGGATTTATTTACATTTTTGGAAAGCTCTTGAAATTTCGATAAGGGTCTATTCTCTTTTTTTTAATTTTTTATGCCAAAAACATTTCCAAAAATTAGATTTGTCTTGACTAGCTAACGCTCTAGTATTAGTGATCAATTATCTTGTTAGGGTTTTGGCTTTGTTGTTGGTTTTTTGAATGTGTAGAAAAATAAACACTTCAAAGGACAAATTGGATCAAATGGAAAAAAAATGGAGCTAAATAAAGTCTAGGTGAACACGTTTCATCTTTCATCTCTAATCAGTGCTTGTCAACACACTTCAATTTGGGGCTTAAAATGAACATCTTGTTTTCAATCACACTTTGAAATTAGGCTTTAAAAGAACCATTGTATCTCATCACACATTTTGGCTTTGGGTTAAAAAAGAACAAGTGTTTCCATTGTTTTCTTATGCACATTTCATTTCTAAGAGATAATTAACAACTGCGAGTGTGAAATGAGTGTGTGTGTGGTTAAAAGCACCTCACTTGGTTTGCTTTTGTCATACCCTTCTTAGGAGGCCTGCTTGGAGCACACACCCCTCCAAGGGATGACCTAAATCAAGGTGTGAATCCAAAGGCATGCCTCTTTGGGAGTTGAAATCTTGTCACTCTTGGCTAAGCCCCAAAGAACTTTATACCTTTGGGAAGTGAAGGTGAAGGGTGGGTTACCCCTTTCTCCCGACTATGTGGCAGGATTTTGCTTTCAAATTATCCCTAGTCAACCTTGTGCATCCTAGCTCAAGACCTAATTGGCCATACCCACTTGAATAACATTAAGCTTGTTGTGTATTTAAGTGTTTTCTTAATCATAACATTTAATCTTGAAAGGAAAATTTATCATTGTGTTTGGTGTGTGTGTTCATACATTTACATTTGAGATCTTGTGTTTGATATTGCCCAAGTCAAACTTTCAATAAACATTTTCCACATCATCCAATCTTTTCAAGCCAAATCATCCTATGCATTCAAGCACTCACATACTAACCATTTTAAATCATTATCGTAGTGACACCATGCCAATATTAGAAGACATAGCACAAAAGCTCATTCACATACTTCACGAAGCTCAAACAAGCCAATCACCTTTAAACCAACAAACCATTCAAGGAATCCATGACATGATCCAAAAACTTCAAACAAACCAATCACCTCAAATGCAACAACTCATAGTACAATCCCAATACCTCATGGCCACTTGTCAAATCCAACAAGCACAACATCAAGTCCAATCACCACATCAAAAAAATTTGCATCAATCCTATGTGTCACCTATATCATCATATCAACCTCATCCATCCACATATCATGTTACCCCTTCATCAACATATCACACCTCTTCTAATGTCAAAACTTATCCATATCAATCCACCTCTCAACAACCATTATCCCATGCAACCCCTCCATCATTATCACAACAACAAATCATACCACAACAAGTCCAAACACCATTACAACCTCAAAAAATTCAACCACAATCATATGTGTCATCTTCATCATCATGCCAACCTAACCCATTTACCTATCATGTCAATGCCACATCAACATATCCACCCATATCACACAAGAACATAGGAGCCTAAGTTCACCTTAGCAGCAAAATCAAGAGCCTTCCAATTCTCATGCTCCATTTGACAAGGGGAACACCAATCTAGTTTAGGAACCCTATAACTTTATCATACCACCATTCAATCAAATTCCTATCCCTAAGCCACCATGTCCTAGTTCTAATCCATTTTCCTCTCCACCTTCTAACCCATCAAACTCTTCATTTCCCCCACCATCATCTAAACCTACATCAAATATACACCCTAAATTCAAAAATTTCAAAAGAAAACCTATGGCATTACCCAAATCCACCCATCCACCTACAAAGGATGTGACCCAAGGGCTACTAGCAAGGAATCAAACATCGCCATGCCATCCAACTCATATGTTTGTACCTACCAAAGAGTCTTCAAACATCATGCCCATTCTTACAACCCCATCATGTAGTCTCCCCCTTGAGCCTATTCAAGAGTCTCCCCCATTGAGCCCAAGTCAACCTCCATCATGTCTCCATCTAGAACATGTCAAGCCTATTCAAGAGTCATCCCCTTCCACTTCCATTCAAGCAACCCAAGAGTTATATCAAGAGTCTACTCTGAAGCATGTGGAAACATCAAGCCCTAGTCCTAATCAAGATCAAATCACTTTCATCCAACCTATCCATAATCTATATCTTTTCTATTATTAAGATGATATCCATAATGGTGAAGAGCCTATCCATGAGAAACTTGATCCTATACCCATCCATGAGAAGGATATTCCAAATGCACCTTCACCTATTCCTATCCATGATCCATCAATATCCACTTCCCTTAATGAGACATATGCCTCCCAAGAAAACATAGAAGATCAAACAAATACCTTGGATCTAAGTGAACACAATGCTAATCAAGATCCTAATGATCCTCCATCACCCACTATCGACCCCATTGCAAGTCCTCCATCATATCCTATTGGTATTTCCACCCTCATTCATGAATGTTCCTCCTTAGAAGAACAACAACCATTATCTTTTGTTGCTTCATTTTCCCCATCCAATAAGGAACTCATGTCTAGTGTTCCACCTACACCTAGTCCCATTGTCCATTGCATACTCCAAAACATGAACCACCAAGGTAAAGGTTTAGACCTTCATGAACTAGGTATTTTGGAGCCCATCCATGTCAAAGTCCCTCCACACTCTTATGGCCTTGGATATACACCCCAAGGACACCAATATCAAGATGTTGGTACTTCGTCCATGCCTCCTAAGTCCACCTCCTTCTATCATAAATCCTATCATACACCTAAAACATATGTTTCCATCCCTTCTCCATCATCCTACAAATGTCAAAAGCATGTGACCATACACCTTCCACCATCAACTTTTCTGCCACTGCTTTTGACTCAATCCCAACACCTAATATCTCCATTATACAATCCCCTTATACGTCCATCCATAACTCCTCGAGAAATAATAATCATGACCAAGCAATGCACACATTGTCTAAACATGAAGCTTCCACTCATTCCACCATACCCATGGGATTCAAAAAAAAAAAAAATTAATGTCTCTACCTATAAAGTAAAAAATCCTAAGGACCTTCATGCCTTAGGAAATCAATACAAAAAGTCAAAGAAAAATACATCCAAAAAGTTATATAAGCCCATACCTCCAAAATTAAATGCCAAAACTAAAATGGTTTGGGTCCCTAAGAAAAAGGAAAGCAAATCAAATGAGGCATCTATATCACAAAAATCCCAACCATCCACTTCCACCTCACATTCCCACTCTATTCAAGAACCTAATATTTCATCCCACAAACAAAATAAAAGTCATAAAAATACTAAGTCTATGTAGTTACCTAAAGTATTCCATCACCCATCTCCTAAGAAAACATCTCCATCACTTCTTACACCCCATCCACATCAAAATATTCAACGTTTATCACAGTGTGTGCAACCATTGGTCATGGTTCCCTTCCATTTCACAACAATTTTGCATGCCTCCATCTCATCACCCTTCACTCATTATCCTACATATCTCCCCCACCACCTTCCTATGGTCCATGCTTTTGGATAAGCCTCCCTATTCATCATTTTCATAAGTCCTATATAATCCCTATCATAATCCACCATCTTCCCTACATAATCCGCATCATAATCCACTATTTTTCTCCATAATCCACATCATAAACCATTATCTACCTAATTTGTCTCCCTCTCATGCATCCCCCTACCAACATCTATGAGCACATTTGACATGGTCCATGCAATGGCATCCATCTCTAGTGGGACTATCACCTTTCATGGAACTAGACACTTGAATCCCTCCTATCCATATTCCCCTTCTCCTATCCAAAAAGCCAAAAAAAAAAAGTAAAGAGAAATCCCTTCTTCCAACGGTGAAAACCTTATAAACAGGCGCCCTAGATAAGTACCATGATGAAAACCTAGCAAACAGGCGTCATGTGTAGGTTGATCTTCTATGTCACTTACACTTGGAGGCACAATGTCTCATCTATCCAACCTATCATTTTCATGTCATATCATTATATCTTACTATCCTACCATCTTTAGCCATCATAGATACCTATCATATTGAGTCCACTTATACACCCTTCTCCTTTTTATCTTGATGAAGATATAGGGGAAAAAGGTTGAAACATGTTTTGGCTATCTCTTGACATACCTCATCCTTTCCAACCAATCATATCATTATCATATTGTCATAAGCTTTTTCATGAAAAATCTTAAGTATTGTACGTAGAATGTGGCATGTTATTCCTATGCGATATAGTCTTTGGAGATCACATCCTTGCTCTCTTATGATTCATACATCCATTCCATTCACTATGACCTATCCTTTTTATCCATCCATCTATCATGAGCCTTTTATCCCTTATCCTATCACCCACCCTTCCATCAATCACATCTATCTCCTTGCACCTAGACTTGGTTTTCCCTTTTCATTGGTATCTAGCACAAAGGCTACCCAAATTTTCATCCATTGACACCTCAAAACATTTCAAAAATCCAAAAAAATAAAAACATTTCAAAAATCCAAAAAAATCAAAAATTTTGAAAAATCCAAAAATCAAAACATTTCAAAATACAAAAAAATCAAAACATTTCAAAAAATAAAAAAAAATAAAAATATCCAAAAACAAAAAATGGAAAAAGGTCCTAAAAAAAATAGCAAAAAAAAATCCAAGCAATAAAATCAAACCAAATCACTTATTCCAATCAATTCTTCAAAACAATTTAGCACATCAATTCAACTCCTTCAAATCAAATCTTCAAACTCCTTCAAATCAATCACATCACTTCTTCCAATCAAACCCATTCTTCTAATCAATCCACTCATTATCATCAAATCAAATCATTTCTTCATCAATCTAATCAATCAAAATCATTCCAAGAAAATCAATTCCTCAATTCAAATCATCATACCATTCCAAACCACTTCTTCAAATCAAATCAATTGAATCAATCCAAGCAATAATCCAAATGCAAGTCAATCCTTAATCCATACCAATCAAGTTAATCAAACAAGTCAAATAATCTAATCACATCCTTTGGTCTTGATCCTAATCTTGTTGTAAACCCAATCAATCAAATTCAATCAATCAATCAATCAATAATCCTTGTGTTGATCTAGGGATATATCATTCCCCGCAATGACAACATTATCATCAATCAAAATCAATCAATCAATCAATTACTCATTGGTTTACAACTTGACAAGGGCAATACCTTTTTATTTTGTATCATTTGTGCATGCTTGCTTACTTTCTTGTGTGTGTTATCATTTTTATCTTGCATTTGCATCAAATCCAAATTACTCCCAGCTAATATTCATATCCTGTATCTAGACAAGGTTGTATTACGTTGGGGCATGAGACACATCATCACCTTGGTCCTTATACCTTGGTGTATCATGTCTAGTGTTACATCAAACATCACGGTTGCTCACTTTCTTGCAACATAACGCATCATTCATCCCCTTCATCCACTTCCTATCTTGCATCATTCATCTTGTCCATCCTTATCATTTCATTTCGAGAGCATAACCATGTTCTTTCAAATCGCCTATCCTCTCGAGGGGGAATCATCATCCCACTCTTATTTCATCATCATCCTATCTTTCTATCATCATCCATTTTCCTCTATCCATACCTTAGCTTCTTTTAAATGATGTTACTTGACACAAATCTCATCATCTCGAACATCATCTCAAAGAGGGGAAAAATGTAGACACCTAAAAAGTCCATGTCTTGCAGCACCTAGACATCTTGTAGTATGCTTTTCCCTAGGTACCCATGTCATCACCTAATTAGTTAAATAAGTCTTACTTATTTGACTAATTTCATTTATTCCCTATTTATCCATAATCCCTTCTATAATTAAATAAATATTTAATTATTCATGACCATTTATCCTCTCTAATTAAATAATTATTTTAATTGTTTAATTAGTTGTTTATCTATTCTCCTTTAATTAAATAAATCTTTATTTATTTAATTATATTTTCCACCTTCATCTATAATTAAATAATGATTTTACACTATTTAATTATCTTTCCACATCATCCCTATCCTTTATTAGATAATGCTTTGTCATTATTTAATAAATTTATCCTTTCATTATCCTTCCACATCATCTCTCACCACATTCCCACATTTGTTCATTGGATCATGTGTGTGGTAGCACAACTTTCATTTAAAATCCTTCACATGTACAACTAAGCACAACTAATTTAAATAAAGTTTTATTTAAATTGGGTCTCACCTATTTTCCTCCCTCCACTTGTCACATGACTACAACTCCCTTGAAGGGTGGGAATAACTAATCAATCTTAGCCGTCCACATCGTTTAATCTAACTTTCAATCTCAACCATCAATCCAAATCAGACCTTGCCTATAAATTAACCCTCCCATAAGCCATTAGGGGGGTCGATTCTTCAAGCATCCTTATGTTGTCTAAATTATTTTTGAACCATTCATCCATTGCTATCTATCATCTCCATCTCAATGTTATGTTGTTGAATTGAGCAACCAACATATCAAATCAATTGACCAATTCATTCATCATTGCATCTATTTGAGGTATTTGAGGATTTGGATCAAGTAATGCATTTTATGGTTTTATCATTTTTATTTATCCAAATTCTACATATACAATATTATCAAAAGTTGTGGAATCTAGCTTTAAACCTGACAATTGATTTGCTTAGAAATTTCTAAATCCTTTTCAACAAAGCCATTATGTGCATATACTACAAATGTTGTGCCAATCCACGAGACCAAATCTCTTTGAGGTATCTTGTCAAAACACTTCACGTGTCTTGTCTATGCTTCCACATTTTTCATACATGTATACCAAGGCAGTTGCAGCTAGAACATTTGACAAAATTCCTCTATCCTTTATGCTTTGATGGATTTCCATGCTCTATTCTGAAGCCCCCATTTTTTGTAGAGGCAAGGAGAATGGTAGCAATCTGTTGTAGAAAGATATTTGCACAGGTAGGGAGAGAGGTATCAATTTGTTGCAGAAAGGGGATGGTTGAAAGATTCAGATAGAAATTTGCAGCCAACAAATCTGGATACGAATGACATAAAGCTGGAAACAAATGTACCAAGCTTTACGGTGTGAAAAAGCAATGAAGGTAAATCGAATGACGAACACGGTTTCAGTCGTAGAGCAAGCTTTCTCGAAAAGGGTGGACCATGGATTTTAAAAATTAGCTTTCTCTACTTCATATTGGATATGCCTTCTGCATAAATTAATTTTATTATCCAATATTAGTCTTATAATTAGGTTTGTTTGATTAATTGTTTTAATTATTTAATTAGCCTAGTAATTTCCTACACCCTTAGTGTTTTGTCTTGAAGGCTTATTCCTTCTAATTTTATTTTATTTTTTTATCTTTTCTCTAAGATTTGATCAAGGTTTCGATTCAACTTTTTTTCTCTTGACTTATGGAGATGAAGATGATAATTCTATAGCTTTATTCTTTTACTAAATGATCTCTCTTTAATCAGTATCCTTTTAGACCATTATATTATGTATTTAGCATTTGATCATGCTTATATTATGTGTTTAGCATTTGACCATGCTTATATTATGTGTTTAGCATTCGACCATGCTTGACCATGCTTATATTATATATTCAGATATACATTCCTTTAATTCTTCATTCTCTCATGGATTTTTATCTTATGGATGTGAAATCCATTTTATTCTTATTTTATGTAATCTATTTTTTCTTCCTTTATAGTAGAGTTAGTACTTTTCCTTTCCTCTTACATACATTTTCTTCTCAAGTTACTTTCACATTTCCTATTGTTGATGCTAGTGATGGTAGTGATGTATCACTTTTCATCTTTGCACACCTTCCCTTCCCATGCTTTAGTTTATGTTGATGATACTTTACCCATATCTTCTCATGATATACGAATATTAGTTTGATGATACTTTACCCATATCTTATCATGATATACCTATGAATATTATTTGATATGATAGTGATATACCTAATGAATATATCATTTATACATATCATGATATCTCTCATCTATGTGCCTCTATTGATATTTTCTTCCTAGAGGATACCATTGTTGTGTACTTGATAGATACACTTGTCTCACCTTCACTTATATATATGAAGATGGTACACTTTATGCCATTCCTATTGGCATCCTCTTTGATTTGGGTTTACCCATCTTTGATGATTATTCTAATGATGATATTTATGGTGATTGTATTTCTATCACTAGTTATGTGTCTTTACATGAGGCACATTATTCATGATCACCTTCACATGAGTTTTTTTACCCTCATATTCATGGTACTATATCTTGTGACTCATGGTCTATTCGTGACATATTTTAAAGTGATGAAAATAGTGGTAGTTATTTATCTTCTCATGTCACCTAATTTTGTTTATGACATGCTTAAATGAAAATGTACATGTTAAATCCTTCTTACCCTTGTATTTTCCTTATACACATGTTGAAGATACTTTGATACATGCATTTGGTGCTACTTTGATTGATAATTGTTGATGCCAAAAATTGCAAGGTAACAACCCTTTGTGGGAAACTCAATTTATGGGGGACTTATTGCGCTAAACTGAGTGACCTCCGAATTTTTAAAAAAGTTGGCTTCTTCTGTAATTGGGGTTTTGGAATGGGAAATAGAAGCATATATAAAAATAAAGGCTCTAACTAGGGCGATAAGCTAGAATTTAGATAAAAGGCACAATAAACCTATCTTTTGGATATGGTCTAAGGGCCTGCTTAGAAATTTACCATGTCTTAGAATAATAGAAATTAAGGATTGCAACATGAACAACTCATTCAATGATACAAAATAATAATCACACCCATTTACTAAAAAGAAGAGTCGAAAGACATGATCTAAACCAGCAAACTTGCACTCAAATTATAGAAGTATGGAAAATAAACCATTCAAACAATAATGGCATAGTATAAAGTTTATCAATAGCATAAGAAATAGAGAGGAAAAAAATGGCACAGTCTGTGAATTCTTACAATAATCTAAACAATAAAAAAGGCCTGGTCTCTCCAAAAATCTTGTAATTCAAAAACTAGTGAAGCTTGAAAAACATGTAGCATGTAAGCTTTAAACTTAGAACCTAGAACCAAAGCAAAGATTCATATTTATAGTGAACCCTCCATCACCTGGCAAGCAGCAACCGAAAATATTTTGAATCCTGAGCAATGATGTTGAGGCAATGATTTCTCTCGGCCGGTGTAACAAAAAATATTCGGGCCATAGCATTTGGTCGCCCTCCACTCAGGTGCATCCCCTGCAAATGATGGCAGTGGTTCCAGCCAAGTCTCGTGCAGACAAGTGTCACCTCTTTGGATAGGTAGTTAGAACACATGGCCGCATTTCGCAACCCATAGTTTGCTTCATTCCTTGCGTTGAAGAAGCATGTGTTGAAGAGACGCATGGCAGCATTTTGCTGCCTATAGTCTATTTTTCCCTCCATTTGAAATCTTGCACTAAGATGACATGTGGCAAAAAAAATTACTATGGATGTCACCTGTGGGGCCTGCCAAACCTTTTTGTGAATGGGATCTATGTAGCACGCGGCCAGGGACTGACGAGGAAGTGAAAGGAAGCAATCAAATAACCCATGGTGAAGACAAGTGGGAGCATATCGGGGGCCGATAGAAGAGCAAGGAGAAAAATCCTTCAAAGAGCAATGAGCAGACACGTGGTAGAGGCTGTGGTGACAATCAAAAAGGGGCCGATGAATTTCTCTGAAGGCATGGATTGGTATTTAGCCCAAAACCAAACCCGAAGGGAGCATGGTGAATTTCGTATTCATAGCTTCTAGCGACTATCAAGGGCATTTCGCTTTGAGGAATGTGAACCCAAAATTTTATCTGTTCACAAACTAGAGTGCCATCCATTAGTGACAGAATTAGAGCTTGGAAAGGGCTACCTATAGGGGCAGTCAGTCGTCCTTGGATGGTCTCGCTATATTGTGCAAATTCTCCTATGCTCTGCCCAAGTCGAGTGTTTCTTTATAAGGTAGTGTCCTAGGTAAACTGGCCCCTGCCTTGCAATGTAAAAGTAACTGCACAAGAGGATTAATAACATATTCAATGTTTGTTTTGGTAGGAGGATGGTTGAAACTCTGGAAAGTGGTTAGGTCTTGCTCCTTTTCATCAATTCTTTATGTAATTTGTTCAGCTGTGGTGATCGACCCATCTTCAAGAAAGGGGGACGGCAGACCCATCTCGCTCAGCTGGGAGAAATTTTCCTGCATGTCATCCATTTTCTGGTTCAAATTAATTGTGGCAACTTTAGTTCGTTGGAAGGTCGAGTGGCAATGGATGAACTTGTTTGCCATCTAGGCAGCAATATCCCGATCTTCGATCCCTGCTTTGGCCAAGTCTTCATCAAAGACCGAATATAGCTTGCTAAGAAAACTATTTGCTTCAAGAGCCTTCTTTGAGATGAACCGTGGGAATTTCTCAATTGTTTTTTGAACCTCCTGGCTCAATTGTGTTGCCTTTGAGATGAACCGAAGCATTGGATTCAATGTTAGGAAAAAGGCTTTAACCTTTTCCCAATAAGAAATATATAGCTATCGAGCTAATGGGATGAGTTTCGGTTGCACAACAGAGGCTTGGAGAGAGCTCTTTAAAGAGGTGATCTATGTATCCTTTTAATTAATAACCTCTGTTAATTTCACATTTATCTTTTTTACGGATACTAGTTGCTCCCCAAAGCTACTTATCTCTTTAGACCAGTTCCCCTAGGCTCGGGTGTGGTTTTCCAATTTTGTGTCAAGAGAGGACTTTGTCTCTTGAAGCTCCTTTTCTAACTGGTCCTTTCAACCTTTAAATTCCATATGATTCTTTTCCAATTCCTGCTCATATAGAGCGCATTGAGCTACCAACTCTTTATCCTTTTGTTGCAGACTTTGCTCCGCCAAGGTCACTTGGCTCTAATATTTCTGGTTCCTCACCTGTAGCTCATTGAGCAGTGTGGGGTCAATGAATTGGGACTTATTGAGTTCCTCTTGGAGTTTTCTCTGCTCCAACTCTTTTGCTTGCACTTTCTCAAATAGGTGTGCAACTTCTGCTTCTAGTGATTTCTCCTTCATTTCCAAAAAACTAACCCTTTCCTTCACAAGCTTTAGCTGCTCTTCCCTTTTCTTCAATTGACGACCAGACTTTAGGAAGTCGTTCATCACCACCCATTGTGTTTCCTCCATGAGTTCTATCTTATCCTGTGATCAGGCTGCAGCCAGATCAAGCCCCCTGGAATACATGTTGTAATTGCTCGGTAGCATCTTGCCTTGTGGTTTGACAACATTCGGGTACATGGTGGCAAAATTCAACATTTTTGTGCTTCATTGTAAAATTTATACACCTTGGACTCTGTATCCTTTTTATCATCCTTCCCTTTTTGCTTTTGGATCCTGAGGGCTCACATTTTCTTTGTGGCTTCTCCCTGGGATATGAATTTGAATGGCAACTGAACTAGTTCGCTAACAATAGGTGTACCAGGAGGCAGGGAAAAAGGGAATACAAGTGTAGAAGGACCTTGCATTTTCTTTGGTGGGAGATTGACAATTTTTGGGGAGAAAAAGGGAACTGCCATAGTTCAGTTTGTGAACTGGCAGAAGGGCGCATCAGTTGTTGCGGTGATGGGGTAGTCATAATCAAGTTCATTTGTTAGGCATACTGGGTCAAACCTAAGGTAGCAGAGACAATAGGGGTGCCAATGGCAGCCGAGCTTTCAGAAAGAGAGGCGAGGAGAGGCTAAGAAATAGCGACTGGTGTTAAGGTTCGCAGATGTGTTAAGAAAGATGACCCAATATGGGAACATTGGGAGAAACCTCCTGCAAACATTGTGGTAGGGGTAGAGAAAGTAGGGCTGACACTTGTAATGGGCGTTGCGGGAATGGAAGAGGATACCAAAGATTGGGAAGTAAGAAAAGAATAAGTGAATGTTACCTAATGACAGGACGTTGGCGGTGCTTCACTCGTTTTTGGCTGCTCAGTTACTTCAAAACTCCTAGCTTGTTGTGAGCACTTGACTTGCGGTAGCTTCTTGTGATCCTTCTCCTGGAATAGTTTTTGTGCACTGTCGTTTAGTGGGCAAGGATTCTTTGATCTCCACGGTTTCTATAGTTTTCGGTTGTTGTTGTTGGGGCACTCTTTTTTTTTAGGCCTAGGTGAGTGTCCGCAAGCCTCGTGACCTATTCAGTCACACATTTGAAGTGGCATAGGCAGACTTCCCTATAGACTTCCTCCTTTGTTGGGTGGAGGACGTTGATGTCTTAGCTTCATCTTCCACCTACTCTTCTCCTTCATCGAGGTCGTCGCCTCCACTAGCACTTGAGTCAAAAGCAGGGTGCTCATCATCCCAAAGCTCGTTAAACCGTTCATCTTCCTTTACGCTTTCATAAGGTGCATCAAGTCATTTTGTCTCCTAGCGATATATCCAGAAGGATTTTATCCTTTCACTAGTCCATTCTTCCTCATTCCTCAGCTTATTGTACAGAGATTTTCCCATTTTGTGGTTCTCATCATAATCCACCACAATGAAATAGAACCTATTCCACGGTGGCATGTTGTCTTTTGTGGGGATATGAATTAGGTCAACCAACAATTCATCTTCATCCTCTAGCGGGATGCATCTCCTCTCCCAGTAAGGCCGAGGGCTGTGAGTTATCTTGAGATGCTCATACAATAAATCATTGAAAGGGTTGTAATCCCATTTTTCGCAAATCATTACCAACCCTAAATAAACTAGCTTATCCTATAGTAGCGAGTGTGTCTTCTTCTTTTTCATGGCCACTATTTTGAAGCTTTACAGACAAGTGAAGAATCCCTTTCTCTTGACCTTTTTTTCCGCTACAGAAAGTAATATCAATAATGCACACTTGCTAGAACAATTCAAGGGCCAACACTCGATTTGTAACACATGTTGGAAGGCAGAATGGTTCCTTAGTGAAGCCTCACATTCGGATGAATGTAAAATCTGCTCTTAAAAACCAGTCACATTTGGGGGTGAAATTCTCCATAAACTCTGTCTGAGTCAAGGTGAGTTTATTAATACCTTTCTCTCCTTTCAAATCTTGCAAAATCGGGATCAATAAATAATCCAAAAATGTGTAATAATCAAAAGTAGAAGAGAGGAGAGGGGTCTAGACAGAAACTGGTTTTTTCCTATTCTTTTTGTCAAAGATAGACAACTTCACCTGCTTATCAAAGAAATCAGGGTTTTGATACAAATACATATGAGCAAGATAAGAGAGAAATATGAACTTTCATTCAACTTGGCACTTGTCAATTTTCTCTATCATTTTCTTTGCAAGATGCTCTGCAAAATCATACCAAGAGTTTTTTTTTTCCTGTGAAATTGGAAAGTCAGGGCTAATTGAAAAGTCTACACCTCTTGGTCAGTGTCCAGACCAAGAAAAAATGTCATCATTGAAAAGGAATCTTGCAGGTCTTCCTTGAAAGCGTTGTGCGATGCAGGGATTCTTGGTGGCTTCTCTTGTGCTGCTTCAATCCTTTGGGTTTCTTTGTTATAAAATTCTAGAGCCTTATTCCTAGTGCTCCATATATGATCTCCTTGTCTAGGAGTGAATTTCTCCACTTCCATCCCTCTTTACATACGATCTGGAATGCACAGCATATTCCAGATGGCAGTCGGGCTGATGTTGACTGACAGAGTTTGGCCTTCAATAGTGTTGATACTTGGGTTGAAATGCTTAATGTCCGCATCGACTAATTTTGGGCAGTAGTGCACAGATAGGACCATATATTGAGGAAGCCCATTGAACCATACATTTTTTTCTTTCAACAATGCCCTTTTGGACACCTTCATTCTTTCGCAAACCGCTTCCCTCAATCCTTTAGGGTTCTTTGCAAGAAAGGGATCATGAACATTATCCCAATCTTTCTGAATTAAGCTCTGGTCTCTGTAGTTTTTGGGCTTGTCCAGCTCCTTTATGTTTGCCCATCTTGGCTTGTCAGGAATATCTGGTGTAGCATAAGAAATATTCTCAAAGACATTAATGGTTGGTGCTCCTTGCATAGCTTTAGCTAACCTTTGCGTCGTCACTTGCCTAACCTCTTGGCTTGAACTTTTTGCCATTGTTAATTTGTGGGAAGCTTTTTTCTTTAGCTTGAATTTTTCTGCAACTTTACTTTAGCTTTGGTTGTGCGCTAGGAATTTCTTTTTCTCTAGACGGCGTATTTGAAAATACCTTTTAAATGCCTAAAAATTTTGCATGCAATACTTAGCTTTTTTCTCTCAAGGTGGTAGACGAGAGTTACCTTTTTTGCATTTAATTCGGCATGTACTGCCAACCCCTTGGCTTGTGTGAGATGAATTACTTGCCATTTTGATTTGACAAGAATTCATAAATATATTAGCAACCATATGTACAACATGATTTTCTTGGAACTTGAGCTGACGCTTTGCTAGCAGCTTAAGCATTCATATGCATTGGCAATTAATATCCCAAAAGGAATGATTAAGCCAAAGATGTGATCAATATTTGAAAAGATATGAGCTCTTCCTCAGAATAATCAAAACACCTAGAGAATGAAACCTAAGTCCTTGGTCGTGTATAACACCACTAATTGTTTCCACTAGCTTAAGCTAATTAATTAGCCCTTATTAGTTTTGCACGCAGCAAACTGTACTTAGCAGATGCAACTAGGTGGGAAATTTGAGCAAGCTTGGGCACAGCTTTCAAGTTGGTACTCGATTAAAATCATGTTTATGGTAAGCGGATTACCACGCCTTTCCTCGATTTTTCTATAAATAGGCATCTAAGTAGTAATGAAATCAAACTTAGCATTTTGAGCAGAATTGGTATTAGGTAATTGGTTTAGCAGTTTAGCATTTGTAGTTGCGTAGCGTTCTCATAGGCTAGACTTAGGTGCTTTGCAGGGATATTTTTAATTTATTCACAAAGAATCTAACAAAATGAACACCCCAATTAGGCTAGTGTCACATAAGTCTCAGACTGCCTTCTTAGGTCATATTTCTACCAGGCGCTTAAAAAGGATGACGAAGAACAAGCACTCACTATCAATCATAGCCATAAAATGGGTCTAGGGACGGGACTTCCTTGAGTATGAGGATAGATATAGGGTTAACATTGACGTGTTCCCACACTTTCTCGCCTCCATGCTAGATATAGGAATTCCCAAGTCTTTGATTTTGCGTCTGGTAAAGGAAATTTTCCCCAAGAAGTACCTGAACGGCCTCGGGGAGGTCGTTGCAAACGCTGCACATGGTGGGGGAATTTTGACTATGAGCAACCTTCTGAGGTTTATAGAAGAGGATGTGATTGTGTCATGGTTTCCATTTATAAGTGGCTTTCACCTCTAGTCGCAAGATGAGCACCGCTAGAGGGTCACTCGAGCCTGCCATTTCATGTTCTGTATCTACAACGTGGTGTCATTCTACGACATCGATTGGTACACGGACTTCAGGAACTTGGTGTTCCCTCTGCCTTCTTTTTCTCCATTGGATGATGATGTTGATGTTGACAATTCTCCTATGGATGAGTATATTGTGGACATTGTCGTTGATGCGTCCATTGTTGTTGCCCATGTCATGAACTGAAGACTCGTGTTTTTCTTTTTTCTTTCTAAAAATTTCAGTGATTAGTCATTTTTTATATACATGTCTGAAAAGGATTTTTGTAAAATATATAAAAGAAGCATAATAGACTTATATACTTTTGGAAGTGTGGCCTATGAGCCATTTTGAAAATGTAAATATCAAAGCATATATAATGAAAATTTATCTTTATATAATCATCTTGTTGTCTTCTGTTGGATTCTGCAACTGGGTCATCTTTTCTTTTTCAGCATGTACATATGAATTTTGCATGTGGGTGTTTAATTTTTTCTCCTTCCAACTATGAGTTTATTCCCCTTACTCTTTGCAATAATTGGTCACTTGTTCTTTTCTACCTTGAACCATAGAATAAATAAGAAGACCGGCCAACCAAACAAAAGGAAGAGAAGGGAAAATCATATAAACATATTTACATGGGTATGGTGAGCAAGCTTAATTGAATAATTTCAAGTGAATTTTGTTGACCGAAATTCCCATCGCTTCTTTTTCCATAGTTTCTAACTCATATGCATTGTGCTATTTGCACTGAATTATTCTGAATGGGCCCTCCCAAAGGCTATCAAACTTCCCGTGCTGACCCAGCTTCACAGCCCTTTCGTTAAATTTTAGCACTAAGTCTCTGCACTTTAGACCTTGGTCAGACGCTTTCTTGTCAAACCACCTTTTAACCACTTGTTGGCAGTTAGTCATGGCTATTAGGGACTTTTTCCTTTTTTCTTGTACTTCTAGCAACTCAACTAATTGCACTTCCATTGCATTGTTTTGTTCCACCTCAAGATATTTTAGCAATTGCAGCAATGGGATCTCCACAGAGATAGGCAGTAACGCCTCTTTTCCATAAACTAGCTCATATAGTGAAGTCTTGAGGACTTGCTTTGGAGTTATGTGGTCCACCCAGAGTGCTACTCGAAGGTTTTTGTGCCACTCCCTATGGTATTCCAACCCAATTCTTTTGAGGAGTCAGACCAGATTCTTGTTTATTGATTTGGCTAAGTTGTTCCCCTGTGGGTCATAATTTGATGATGTTTTAAGGAATATGTCGTGTGTAAGTGCGAATTGACTTACCTTGGAGCCTAGGAAAGCTTTAGCATTGTCTGAGATGATAGTTTTGGGAGGGCCAAATTTCGTCACCAGCTCCTCTAGGAAATCCACTATCTCTAACTCTGTAGCATTCTTTAGTGGCATAGCTTCGGTCCATCTCCTAAAGTAATATGTGGCCATTAAGATCCATTTATGCCCTACGTTGGAGGTTGGGTTGATCATTCTGATGAAGTCCAAACCCCATTGCGTGAATGGCTCATCAACTACTAACGAATTAAGAGGCATTGCATAATTCCTTCTTCTTCCTCTGAAGAACTGACATTCCTTGCAAGTTTTCACCAAGGAGTAGGAATCATTGAATAGCGTTGGCCAAAAGTACCTCGCGCACATGATTTTGATGGTGGTTGTCTTTGTGGAGAAATGTCTACCCACAGAACTGTTGTGGTAAGTGTCGAGGATCCTTTTTGCTTGCTTTGAGGTAACACATCACAATAGAACGTCATTGAAATTTATCTTTAACAAGATCCCTTCAATGAGCGTGAATCTATTGTTTTGCAGCCGGTAGAATCTCCTCTTCTGAGAAGGAAGGCCTAGCGGATATTTTCCTGTATGCATAAATCTTACTCTATCCACCAGCCAACAACCTTCAGACTTTGAATCGTTCATTAGGACTAGTTCTGACTACTCTTCTTTAGTGGCTATTTTTTCATCGTGCGCAAGATTCTCGCACAGTCCTCTTCCCCAAATAGTTTTTGTAGGCTTAACCTCAATGTTGTACTCGAGGATCTTGGTGATCCAATTGGCCCTTTTCTCAATGATTTCTCCTTCCATGATGTATTCGTGCACACTAGAATGTGCAACATAGACAATCACCTTATTGCAAGAGATTATGTGTTGGAACTTCTTGAGTCCCTTAACTATTGCAAATGCCTACCTCTCTACAAAGTTGTAGTTTTTTTTGTAGTCCTTCAGGGTTCGGGAGTGAAATGCTATCAGATTTTATCCCTTTCCCTCGTTATCTTTCTAAGTTAAGACAGTATCAATGCTTGACTTTCTACTGAATGCATACATTATGAAGTCCTTTGATAAGTCTGGATTGACCAAAACAGGAGTAGAAGAGATAGCATCCTTGACTTTCTCAAAGGCTTCTCTGGCTTCTTTTGTCCATTTGAATGTTTGATCTTTTTTAGCATTAGGGTAATTGGCCTAATTATTCCTTCAAAATTAGAAATAAATTTGCTAACGAAATTTACCTTCCCCAAGAAGGACTGAACGCCTTTCTTTTTGACTAGAAGAGGAAGCTCTTTGATTACTTTCACCTGCTCAAGATCAATTGAAATCTCTTCTTTGGACACTACTTTCCCCAGTAGTTTGTCTTGCAGTACTTCGAAGACACATTTTTTTGGGTTCAGGGATATCCTGAACTCTTGGTATTGCTTGAACACCATCTCAAGATGATCAAAATGATCATCCTTGGACTTGGAGAACATTGTCAAATCATCCAAATAGATTAGGATAATCTTGTTGATTAGTTCGTTGAAAGCGATATCCATTGCCAACTGGAAGGTAGCTCCTGCATTTGAGAGATCAAACAACATCTTAGTGTATGCAGACATTCCTCACTTGGTAGTGAGCGTTGTCTTATGTTGATCCTCCTCTTTAACCTGGATCTAATTGTAACCAAAGAAGCCATCTAACAGGGAAAACATCTCCGATCCTGCCACCGTTTGTAGGATTGACTCCATTGAAGGTAGCGAGTAATGATCCTTCAGGGAGGCTTTGTTTAGATCCCAAGAGTCCACACATAGGTGAATGTCTCCATTTTTCTTTTAGACCCGGACCAAATTGGATACCCACGTGCTATGCTTTATTGATAAGACAATCTGCGATTGGATTAGCTTTGTTAATTCTTGCACCATTAGCGCTTCAATCTTGGGATTGACTAGCTTTTGCTTTTGGCGGACAGGCTTTGTACCTTCCACCAACTCTATCATGTTTTGAATGATATCGAGATCATATCCCCTGAGGTCATCATATGACCAGGCCACCCCTCTTCATATTTTTCAAAAAAGTCGATAAGCCTTTCTTTATCATGATGCAGGACATCCTTCCTAGCTTTGAGCTTTCTTCCATCTCTGACCTGAAGGTCTGCATAGTCACTTTTGTCTGCTACAAACTTTCGTTTATCATTTCTTGCATCATCACAATTGAAAATAATTTTGAGAGTGACCAATCCTTTTGGAAGCTTGTTGGACTTCAGCTGGATAATTTGTCCTTCATAGGCTTCAGCAATCTTTGGTTGGAGCTGGTCAGCAAATTCTCCTAACTGCTAGATGAACGAGGCAATGTGTTCATCACTGTCAAACACTTTCCAACTTTGGTCATTGTCTAGAATCGTCAGTCGGAATATTACTTGTACAGAGTGTTTGTTGTGAATGAGATTGGAGGCGGGATCAAACTGAGATATGATTCATGCCATGTGATCCACATCTGTATTTTGTTCTCGAGGCATTGTTTGAATGTTGAAGGCTCCAAATCCCTCAATCAGGTCCCAAACTCGGTGTCTATAGGATCACATGCAGAAATTCTTGACCACAGAAATTTCTCAGACTTGATTGACTACTAGTTTGAAATCTTCGAACACCATTAGTTGCTTCATACCCATCCGTTCTACAAGGTTGATACCTTGCACTAGTCCTTTGTATTCAGCTTCATTGTTCGAGCAAGTGAACTAGAAGCAGAAAGACCTCAGTGTCTTTTCATTTTGTGGGGACATTAAACATATCCCGACTCCTGTGCCAATCTTGCATCTTGCTCCGTCGAAGTGCAACATCCACAATTCTGAGGCTTGACCGCTTTCGGATTCTTTGACAACCTTTGAGAGTAGTTGATCTTCATCATAGATGACATAGGTGCCTAGTCCGGTAGCATGGTAGTTGCCGAAAGGGTCGGTATCTATGTGTTTGCTTAAGAGAACATCTCCTTGATCATTCTGGTCTCCGGTCACTTTTTCATCTTCTAGTAGCTCAGCGCAATACATTTCTTTCTTGGTGATAGAGGTATGCATGGCTTCAAATTTGATCATGGTTTCATCGGCTACATGTTCCAAATGTAAAGCTTCAGATTCTCTCTTCATCTCTGCACCATGTTTGGTTCTAAGGATCAAATGCGACTAATGTAGGGACAAATATCCACCCACTTTTGAAGTAAATTCTTGAGATAGGCAGAGGTCGAACATGGGGGGAACACCTATGATCATAATTTCTTGTGGTAATGTGATACTAGGGCAAGTGAATAGGGTCAAGGGGAGTGATTTGATGATGCCTACTATTTTGACTTTGTTTCCATCAAGCTGCATCACTCCTCTCTTTAAGGGTTCAGAGTTGAGTCCTAAAGCTTCAACTATTTGTTTAGGCATAACTATGGTACTAGCACTGGAATCAATCATGGCATTATGTAATAACTTCTCCCCTATAATGAGAGTTAAGAAGGTTTGAGGCTTCAACTTATCTCTTACTTCAGTAGGGGCATCCACTGTGTTATTTATAAGAACTTTAGCAGAAGATGGTTGATCAACAACCCTTGCTTTGGGTAACTGCCCCATTGGCATTGTGCTTACGTCTTCCCAGAGAGACTTTTGTAGTAGCGTCTTTTGTTCTAGCATGGCTATAATATCCCACAGAGAAATATTAGTGGATGATCTCTTCAATTGTTCCACCACATTGAATGGTGGTAGATTCAGAGGTTTCTTCTCCTTTTCTCTTGTTATAACAACTTCCTTTCGTGGTGGGAATTGCGGCACTAATGTGAAGGTACTAGGAATTTGGTCAGAAGCACTTTTAGGTTGCAAACTGGCTAGTTGCGGGACAACTGGTTCTCCCATAAACCTCCTCTTTTAGCGAGTGTTGTAGTCAGATTGTACTTGTAGTGTTTTAGATGTGGATGTATCATTGGCAAATGTCGTTTCTTCTTCCATCCATGAGAAGAGTGTGTGGTCGGGAGTGATGTTTGCTTCTTGCTCTAATGACATCCCTTGCATTTGTGTGGTGAGCACCACATTTTCCATTTGTGAAGAGGTATACACATAGCTTCTGGGGTCTGACATTGTGGCTTGGTTGTGCTGCTCTACCACCTTTTGTTGTAGGTTGTCACGTAGACAGTTTTGGGGCATATGTGAATCGCCACAAGGGAAGCATCAGGGGTTGGTATAATCAATAAAATTGTTTTTCTTGGCAGTCAGCTCTCTACTCAAACTTAGATTAGCACTCTATAGCAGATAAGGTACCTATACTATTTGATTTGTTGTTTGTGTTTGTAGATTGGCGTGAGCACCTCCTTGGAACTAGTTTTGTTGGTAAGAGGACCTTCTGCCTTGATAATTATGGTAGGTAGGCTTCGGAGGTACGGTCTAGTTGCACTTGATAATAGTTATCTCATTAACAATAGTCCACAATATTTCCTTGAACTCACTCATTTCCTCCTTTGAAGAGCTAGATGTAGAGGCGACATTTTACGGTGCGCTTAGATACATGTACATGGATTGAGGAGTCAGTGTGCTGGTAGAAGGAATCTCCTAAGTAGGAACCGATATTTCTGGGAATATTGAAATGATGGGACAAGGGGGAAATTTCCCAGCATCTGTCAAATTATTCTCTGCCTTGACAGTGATGCTATATGCACGTGGTAATGTGGTTCCGTCGAGAGACTAGATCATCATTGAAATGTTAGGATTAATAGACTTCAAGTAGAACATGAATGCCATATCAGGTGGTGAGTGGATATCAACTTGAATCCTCTACCAGATTGTATGGAACCAAGCATTGATGTCAGTCATGGCTTCGTGTGGGATCCACTTTATAACTGACAACTGATAATATAGCGATCGGTCTCCTTCATTCAAAAATCTCTGATAGAAAGGCTCCCTGAGCTCATCCCAAGTATTGATAGTGTTTGTTTGCAATGTGTGGTACCAATCCAGTGCCTTTCCCCTGAAAGATGCAGCAAGCAGCCTTAATGCCACATTTTGGGATTTAACCCCATGTACCAGACATACATCCACAACATCTTGCAAATATTTGGATGGTGTTCTTGATCCATCTGTGGTGAATTTAGGTATATCCTTTAGGGTGAAAACCGAGATAGTGGCCCAAATGGTAGGCACTACTGGTGCAACAAGAGGGCTTCCAGAGTCCCATGCCACATAATTCCTATTAGCGGCAGGCAACATGGCTAGCGGAAAGGGAGGAGGAAGCGGAATGTTCACTAATTAGGTCGCAGGTTGTACTATCCCTAATAGTGGTACTAATAAACCAAGATTATTTGTTGTTTGGGACCTAGTAATAGGCTGATGGCTCATACACCCTTTTGAAAATTGGATTCATTTAAGCTCAGTCCCACCAAGCGTGCCAGGAAAAATAAAAATTGTCGATGCCAAAAATTGGCAAGGTAACAGCCCTTTGTGGGAAACTCAGTTTATGGGGGACTTGTTGTGCTAAACTGAGTGACCTATGGATTTTTAAAGAAGTTTTCTTCTTCTGTAATTAGGGTTTTGTAATGGGAAACAGAAGCATATATAAAAATAAAGGCTCTAACTAGGGCGATACGCCAAAATCTAGATAAAAGGCATGATAAACCTATCTTTTGGATATGGTCTAAGGGACCACTTAACAATTTACCATGTCTTAGAATAACAAAAATTAAGGATTGTAGCATGAACATCTCATTCAATAACATAAAATAATAATCACACCCATTTACTGAAAAGAAGAGTCGAAAGACATGATCTAAACCAACAAACTTGCATTCAAATTATAGAAGTACGACAAATAAACCATTCAAACAATAATGACATAGTATAAAGTTTATCAATAGCATAAGAAACAAAGAGGCCAAACAATGGCATAGTCTATGAGTTCTTACAATAATCTAAACAATAAAAAAGGTCTGATCTCTCCAAAAATCTTGTAATTCAAAAACTAGTGAAGCTTGAAAAATATGTAGCATGTAATCTTGAAACTCAGAACCTAGAACCAAAGCAAAGATTAGTATTTATAGTGAACCCTCCATCGCCTAGCGAGCAACAACCAAAAAATTTTTGAATCCTGAGCAATGATGTCGAGGCAATGATTTCTTCGGCCGTTGTAATAGAAAAGATTCAAGCCATGGCATTTGGTCGCCCTCCACTCAGGTGCATCCCCTATGAATGATAGCAGTGGTCCCAGCCAAGTCCCATGCAAACAAGTGTCACCTCTTTGGATAGGCATTTAGAACACATGGTAGTATTTCACAGCCCATAGTTCTCTTCAGTCCTTGTGTTGAAGAAGCATGCACTGAAGAGACGCATGGCAGCATTTCGCTGCCCGCAATCAATTTTTCCCTCCTTCATTTGAAGGCTTGCGTTGAGATGACATGTGGCAAAAATGTTTACTATGGATGCCACTTGTGGGGCCCGCCAAACCTTTTTGTGAATGGGAGCTACGTAGCATGCAGGAAAGGACCGACGAGGAAGTGAAAGGAAGCAATCAAAATAACCCATCGTGAAGACAAGTGGGAGCATATCGAGGGCCGATAGAAGAGCAAGGAGAAAAATCCTTTAGAGAGCGATGAGTGGACATGTGGCAGAGGCCGCGGTTACAATCAAAAAGGGGCTGATGAATTTCTCTCAAGGCATGGGTCAGTATTTAGCCAAAAACCAAACCCAAATGGAGCATGGTGAATTTCATATTCACAATAATATAGAGCAAGGATTGAATTCATATAATAATGGGAAATGGGTAAGTGAAAGAAGATGGGGGGCCAAAAAGGGGTCATAAGTCAAGAAATACTAACCTTGGATGAGAAATTGACGATAGTTACACTCAAAAAAATTAGATGCAACAAAAACAAGGATTTTAGTGCTCCAAGTTTACTTTCTAAACTACTATTTAAAAAAAAAAAAAAGGTAGAGATTAAGGGTTTCAAAAAAAGGGGGCCACACAAATTGGTGTTGTTTTTATCAAAAAAAGATAATATAACATATGTTGCGGCTCCCTCAAAAGGTTAAATTTTTTTTGGTACTTTTAAAATCACTTCAATGAGAAATTACCTAACATCATGTAGTTTATGCCCGATTTTTTTGATAATTATTTAATTAATTTTTTACTAATTTTCAAAGTGGACACATCCAGAAAAACAAAAATTTGGTTGTGGCACTTCTATAATTTTTGAAAACTAATCAAAAATTTAAAAAAAATGAATATGTGTAGAATGGAGTCCATTTTATAAAAATGTAATGTATTTGAAATTTCAGTGAATAGTTAAAAAATAAAGTTAAAAATACCATATATTGGTTTTTGACAAAAAGAGATAGACAAGCAAAATAAATTAAAGATGAAAGCATTAACATAGTCAAAATGTGAAAAAAATTACATCATTAAATATCCAAGAGAGAGACTAACATTACCCAAGTTTTCTATTTACTCGACCTTGAAACACATGGAAATCTAACGGTTGCCACAAACGAGATTATGTGAAATTTTGTAGAATATATAAAAACACATTTTTGGACATTGAGAAGGCACTCCAAGATATAATGTGAGTGTGTTATAACATGCTTTCCTTATGTCTTTTTTTGTAATTTGCTCCCTTTTGCAAAATTTTGTTGTATGTTTCTCAAGCTTGACATAACGCGAGCACATTATAATGCGCTCACGTTATATCTCACTTGAGATTGTTTTTGTGCAAGTTTGTTAAATTTATACTTGATGTATGTATTTTTGTATATATATTTTAATGTATGTATGTATGTTTGTGTGCTTAAATGTATAGTATGTATGTACATGTAATGTGCTCATCTTATGTCTCACTTGAAATTGTTTTTGTACAAGTTTGTTAAATTTATGCTTGATGTATGTATGTTTGTATATATTTTAACATATGTATGTATGTATGTTTGTGTGCTTAAATGTATATGTATGTATGTACATGTATGTATGTATGTATGTATGTATGTATGTATGTATGTATTTCTAGATGTATGTATGAATGCATGCTTGTATGTATGTATGTATGCATGTATGTGTGTATGTATGTATGTATGCATGCATGTCTGTATGTATGTTTGTATGTATGAATGTATGTGTGTATGTATGTATGTATGTATGTATGTATGTATGTATGTATGTATGTATGTATGTATGTATGTATGTATGTATGTATGGACATATGTATGCCTAAGGGTTTATGGATAGGGATTAAGGTTCAGGGTTGAGGGATTAGGGTTGAGGGTTGAGGATTTAAGGGTTGAGGGTTTAAGGGATTAGGGATTAAGGGTCGAGGGTTTAAGGGTTGAGGGATTAGGATTTAAGGGTATAGGGTTTAGGGTTGAGGGTATAATGTATAGGGTAAGGGATTTAAGGGTTGAGGGTTGAGGGATTACGAGTTTAAGGGTTGAGGGTTGATAGATTAAGGGTTTAAGGTATAGGGTCAAGGGCTTAGGGTTGATGGGTCAATGGATAGGGTAGAGGTTTCAGGGTTTAATGGTTGAGAGTTTAAGAGTTGAGAGTTGATGGATTAATGGTTTAAGATATAGGGTTGAGGGATTAGGGTTGAGGGTTTAATGTATAGGGTAGAGGGTTTAGGGTTTGAGGGTTGAGGGTTTAAGGGTTTAAGGGTTTAGGGTTTAAGGGTTGAGGCTCGAGGTTTTAGGGATAGGGATTAGGGTTGAGGGTTGAGGGATTAGGCTTGAAGGGTATATGGTTGATGGATTAGGGTTTAAGGTATAGGTTTGAGGAGAACAGGTGAAGAAAATCTAGAATAGCTTCACAAGAACCTATCTTCCTCAATCATATGTTGAAGTGGACCTCCTAATCATCAAGTATGTCACCCCTAAAGGGGGATTTAAATATTTCTATTCATTCCATTTGATTCTTCTTTTTAATTTCAAACACTCTAACTTGTTAGCTTTCATTTTTCCTTTTATCTTTTCTAGAGTACTTTGTGTTAAAATTTAAACATTGTATTGGTGTTTCCCCTACACAAATCTCTCATTTTTATAATCATTAACCATGGTATATATTTCTTCCAAACCATATTATCTAACCCTACCTCCCCCCTCATATTCCTATATAAACACCCACATAAAAATCTTAAATTTTTCTCAGGTCTAGGTTCTCATGTTTTAGCCAAAGCCTCCCCTTCTATTTCATCTTTGTATGTATTGCATGTTATCCCTAGAGGTGGTAGAGGGTTGAACCAAAGGGGAGAGTACCAACAATCATATAGTGAAAATCAAGGGGTAAAAAAATATGTGATTAAAGATTATAGTTTTTAGGGTGATTATAAGGAGATTCCCTATAATGATAAGGGTGAGAGTGTTATGATAGACAAGAGTGACAACAAAGATAATTTTCCTAAGATTGAAGGTCTTGTTGGTGATGTGATTCTCAACCTTGATAATACTATTTGTCTATCTTCTTCAATTGAATCAATTGCTATGATAGTCACCATGTTTACTAAAAAAATATTTGATATGCATAAAGTTTTTGTTTCCTAGTGTAAAACAATAAAGTGATTTCACTTGGAACTAAACAAAAATTAGCCTCAAAAGCTCCCTTTTGGTGAATAAAATTGAAAGGCCCTAGGAAATTCAAAAGTTGCTTTCCAACCAAAGGAATGTCATTAAAGAGATTAATAACATTAAGGCTAACATATCCATGTAGGAAGAGACTCTCTCTTATTGAAAGGGATTTGTAAGGATTCAATACTAACTTGTAGAAAATGGTTGAGTTTAGCAAAATCACTATCCAAAATACTACTAATAGTATTAATATTTACAAGATAAATTGAAACCATGTTTAGTGAAACGGATCACTAGACCCAACTCTCAAACCAAAAGCCAAAGGAACAAAGAGAAGGATTAATTTGTTGTTGAATGTGTGGCATGGTTCCTTGAGACTCTACATGAGAACTAGGAAGCATTTGTAATGCTTGAACAACTTTAATCCTTTTGATTTGTCTCTTTTGGTTGTTTGTTTTGGACTTAATATTGTCCTTCAAATATCCCTAAGGATTTTTTTTCCACAACTAGGTCACATTTGGTCTATTTTTTGTTGTTTTATCTACCTATCTATCTATCTATAATATTGAAGCCCTTTCAAAAACCTCTTTAACCTTTTATCAAAACTAATGTAATATTTTTATTTAATTGTGTCAAATATTATGATGTGCATAATACACTAGAATAGGTACTCTTGGGAACAATTGTAAGTTTTATGGGACATTGGGAATGTATTTAGCATGGGTGGAACATTGGGTAAATACTTTAATATTGAGTATCATAGTTTAGTAAGAGTGTGGCTTATGTAATACCACTTGGTGGTTTCATGCAAGGTTGGAATTAATGAAAGCACATGGATGATTGTATGGATAGGAAATTGGAGCATAGGGATGTGGCATGTATGGTGATAGGGAGCATCAAGTGGGATGAATGGCCACATAATTCTCATTTTCTCAATCACATGGAGTGCAACTAAGTTGTTTGTTGTTGAAATATTGCATCAAGAATCTCTAGAATATATTGTAATTTTATTGTTGAGATAATAAAAAGATGTGTAGTTATTTGAAGGTTAAGTTTTTCCTAAAAGAATTTTTCCAAGGTACCTATTATTTTTCTTTATCAATTCTACACACTATTTCATCATAGTTTATCTTGGAAAATTTATGTAGGAATTAGTATTTGTGGCTTAAAATTCCTAACATCTTGATTTGCAACCTTGAGGCATATTTTAGAACTCAAACAATCTAACTAGCTATCAAAAAATCTAAATAGTTGAGGTCCATATGTAAAATTGAGTTGTAGATTAGTGGCAAAATCATCAAATAGTGCTTTTTGGTGACAAAAGAGGAGATCAATTGGTGGTAATAATTCCAAGAAATTATTAAGACAAGATTTTACCCCTAGCTATCTACAAAAGCATGTTATCTCAATTATTGCAATTTTAAAAGTTCAAGGTTAACCAATTTAGCATTATATTGATAGCTTAAGAAACCTTAAGGTCAATTAGCTTGACAATTTAAACTTCAATACCCTCAACAAGCTCTGGGTCAAGCTTAATATTTTAGATGTAGAAGAGGTACTTACTAAATATTTATTTCAAGTATTTTCATTATCCTTACTAGTTCCTAAAATGGATAGGCATACATGACAAGTTTGATGATGACTTTATTGTCCAGCACATGACCCACATGGCATGAATAGTACTCTTAACTAATTTGAATTTGATGGAAGTGTTAAGTCAGCTTATAGGACACGCTTTTTCTTTTATGTTATGTTTATTGATCATTTTTCAAGTATGTGTGTTTTGTTCCCTTTTAAAATGTTGTATTGTGATCCATTATTGATAGGTTCACCCCTTGTGAATTGGATTGCCCCTTTGTCAAACCTATGGTCACCCCATTGAATTTTCATTTTCCCTAGTGATCACACATTCACCTCAATGATTTATGTGTTCACCCCAACAATCCTAATATGTTTAGCTCAATGATCATATATGGATAAAACTAAAGATATTTTATCTAACTCTTGCCTACACAATGATCTTGTATCATTCTTGCACCAAATTTTTCTTTGTACCTCAAGATCCATCCATCTTTAAGTGTGCCCAAGATAGAAAACTCTTACTTATCCTCACTAATTATGAATTTAATATTATTAATAGTTTTTGAAAGAATAAATGAGTCTTTTGATTGTTTCTTGAAAGTTTTTTTCTCTTGCCACTTCATGCACACCTCCAAGAATAGGTATGACCATCCATTTCAAAAAACCATATCAAAAATTCTTTATTTTCACAAGTTTTCTTCCAACCTCCAAGCTTCACAATTCATCATTTTCTAGCTCCAAAGCTTCACAATCCATCACAAAATTAGTGATTTCTTCTAATTATAGGCTCCTTTATTTTTTGTTTCCATTTTTCCTTCCATCAATAGAGTACTCAAAACTAGTAGAGAAGAAGAAAATTACCAAACTAGTTCCCTAAAAATAATCTTGCCAACAATGATCAATTTCAATCTTAGATAATCATGAATCGTAGGTGTGGATTTCGTCACTTTTTTTTTTTTAGAATAATTTGTATATGGTAATAGTTTAGAGTAGAGAATGGTTATTGGAATAGTCATTTCATCACTCTAAAATTACAACATTCTTTTGTAAGTTTCATATTTAGATTAGATTTAGTTTATTATATTATATTAGTTTATTTCCTTCCACTTTTCATTGATAAAAACAACAAAATATTACTTTTAAAATATTTAGAAAAAAAACACAAAATCAACATACTTAATTTAGATGAAATTTTTACACCTCGTCTTATTGTTACTGAGTTACTTTTACCTTCATGAGTAAATAGGATGATGAATGTAAATCATGATTTTGATATGTTTGATAAATGAATGAAATTCTGAAATAGGTATTAAGATGTTATTGCTTTGAAGGAGTAGTTATGTTTATATTGATGAAATACAATGAAAGATATGTATTGCAATGTGAGTATTCTAATGTTTTATGATGCAATTGGATTTCATGTGAGCATTTAACTACCTATGAAATATATTGAGTTGGATGCAAGTACAAGTTCATGCCTACAGAAGGGAGGAGAAGTATTTGGTCAAGTAACCCTTAATAAGCCAATACTGAGCTATCACACACACACACACACACACATTCCAATTTGGTTTAGTCGAGTCAAGTTAGTAGTTTCTAGAAAAGGTAAGAAACCTTGAATTCATTGTTAAGAGAGGTTATGTTTTTTTGTGAGGTCATGCTTGAAATAAGTGTTTGAGTTTCTTTGTGTTTTTGAGTACTTCTTTAAGAGTACAAGATATATGTACATAGGATGTATATATACATACATATACACATGTCCACGATGAACTCATACACATGAGTAATCACATATAGAAGTATACATAGATAGACATATCTATGCATGCTTATAGGTGGATTACCCATATGCATGGGAACATCGAATGGATAAAGTGACACACACACACAAACACACACACACACACACACACACATATGTGTGTGTGTGTGTATGTCAGTCAATATTATTTCTTTTATGTATTTTTGAAGGTAATTATATATATATATATATGTGTGTGTGTGTGTGTGTGTATTTATCTGCGTGTATGCATTGGCTGAAGGCAACATCCATACAAGTATATTAATATATATAAATATACATATGTATATGTGCATATAGATATATATACATGTGTGATATTAATTTGAATAGTAAATGGATATATGCCTATGCATTTGAATATCGAATGATGTATACTTATTATCATTTGAGTTGATATATATATATATACACAAAAATATACATATATAATAACATGTTAAGTTATATATATGTATGTATGTATATGTATGTATATGTATATATGTATGTATATATATATATATATGTATGTATATGTATATATATGTGTGTATATGTATGTATATATATAATGGAATATATGTTATGTATATATATATATATATTATTGTTAATATACTCTATTAATTGATAAAGCATTGTTTATATAAATAAAGTGCTAATATTATTGTAAGCAAAGTGCATACTATGTAAACCATAGTATATAGTGCATTTCATATAGTGAATGGTGCAACAATGAAGCGCGCATTTATGCAACACTATTAATGATTTATCTTGCTTGCAAATGGAACACAATATATAAAGGAAGGCACGTGGAAGATATAAGACTTGGTCAATAAGTATTGAAATCTATTGGTAATACATTTAAAAGATTTGACTTAGTCATAAATCTGCAAACACCAAAAGCACATAAGAGGTTTATGTGGCACCAAATTATGAATACCTGCATTGCATTAGAGGTCTACTTGTGAGATTTTTCTAGCAATGAAAACCAAAGTAAATGGGAGAATAATTCAAGTAAATGTCGGCATGAATTGAGTCAACCTGATTAATCTTTTACCTTGCATATCTGAAATGCATTCTTGTTGTCTTTTAATGAAGTGACCTATTGCTTTATTTTGTTGAGTATTATGTTTAAAATCTGCCACCTTTTATTTGCCAAGCTAAGTCAAATCATGCAAGCTAAGAAGTGTCGATCCATCCACCTTGTTTCTGTAGACACTAAAAAATGTCCTAATAGATGTCATACACTTAAATCAGGTTTATTAATATCATTTCCTCTTTATCCATCCTATTTTCAATTAATTGATTTAATTATCCTAGCTAATTAATTAATTGCATCATTTTCATCTAAATGGCCTAATTAATTAAATTGGGTTAATTCATCTCTTTCCACACTAACACTTTATCTCATTAAATTAAACAAATCAAAAGATTTAATTTAATCTCCTAAGTCATCTTATTTAATTAAATAACCCTATCTTATTTAATTAAATATCATTTCACCCCTCCCATATTTATTAAATCATCTAATTTAATAAATATCTTCTAACTCCTCTAATTCCCTGATTGCATAAATTAAACCTTGTTTAATTAGCAATTAAACTAATTATTCCTCTAATCAAAGGGAATATTCCCATGGAATATTCTTTATCCTTTTTGCACAATTAAAAATTTGTTTTAATTTACAAATTAACCTTTTTCCTTGCCCTAATGGAATATTCTAAGGAATATTCCTTCTCCTCCAATCAACTCACTTAGCTTCAAAAGCAAGTTAACCCTTTAACCTCCTAAAAAAGTTACCTTTGACCTATGTGAGCAGGTCAAAAGTGTGTTTGTTTGAGGTAATTGTGAGCCTTTGATTAATCTTCATCTTGCATTCTCATTTGTTGATGAGAATCCATGATTCATGTCTTTCATCCTCTTCATGTTGAACCGTTGATTAAGCTTTTTGATCTCAACCACCCATTCCTCATTTTCTCTCCTATAAATAGATCACTATTTGGAGAAAAATGGATCCATCTTTTATTGCAAACTTATTTTGTTAAATTTACTCACATTCATATTCTCAATTTGCATAAATTTAGCATATTTTCAGTTTGTTTTAGTTTCATAATAGCTTCAATCTTTCATTAACAGCTTCGATGCATCCATCCTAGTTTGTAAATAAATTAGGATTTTCATCTTTTAGCTCATTTTTAGCTTAAATTAGCTTAGATTAGCTTAGCAATTGCATAATTAGATCATTTATAGCATAAAATCATGGTAACTTAGCTTGCATTATGTTCATTTTGTGCATAATTTAGGTTTTTCAGACACCAAACACCATGGTTTCATCAATTCTCTTCCATAGAATCAATTGAGACAAGCTCAGTATCACGGGATTGGGAAAGGGTCGTCGGTCCACATCAATACGACACCAATTCCACAACAAGATAAAGTTTCAATAGATTAGAGTAGATGTTTTCTTTAAAGCTTTCATAAATTTAGCATGTTAGGGTTTTTTTTTTGATAAAATCTTTACTTTCAATTTTTATTGATTGATCTTGTTGAGATTTGACTATTGGTGGCTCTGTTATGCTTCGATTCTTCATGGATCAAGTGTGATTCGACCAATAACCGGTATTTCACATTGATAGTTTCTAGCCTGTAGAAGCTAATTTTTGTGTATATATAGAGGCGTTTTTTACCTCAAAGGGATGCATATCTGCACTCTAGCTTTTTTTTAGAGTTACTCTGCTTTTCTATTTTTTTGTGAGGGAGAGTTAAAGAGTGAATTTGCAAGAGATTCAATGAGATAATTTATGAGGGAATTTGGGAAGAGTGGAAGTGTTTTGTTGCCAAGATGCAAGTTGTTTTGTGGAGGCTAGGATTAGAAACCAGCTAGATCAATTAGAGCTTATACTTACAGGCATTTTGTATCTTACTCCCTATGCTTTGTTTGACCTTGGAATGTTTCTATGATGCTTGAATGTTCTTGGATATTACTTTCTTTTATGGAACCTATCTATTAGGTTGATGCTTTTATATACCCTATATGGGATTTTATAAGATGTGTTTCTATTTAGACTTTACATAGATAGTCTATACTATACGTAGGAAGAGTAAAATGTGAAACGTATAACATAACGTTGTCTTGACATGACTTAGCTTTGTTAGCTTATAATGCTAGGAAAACCTTGGGAACAACAAGGCTAGCAACACAAAAATAGTAATGGTATGGAAGATGAGTCGTCGTTGATAGGATGTGACTTCATGTGAACCATGTGGATAGTCTATTCTAGATGGTCATTTGATCGTTGCTTTTCTTGAATATTGATTGAAACCCTAGGTTGAGAATAACCTATTTCATTGGGTTTTTTATTTGATCCTTGTTTGAAGCACATTGGTTGAAATTAACCTACATGATCAGACTGATCATTGATTGTTGATTTTATCCTAGGATTAGGGTAAACTAAGGATGAGGTTATCTTATGTGATTAAGTTGATCACTTGAATTTATGAATTACTATTTGATTGGAGCCATAGGTGGGATTACCCTACTAAGTTGGTTTTTTTATACTCTTGACATGAATTCATTTTATTGACATGAATCTACTTTTTGAATGGCTTTTAATTGATGAGGTTACACTCTTGATGATGTGATTATTCTTTTGATTGAGGTCATTCATTGTTGAGGTCATACCATTGAACTAAGGTCATTTATTGATGAGGATATACTTTTGAATCATTTATTGATGTGATATATTCCTGAGTGGAGTCATTTTATGATGAGTATTTATTCTATGATAAAATGAAGCTTATGTAGCTATACTTTAGATTATGAAGTTAATTATTACAAAGATATTTGTAAGTTAGAACCATGAGGAATTCATAGAATAATCTTGGGGTTAGGATATCCCAATGAAGGGAATAGCTTAACTATATAGTATTAAGTACTACAATAGAGTGGAGTCTATATAACTAAAGCTAGTTTTGAAGTGGTAGATTATGGAACACATGTTAAACCTATTAGAGGAATCTTAGTGAACTTAGTATATATATTTTGTTCCTAGGGTTGTAGATTATCCAATGAAGGGAATTGCCTATGCATAGAATATGATTGATCTTAACAAATTGAGCTAGAATGGTGGGTGAGCATGTGACATCCACTCAAAGTACTAGGTGAAGAATACTTTGGCCAAAGTGGTGTAATTCGCCACTGGTTACACTGTCACTTCATTATGTTACCTTTTTCCATGCTAGTTTGATATTGTCATACACATAGAACATAGACGAGTGTATTGTAAAGTTCTAGTTATGTGGGACACAACACCAACTCAGGGTTGGCTATTATTTTGAGGTTTTCAGACCAAACTCTTCATCGAAGGGTAGGGCCATCTTACCACATGTGGTAGATGTGTGGGGGACCACAATTACTCCATGGATGATGGAAAAGAATTTGAGTAATGCTTCTCCTCTCAGTCAGAAAGACGAGATTTGAAAGGGGATTTCTTGGATCATTTGTATTTCTTGTCCTAGTGGAGCTCAGATAAGCTAGGTATGTATCTTGTATCTATTTATTTGAAAGATGGAAAATGTATTTTGTATCTATATTATGAAATCATTTCTTTGGAAATATTGTATCATTTTGTTGAATGAAATGACAAATATGAATTATTTCTATATCACAATGTAATGTAATGGAAGTTTGGAATAGTGTTTATTTCAAATCTACATGATATCTTTGTTTTAAAGAAAAAAAAATTATTGCTATGTGATGGCATCATGAATAATTTCACTTATGTTTAAAACATTGAAAATTCTTCGGAGTAGAAAAATGGGCATGTTACACGTGGTATCAGAGCTACCAGGTTCAGCTCTGGAACCGATGAGCTCATTACGCAAGTGATGCATAAACCTTATCAAAAGATAATGGTTGAAAAGTTCTAATTCCAAGATGGCAAGAGGAAAAGAATAAAGTGGAAAAAAAAAAAGGGAAGTTATGATTCCTGAAAACTTGTTTAAGTTGGGACTAGGAAAGAATCGTCCCTGGAGTTGAAAACTCCTAAACCATCAACCCACTAAGAGATACCCTTGGATTGTGGAAGATTAAGCAACCAAGTTTAGTAGGAGGGTTATGGAGGTTTACCAATAGGTACCTTCATTATAAAAAAATGTTTGAATGACTCTAAGGGATAGGAAGGATTGAAATAACCCACTTATTGATAGCAATCAATAGTTGCAAATTGTCAAGGAATTTGGATTGAATAAGGATATTATGAGTCTATGAGTATGCTTTATTGGAAAGAACTAATGGATAGCATAAATTGGAAACTTTTTTCAAAGAAGGAAGTCAATGTTTTGAGAATAAAAATAAACTATAGAGGTAATAATAGGTTGGATAAACCCTTTCCAAACCTAATTTGATACAAGGTTAAAATCTTGTATTGATAATTAGAGTCAAGAGAGAAAACTGATACCTTTGAATAAAGGTTAGAGGTCAGTTTGGTCAAGAAAAGAAGCAACCTACGAAGAATAAGAAGCTGACATGATTCCACCAACTAGACTAGGCAAGGTCAATTTGGAGATTCCAATTATAAAGGGGGAAAGAATAAAAACAACCCTAGAATGTCTAAAGTTATGAGAAAATAGTTACCAAGAATTTGGACAAAATCACTTGGAAAGATGATTGTTATTTGGGAACTAAAATGTGAATTGGATTAAATCCGAAAAAGGCTTGGTTAAGAGCATAGTTTGGTTAAAGTGAAACTAGAACTTACCAACTTGTCAATGAAAGTAAATTGATGTTAGGCCTTTAAATGATCATTTGAGGATGTTGAAATGAGAAAATTGAATATGGTTAAAATGCCATTCATAAACATGGAAAAAATATTTGGAATGAAACACTAGGGTACCTCCTTGCTTGTAAAGTAGTTGATTACTCATTAGATCTCCTTACTAGGGATCCAACTATTGAATCTAAGAGATTAGAAGGTGATGATGAAACCAGTTTTGGGGAAAAAAGTATGTACAAGGTATACCTAGTAATGGCAAGTAAGGTGGATAACAACCGTTCAACTATGTAGAGCCAACAACAAAGAATGTTAAATCAATTCAACCAATTTGAAGAGAATGGAAGATTGTTATGAGCTCAACTATTAGGATGATCTAATATCATGGAAACACTAAGGGGGGAAGGAGAGTAGTTAGACTCGGATAAAGTACCCCATACAATGAAATTCATTAATGTATTCTCCATTTGGAAGAACTAAAGTCATGATTCAACCAAATTCTTGTCCTCAATAACCACAATGAGGTGAAAAGGATAAAATATAAGCTATTGGAAATACTAGTGAAAGGTCATAGAAAGGTCAAGGCGTATAACCAATGAGAAAGAAATATTTACAACACAAATCTATATGTAATTGAGTTGGAAGATCAATTGTTATCGTTGTTAATGCCTTAGAAAAGGATAGGCAATATACTTGGACATGAAAGGAAAAAATGTCACTTATGGAATCGGAAAAGGAAGAATTATATATTTCTAACCTTGAGTTAACAAGGAATGTACATGATTGGTAGCTAAGTATGTAATTATTGCTAATACCTTTTGGAAGATAATATCGATTCAACATGATCAAACAAGAATTATTACTCGAACTAGTATAAATGCTCATTGGAAGAATAGATTGAGTTGAAAATGGGATTACAACTTTTGGAAAAGATTAAAGGATGAAAGAAATCCAAGATCTAGATGTCCTAAGAGGAAGGAGTTTAGCTCTGCCATCAAAATTTAAATATTTTATTTCAAGAACCAAATATGGCATAATTCCATAAAAGAGGTTCTACTTATTCAAGATGGACTATTATGAACTAGAGAAGGAACATATGTACCCAAAATTTTGGAAGATGAAAGAATAAATGAGGTAAGTTGGTGTCTTATTCAGACACACATTAGAATGAATAAAAATTGTCATATGAGGAACTACTATAATCTAAAAGGGAATAGAGTATAATGTTTATAGGTATGTAGAAATTTGATGTCCAAAATGTCAAGGATGAAGACAGGATGTCTACATCAGCAGGATTTGTATACTCCCATGGAATTTCAAAGGGGAAGTGAGAGATCACATGAATATTTTGATCTTTCTATTTTGATGGAACTGACATAATGTTTTGGTGGATAGACTCACCAAGATAACCAATTTTGGTTAGGAAAATTTGATTGATAGGATAGCAGTCCTAAAACATCATATTGTGTAAAGCAATTGCTTAATGTTCCTGGGAAGGCTATCTCAAAGTAGGTGACACAAGTGACATTTGGTTTTGTGTAAACCATGATCATCTCATGAGAATTCAGTTGAATGAATGCTCGATTTATTACTTTAAGCTAGCCAGTTAGGAAAAAAGAATAAATCAAATCTAGGAGGACTTATGGGATACTTATATTACAATAAAACTTCTATCATCAAAATTTGGATCATGATATGGGAAAAAGGGATTGAATCTCTATTAAGTTGGGATAAGCTAGGGAATGGGATTAATCTTAAAATGGAAAGGTTGTCAAAATGGAATAAGATATCGAAATGATCAAAGAAAATTTGTTGATACAAAGCTTGAAATAAGAAGCAGTGTTATTATGCTCAAAATTAATAGATGTCTAAGGGAAATATTATGCTCAAGATGGACAATAGTCAAAGGTAGTACAATTATGCATAAGGAAAATGTTGAGATAGTGATGAATGGTCATGGATTTTGAGTTATCTAATGGTGTAAATACCAAAGGGAAGGATGGGACCCATGATGTAGTGTGCAATGCACCGACATTCCTCTTCTACTTGGATTACACTAAGGATAATTACATTAGCCAAGGGAAACATGAATCCTAGTCACTAAGGTATAGTTGTCATGTACGATATAGTTATTATTATACTTATGATGTACATATGAGGTAATATGATTATAATGTATAAACTCTTAGAGAGAGAAAGTATGTGTGAAGCACACAAGTTCTTCCCATAAAATAGCACAGTCACTTGATGCAAGGTCCAGGAAGAGAAAGATTTTAAAGGGGGTCATGCTATGAGGGAAGGTTAGGTGGGAATATACTTATTTCCTGACTAGGTTAGAAAATGGAAAGTAAAACCCTAACTCAACTTTATCGAAATGTTAAAGTATTTTAAATCATAGGGGATGATGATTCACAAGGGAGGAAGTATGTTACACCCCGTCTTATTATTACTGAGTTACTTTTACCTTCGCGGGTAAATAGGATGATGAATGTAAATCATGATTTTGATATGTTTGATAAATGAATGAAATGCTGAAATAGATATTAATATGTTATTGTTTTGAAGGAGTAATTATGTTTATATTGATGAAATACAATGAAAGAATATGTATTGTAATGTGAATATTCTAATGTTTATGATGCAAGTGGATTCCATGTGAACGTTTAACTACCTATGCAATTTATTGAGTTGGATGCAGGTACAAGTTCACACCTCTAGAAGGGAGAGGAAGTATCACTCATGAGAAGGATTTGGTCCAGTAACCCTTAATAAGCCAATACTAAGCTATCACACACACACTCACATTCCAATTTGGTTTAGTCGAGTCAAGTTAGTAGTTTCTAGAAAAGGTAAGAAACCTTGAATTCATTGTTAGGAGAGTTTACGTTTGTTTGTGACGTCATGCTTGAAATAAGAGTTTGAGTTTCTTTATGTTTTTGAGTACTTCTTTATGAGTACAATCAATGATATATGTGCATAGGATGTATATATACATACATATATGCATGTACACAATAAATTCATACACATGAGTAATCACATACATAAGTATACATAGATAGACGTATCTACGCATGCTTATGGGTGAATTACCCATATGCACAAGAACATCAAATGGATAAAGTAACATGTATATATATATATATATATGTATATGTATATATGTATATATATGTATATGTATATATGTATATCTATATGTATATATGTATATGTATATATATATATATGTATATATGTATAAATATATGTGTATATATGTATATACATATGTGTATATATATAGTGTATATATGTCAGTCGATATTATTGCTTTTATGTGTATGCATTGACATGAAGGAAATGTCCATACAAGTATATTAATATATATAAATAAACATGTGTATATAGATATATATATATATATATATACATGTGTGATATTAACTTGAATAGTAAATGGATGTAAGAATATGCATTCAAATATCGAATGATGTATACTTATTATCATTTGAGTTTATATATATATATATATAATTGTTAATATACTATAATGATTGATAAAGTGTTGTTTATATAAATAAAGTGCTAATATTATTGCAAGCCAAGTGCATACTATGCAAACCATAGTATATAGTACATTTCATATAGTGAATGGCACAACAATGAAGCATGCATTTATGCAGTGCTATCAATGATTTGTCTTGTTTGCAAATGGAACACAATATATAAAGGAAGGCTCGGGAAAATATAAAACTTGGTCAATAAGTATTGAAAGCTATTGGTAATGAATTTAAAAGCTTTCACTCAGTCATAAATCTACAAACACCAAAATCATGTAAGAGGTTTATGTGGCGCCAAATTATGAATGCCTATATTGCATTAGAATTCTATTTTGTGAGCTTTGTCGAGTGATGGAAACCAAATCAAATGGGAGAATAAGGCAAGTAAATGCTAGCATGAATTGAGTCAACTAGTTTAATCTTTTATCTTGCATAGCTAAAATGCATTCTTGCTATCTTTGAATGAAGCGACTTGTTGTTCTATTTTGTTGAGTATTATGTTTAAAATTTTCCACCTTTTATTTGCCAAGTTGAGTCAAATCATGCAAGCTAGGAAGTGTCGATCCATCCACCTTGTCTCTATCCTATAGAAGTTGATTTTTGTGTATATATAGAGGCATTCTTTACCTCAAAGGGATGCATATCTGCACTTGACTATTTTTTTTTAGAGCTACTCTGCTTTTCTGAGTTTTTGTGAGGGAGAGTTAAAGAGTGAATTTGAAAGAGATTCAATGAGAGAATTTATGAGGGAATTTGGGAAGAGTAGAAGTCTTTTGTTGCCAAGATGCAATCTATTTTGTGGAGGCTAGGATTAGAAACCAACTAGATCAATTAGAGTTTATACTTACAGGCATGTTGTATCTTACTGTAATATCATAGAATTTCACCTAGGGGAAATTCCATATTTCAACATTTATGCCTAGCATTTATGACACTTCAAAACATTAATGACAAAACCCCTTGGGTCAAAATTTCATGATTCTGACTCTAGGAGGACAAGTGGTTGAGCAACAAAATCCTGACGACATGTTTCTTGAGAATATAGGCCTTAGACGAATACGCAACATACAGATGTTTGTGTGGCGCGCTAACGTCTTGACTATTTCCTGAGCTCAAAACATGGAATCTGGAAGGTTAACCCTTGAGACACGTGTCATGGTGGTTACACTCCAAAAGTAATAGCTCTTTGCTTCCCTTGCAAGCATTAAAACCTCTTTTTTCCTTCCATTCAGAGGTTGGAAGATGACACACTAGCTCTCATTTTCTTTTGCTACAACTTTGAGACTTCATCTCCTTTGATAGCAGTGCATTCACAGGCGAATCCATGCCAGACTGAGGTCCCCCCAGCAGCAGTAGCAACTCTCAAGCAAGCACTTAGCGGTGCATCTATGTGCTCTAGAGAGGGCCTTATCCCATGGGTAACTCTCTCTCTTCCTTTCTCATTTTCCTTTCACATGCATTTATCTACTCTTTCGTGGTGCGGGTTCTACTCCTGAGCGGGTATTGCTTTCACCACATGCTTATCATGGTGCGGGTTCTAGCCCCTAGTAGGTATTGCTTTCACCACATGTTTTGTTTACTCCTTTTGCATTCCTTTCCAACTTGGATTTCCATGGAGGTGGGAACACCAAAGTGAGGTCTGACTGAGGCAGGCCCCTATACATCCACCCAACAACTTTATCCTTGATCTTTTGTGTGCAGATCATGAAAAGGAGCTTGGAGTGAAGACTTGAGTGTCCAAGAAAAGGGTAGGATTTCTCCAAGAATCATGTTATTTCCTTCAATATTTGGTTGTCTAGTTAGTTAACAATCCCATATAGATCACTCTCGAGTTTTTAAGTAGGATTTCTTTCTATCTGTTGAGTTCCTGAGTTCTCTGTTGCTTAGGATGCCAGCGTGTCTCCCAGATGACAACGCGTCTCGCTAGCATCCTAGAACTGTGTTGATGTCTTCTGGATGAGAGCTCTCTCTTCTGGGATAGGAAACCTTTGATTCGGCTCTCTCAGGATTTCTGACTATTTCCTTCGAAGTGTAACTGGGTTTTGGTTCTTTATCATTTTACTACTCTGAGGTGTATAAGAGCAGTTTGTTCCCTAGTGATCTCTCAAGAAAGGAGAGACCCATGTGCAGCGAAGCCCTCTTATATCACATTTTGGTGAACCTAATGTGAACGTTGAAACTTTATTTTTAATGTTGCATGTTTATGATAATGACTTTTTTGAGGAAGATTTTGATATGTTGGAGGATGATCTAGATGATTTCTTAGAAGCACTCTCCCCTATCCACAAATCTCCAAAACAAGTATCCTCTCGACAGGCTAATGGATCGGTAAATGTGGTGGTAGTCTCAGTGGCCCCTCCAATCCCTAAGAAACTTGTCATTTACGTAACCCGAGCCAACCCTTCTGTCTATGGAATTTCATGTCATAGCGATTCACCAGACTTGTATTCAAGGTTCGTGAAAGCTGTGGACTCTACATCTTATAACGTCATTGGACACACATATCCTACAAGGAGTAATAAAGAAAACTTAGATCAACAACCTTCTATTCCTACCTCACAACCAGCTTCTTTTCCACCTTCTCAACCAAACCTTCCTACAGCACCTAAGCCTACGATCAAAGCACCACACGATTATGATCTTGTCGAGCAGCTTCGTGTTACTCCAGCTAAGATATCACTTTGGGACTTGCTTCAAATCGCTCCAGTTTATCAAGAGATGCTTCAGGAAGACTTACAAAATATTCTCTTTCTTGCCTCCACTAGGCCAATGGATGTTAATGCGTTGTTGGCCCATATTCATTTGGATTTTCCAAATATTGAGTTCCACCCGCAAGAACTCCTGCCTCCAAACGTGTAGAAACAAGCAAAGCCTTTAATGATCATAGTCAATGTTAACAACATTGGTATTAGGCGTACCCTCGTTGATACTAGTTCGGCTCACAATTTTTGCGGTATGGACCTACTACCTAAAATTAAAGTTGATTCATCTCCCTTAGTAGCTTCCTCCTTGTACATTCATGGATTCAATAACGATGGCCGCCAAGCTCTAGGTACGATAATACTACCTTTGCAGCTAGGCCTCGTTACCTTACCCACATTGGTTTATGTGATGTCTGGCCCCTTACCTTACAACCTCCTCTTAGGGAGACCTTGGATCCATGCTATGGGCACGGTAACCTCCACTTTACACTATTCCTTGAAGTTTGTCACAAACAATCAAGTAGTCACAGTCAAAGCAAATCTGGAAGGTGTTCACCTTTGTGAATTGGTCGCCACCAGTCACGCTTCAACTATGTCTACCCTCAATAATTGTATTTCTTCCTTAACTTCTAATGTTATGGCATGCTCTTTATCAATACCTTATGTGGAATTTGTTCCCCAGGCAAGTGTCAAAAAAGAAAAAATGCCTAAAGCAGAAGATCATGGCTCTCCCGCATCACCTTCTCAAACAAATGCTTTCCTCAGAGATGATTGGGGTTCCTTAAAAATTTTTGAATTCTTTATCGCAGAGTATAAGGTAGACCCCTCTTGCATGGACCTTCCACATGCCCCTAACACAAAGGCAGCTAATACTCTTGTGGAGGAAAAGAAGTGTGACCCTGTTCAGAAGATCGCTCCTTCCTACTCTAAGGAGAACAATCCACCTCCTACAAAAGAAATTAACATCTGTGAGCCCGACAATGGAGGCGAAAGTACCCCCGTAGAGACGTTTGACATTCGTTGGTGGAATGAAGCGCTCTATGTGGATCCACCGCCCCCTGGAGTTTTGCAAACTTGCTATGGGTTCAGATATGAGCTCACTTCTCGATATGGCTATGCGAAAAAAAGGCCTAAGATGTATCAAACAAGGAATTCAAGTCCCCATCCATATTAAGCCACGACGACGCAATTTAGGTCTGGGATGTTCCATTAAACAGTCTAAGCAAAAGCCTTAGTGGAGTGTTAATATGATTTCGATCGAACCATTAAACCTTGTCCACCCTGAGTTAATAGAGGAAAAGGAGCAAGCCAAAAACATCCCTCTCAATGTCTACTCTTAAGATGAAGCGCTAGAGGAGTTTCTAGGTGCCTATTCCCCATTACCTCCTTATCACCACAAAAGAAATTTCCCATATTGTTTGCATAACCAAGCGTATTTCAGGGAATTTGTCTTGAATAATGACAAGGAGGACCCTCTATCTAAAACCAGTGACGACATCGCAATACCTCATCATGAGGACTGCAATTCCCTCTTAAAATGGGATAATATCGATATCTCCATGGATACTGCATCTCCTAAAAAGGTGATTAAAATTAGGAAGTTCTCTCTTTAGAAGAAACAGTCAAACACTCTGATATCTTACACTCTCATCCTAACATATTCGCTTGGAAATATGGGGATATGCCCAGTATTGATGAATCTATAGTGGTTCATAATATCATCCTATGTCCCGATGCTAAGCCGGTTAAGCAAAAAATCCAAAAGATCAATCCTAGAGTGGCATTAATCATTAAGATTGAGATAGAGAAACTACTGAAAGCAGGGTTTAACCGTCCTATCGATTATTCCCCTTGGATTTCAAATATAGTCGTCGTTAGTAAGCTTGATGGTCGTATTCACATATGCATCAACTTTCAAGATCTTAATAACGCTTCTCTTAAGGATGATTTTCCACTACCTAATATAGATATGATTTTTGACTCGACTGCAAGCCATGCATTGCTTTCTTTCATGGATGGCTTCTCGAGTTATAATCAAATCCGTATTAACCCAGACGATTAGTACAAGACAACCTTCACTACCCCATGGGGTACTTTCTATTACGTGGTCATGTCCTTTGGGTTAAAAAATGCAGGAGCCACTTACCAGCAAGTGATGACCCTAATATTTCATGACTTTATTCACAAGATCCTAGAAGATTACATTGATTACATATTGGCGAAATCGGTAACCCATCAGGATCATCCTAAGAACCTTCGTCTTATTTTTGAAATACTTTGGCTCTATAAAATGAGACTAAATCCCCTTAAATGCGTCTTTGGCATTGACACCGACAAGCTTCTGGGGTTCATAGTCTCTCATTGTGGGATTGAAGTTGACACTAAAAAGATCGATGTTATCATTAACATTCCTCCACCAAAGAATATCACTGAGTTGTAGAGTCTATAGAGAAAGATTCAAGAAATTCATAGATTCATATCTCAATTGGTTGATTGCACCCTTAATTTCACTCGTCTACTAAAAAATGATGTTCGCTTCATGTGGGATGAGGAATGTCAAAAATCCTTTGAATCAATCAAATCCTATTTGGCCAACCCTCCCATATTGATGTCGGCTATGCAAGATAGACCCTTTTTGCTTTATCTAGCTACATCACCATATGCTTTGGCATCTCTTTTAGCTCAATATGATGACATTGGAAAGGAAAGAGTAGTCTACTACATTAGTTGCGTCTTGGTTGACTACAAAACCCATTATTCCTCCATGGAAAGGTAGTGCCTTGCTCTTGTCTTCGCTACACAGAAGCTGAGACATTATCTTCTCCATGCTGAAACACACGTCATAGTAAAAATGGATCTTTTAATACATCTATTTTCCAGCACTTATCTGGCGGGAAAGTTAGCGAAATGGGTTATGTTGCTTTCCAAGTTCGACATAAAGTTTGTTACTCATAAATCAATAAAGGGTCAAGCGGTTGTGGATTAGTTGGAAAATGCTCCCTAATATCACTCCTTTCCTAGCTTAGATTTGTTTCTTGATGAAAACATTTTGCAATCGATCACGACCCCGAATGGAAAATGTATTTTGATGGGTCAAGGTGTCAAACTGGTTCTGAAGTGGGTGTGGTCCTAATATCCCCTGAAGGAAAACTAGTTCCCTTATCCTTTCGATTAGATTTTCCTTGTACCAATAACATCGCTAAGTACGAAGCCCTAATAGTTGGCTTACATGTCGTGATAGCACTAAAGATTAGACACCTTTGTATCTTAGGCGACTCCAAACTTATAGTAAACCAAATAACAGGAACCTATCAAGCCAAGCAAAGTAAGTTGTCTAGGTACTGAGACCTTGCCTTGTCTTTGCTCAAACGGCTTTTTTCTTTCACAATAGACAATGTCCCTAGGAGAGAAAAAAGACATGTTGATTCCATGGCAAGCGACACTTCATTGGTACCTTTCGAAGAAGATACGAAAGACCACCATTTCGTGGTCTAGATCTTGCAAAACCCCGCAACTCCTAAAGAACCTAAGGTTGATTCCCCTATGTGTTCCCATGTAGACTCTGGGGAATGGTTTTTTGATATCTATAACTATCTAAAGATAGGAAACTTCCCTGATGACGCGACAAAAAATGACTACGTTCATGTGAGGAAGTTTTTTGGTTGGCTACGTCATCTTGTCTGACATCCTTTATAGGAAGTCCTATAATGGCTTGCTTATTAGATGTCTTACTAAAGAGGAAATACCCCTTTCCCTTAAGGAAGCCCATGCAGGCTCTGGGGGTGGACATTTTGGTGGTAAATCCTTGGCGCAAATATTGATACACATGGGATACTATTGGAAAACAATGGAACAAGATTCCTTTGACTTTGTCAAGAAGTTCCCTCAACGTTAGCAACACAGTCGACTCACTCATGCACCTACCCAAGAGTTACAAAACCAAACTTCCCCTTCACCATTCGCTAAATGGGGGTTGGATATTATTGGAAAGATATCACCCCCCTCTTCTAGAGGACATGCCTTTATCATTACCGCTACAGATTACTTCAAAAAGTGGGTCGAGGCTATCTCGCTTCGATCCATGAATGCCGAAGCTATTTGTAGCTTCCTTATGAACAACATAGTTTCTCGATTTGGATTTCCTGCTACGATTGTTTCTGACAATGGTACACCATTTAAGAACAAAGAAGTGAAGCAGTTTCTTGATAAATTTCACATCCAACATAGGTTCTCCACACCCTATAATCCTCAGTCTAACGGTCAAGTGGAAGCATCAAATAAAACTCTTGAGCTTATTCTTCGTAAAAACAGTTAACAAACATGGTAAAGACTGGCACATTCAACTAGCATACGCTTTATGGGCCTATCGCACGACTTTTTGTATGGCTACAAGAACAATGCCCTATATCCTTGTGTATGGTGTCGAAGCCATCATCCTCTTGGAGTTCAAAATTTCATCTCTATGAGTTTCCCTCAAAGGGATAATTGATAATGAAACCTATTGAGTTAACCATTTGCATCAACTAGAGATGCTCGATGAGCTTCGTTTATGAGCCCTCGAACATCTTAAATCTTACCACTGGTGGTTATCTAGAAAGTACAATAAAAGTGTACTCCCTAGAACCTTTAAAATAGGAGATTTGGTTCTTTGTGAAAATCAGAGAAATGTGAATGCGCCGCCTGACTAGAGAGGAAAATTCAGCCCTAATTGGTTAGACCCTTACATTGTGATTTCTATATATGGCTTAGGCGCCTATGGACTATCATCTATGGACAGAATACCTTTAAAGGATCATTTTAACGCTATGCATCTTCATCATTACTACATGTAGTGTCCTATGTGTCACCTATGTGGTGCTCTCTCTGCAAGAAAGAGTAGCGGTACTACATATGTCGACATTGTTCATTAACACATTGTGATATTTTTGTGTTATGAATAACCACGTGCATGTGTGTGTGTGTGTGTCCATTAGATCATCATTTTATTTAATTACCATACAGCCATGTGTGTTTAATTAAATCATATTAGCATCTAGTATAAGCATACATCCAAATGAGGGTATAACATCCATAGCATGAACATGTGAGAAATGAATTAAAAACATACACATCTAGATAAACAATTCCATGAGACCAAAACCAATGTATCCATATATATATGCACAATGTATGTATCCAATGTCATATACATGTATCAAGTCACTACTACAAAAAATGAGTGGCTACTGAATATATGCCTATATACAAAGATCTACAAGTATGTATGAATATATATGTATCTCACTACAAAAAATATATACACAAAAAATGATGATGATCCCCGGATCACTGCGGCACGTGGCTCCCAGAGCCCTCTGGCTCTAGTGGATGCTCTGGAATCCATGGAAGGGGCTAAACAGTGGTCATGGAGTGTGAATGATGAGAGCATGATGAGAATAGAGCAGCCCGCATCCCTCTGATCTCCCCCTGTAAGGAGGATATGTCCAGCTCCGCATGCCACAACTAGTCCCATAGTTGTTGAACCTCTATCCATCTCATAGCCATCGGCTGCCCACTAAGGTCATCAAGATGGCTCTAAATGGCATCACGTGTCTACTCAACGACATCAGCCCTCCTCACTGCCATGTCTCACTTGGCAAGCACTGTCCATAGCTCCCCCGACAACTAGTCGTTTTTCCCTTGCACGGTCATCATCTCTGCAGTCAATTGGACGATCTCTGTGCCTCGCTCCTCAGACTCTCTCCTACTAGGAATTTTTTTGACTTTTCTCTCACAAAATTCAACAATTTTCTTGCGGTGAATAGTGAAAATGACCCTTCTAGAGGCCCACCTAGGTATATATAGGCCCCCCAGGGTCCATTTTCCCTAGGACTTGTGGCTTCCCGGTTTCTCCTAAATCTGCCCCACTAAGCTGGGGGAAAACTCAAGAGGGGGCATAAGGTCATCTCTTGATCATATTTTTCTTCTAAATCAATGGCTTTTTTTCTTAATCATTCCTCTCTCTATGGTAGCTTTCATCTGATTTTTTTGAGGCTGACCTAAACATTGAGTTTTGTAGGATGGAACATTCAATAATTTCATGACCGTTTAGATGTTGCTTGTCGAGCTCGGATGTTGGGGGCATCTTCAGTACCGGTTAGCTTGGCTACGGTAGCCACTATGGTCTCTCCTTGTTGGCACGCAAATCCCTAAAATTTGAAAATTTAGCGAAATGTTTTCTTTTTCAACTTTAGTGAGGCTGATTTTTCATAAAAATTGAGCCCACTAAAGTGGGGGAAAAATGTAATATCACAGAATTGCACCTAGGGGCAATTCCATATTTCAACATTTATGCCTAGCATTTATGACACTTCAAAAAATTAATGACAAAACCCCTTGGGTCAAAATTTCATGATTATGACTCCAGGAGGACAATTGGTTGAGCAACAGAAGTCTAGCGACGTGTTTTCGTAGAATATAGGCCTTGGACAAATGTGTGGCGCGTAGACGTCTACACGACATGCTAATGTCTTGATCGTTTCCCAAGCTCAAAATGTGGAATCTAGAAGGTTAACCCTTGAGACACGTGTCCTAGCGATTACACTCCAAAAGTAACGACTCTTTTCCACCCTTGCAAGCATTAAAACCTCTTTTTTCCTTCCATTCAGAGGTTGGAAGATGACACACTAGCTCTCATTTTGTTTTTCTACAACATTGAGACTTCATCTCCTTTGATAGCAGTGAATTCACAGGCGAAGCCATGCTGGACTGAGGTCCCCCCAGTAGCAGCAGTAGCTCTCAAGCAAGCACTTAGCGGTGCGTCTATGTGCTTCGGAGAGGGCCTTAGCCCGTGGGTAACACTCTCTCTTCCTTTCTCATTTTCCTTTCACACGCATTTATCTACTCTTTCATGGTGTAGGTTCTACTCCCGAGCGGGTATTGCTTTCACCACACGCTTCTCGTGGTGCGGATTCTACCCCCAAGCGGGTATTGCTTTCACCACACGTTTTGTTTACTCCTTTTGCATTCCTTTCCAACTTGGTTGTTCATGGAGGTGGGAACACCAAAGCAAGGTATGACTGAGGCAGGACCCTATACAACCATCCAACAACTTTCTCCTTGATCTTTTGTGTGCAAGTAACAAAAAGGAGCTTGGAGTGAAGACTCGAGTGTCTGAGAAAAGGGTAGGCTTTCTCCAAGCATCATGGTATTTCCTTCAATATTTGGTTTTATGGTTAGTTAACAGTCCCATATAGATCACTCCTGAGTTTGTAAGTAGGATTTATTTTTGTCCGTTGAGTTCCTGAGTTCTCTATTGCTTAGGACGCTAGTCCGTCTCCCAGATGACAATGCGTCACGCTGGCATCCTAGAACTGCGCTAATGTCTTCTAGCCGAGAGCTCTCTCTTCTGGGATAGGAAACCTTTGATCCGGCTCTCTCAGGATCTCTAACTATTTCCTTCGAAGTGTAACTAGGTTTTGGTTCTTTATCATTTTACTACTCTGAGATGTATAAGAGCAGTTTGTTCCCTGGTGATCTCTCGAGAAAGCAGAGACTCGTGTGTAGCGAATCCCTCTTATATCACACTTACTCCCTATGCTTTGTTTTACTTTGGAATGTTTCTATGATGCTTGAATGTTCTTGGATATTACTTTCTTTGATGGAACCTATCAATTAGGTTGATGCTTTTATATACCCTATATGGGATTTTATAAGATGTGTTTCTATTTAGACTTTATGTAGATAGTCTATACTATACATAGGAAGAGTAAAATGTGCAACGTAGAACATAACATTGTCATGACATGACTTGGATTTGTTAGCTTATAATTCTAGGAAAACCTTGGGAACAATAAGGTTAGCAACACAACAATAGTAATGGTAAGGGAGATGTGTCATCATTGATAGGATGTGACTTCATATGAACCATGTGGATAGTCTATTCTATAATGGTCATTTGATCATTGCTTTACTTGAATATTGATTGAAACCCTAGGTTGAGAATAACCTATTTGATTGGGTTGTTTATTTGATCCTTGTTTGAAGCACATTGGTTGAGATTAACCTACAAGATTAGACTGATCATTGATTATTGATTTTATCCTAAGATTAGGGTAAACTAAGGATGAGGTTATCCTATGTGATTAAGTTGATCATTTGAATTTGTGAATCACTATTTGATTGGAGCCATAGGTGGGATTACCCTACTAAGTTGGTTGTTTTATACTCTTGACATGAAGTCATTTTATTGACGTGAATCTACTTTTTGAATATCCTTTTATTGATGAGGTTACACTCTTGAATAAGAGTCATTTATTATTGAGACCATACTTCTAAATGAGTCGTTTATTGATGTGATTATTCTTTTGATTAAGGCCATTTATTTTTGAGGTCATACCATTGAACTAAGGTCATTTATTAATGAGGATATACTTTTGAATCATTTATTGATGTGATATATTCCTAAGTGGAGTCATTTTATGATGAGAATTTATTCTATTGATAAAATGAAGCATATGTAGCTATACTTTAGATTATGAAGTTAATTGTTACAAAGATATTCGTAAGTAAGAACCATGAGGAGTTCATAGATTAATCCTAGGGTTAGGATAACCCAATGAAGGGAATAGCTTGTAGCTTATATTAGAGGAGTCTTAGTGAACTTACTATAGATAGGTTGTTCTTGGGGTTGTAGATTATCCAATGAAGGGAATTGCCTATGCATAGAATATGCTTAATCTTAACAAATCGAGTTAGAATGGTGGGTGAGCGTGTGATGTCCACTCGAAGTACTGGGTGATGAATACTTTGGAAAATTGGTGTAATTCACCACTGGTTACACTATCACTTCATCATGTTACCTTTTTCCATGCTATTCAAATATTTCCATACACATAGAACATAGATGAGTGTATGGTAAAGTTCTAGTTATGTGAGACACAACACCAACTCAGAGTTGGCTATTATTTTGAGGTTTCCGAACGAAACTCTTTGTCAAAGAGTAGGGCCATCTTACCATATGTGGTAGATGTGCATGGTAACGCAGTTAGTCTGTGGATGGCGGAAAAGCGCTTGAGTGATGCTTCTCCTCTTAGTTGGCAAGTCAAGATTTGAAAGGGGATTTCCTGGATCATTTGTATTTCTAGTGCCAATGGAGCTCAAATGAGCTAGGTATGTATCTTGCATCTATTTCTTTGAAAGATGGAAAATGTATTTTGTATCTAGATTATGAAATCATTTCTTTGGAAATATTGTAACATTGTGTTGAATTAAATGAGAAAGATGAATTATTGCTATATCACAATGTAATGCAATGGAAGTTTGGAATAGTGTTTATTTCAAATGTACATGATATCTTTGTTTTAAATAGAAAAATTTTATTGCTATGTGATGGCATTGAGATTAATTTCACTTGTGGTTAAAACATTGAAAATTATTTGGAGTAGAACAATGTGCATGTTACAAAAATGATCAATAGTTGATAAACAAAATAAGCATTTAGTTCTATCAATGAAAAATTCAAACTTGTTGCATTTTGTTTAACTTGTAAAGTGTTGATTTCATTGTAAAGAAATATAAAAATAAATATTGGATGTTTGTTCATTAATAATAACTAATTTGTGCATCTTTATTATTTAAATTTCATTCAAAACAAAGAGAGAAATGAATGCATAGTGTTGTAATTTTCATTAAGTTCATCATTGCAATGTAAATAGTCTCCTTTTCACATGCATGCAACTTGAAAAAATTAGAAAAATATAAAAAACAAATACATTTGTTACAACATTTAGTAGTATTTAAATTTAATTTGTCTTTGTTGGCAATACAAGAGCAGACAACTGAGAGGGGGGAGGTGAATCAGTTGTCACACAAATTCAAAACTTATTCAATTATTAACCTTATTCTTTGATCTAATTATTAACCATGAAAACATAAATCATCACACATCAAAAACACACATAACACCAACATTTTTTTACGTGGAAACCCTCTTAGGGGAAAAACCACGGTGGAGGTCAGCCCACAAGATTATACCCTGTTAAAAGTATAATGAAAATGAAATATGGGAAATGCACATGCATTCAGGCACACTGCCTAGAGCTCACTGCTAAATTACAAAGGAAGACACAATGTCTTACAAAGAGATTCGGATTAAATCCACCTAGATTTTGAACTTCAAAAATAGCATCTGCTAATGCCTGATTACAATTCCAATTAAGCACATGAATAATTCTTCACTCTTCTTCACACTTCTTCACAATTCTTCACACTTTGTTCTGCCTTCAAATGATTTAGAACATTATTCACACACACACACATTTGGTATACCTTTCACACACTTGAATTCGAATAAACAATCGCTTATATATATCTGCAACATGCAATTTCATCACTAAAAGTCGACCACAAAGAAATAATAAAATGAATATAAACTATCAGCCCAAAAAATTTAATATTATCAATGTGAATCAACCAAGGTCGGCCAAAACTTAGTGAGGACCCAAATCAACCTCTCCAGCATGAAGACACTTCAATTAATTTCTCCTCGAAAATCCATAACACACTACAAACACTATGTCAGCCAAGAACAAGAAAAACATGAACACGCAAGAGAAAATCGCCAACCACGATCACAACGATCGATGCGGATGTGCAATAAAGATAGAGAATGATCTAGAAACATCCACAAGCATCACGAACCACAAGAGAAGCATTTGCAACAACTAAACTAGCTGAAATAGCCTCATCTTTAATCAGGAACACCAACTGAAGAAATAGAAAAACTGTTTGAATGGAAATATTCATAACTCGATCAAATCTTCATGCGGATCTCTAAAACTCGCGTGGATAAACTAGATACACTCAGCAACAAACCCTTTAGTCCACAACCTTTGATCAAAAATGTATAGAAATAACCACCATACTGAACTTCACTTCACCACTGACAACCTAGAACTCATTTATTACAACTTTCTCAATATCCTCGACATATACAGCTTCAAATACATTTATGCTAATAGTTTTGACATCAATGACAACCACATATCATCAACACAACTACAACATCCAATAATCTCCCCCTTTGGCATTGATGGCAACACATGATGTGAAAAACACCATCAATGCAACTAACTCCTGCTTAGGTTTTCATTGATCTTCTCAACATTTTCACATAATCTTTCTCCCCATAAGGCTCTTATCCTCAAATAATCACCAGATTTTCACATCACTCTTCTCCCCCTTTGACATCAATGACAAATTTCTCTAAGCTCTAAACCACATATCTAAATTTTTGAACATCTAACTACTCCCCCTGAGTAGCAGCCACCACAACATCAATCTGAATTAAGATATGACTGTGAAATGCATAGATGGATGCACAAATTGCATTGCATCCTAGTTCTGATTAGGAGGGGTAATGACCCCTAACTTCCCTCTAAGATACTCAAAAGTATCCTTAAGCAACGACTTGGTAAAGATGTTTGCAATCTTTCTCGTAGTCTAGACACCTTTGTTCTTATCACCTATAATCTGATTTTCTAAATTATTCAATCTTACATACTATTGTGCCCTCAACACACATGCCCTTTTTGGAACAGGGATCCTCTCTTTCCTTTGCTTTCCGGGTCATTTTTGACATTTCCTCATTTTGCATTCCCCCCTATTTGGTGTCCCAAATGGTCAACGGTCCTCAAAGTGTCATGTCAGGTTGACCATGTTTTTCCCCTTAGCAAAATTTTCTAAATCTTGTGCCTTTGTGGGGATCCCTTGGTAGTTTGCTTCTATTGGCATCCTTCGAACCTTCCAGGTCCGCCCTCGTGAGTTTCCCTTTGGTATTTATTGTTCCAAATGGCCGAAGGACCTCATCCTTCTGTATCTTCGACCCTGTTGCTTCATTCTCCATTTCCTCGTGTCTTTAGTGGCTAAGTCAAAACGAGCATCTTTGAGACCCGTCAGGCCCGGCCTGTTGAAATGCTCCTCCCGGACCTCTGTTTCCCTTTCGCCGTTTCTAACGGTTGTCCTTCAATGGCTTCCCGCCACTCAGGGTCTGACATCCTCAATGCCGCCTTATCACCAGTAAACATTTTAAACAGCTATCTACCAACGACCTTTCGACCTCCGAGTTCCAAACCCCTCACTGTCGTCTTCAAATCCACCAACTCTTTGGTCGTTGTACAAGCATTTATTGAAGGAATTTAATGCTCTTGAAATCTATAAATAGGCCAATTTGACCTATCATTTTCATATGTCAGGTTAGCTAGAGCAATCACAGTGATCTAGAGCCTTCGTCTCCTACCACCCTTGAGCCCGTAGCCATCCTTCGCCTCTTCTTTGCAGATTCAGCAACTTCATTCACCAAGTTCTTGCGATAAGTTGGTCGTCCGCCCTCTCGTTATGATTTTTGGTGATTCTTTGTTAAAGTAATGGATGAAAAGGGATAAAAATGCATTCATTTGATAGAGGAAAATAAGGTTTAGAAAACCCATATGATAAAATTTTAAGAAAACCATCAAATCACCCTTGAATCAACTCTGGAACTTCACTGCCCCGGTGTCGTTCTTCACACAGAGCGCTAGCGCCCTTCAGGCTGAGAGTCCCCTTTGCCGCCAATAAAGTATCAAACTGAAAACAACCTGAAAACGACGAAGATGCCTTCTCGAGTCCGCGATCCCAAAGCGCTCTTACAGGTTTTCCATTTCAACTTAGCGAAAATTGAGCTCCCTACTTCCGTCCATGCTTTCCAGGCCCGCTCCCTTGGGATTATGTCCCCGGGACACCATCCATCTTCCGTCATTTCTAAATGGAATCTTGGTTCTATCTGCCTAATCCCCAGAATCCTCCCTTCAGTTTGTTTCCTGAGTTAGAAGATGAAACTCCCACATCCATAGCACTTTCCGGGTCCCGGTCCGCGAACTTCCGTCCACGGACTTCCATTGTAACATTGTCATTTCACATGACTATCACATGGCTGCATTTCACCCTCCAAGTCCCAAATTCCCTAATGTCACGTGAATAAAACAATAAAGCCTAAGTTTCCCAGCCTTCATCGGATCCACTCCGCTGGACTTCCGCCATCGGGACTCCGTACCGACTCAACCGTTGCAAAAATAAAATCAAGCCCATCCTTCCGACCTCTGAGGCCCGATACCACAATTTTCGATAAAACTCACAATGAAGAAAATATGGAAGTGAAGTTTAAATCCAGGTCCGGTCCACCAGGTTTCTCCCATTGGACTTCCGTTCACTGCTCGTTTCAAAACAACAATCCTCGAGTGGCTTCTCGTCTCCTTTGGCCCGAACACTTAAATGATCAAAGAGTATTGCCAACCGTCTTTCAAGCTCATGGGTCCCATGTTTTGGAACTCCATTCCCGAAATTCCATTTCACCAAAGCCGTTTCAAACAGCAAACTCTAGGCGGTTTCCCTCCTCTTGACTCTGAATGCCCCAATGATGATCTAGATGCCTTCCAATCTGGAAACAAACTTTGACCCACATGTTCAAATTGGACCCTCTCCTCCATGGACTTTTCAAATCATCTAAATTAGAAGGTGGAAGACATCATGCAGATTGCCCTGCCCTGTTCACCCTTTAAAACAACATTCTGGTGAGGGAAGCCCAACCCTTGGGACCCGGATCGTCCAAAGTCCCTTCAGTAAACTACTAATGACCATTTAGAATAAAGTTGCATCATCCAATCTAACACCATTTGCAGGGATTTGGCTAACCTTTTGTGTTTGCATGCTTGATTATGCTCACCTTGCCTTTATTTGCAAAATATATGGAATTAGGTGCAGGACCCTCGGGGGCAGTTGCAGAGAAAGACAAAGGGAAGAAAACAGGAAAAGCTCCTCATGCAAAGGAAGATAAAGACCAAATGAAATACCAGTTCCAAGGGGAACCATTGCAATCTAAGGTCACCACTAATTGGAAGGTCTCTAACACCAACATAGGGCATGTGGAAATTGATGAATTTATGTAAAGGGTTAGAATCAGCCCTAAGATAGAAAATGCAAGATTGATCAGAGGAAGTGGAATAGCTAAAGCTGCAGGCTTCCCTCCCACTCTCGTCGCCCCGGAACTAGTAATGGCTTGCACGGAAGCATACCAACTAGAAACCAGGAAAATAGTGGACAAGGATGGAAACGTGTTACCTGACATGTCGAGCAGGGCGATAACAAAGACCTTTCATATCCCTACCTTCAGGGAGATAGAATTTCCAACCATCAGCGAGTGCACAGCAATGTGGGACAAGGACCCCATTAAATGTAACAGGCTTATAAATCAGCATTGCCTCAAGGAGAAGAGGGGAAGGGCTGCAAAATTTCCTCAGGAGCTTTTCTATAGTGACTTCCATGAAGAATACCATGATCTAGTAACCCTGCTAAGCAAAGCAATGGGCCTTCCCACTGCTACGTACTTTCAAGAATGGATGGTCTACTTTGTTGAACAGATTCTCTACGAAAAAGAGGATGATGCCACGAAGACCACATTTTACTAGGGAGGGATAATAAGCGATTTCTTTCATGATAAATTCATGCACGTCAAGAAGAACTAGAAGTTTTACATGACATCCTACCTGGTCTATTCACTGGTCGAACAGAGGAAATAGAGTGGCTTGTGCAGAGCTCCAAATAAAGAACAAGGCAAGGAGCTGAAATTCTATGAAATGTACCCTCAGTTGCAGTAAAGGAACTACAAGAAGAACTACTACAAGGTTAATGATGTTTTCATAGGTCATATCATCAGATTGATTGGGGGTGACTTTGAGAGGCGAGTCTCCCACAGTGCTAACACCTTCCTAAAACAATATGCTTTCTTTTTCATTCAATACCTGAAGTTTACATACATCTGTGCTCAAGGATTCTCAAAAAGACCAAACAAGTTGCCCTGGTATCCCAATGACTGAATAATATTGCTAGAGTTTTCTCAACAGTTGTGACATGTGCACACCCTCTTGAGCAGCAAACATCTAGCAGGTGTTTCCTATACCGTTTGTTTCAGCCAGGGGATGTATGAGCTCCATACCTCCCAATGTGCAGGTAATTCAAAAAAGGAGTTGGTCGAGTACCATTTCAGACATCACACCGCTCGTCCATGGATGGATCCTTATGGACATATAAGGAAGGCACTTGGACCCGAGTATACACATTTGCACAATGTTCAGGATTTCTAGGCAAACTACCAAGATGAAAAAGAGGTGCAGATGAGGCATTATATACGGATGACCGCATACTTTGCAAAGAGGGTAAATCTATTCCCAGTGCTCGATCAAGTGGAAGAAGATGAGAGCACCATCATGGATCCTCAATACAATGTAGTTGCTAGCCTACCACTTCCATTGTTAGATTGGGACGAGCAAGAGGTCAATGACCTCGACATTATAACCAAGCTCGTCGAGGCTCACATGAAAGAATGGTTTAATGGGAAAGTTTCTCGATTGAAGCAACAAGGGTCATCCTGACTTATGAGGGGCTCGAAAGTGAGCCTAATTTAACAGATGATGAAGTGGCTACAACCTCAAAAGGAGAAACCTCAAAATTCCCTCCACTCACACAGTCAAGGAAAAGAAAGGAGACTAAGAAGTAGCAACCTAATCCTAAGGTATATGCAAGAAAGGCCTTGAAAGGTGAGCCTTCCAAGAGACATAAGAAATCGAGAAGCATCACTAAAATTCCTATTATACAATAGGATCCACTCCATGAGGGAGAAGATATGGAGGTTCACCAACCTAAGTCCCCATCGGCCACCTCCATTGTTACTTCTCACTCACTAACTTCTCAAGCCATGGTGGCTAGCTCACCACCTGTGGTGGACATTTCGGTCCACCTTGTTGCTTCTCTAACAACTGGACCCATTGTGGTGGTTGATTCTTCTTCGGCCACTACCTCTCCACTTTCTTCTGCTTCCATGTCACAAACCACATCCTTAACCATAGAAACGATGCCTATATTGACGCTCTCCCTTCCAAAAGCATTCTCATGGCATTTGCAGAATGTCCCCTCTGAGATTTCTGAAGTGTTGTTGAATCCAGCCATCTAAGCTGCCCTGGCACAGGTTCTTGCTAGTGTTTGTGTTTCAAAGCCTCCAACTGAACCACCCGAGATGAAAACCACAATGGAAATATCTGAGGAATGGGAATGACAAGAAAGAGAAGCCACAAAGGAATTGGAGGAAGAAGTGGATGGCTACCATGAACATCCAGAACATCAGCATCTAAAAATTGATGAGGTAGTCCATGAGCGAGAGGAGATAGATTCTTCTGAGAGCGATGAAGAAGGAGGTGCCGATACTGAAATTGTACAAACATTTGATGCTGATTTTGAGGAAGAGTTGGCCTGGAAACTAAAAGATTTTGGGGAGGAAATGGAAAGACCGCCTTCTGAAGAAGGGCCAAAAGATGACAAAGTGGAAGAAAACACTGAGCTTCCAGCTAGTAAACAGGAAGAAGGCCCCAAGCACGATGAAGAGATGCCTCTCTCAGAAGGGCAAGAAGAACAAGAAAAGGAAGAACATAATGATGTGTTGTCTCCATGTGAGGAAGAAGAGGATAAAGAAGAGGACAAGCCTGAAGAAGAGACTAAAACCTACAATGATCCAGAGATTGAGCAGCCCGAAGGGCATGAGCATGAAGATGAAAAGGAAGAAAGAGATACTGAAAGGGAGGACGGCCCTACTGAACACCTTCCCACTAAATCCCCCATCAAATGCACGGTGTTCATCTAGGACTTCGATGAAGAAAAAGAAGATACAGGGGTAGAGAAAGAGGCTCCCAAGGATAAGGAGATTGAAATTAGGAAGGATACAGAGGAGGGTAATCAAGAATCACCTAAAGAAAAATCCTCAATGCCCGACTGGCTAGAAAAGCAATTGGAGAGGAAAACTCCTACCCCAAAGGATCCAAGAACAAGATTGGAGGCCATATTGGCCCAAGCTCAAATCAAGACTAAAAAGGAGAAAAAGCCTAAAATTAGATCAAAGGCGACAATGGATGCCTTTGGATCCAGAACAATGCAAGTAGCTACGCCAGTGGTGGGAGAAGAAGGAATCAGCTACAATGTCTCCACCATCAGCTTGGGAACTGCTTCAAGGGAGAAAAAGGTGGATCATCTTTAGGATTTTGTAGCCACAGTGGTGCTCTTGATCCAACAAGATAAGATCTCCAAGGATGAGCTCAAGGCACAAGTGGCTGATCTAACAGCCTATATCCAACAGTGGTCATTAGCAGAGGAACTACCTACCATGTCTTCGACTCCGCCATAGTTGTTGTCCAAATAACAAATAGATAAGCTCGAGAAAAGAAAGAACTTAGATAGGACCACGAAAAACTAGTTCCACCAAATATTGTATGTTGGAAACATGGGCATTAGTCGTGTTGCTAGGACAGCAAACAAGTTCTTGGATGTACAAAATTTTCTTGAGGGCACAAGGAAACTCTGCACTGACTTCCCAAGGAGGTATGAGTCTACTTACCCGAAGATTGAGGCTATCCTCAAACTGTCGAGCGAGACTTGGGAAAAGGAGCTTGCATTCAAGAGGGATGATCATTGGCTAATGGATGTGTGGAAGTGGGATTTTGAAAACCGAAAAGATAGGTTGGAGCAAGTGCTTGACAAGGTGGATCCTGATATCGATTGAGCCACGGATGTTTGGGTGGATTGTAGTCGATATCTAAAGCTAATGACAGGGTATGATATGCCTATCATGCAAATTGATCCAAAAAAGATAAAGCCTCATTTCCAGAAGAAGATGGAGGAAGGGATGTCAGGCGAGAACACTACCGACTTCATGATTTTTTTCACTCAAGCCTTTGCCCAATTTGAGTTGTTCAAGGACCACACTGCCAAATACGATAAAGACTGGGAAAAGCTCACCAACAAATCCAAGGAGTGGAGTTACCAAATGCCACGATCCAAAATTTTGGAGGTTGACAAGCTCTAACCGCTGATTTTGAAGTCCATGGAGTATGCTACTTTGAAGAAGCAGTAGGGAAACCCTATTATTGATCAAGAATTCCTGACAGAATAGCTGCAGCAAAGGCAATTAGCAAAAAGATAGAATGCTACAGTGTTGCCACTAGAAAACAAAATAGGGATAAATACAAGAATGTATTTTAAAATGTAATATATTTGGGGGGTAGGTAGAACCCTAGTTTGTAGTGAATCTTAGCCACATAATGCAAGTTAATCTTGGCCATTCATTCTACTTTTTGGAAACTATAAATAGGGGGTCTCCTCATTTTCAAGAGAGAGTTGAGTTGTTGTAATGACATGCTGCTGAAATTATAATAGAAATACATTGACTTTGGTGGATTTCTGAGTTTATTTGCATGTTTCATGATTCATCTCCCATAGTTAGATGATTTAGTTAGATTTACTTTGTTGTTTCAGTTGGTTTTATACTGCTTTGATAGATTTAGTAAATGTTGCTTTGTGGTTGTGAATATTTTTGTTGTGTTGATGACTTTCTTGTCCATACTTTTTGTTATTTACTGTTGGAAGATGGTTGTGTAAAGTTAGTATGGACTTAAATCGAAAGTTGCTCCAAACTTTTTTCTTTATTCATGCATGTTTCTGGTGAATGAACAGTAGAACATTTGCAGTCCTTAGAAGCTAGCACAAATCTCATGATACTGTGAGTTTTTTGGTTAAGTGAGATTATGTTTTAAGGAAGTTGTCCACAATAAACCTCCATGATCACTATTCATAGTTAGTTTCATATCCAAGAACCTCTCTTGTCCCCTACTCTTTTTCCTTTCCTTTTAATAAGTAACCTATGCTAAGGTTCATTGCACATTGTAAAGTTAAATCTTAAGATAAAACAGGAGTTCAAAATTGTTGTTCGAACCTACATCAAATTGCACTTCAACTTCCCACCTCAAGAACTCCATTCCAAGCTTCACTTTGCATCCAGCTACGTAAGTCTACCCTATGATTACTAGCAAAATCACATCAAATATCAACTAAGGAAGTCATGACCTGACACCTGAGAGACCTTAGGGTGATTTTCAGCAACTTGTTGGAGATTTCCTTTCAAGAGAGGTAGTGCATTTATGTACTACCTGTGTTGAGAAAGTGTGTAAAACACTGCATCAATAGAACTGGCGCTAGAGAGAAGGCCTTATGAAGCTAGATCGAATTGGATCATTCTCCCCTGAAATATTTCAAAAAATTTTAAGGCCTACGCCAAATAAAAGGGAACTCCAAGAGTTGCAGACCCCCACAAGGGCTAGGAAAACTAAGGGAGAGGACGTAGCCTCTTCCTCTTCCTCCATCCCATCTACTTCCCTTCTACCTTCACCTTCCGCCACCTTTCATCCATCCTCCACTCAGCCGCTCTAAACTACCTTCAGACCTCATCCTTCCGGCAGTTGGGGAGTGACCTCTTCCCTTGCCCTCCAAGTTTGGGGTGCAGTCCCAATGGTCGTTGCCCCAATGCAACCCCAAGTTATTATTCTGCAACAACAAATACAGCCTTTGCTTCCCTTCATGGCTTGGCTAGGGAACAACCCTTCTCCATCGCATTTCAATGCTTACCATGGTATGCCAAAGAAGCCAAAGGGATTTCGCATGAAGTTCAACCATTGGGATCCGCAAAGGACAACTGGAGAACATATCAAGATCTTCCAAGTGACATTGAAGGATATGCAGATTGATCAGGAAGACGTAGCATGTCGACTTTTCCCTTACTCCTTGGGGGAAGAAGCCTTCTACGGGTACATCAACTTACCAACGGGATCCATCACGTCTTGGGATTTATTAATGACTGCTTTTCTACAGAAATATAAGATTCCCATCAGCCCTTCAGAGTTCTACTAGAAGTTTATAGTTGTTCGTAGAGAAGTCAATGAGCCAATAGGATCCTTCAACGATTGATTCCATTGGGCATACACGAGGTTGCAAACTCCTTATGCGCTTAATGATGTTGTCGTTCTACCTGTATACTATAATGCCCTAGACAATCTCACCGCAATGTTTGTGAAAAGAATGAATCAACCACCTTCCAGACTAGTAGACGCTTATGTCGAAGTTGTTAAGGCCAGCACAAACTTGGGGAAAAATATTTTTGGCCCGCCGCCTTCTTTGGGGTAGGTTGCTCATCCTATGCAGATTCAAGGGCTCAACCAGGCGCTCCAGCACCATACCCCTCTTATGAATCATGTGTCGTAGTTACCTATAGTCTCTCATCCAGGGTAGTCCATGAATCAGGTGCCTCCCGTGCCTCACTACTTGCAGCCTCAGCAACAGTAGACTTACCATCAGGTTCCCCAATAGTAGCAGGCATATCCTCAGCAGCCTCAAACACCATTGCACCTACAAGGACCAGAATTCCCTCCAGCACATCAAAATCAACTGGCAGCCCCGCCCATTTTTCTCCAAAACCCAACACCGCAGCCAAGTAACATGGAAAAGGATCAACTTGATGAGTTAACATAAATGATCAAGAAAATGTCCATGGGGATGAAACACTTGAGAAATCAGAACAGCCAGTTGCAAGCTTCTCAACATAGCATTCAGGCCAAGCTCAGTTGGGACAACTAGGATAATCATGAGGTGGGTCTGTCCTCATCAGCGCCAAACTATGAAAGAGGTTAGAATTCTAGCCAAATGTTTGAAAGGAGGCCAACCCAAAGACAAAACAGGATGTGGAATACAAGGCCCAACAATAGGGTTGTTCCTACCCTGTTGGACCAACTTGCTAGCACAAAAAAGAAAACTAGTGGTGTATATCTTGCTAAAGCAGCTCTTTCTGTATAGTGTCAGATTCACAAGACTAGCAAACACTCTAAGTTGGATTGTCTCGAGTTCCTTACAGCTGTAGAAATTTTCCAAGTTGAAGTTCAAAATGTTGTGGACAATGTTGGATGTCACAATATAGTCTCGTTTGAGCCTTATGACTCCTCCTGTCTCATGGTTAATTTGGCACCATTCCCACGGAGCGACAACAATGAGCCAAAGGTCAGGACTACTGTCACCAAGAATGAAGAAATACAAGAGGTAAGTAAAAAAGAAACCTTGTCTCAGCTTTTCGATTCAATAGACAATGGTCCAATAGATGAGGAAGAACCATACGTAGATGAGGTTCACATGTTCCACCAAAGAACGACCCCCTACTACCTTAGGAATAGACAGGAGGGTGGACCTTTCATGACTTCAACTCCACCGAATAATTTTAGTACCCCGCCTGATCCTAATGCCAACAATAATCTTGGTCTTCCTCACATACCCACTCAGTACTTTAATAAGGATAGACCACAAACTCGGCCACAAACCCAACCACAAAATCAGCCTCAAGGCCAATCCCAGAATCAATCAAGTCAGGTGCAATCTTAGTCCCCTAGCTCTGCTATAGGTAAATCTTTCAAAACCAAAATTCAACAAATGGGTGAATACGTAACAGAAGAGTTCAAGAAAGTCAAGATCAGCTTGTCTACCTTTGAATTGCTTAAGGTTCCTACAATTAGACACGCCTTCTTCAAAGTTATCAATGGAACCTCATCCTCTAAGGCAACACAGGAAATACCAACTAAGAGGGTGTCTTTCGAAGACCCTTCAAGGGAAACCATTATACAACAAATCCACGACAAGAAGGAAGATCCACCTCAAAACCAATCGACAAGTAAGCAACCTACAAAGGAATTAGATCAAAATAATAGGAAAAGCCTAAGGGATCGGCCCTCTAGAAAAACTAAAGACAAGCCTAGTGATAAGAACAAAGCTCAAGTAGCTCAAGTGGACACGCCTATGGGCCTCAAGGAAAGTTGGAAAAACCACCCTTTCTCACCACCATCCAAATTTTTGGGGAGAATTTGCATAATTGTCTGATTGACTCCGGAGCATCTGTCAATGTTATGCCCCTAGTTGTATGCAAAGCCCTTGGGATTACTCCCACACCTTCAAAGAAAAAGGTAACTTAGTTGGAAAAAATAGAAGTTAACATTGTGGGAGAAATGAATCAAATCCCCCTATAGATTGCAGTAGACCCAAGGGTACAACAGGTTATTGACATCCAAGTTGCAAATATTCTTAGCACATATGGGATCATCTTGGGAAGAGGCTTCACCCGTGCATTAAATGGATATGTTGCAACATATTTTTCTCACATGTGGCTACCATGGAAAGGATTACCAAATTAGATCCATATAGATCGGGAGCCATGCATGAAATTCATGATCATGAAATACAACAATCTAAATGAGGTATTATTTGTTGAAACGGAGTTGGGGAATTATTGTCCCTTTGCTTATCAAGAAGAGGTAGAGATTTAAGAAGAAGGGATTGTTGTAGAGGTCCTACTGGTGCAATGTAGCCCTCCAATTGATTTAGCCCATACACCTCAGAGCACGGAAATGTTGGTAGAAGCTGATGAAGAGGAATACCCGGAAGATGGCACTTTTGGATTGTTGGATGGATTTCGAGAGTTTATGGAAAAGTGTGTACAAGATCAACTTAGCCTGGGTGCTCAAATGGATTTCAAGGACCTCTTGCTACCAAATTGGTGTAGAATTCACAACGCGGCCCACTCTGAGTTTGAATGTTGCCTTTTTCAAACAGCAATAGAGCATGTCAAAGGATCAACTGTCCCTCATAAGGAAATGCCAAAGGAAATGCCAACAGAACTGTCTACATCCAATCACACTAAATTAACACATTCCCCAAAGGCCACGAAGGAAACCACCCAGCCAAGAGGAAATGAAAGCCTGATTGGACCCAGTGTCAAGGAGCTTTCCAAGTTCTAGACACTTTGATTTGATGGATCTAAGTCGAAGCAAGGAGCTGGTGTCGGGTTTGAACTCATCAGCCCAACAGGTAAGACCTTTCTTGCTACCCATAGGTTGTATTTTTATTGTACTAACAACGTAGCCGATTATGAAGCTCTATTACATGGTCCTCTTATGGCCTTAAAGAAAAATTTCAAAATGCTGCAAGTTTTCGGGGATTTCAAACTTGTAGTCAAACAGGTTAGAAAATTATACTCCTGCCACAACAGAAGACTTGCTAACTACAGACATAGAGTCTGGGATCTTCTAAAAGGTTTGGGTGCTTTTAATATTCAGTTGATCCCACACTCTCAGAATCACATAGCTGATGCTTTGGCTCAAGTAGCCAGTACGCTACAGCCACTTTCCCTTTCAGGCCTTAAACAATTCACAGTTGAGTTGACATCCACTCCATTTGTTCTAGACAATGTCACTCACTTTCAAGTCTTCAATGATGATAAGCACATCCTTTAGTGCATCATGAGCTCTGATGTCTTTGCCACCCAAATACTAGATGAAATTGATCCAGAAGAAGCTAAATTAGACATAGAAGGAGTAATTAACCTCAAGACCAACACAATTCCTAGGGGTATGGTTCAGTTGGAGCGTATATTTGATTTAGATTAGATTAGACACCAAGACCAACAGGCCAAGAAGGAATCCATCAGCAATCAATGTGGTTTCCACAACCTCAGAACTGTCGAGGAAATCAAAAATGTCTTTACTGGAAAGGTATGTACCACAAAAGAAAAGAAAGGGATTGTTGATGCTCTTCAAAAATATCATGATGTGGTTGCATGGAGCTACAAAGACCTGAAAACTTATGATACTTCCATCATAACACACCATTCCCCTCAAACCTAATGTGAAACCCTTCCGACAGCGACAGTGCCCCATAAATGCATTACCGGAGATGATCATTTACAAAGAAGTGCAGCAGCTGCTTTCAAAAAGGATTATCTTTCTAGTTCAGCACTCAACATGATTGGAAAACTTGGTCCCAATTAGGAAAAAGAACGGTGAAATCAGATTGTGCGTGGAATTTGAACAGAGTCTCCAAAAAGGACAATTACCTGGTACCTTCGTTGGATGAAGTACTACAGATTGTTAATGGTCCATAGATGATGTCCTTCCTCGATGGCTATTCTAGGTACAATCAAGTGATGGTGTAGTATGAAGATCGCCATAAGACAGTATTCACTACCAAGTGGGGCACTTTTTCCTATAGACGAATGTCATTTAGGGTAATTAATGCAGGCACAACCTTCCAACATGCTATGGAAATTGCATTCAAAGATTTGATCAGAAAGTGCATAATCATCTACATGGATGATTTGATGGTGTTTACAAAGAAATAGAGTGATCATGTCTCTGATTTGTGCAAAGTATTCCAACGGTGCCGAGAGTTTGGAGTTTCCCTTAATCCTAAAAAATGCATCTTTAGAGTTACAGAAGGGAAGCTACTTGGGCACGTTATCTCAAAGTGAGGCATCTCAACTGATCCAAAGCACATCCAGTCCTTACTGAAAATCTAGCTACCAGGTAGCAAGAAAGAGCTCAAATATTTCTTTGGAAATATTAACTTTGTATGGAAGTTTATTACAAGCTTCGCCAAAATTGTCAAGCCGCTCAATGCCATGCTAAAGCAAGATGCCAAGATCGAGTGGACTCCCGAAGTGAAGCAATCCCTTGAATAAATTAAGCAAGCAATCGTCGAAGCACCCGTGTTGTTTAGTCCAGACTATTTGAATCCCTTCTGCGTTTATTTGTTTGCTTTAGAGCATTCATGTGCCAGCATTCTGACCCAGAAAGATGGTGAGGGGAACGAACATCCAATCACCTTCATGAGTGCCCATTTGAAGGATGTTGAGTTGTGTTACCACAATGTAGAAAAGAAAGCATATGCCCTTGTAAGGGGAGTGAAAAATTTCAGACATTACATCTTACACAATAAAGTGTTGGCCATAGTACCTGATCCAGGCGTGAAGACGCTGCTTATGCAGAATGAGTTGGGAGAACGAAGGGAAAAATGGGTCACATTGTTGCAAGAGTATGATATGGAGATCCAACCAATGAGATTGGTAAGAGGACAAGCACTTACCCAAACAATTATTGAGGCAGTAGCTGACGCAGGGCCCGAACTCACAATGCAGCAATACCAGCTTGAAGACGTTTCCCCAGGGGAGTGGTATGAAGACGTCACTTATTATTTGTTGAATCACAAGTGCCCGCCTCACTTATAGGGAGTTCAGAAACGTGCTCTTCGCTTGAAAAGTAGCAGTTACATGTTGCAAGGATCCATTTTATATAAGAGAAATCATGAAGGTATCTACTTTAGATGCTTGGCAAAGAAGAAGCAGATCGAGTACTGAAGGAATTTCATGACAAGTTCAGCATTGGTCATGGATTTGGACCTTCCACCGCACATTAGATATTAAGAGAAGGATATTATTGGCCAACGTTCTTCAAGGATGTTCATAGCCATGTTTTCTCATGTCACACATGCCAAATGGTAGCCACCAAGGAAAAGAATGTCGTTGTCCCGCTGCAACCTATTTTGGAGATGAGTCATTCGCACAATGGGGACTTAATTTCATTGGTATAGTTAGCCCTCCATCATTCGTAGGACATGGGTATATTCTAACCACTTCTGATTATTGCACTAGATGTACAAAGGCAATTGTCTATAGGCAATCCACAACTGAGGTAGTCACAAATTTTCTAGAAAGCTTTATTTTAAATCACTTTGGTTGTCCTTATGCATTAGTGTGTGACAATGGACCTGCATTTGCTTCATTAAAATTTTCTAGTTGGTCCTTTGATTATGTAATTTCCCTTAAGTTCTCATCTAACTATTACCCTCATGGAAATGGCCTGGAAGAATCCACAAACAAGAATTTGATAACTGTAATCAAAAAGCTACTTGATAAGAATCCCAAGGACTGGCATACCCAGCTTCGTTTCTCCTTATGGGAAGACCGCACTCGTCACAAGGTTGCCCTAGGTGATTCCCCATTCCATCTTGTTTACAGCTTAGAGCCTATCTTTTTGATCCACTTGAAAATTCCCACCCTTCAGTTTATCAATGACTTTTACGAAGGAGGAGATTGTAGAGAAGCTCAGTTAGCTGAGCTCTTTCACTTAGAAGAAGTACGAGACCGTGCAATAGAAAATTTCACCAAACACTAAGGCATAGTCAAATGTTGGTTCGATCAGCAAGCCAAGATTAAGGCCTTTAGAGTTGCATATCTGGTCCTATGTTGGGACAAGTCCCATGAAAAGAAAGGGGGACATAACAAATTCAACAAGCTTTGGCTTGGCCCCTTTCAAATAGCTGAAATTCTAGGAGACAATGCTTTCTGCTTAAAAAACCTTACTGGTGAGGATGCATTGTTACCTGTCAACGGGCAGCATTTGAAGCATTACTTCCAAGTTTGAGCTCATGTAGAGCTATTCCTGTAAATATTTGTATATAGGTTATGGTAGGTTACCTTTTGGTTTGTTCACGTTTCGTCGTTTTACATCCCTTCATTTTTCCCGTCTTTCGATTGTTTTGTGTTGATGAGGGATTCTTTGTTGCTATTGCGGTGGTTGTGCTCGTTCAACGAATGGTTCACTTTGTTGCCCCTCAATTTTCTTTGGCTAAACATTCATTCTCAACTATTGGTCCCTGATAGCTACATAGGAATGATTTCCTCAGTTGAACTCTGCTCTAAAACTTGACCCTTGGTTGAATATTTCTATATTCATCTCAAATCTTGCACACAACACATGTTAATTATTTCCAAAGTGTTGTGTAATAGCTGCTATGATAACTTTGTGAGTGAAAAATCTTAAGTCCTCTCCAATGACCACTGTGGTTCTCAAACCCATCGTAGGCTTCAGTGCTTACATGGTTGAGCAAAAGGATAAAGTGTGGAAAGAAATATCAAAAAGAAAGAAAGAAAAGAAAATTCTAAAATTAAGCAACCGTAAGTGTGTGTGAATAACTCTACCGGGGCTATGGACGCTTGGCTGGTAGTAGAGCAATATTCCTGGGACACAGTAACAACTCTGTCGGGGCTATGGATTCCTGGCTGGCAGCGGGGCAATGTCCAGGTTACTTTTGGTGTTGGGTATTTTATTTAGCATGCTTTGTTTGATTAGTCACTACTCGTCACAGTTCTTGAGGGAAGCAATGAATTCACTAAGAACACACACTTCTGAGATGTTTCGTAGGTTGACTCAACTAAGGACCTTTTTCTCCTAGTTCACTTTTGGAAGTCAACCCCTAGTCTATGAAACTAGAGATTTTGGGTTCTAAATGAATGCTTATCCTTAGAATGCTCGGGAGCATTCCCTAGCGAAGTTGCCATTTGTTGTACCCTCAGCACACATGCCTCATTCGAAACAGGGACCCTCTCTTTCCTTCACCTTTTCGGGTCATTTTTTGTGTCGCCTCATTTTATGTGCCCCCTATTTGGTGTCCCAAATGGTTAGCAATCGTCAAAGTGTCATGTCAGGTTGACCATGTTTTTCCCCCCCAGAGAAATTTTCCAAGTCTTATGCCTTTGTGGGGATCCCTTGGCAATTTTCTTTTGCTAGCGTCCTTCGAACCCTCTAGCTCTGCCCTCGCGGGTTTCCCTTTGGTATTTGTCATTTCCAAACAACCAAAGGACCTCATCCTTCCACGTCTTAGACCCCGTCGCTTCGTTCACCATTTCCCCGTGTCTACAGCGGCTAAGTCAAAATGAGCATCTTTGAGACACGTTAAGCTCAGCCTGTCGGAATACTCCTCCCAGACCTTCGTTTCCCTTTCGCCATTTCTAAGGACTGTCCTTCAACGGCTTCCCACCGCTCGGGGTCCAACATCCTCGACGCCGCCTTATCACCAGTAAACATTTTAAATGGCTATCTGCCAATGACCTTCTGACCTCTGGGTTTCGAACCCCTCACTGTCGTTTTCAAATCCACCAACTCTTTGGCAGCCGTATGAGCATTTATTGAGGGAATTTAATGCTCTTGAAATCTATAAATAGGCCAGTTTGACCTATCATTTTTATATGTCAGGTTAGCCAAAGAAATTACATTGATCCAGAGCCTTTGTCGCCCACCGCCCTCAAGCCCTCAGCCATCTTCCACCGTTTCTTTGTAGATTCAGCAACATCATTCACCAGGTTCTTGCGGTAAGTTGGCAATCCGCCCTCCCATTATGCTTTTTGGTGATTCTATGTTAAATTAATGGATGAAAACGGATAAAAATGCATTCATTCGATAGAGGAAAATGAAGTTTAGAAAACCCATATGATAAAATTTTAAGAAAACCATGAGATCACCCTTGAATCGACTCCAGAACTTCATTGCCCCGGTGTCATTTTTCACACAAATTACTAGTGCCCTTTGAGCCCGATACTCCCCTTTCCGCTAATAAAGCATCAAACTAAAAAAAAAACCTCAAAATGACGAAGATGCCTTCTCGGGTCTGCGATCTCAGAGCACTTACCAGTTCACCGTTTGGACTTAGCAAAAATTGAGCTCCCTACTTCCGTCCATGCTTTCCGGGCCCACTCCCTCGGAATTCCGTCCCCGAGATGCCATCCATCTTCCACCGTTTCTAAACGGCATCTTGGTTCTATATGCCCAATCCCCAGGATCCACCCTTTAGTCCACCACCTGAGTTACAAGATGAAACTCCCACATCCTTAGCGCTTTCTAAGTCCCGATCTGCAGACTTCTGTTGTAACATTGTCATTTCACATGGCTATTAGATGGCTTCTTTCTGCCCTCTGGGTCCTGAACGTCCCAATCCCATGTGAATAAAATGATAAAGCCTAAGTATCCCAGCCTTATTCGGATCCGCTCCGCCGGACTTCCACCATCGGGACTCTATCCTGACTCGGCCGTTGCAAAAAGAAAATCAGGCCCATCCTTCCGACCTCTGGGGCCCGGTACCTCAATTGTCGATAGAACTTACAATGAAGAAAATATGGAAGCGAAGTTTAAATCCAGTTCTGGTCTGCCAGGTTGCTCCCATCGGACTTCCGCTCACTAAGTTTGTCATTTCAAAACGGCAATCCTCGAGCGGCGTCCTGTCTCCTTTGGCCCGAACACTTAAACAATCAAGGAGTATTGTCGACCATCTTTCAAGCTCGTGGGTCCCATGTTTCGGAACTCTATTCCCAGAATGCCATTTCACCAAAGCCGTTTCAAACAGAAAACTCCATGCGGCTTTCCCTCCTCTTGACTCTAAATGCCCCGATGATGGTCTAGATGCCTTCCAATATGGAAATAAACTTTGACCCACATGTTCAAATTGGACCCTCTCCTCCATGAACTTTGCAAATCACCTAAATCTAGAGGAAAAAGAAATCATATGGATTGCCCTACCCTGTTCACCCTTCAAAACAGCATTTTGGCCAGGGAAGTCTGACCCCTGGGACCTGGACCGTCCAAAGTCCCTTCAGTAAACTGTTAATGACAGTTTAGAATAAAGTTGCATCATCCAATCTAACACCATTTGCATGGATTTGGCTAACCTTTTGTGTTTGCATGCTTGATTATGCTCACCTTTCCTTTGTTTGCAGAATATATGGAATCGGGTGTAGGACCCTCGAGGGTAGTTGCAGAGAAAGACAAAGGGAAGAAAACAGGCATAGCTCCTCGTGGAAAGGAAGATAAAGACCAAATGAAATACCAGTTCCAAAGGGAGCCATTGCAATCTAAGGTCACCACTGATTGGAAGGAGGTCTCTAACACCAACATAGGGCATGTGGACATTGATGAATTCATGCAAAGGGTCAGAATCAGCCCTAAGATAGAAAATGCAAGATTGATCAGAGGCAGTGGAATAGCTAAAGTTGCAGGCTTCCCTCCCACTCTCATCGCCCTAGAACTAGTAATGGCTTGCACAGAGGCATACCAACCAGAAACCAGGACAATAGTGGACAAGGATGGAAATGTATTAGCTGACATGTCGGGCAGGGCAATAACAAAGACCTTCCATATCCCTACCTTCGGGGAGATGGAATTTCCAACCATCAACGAGTGCAAATCAATGTGGGACAAGGACCCAATTAAATGTAACAAGCTTATAAATCAATATTGGCTCAAGGAGAAGAGGGGCAGCACTACAAAAGTTCCTCAGGAGCTTTTTTGCAGTGACTTCCATGAAGACTACCATGATCTAGTAACCCTGCTAAGCAAAGTAATGGACCTTCCTACTGCTACGTACTTTCAAGAATGGATGGTCTACTTTGTTGAACAGATTCTCCGCAGAAAAGAGGATGATGCCACGGAGACCACATTTTACTAGGGAGGGATAATAATCAATTGCTTTCCTGAGAAATTCATGAATGTCAAGAAGACCTCCAAGTTTTACATGACATCCTACTTGGTCTATTCACTGGCCGAATGGAGGCAATACAGTGGCTTGTTTAGAGCTCCAAATGAAGAACAAGGCAGGGAGCTGAAATTCTATGACAAGTACCCTCAGTTACAATATAGGAACTACAAGAAGGACTACATAGGCTTAACGACGCTTTCATAGGTCATATCATCAGATTGATTGGGGGTGACTTTGAGAGGTGAGTCTCCCACAATGCTAACACCTTCCTAAAACAATATACTTTCTTGTTCATTCAATACCCAAAGTTTACATACATCCGCGCTCAAGGCTTCTTAGAAAGACCAAACAAGTTGCCATGGTATACCAACGACTGGATAATATTGATAAAGCTTTATTGGCAGTTGCGACATATGCACACCCTCTTGAGCAACAAACATCTAGCAGGGGTTTCCTATCCCCTCTGTTTCGGCCAGGGGATGTATGAGCTCCATACCTCGCAATGTGCAAGTAATTCAGAAAAGGAGTTGGTCGAGTACCATCTCAGACTTCACACCGCTTGCCCACGGATGGATCCTTATGCACATATAAGGAAGGCAGTTGGACCCGAGTATGCACAATTGCACAGCGTCAGGATTTTTGGGAAAACTACCAAAATGACAAAGAGGTGCAGATGAGGCATTATATGTGGTTGACCACATACTTTGCAAAGAAGGTAAATCTATTCCCTATGCCCGATCAAGTGGAAGAAGATGAAAGCACCATCATGGATCCTCGATACAATGCAGTTGCTAGCCTGTCACTGCCATTGTTAGATTGGGACGAGAAATATGTTGATGACCTCAACATTATAACCAAGCTCGTCGAGGCTTGCACAAAAGAATGGGTTAATGGGAAAGTTTCCTGATTGAAGCAACAAGAGGTCGTACTGACTTATGAGGGACTCGAAAGTGAGCCTAATGTAACAGATGATGAATCATCTCTAGCCTCAACAAGAGAAACCTCGAAATCCCCTCCACTCACACGGTCAAGGAAAAGGAAGGAGACTGAGAAGTAGCAACCTAATCCTAAGCTATATGCAAGAAAGGCCTCAGAAGGTGAGCCTTCCAAGAGACATAAGAAATTGGTCAGCATCACTAAAATGTCTATTATACAAGAGGATCCACTCCATGAGGGAGAAGATATGGAGGTTAATCAACCTAAGTCCCCACCAACCGCCTCCACTATTGCTTCTCACTCGCTAACTTCTCAAGCCATGGTGGCTACCTCACCACCTGCGGTGGACATTACGTTCCACCTTGCCGCTTCTTCGCCAACTGAACCCATCGTGGTGGTTGATTCTTCTTCGGCCACTACCTCTCCAATTTTTTTGCTTCCATGTCACCGACCACATCCTTAGCCACAGCAACGATGCCTATACCGACGCTCTCCCTTATAGAAGCATTCTCACGGCATATGTAGAATGTCCCCTCTAATATTTTTGAAGTGTTATCGAATCCAACCATCCAAGCTACCCTGGCATAGGTTCTTGCTAGCGTTCCCATTTCAAAGCCTCCAACTGAACCACCCGGGATGAAAGCCACAATGCAAATATCTGAGGATTAGGACTGACAAGAAAGAGAAGCCACAAAAGCGTTGGAGGAAGAAGCAGATGGCTACCATGAGCATCCAAAACATCAGCATCTACAAATTGATGACGGAGTCCACGAGGGAGAGGAGATGGAGTCTTTTGAGAGCGATGAAGAAGGAGGTGTCGGTACTGAAATTGTACAAACATTTGATGTTGATTTTGAGGAAGAGTTGGCCCAGCAACTAAAAGATGTTGGGGAGGAAGTGAAAAGACCACCTTCTGAAGAAGGGCCAAAAGATGACAAAGTGGAAGAAAACATTGAGCTTCTAGGTGGTAAACAGGAAGAAGGCCCCAAGCACGATGAAGAAATTCCTCTCTCAGAAGGGCAGGAAGAACAAGAAAAGGAAGAACATAAAGATGTGTCGCCTCCACGTGAGGAAGAAGTGTATAAAGAAGAGGACAAGCTTGAAGAAGAGACTGAAACCTACAAGGATTCGGAGACTGAGCAGCCCAGAGGGCATGAGCATGAAGATGAAAAGGAAGAAAGAGATACTGAAAGGGAGGACGGCCCTACTGAACGCCTAACCACTAAATCCCCCATCAAACACATGGTGTTCATCTAGGACTCCGATGAGGAAAAAGAAGATACAGGGGCAGAGAAAGAGGCTCCCAAGGATAAGGAGATTGAAATTAGGAAAGATAGAGAGGAGGGTGATCAAGAATCACCTAAAGAAAAATCCTCAATGCGCAACTGGCTAGAAAAGCAATTGGATAGGAAAACTCCTACCCCAAAGGATCCAAGAACAAGATTGGAGGCCATATTGGCCCGAGCTCAAATCAACACTAAAAAGGAGAAAAAGCCTAAAATTAGATCAAAGTGACAACGGATGCCTCTGGATCCAGAATAGTGCAAGTAGCTACGCCAGTGGTGGGAGAAGAAGGAATCAGCTACAACGTCTCCACCATCAGCTTGGGAACTGCTTCAACGGAGAAAAAGGTGGATCATCTTCAGGAGTCTATAGCCATGGTTTTGCACTTGATCCAACAAGATAATATCTCCAAGGATGAGCTCAAGGCACAAGTGGTTGATCTGACAGCCTACATCCAGCAGTGGTCATCAGTAGAGGAACTTTGTACCACTTCTTCGGCTCCGCCACAATTGTTGTTCAAAGAACAAATAGACAAGCTCAAGAAAGGAAAGAACTTCGATAAGACCATGGAAAATTGGTTCTGGCAGATCTTGTATGTTGGAAACATGGGCATCAATCGTATTGCCAGGATAGCAAACAAGTTCTTGGATGTACAAAATTCTCTTGAGGGCACAAGGAAACTCTACACTGACTTCCTGAGGAGGTATGAGTCTACTTACCTGAAGATTGAGGCTATCCTCAAACTGTCGAGTGAGACTTGGGAAAAGGAGTTTGCATTCAAGAGGGACGATCATTGGCTAATGGATGTGTAGAAGCGGGATTTCAAAAACCGAAAAGATAGGTTGGATCAAGTTCTTGACAAGGTGGATCCTGTATATTGGGCCAAGGATGTTTGGGCGGATTGCAGTCAATATCTGAAGCTAATGACGAGATATGATATGCATGTCGTGCAAATTGATCTGGAAAAGATAAAGCCTCATTTCTAAAAGAAGATGGAGGAAGGGATGTCGGGCAAGATCACTACCGACTTCATGAGTTTTTCCACCCAAGCCTTCGCCCAATCTGAGTTGTTCAGGGACCACACTGCCAAATATGATGAAGACTGGGAAAAGCTCACTGACAGATCCAAGGAGTCGAGTTACCAAATGTTGCGATCCAAAAATTTGGAGGTTGACAAGCTCCAGCCGCTGATTTTGAAGTTCATGGAGTATGCTACTTTGAAGAAGCAGGAGGGAAACCCTATTATTGATGAAGAATTCTTGACAGAATAGTTGCAGCGAAGGCAATCAGCAAAAAGATAGAATGCTACAGTGTTGCCACTAGAAGACAAAATAGGGCTAAAGACAAGAATGTATTTTAAAATGTAATATATTTGGGGGGTAGGTAGAACCCTAGTTTGTAGTGAATCTTGGCCACACAATGCAAGTCAATCTTTGCCATTCATTCTATTTTTTGGACACTATAAATAGGGGGTCTCCTCTCATTTTCAAGAGAGAGTTGAGTTGTTGTAATGACATGCTGCTGAAATTATAATAGAAATACATTGACTTTGGTGGATTTCTGAGCTTTTTTGCATGTTTCATGATTCATCTCCCATAGTTAGATGATTTAGTCATATGTTGTTGTTTCAGTTGGTTTTAGACTGCTTTGATAAATTTAGTAAATGTTGTTATGTGGTTGTGAAGATTTCTGCTATGTTGATGACTTTCTTGTCCATACTTTTTGTTATTTACTGTTGGTAGATGGCTATGTAAAGTTAGTCTGGACTTAAATCGAAAGTTGCTCCAAACTTCTATCTTTATTCATGCATGTTTATGGTGAATGAATGGTAGAAAATTTGTAGTCCTTAGAAGTTAGCACAAATCTCATGATACTATGAGTTTTTTGGTTAAGTGAGATTTTGTTTTAAGGAAGTTGTCCACAATAAACCTCCACGATCACTACTCATAGTTAGTTTCATATCCAAGAACCTCTCTTCTCCACTGCTCTTTTTCATTTCCTTTTAATAAGTAACCTATGCTAAGGTTCATTGCACAGTGTAAAGTTAAATCTTAAGATAAAACAGGAGTTCATAATTATTTTTCGAACTTGCAGCAAACTACACTTCAACTTCCCACCTCAGGAACTCCATTCCAAGATTAACTTCGCATCCAGCTACGTAAGTCTGCCCTGTTATTACCAGAAAAATCACATCAAATATCAACTGAGGAATTCCATGCAAGTCATGACCTGATACCCGAGAGACCTTGGGGTGGTTTTCAGCAACTTGTTGTTGGAGATTTCCTTTCAAGAGAGGTAGTGCATTTATGTATTACCTGTGTTGAGAAAGTGTGCAAAATACTGCATCAACACATACCTCGAAGTCTTCTTAGGATTTTCTTCAACTTCAAGCTCTTCTGACCTTTCTTCTGCTCTTTCACCAGTTTCTCCTTCTTCATTTTCTTGATTTACCAGATTTATTTGCACTTGATTTGTAGTTTGAACTTGTTTTCCTTTGTTTGTACTATCATCTTGATCATCAATCATATCCACAGGTTCTGGATAGTGTACCAAAGTCTTCATCAACCTTAACATTTGCACTTTCAACCATTTTCTTCACTCTTTTATTGTAAAATCGGTAGGCCTTAATTTTAGTAGCATAACCCAAAAAGATACCTTCATCACTCCTAGCATCAAACTTTCCTATGTCTTCATCTCTCTTAATATAACATCTACTTCCAAATATCTTGAAGTATTTAACAATAGGATTTTGACCAGTCCATAGCTCAAAAGGGGTCTTACCAATATCACCTCTTATTTGTACCTGGTTGAGTGTGTACACAATAGTACTCATGGCTTCTCTCCAATAGATATGAGGAAAATTTCCTTCCAGCATCATAGTTCTAGCAGCATCTTCAATTGTTTTGTTCTTCCTTTCCACAACTCCATTTTGCTGAGGGGTCCGCGATGCAGATAATTGTCTCTTTATTCCATGTTCTTCACAAAAAGTATTAAATTCACTAGAAGTGAATTCACCACCTCTATCTGATCTCGGACATTTAATCTTCAAACTTGTCTCTGTCTCAACCATAGCTTTAAAGATCTTGAACTTTTCCAGTGCTTCAAATTTCTCCCTTAAGAAAGTAGCCCATACCATTCTAGAATAATCATCAATGAGTAACATGAAATACTTGTAACCTTGTAAACTTCTGACCTTAGAGGGACCAAACAGATCAGTATGCACAAGCTCTAACAATTCATTTGAACAATTATTTTTACTCTAAAATGAAATCCTAATTTGCTTTCCCAACTAACATTCCTTGCATATTACATTAGTAGGTTTCACCAACTTAGGTAGATCTCTCACAGCCTTAGTGGAACTTATCTTGACAATATTATCAAAGTTAACATGACACATCCTCCTATGCCATAACCAACTTTCATCAACTTGAGCAATCAAACAACTTTTACTAGCAGCACTCAAGTGAAAGATATTACCTTTTGTTTTTGTACCTGATGCAATTTCATTTCTGGAACTCAATATTCTGCACTTACCATCCTTGAACTGAAGATTGTATCCCTTATCAACCATTTGACCAACACTCAAAATATTATGCTTCAAGCCTTCTACATATAGAGTATCGTCAGTATTATGCTTACCATCAAGAGAAAGGCAACCTCTTCCACGGATCACACCAGCTGTATTATCACCAAATCTCACAACACCACCATCATACTTTTCCAAGCTTACAAACTTACTTTTGTCTCCTATCATATGATGTGAACATCCACTATCAATTACCCATTCATCTCTTTCTTCAACTCAAGCAGTTAGGGCTTTCTCCACATTTGTACAACCAACAGATTCAATAGATACAGGATTATTTTCCTTGATAGCAATAAATGCCCATTCATCATCACTTCTATTTCCTTTATCAGATTCATCATCTGTCACGCCTTCATCAACAGCATAGTAACACTTCTTCTGAAATCTAGGCTTGTTATGTCTTGGTTTAGCAGCTCCTTCCGAACACCTTGATGCAAAATGACCTATCTTATTGCAAGAAAAAAATTTAAGAGGTAATTTCCCTTCATACTTACCTTTTCCTCTCGATACTCTTTTGACAATAAGTGCTTCCAGCTCTTCTAGCTCTCTTTCTTCTTCTTCAATCTTTCTGATTTCATCTTCATACTTGAATGTCTTTCTAGATGAACTCTCACCCAGATCATATCTTTGTCTATCTCTTCCGGAAGTAGTAGCCTTAAATGAAAATTCTACCTTAGGAAGGGCATCACCAAATTTGCTCAATTCAAAAGCAGTCAGCTTACCAACCAATGTATCTTTGGTTATGTTTGTTACAATTCAGAGCTCTTCAATAGCACTAGCTTTGACTTTGTAAGAATCAGGCAGGGATCTAAGCACTTTAGCAACAATCTCATATTCATCTATCTTTCCACCAGCACATCTAATACCACACACAAGTTCATTCACTCTTTGCATGAAAGTATTAATGTTCTCATCACCACCCATTCTCAACCTTTCATATTTCCCTTTCAAACTCTGCAACTTAGCAATCTTCACATTAGCATCACCTTCATACAAGGTTTCCAACTTTTTCCAGATCTCATAAGCAGTCTTGAGATCTATAACATTTCTCATCTCAGAATCAGTCAAAGCACTCAACAAAGCTTCCTTAGCCAGGATAGTATACTCAGCATCTCTGATCTCAGCAGAAGCAGTAGGACCATTCTGTGGAATAATATACATATTACTTGTAATGCTCCAATAGGGTTCACCAATGCTTCTCAGATGGCACTCCATTCGAGTCTTCCACAAAGAATAATTTGTTCCATCAAATCTCGGACTATCCTTCTTGTAACTTGTCATCCCGGATCACCTTAAGTTGTTAAACTTCTTCCAAGGAACCTACTCTGATACCAATTGTTGGCAATACAAGGGTAGACAACTGAGAGGGGGGGTGAATCAACTGTCACAAAAATTCAAAACTTATTCAACTTATTAACCTTATTCTCTGATATGATTATTAACCATGAAAACATAAATCATCACACATCAGAAACACACATAACACCAAGATTTTTTACGTGGAAACCCTATTAGGGGAAAAACCATGGTGGAGGTCAATTCACAAGATTATACCCTGTTAAAAGTATAATGAAAATGAAATATGGGGAATGCACATGCATCCAGGCACACTGCCTAGAGTTCACTGCTCAATTACAAAGGAAGACACACTGTCTTACAAAGAGATTTGAATTAAAGCCATCTAGATTTTGAACTGAGAAAATAGCATCTGCTAATGCCTGATTACAGTTCCAATTAAGCACATGAACACTTCTTCACTCTTCTTCACTCTTCTTCACACTTCTTCACAATTATTCACACTCAATTCTGCTTTCGAATGATTTAGAACATTATTCACACACACACACATTCGACATACCTTTCACACACTTGAATTCGAATAAACAATCGCTTATATATATCCGCAATATGAAATTTCATCGCTACAAGTCGGCCACAAAGAAATAATAAAATGAATATAAACTGTCAACCCAAAACATTTAAGATTATCAATGCGAATCAACCAAGGCGGTCACAACTTAGTGAGGACCCAAATCAACATCTCTAGCACAAAGATGCTTCAATTAATTTCTCCTCAAAGATCCACAACATGCTACAAATACTATGTCGGTCAAGAGCAAGAAAAACATGAACACGCAAGAGAAAATCGCCAACCACGATCACAACAATCAATGCAAGTGTGCAACAAAAATAGAGCACGATCTAGAAACATCCACAAGCATCATGAACCACAAGAGAAGCATCTGCAACAACTAAACTAACTGAAATAGCCTCATCTTCAATCAAGAACACTAACTGAAGAAACAGAAAACCTATCTGAATGGAAATCTTCATAACTCGATCAAATCTTCATGCGGATCTCTGAAACTCGACGTGGATAAACTAGATACACTCAACAACAAACCCTTTAGTCCACAACCTCTAATCAACAACGTACAGAAATAACCACCATACTGAACTTCACTTCACCACTGACAACCTGGAACTCAGTTATTACAATTTTCTCAATATCCTCGACATATACAGCTTCAAATACATTTATGCTAATAGTGTTGACATCAATGACAACCACATATCATCAACACAACCACAACATCCAACAGTCTTAACATTCTAAACATTAAAAAAAAATGGTTAAGCTTCATTTGTTATCATAACATTGTTCATATTTAGTGTAGTTTAAAATCACTTGGATTCATTTTAGATTAATCTTATATTATTCATTTGTATTATGGTATTCCCACTTAGAATAGGCATAAACATTCATTATAGAACATTGAAAAGAAAACATTCATCTTGTAGAACTTTTGCATTTGAGATAAAGCAAGTTCTTAAACATTGATTACACATTCAGATTCAATAATCAAGCTATCAAACCCCAACAAACACAAACAATCGAAAACAATCAAAAATATTTGAACCAAAGGTTTGAGGAAATCTCTAGTCATGTTGCTCTCTCGAGTACACTTGACATATAATGTTTGTGTCCAAGGGTTAGAGAAGATTGGATAGAGGTCATCTTGAGATAGTTGAAAGAAAACTTGCCAACCTTTGAAGCAATTGAAGAACAACAAACCCAAACCATACAACAAGCTCAACAACAAAACAATTAGCAATAAGACATTGAATTAGCACTTGTGGAAGCTATAATTAGATAGAGGCTCTCTATCTCAATATCTTCCTCCAAAACACTTGTTGAGACCCTAATGTCATATGCATGTAAATCAACATCTCACAAACAGCCCCAAACATGCATACACTATAACTACTCAATGACCAAATATTTGTCTTCCATAGAGCAATCATTTGTCATGAAGAGGGTAGCTAACCTAATTTCCCACTATTACACGTTGTTGCCTCATGAACAAAATAGTAGTCAAATGTATTTGATCAATATCATCCAAGAGTGTGTTTACCATTGATAACACACAATTTTGGTGAGTTAGATATGGAGAACATCATCCTTCATAGAGAGTTGGTTATGTTTGAAGTCAAATCTTTAGATAGGAATCTTAAGTTGGAGTGGTTCCTAATCCCTTTCCTAAAATGTCATCACAACCTTTATAAATGCAAAATAGACAAAGCTCCACACTATTTCTGGTGACAAAGCTCAAAACTCAAATAAATAAACCATTACCATCTAAACCCATTGAGACCCTTCTCCACTCATCATAACCTTCCCTTATTTCTCCTGAAAAATAGTTTTAAATCAACTTTTCCTTGATATTTTCTCTATATATATCCACTATCCTTTTCCTTATTCATTAGGATGGTAGGCATAACTATAAAGTGAAGAGTGAATAGGGATAAAATTAAGTTGCACCCATTTGATGATGCTTCATGAGGTAACCTAGGTGTCTCCGAAGCTGGTTATATTATGAAAGATAACTGTGGTAACCTTATCTGAGCTATTTCCAAAAATTACAATCCGAAACAAACAATAATAGTGAAGCTGCAAGCTCTTCTAACTGGGCTTAAGCTGTGTGAGCCAAAACACATTGGTTGTTTTGACATAGAAAGGGACTTGATGATATGCATCAACGTTGTTTGAAGTAGAAGCGTCTCTAACTGGAAATTCTGGAGCACATTTCGCCGCTTCTCGACAGATTGGTTAGTTTCTTATTACAACATTGTTATTGAGAGGCGATTCAAGTAGTTAAATATATTATTGAACAGCCTGAGGACATACCATAGTTCGCAACCAAAATGCTTGGAGTAATATCAATCTGCACCGATAATTCTAATGTGGATTTGGAAGGACCACCATTAATTTAAAAGTTTCAATAGCAAGCTCTTTAGATTATGGATGCATGGGTGTTCCCTACTCGTGTAATCTAGTGAAATCACAATTTGGTGGTGGAGATATAGGTGCATCCCCTGTATACTGGAATAGAAATTGTCTCTCGCGTATGGGGATCCATAAATGATTAGCTCAACATCTCGAAGATATATGTTGGCAGAGTCTTCAATATGGAGTTTCCTCCACCATTTCTAGCACAACTAAAATATGGCACATATAGTGTCCCTCAAGAATTTTTATCTCTCTCAGCTCAATTGAACAGACCATTTTGCATAGGCTTGGATCATGTGAAGAATGCTTCTTAGTTGTGATTGGGACCAATGAATGTGATGAGGTTATTGGTCTCAAGCACAATCAACACTTCATTGAACTCTTCCTATCCAAAACAATCGACTTTCTGGGGGAAAGATCTTGGGAGAAGCTAGCGGCAACGAAGTACATACCAAAGACAAACAGAAGTGTGGTTGTCAAAGCCATGGACGAATCTTGCATAACACTAGAGGGGAATATGAGTCTAACAGGAAAGATGATGTTTCCTGTTAGACTCATATCATCATCTCCCCTGTTAGACTCGGTCATTTTTCAATAAGTTAGGCCTTCAAAAGGGAATTCAATGGGGTACCTCTGAGCCATCAAAAATTTCAAATCTTTCCTCCCCTACTAAAGGGGAAAGAAATAATTTTGTAATTATCACAAGTGCTAGAGTTATTCAATTGAGAAGTACAAGGTGCTCCGAAGTGAGAAAGAAGAGAAAACTCTCCTTGTAGAAGAGTAATAAGATAAAGTGGGAGATGTGGAGGATTTGCCTATAGTGAAAGTTGATAATCGTATAGCACCTCACCTTGCCCTTATTCTCCTGACTAAGAACTGCTCTGAATGCATATCAAGATTCTATCTTTATTGAGAGTAAATGGCTTTCTTGATCATTAAAAATAGAAACATAAAAATATGGTTAGTAAAACATTGATCATGTTATATGTATAGGAATATGATATTATAGTATATTTAGGTGGATAAAAATACTGACATGTATCACACATCTCTTAAGTTAGTTATATTGTGGCTTGTCGACAATTTATGTAATTAATTATATGCAATGAAGATTAGGTCTTCATTAGGATTACCCCTCCATTATGTTATGAGGAGGTCTATATAAAGGAGGTGATTATTATTGTAAGGATGTGTTGATTATGATATTATTTTTGGGGTCTCTTGGAGATATAGCGTAGAGTGGATTCTTCCATAAGAAATATTTTGTAGTGTTACCCTACGTCAAAAGCTTATTTTATTTCTACATTATTGGATATTAAAATATTTTGACCCACAAACATCTCGTTTGTTATTTGATTTATCTTCCACATTATATTATTTCCACTATTATATGTGTGGATCCTATTAGATCTCCATCTCCAACTCCTCACATATGATTATCCTCAACCATGCCATCTAGGTTTGGTTCAAGAAAATGGACCTCATAAACTAATTAAAAAGGTTTTTACGATCACCTTTTATATCCAACATTTCCAAGAAACAGTTGAATGTCATATAACACCATGGGATTACTCAAATATCCTTCTTGAACACCTATCCTAATATAATCAAAGCACAATTTATAATGGAAACTAAACACCTACAAGATACAAAAAGATGGTAAGGCGCCTTTTTCTTCAAGTGTTAAATCACATTTTATTTTAGGTCAAGCCTACTATAAAGTAGGTAAACTTATCATACTTGGCACTATATCATCTACCAAGCTAAGGATAATCAAAGTAAGTTGCTAACCCCCACCATGAGAATTTTGGTTAAGAATCACTCGAATGTTTTTTAAGAGCCAAAAGGGTTGTCTCCTCTCAAAATATATATCATTCTATCAATTTGATTCCAAGTCTTCCCTACCAAGTTCATCAACATATAAATTGAAAGTATAGAAACAAAAGAGAACCAAAAATTTTAGGAAGAAGGCAAGATATAGCCCAACACCTCTCTTTGTTGATCTCTAACCTTTATTATCCTTAAAAGGCGAAGGACAAATAGATCATGGTCATTGGCTACAAAGTTTTAAATAATTTTTTTGTAAATAATAGGCACCTCTTGCACAAGATCAATGGCATTCTTGATCATCTCAAGGGAGCCCAATAATTCACTAAGATGGATCAAAATTCATGCTATCATCAAGTATGAATGGATCTTATTGATTTTAGAAAACTACTTCCAAACTAAATCTAAGCTTTATAAATGGTTGGTAATGCCCTTCAAGATCAATAATGCTCATGTGACATTTATGTGGCTCATCAATGATATTTTCCTCCCTCAACTAGTATAATTTGTCATTTTGTATTACGATAATATTCATGTATAATAGGAATTTGGAGGATCGTATTCATCATATTCTTATTACCTTATATCTCCTCCAATAGCACAAGCTTCAAGCTAAGATGAAGAAGTGTTTTGGTCAGCATTTTATCAAACATGTGTTTTTTATCGATCAAAATAGGGTAAATGTAGACCTCAAAAAGGTGAAAGCTCTCAAAAATTGGCATGTACGTAACCGTACTACACATCTGAAGAGTTTCCTAAGTGCCATGAACTACTACAAAAAAATCATCAAGATTTTTTTATATATTGCTTGATCGCTTCACGAACAATCCAACCAAAAGAATTTTTCATGTGGTACAACAATAGATCAAGCCTTTCAACAACTTAAAGAAGCACTTTGATCATATCTAATACTAGTCCTTCCAAATATTTAGCAACCGTTTGAGATTGAAATAGATAATTGAAACTATGTAATAGGAGTTGTTCTTAAATAGAGAAGACACCTGCCAATAGCTAAGATCAATTACATCACTTATGATAAGGAGTTTTATGCCTCTATCCAACCTTAAAGCAATGGAGGCACTACATTCTTGGTAAGGAAACAATTCTTCATATCGATCATCAATCACTTTTGTTTGTTAATTCAAGTCCAAGATATTAGACCAACACCATTTGAAATGGACCTCATATATTTAATAGTTATACTCAATCATTAAATATAAAAAGGGCAACTACCAATAAATTTGTTGGTGTTAATCTAACCTTTAGCCAAAGTTTTCATATCCTAAATGTTGGATTTGTTTCATATGAGAATTGCAAATGTTTGTTTCTTCTTATGCATCTATTGGACCAGTTATACATGCTTTGCAACATTCTACTATCACCAACCAAACCCCTTTCTCAAACTATACCATTTGAAATAGTTGGTTATATAAGTTGGATCAATTGTGTGATCCTACCAATTATGTCTAATCGGTGCTAATAAAAGGCACATTCTTCTTCTTATGGGGGGATAATTTGTCACTACCAAAACTCTAGCATTTACAATGATATTTCTACTATCCCTCCATGAGGAATCAAGTGGAAGATTTCATTCAACAATGCTCTTGTTATAGCCAAGCTAACCTTGATAATAAAAAAACACATTTATATCAAACATTTTGTATTCCCTCTTGTCTATGGGAGTCTATCTCTATGGATTTGATCAATGAGTTGCATTCTACCTCCAAAAATCATGATCATATTTTTTTTGGTAATGTGTCGTTTTTTAAAAAATGGTCATCTTCATCACTTACAAGAAAAATATTGATGCTTCCAAGGCAACAAAAATGTTTTTTCAGTAATGTATGGTGTCATTTTGGTTTGCCTCTTTCCATTAATTTTGATTGTGATTCCATATTTTTGAGTCACTTTTGGAAGCTACTCTAGATGCTTTTGGAGTTTTAGCTTCAATATTCAATAGATTTCATTCACAAATAGATTGACAAATTGAAGTTAATCAAATTTTAGTTTATTCTCTCAAGATAGACTTTACTAAGAATAAATCATGGGGTAATTATCTTCATGTTTTGTAGCATAACAATAAAAGTCTACACGTGTCTATTGGCTATTCTCCTTTTGAGATATGTTATTGATATGAACTCTTGCTCCGTATGAGATTTTAGCTGCTCTTCCTCTAGCTTATTTATCAAACTAGTAAAAGGAATAGGACCTAGCTTCTCGTTTTATTCAAAACATGGCAAAGATTCATGCACAAGAATAGGAAGCTCTTCCTTACAACTTCCAAGTTGGAGATAAAGTCTAAATTTATATGGATAATCAAAGATTCAAGGATCAACACCATCATAAGCTGAAAGCTAATTGACATTGACCCTATACAATTAATTGACGAGTACAAGAGAATGCTTTAAAACTTGATCTCTCATTCTAGCTAGGCATTCATGGTGTCATTAATGTTATTCCATTGAAGTGCTATGAGCCATCTGACTTGAAAGAAGTTTATTTCTCATCCAAAGCATAACATTCCTAATTTTCAACTTCCTTTTGATGTTGGCACCATTCTTCTTGTTGAAACATGCATTAACAAGAGACAAACTACTACATAATTAGTTGATTGTAAGGGTACAATAACCCAAGCATATTGGGTCTCTTAGTCATGTTTTGAGCACATTTTCTCCTGGGACACTTTCCTCTAACCAGGGAAGAATCGATAAGGCTTTATCTCTAGACTAGAAATAATATTTGATTAGTTTGAAAAGTACTATATTATAATGTTCATTTATTTTACAACTTTCTTAGTTTGGAATCTTCCATGTGCCTACCGTCTACACACTTCTTGAAGCTTGAGGCTTCCTTGCTGGAGAAGCATATTTGTATTCCTTTATTGAAGAACATTTTGTATTTCTTTTGTAGAGGAAATCTCTCGTCTATTTTTTCTTGTGGGCTCATGTTACAAGTGATGCAGGCTTTGTAGCGTGAGTAATCCAACCAAAAGGAAGCTTGCGTTATGCCCACCATTACTTATGCCTACGAGGCCATGTGTGTGTAATTACATAAAATTTGACAGAGATTTGAATTCAGCAAAAACTGCAAATAAAATAAACTATATAAATACACAAAATGAATGTAATAAATAAGAAGCATAAGGACTGACTTTAGAGAACATATATGTCTATTTTGATCATTAAATGGTCCTGAATCAATATTTACATGTCTCTTTTCAATGACCCGACAATCAATTCATGCTGCATAGATCTAAATAGTTAAGAGAAAAACAAAATAAAATAATTAAATAAGGGTTTTATTCAGGGTTTTTCCTGGCTCTGCAGTGGCCGAATTTTCCTGTCAGGCTTCGGTACAAGCAAAAGTATCAATGGGAAGCTCGCCAAGTGAGTAACTCACAAGTTTTCCAGCCAACTCGGCTCTTGATTCATGGGCAAGTTACCTTAATGGAGCACTCACGAGTCTGGTGGGGTACTCACCAAGTTTACATCTATCATGCCAAAATAAATTGAACGATAAAAATCTAGAGTGCAAGTCCTAACCCAAAACCTAAAGAATATTTACTATATAAAAACACAGTAAATGGGCGTGCACTGTGATCTTTTTAATTTGAAAATGATATATGTTTAAATTATGGCATTTAGCGTAGTTTTATTTACTTTTCCAAGTTTTATTTGGAAATTTGGCCAGGGGTGTTGCTCCCTCCCAAACTATCTCTGCAATTCTAGTGACCTTAATCTTTCCCACAGAATTTTAATGAGGAAATTGCTGCAATAAAATTAGTTTTTTGAATCCAGCGATCCTTAAAAGATGAGATGTCAGTGCGTCCCAGGATTTAGGAAGAGCTAATAGTATGGATTTCTTCAATTCCTTTCCAAATGAAAAGTCAGTAGGAATTAACAATAATTACTTGGACAAAAACCTTGTGGGATATTTGTGGACTGGGGATTTCCATTCCTGGTTGTTGGTATATCAGTGAAATAATACAATTCCTTAATGTTCTTATCAGTAATCAGCATTGTCGTCATGTGATATAGGAAGTTTATCCTGTTGAACAATGCAAACAGTTCCTTTGAAATATACATGAAAGAATCCTCCTGTAACTGAAGTCTTGATAAGCCCACCTTTGATTATTTTCATCTTCAATGACCAAAAACAGTGCCTACTTAGAATCCACATCAAAGTCTGTGATTGTGAATTTACATGTATTCTTATTATGCTGAAACATTTATCTAATAATTTGACATTCGGAAAACCTATAGAAGATAAATACAAAAGTTCTTTTAGAACTCATTTTCATAATAGAAGAAACCTAGTCCTAGAGGGAATGAACTAAAAGCTCACAAATGTAAACTGGAGAAAATACTCTCAACTGCTTTGGAGAAAAATTAAGTAGCCTTGAAATAGTTAGATGAACAACTGTTAAACATATTCCCAATTAAGACTTAGCTTAGAACCGGCATGGGAGGAAAATGGTGGATAAGTAACGCATGCCATGTATCAAACATGAATCTTCAAAAGGGATGACTGTCCATGGAATGCTTGATTCCAAAACAACTGTTTTCTGGCATGGATTGGATTTAGGCAACCTTAGGTATTACTGTCTCAGGAGGCTGTGGTTGAGTCACAGGCTGTGGTTGAGTCACAGACCGAAGTAACTCCAATGAGAAAAGGAGTCCCAGAAAATGAGAGAGAATAGTATTTCCACAAGCCTGAAATGCAACACAAAAAACAATATTTGTCAGATCAATGAGAATACAATAACTGGCTACGAAAAAATCACATGCAATGTCTTACAGTCACATTCAAAGGCAAAACAGTTTTACGTTTTACAAGGTATTACAAATAGCATATATATTCAAAGCAATTAATATCACCTAAAGAAGTCTTTGTAACATTTTGGTGGCACAATGTATAGCAACACAACCTGAGAGTTCTGTCAAAAATAAATGTCGTGTATGGTTTACAACTTTACATATTAAAGAACTACGCCAGACAAAAGTACGAGACTATCATACACTTATCTTCAAAAGATAATGGTGTCTAGGATATCTATTCACAAGCTACGGTCTATTATTTATTCAGAGGCAGTCATTCATTATGTATGCATATTTTAGCCATTATAAGCCACATATATATTTACATCTTTTTGAGCACTATTATTGGCGCATTTTACATCTTATCAGCTCTTATTGGAGATTGAACATGATTAGTGATCTTATCAGCTATGTTTCAGCCACACTTGATAGGGTATCTAACACCCAGATTTATTTTTTTAAGTGCCTTCATTCCAAATTTCTAGTACTAGGGTTTAATTATTAATAATTTGCTATTTTATTTTTTATTTGAATTAGTCTGTAGTACTGGCTAGGGTTTTGTTTGAATTTTTTCAATTTTTCTTTGTTTTGCTAGTATTTATTTCCATTTTTCCAAAAATAAAATGGCATCTGCTAGTAGGAGAGGTGGCAGCAATCCGAAGAACCCTATTTGGAAACATGGGACAGCAGGTACAAAGCCAGGAATGGTAATTTGCAACTATTGTGGGTTGAGTATAATAGGAAGCATAAATTGTCTCAAATATCATCTTGTACAAATCACTTGCTGAGATGTCCTGGCATATACACAAGCATATCAAGAAGTTGAGTGAGAGCCAAAAGTTCTTCTCTTTGCATCTTATGATTAGAAGAAAGCAAAGAAAAAGAGGATGACAGAGGAATTGGCAAGTATGAGTTTTACAAGGTCAAAGGGAGATTTAGAGGGTACTCGATTCCACACTGAGCCCCACGTGAGTGTCCGCAATGACACTCCCTCTCTTGCTCTCTAATATTTAGCCCTAGAGTAGCTTGAGTAGCACCTAAACAGAAATTGTGATTTCCTTTCATGTTGTCGACTTCATTGTACCATTGTATTCAATGTATTCTCCGTGTCTTATGTGAGTGTATACCCTTCTCCCCATGTGTATTGTGTGTGTGTGTGATTGGACCTTGTGACTATCTCTAGCACAGTGGGATGAGCCTACGAGTATCACATGGTCGAGTGGTGTGGAACCACCATTGGGGACAGGAGGTTTGTGGATTGAGAGGCATCATGGTACCATGTCCTATCAAGTTTAATTAATGTAATCTGATTATTTCCTTTCAAGCAAATTGTAATATTGATGATAATGGACCTATCATTGAGATGGATGTAAAATTGATAATAGAGAAGAGTATTGGCTTATTTACATGTCTCAGTGTTGGTACCGAGCATGATTACTTTATGCTTTTCAATATTATAATGTGCAACAGCTAGATTGAACTTAGGAATATTTCAATTGGTGCTTAAAATGAATTTAGTAACCACATTTCACAGTTGGGCGGCTTGGTACTATTCCTAGCAGCCCTGTCTTGCTTAAAATTGGCCCAGACTAGCCTGAATGTGTCTAAGTCCAATGGGGTGACCTTGTACCCAGTGGGACAGCCTGATCTTCTGTGGGGTGGCCTAGTTTGGCAGGCTTCTAACTCCAAATTTTGCCTAACACTGTTGGGGCGGCCTGGCCCTGTGCTTGGGTGGCCTCATTTCCCATACAAAAAACAAAATGTAAACCCTCTAGCCAATGGTTTTCCAAGCCTAATGCCACTCATGAATATTTTTTCCTGTTGTGACCGTTTTGGTTGTCTAGACCTTCAAAACCTAGTCAAATTTTCTGAGTCTTCCACAGGGACACGTCCCCCCAAAAAACCCCACGTTTCCTAGAGGGGGATAGAGGGGGACATCTTGGAGACTTGGGGACTTGGGGGGGACGTCCCCCCACCAGCCCACCACCAGCACCACCATCTCACCACCAGTGTCGCTATCTCCAAGATGCTGCTAGGACTTTGAGGATGTTGGGGTGTCCTCAAGATGTCTAGGGGACTCCTAGTTGTCTCCAATATGTATAATTGATAATTCTTATACTGATACATCTTTTTATAACTATTTTTTCAAGTACTATATGTATTTCAGCACCCTGCTGCCCCCACACCACCATCCCCCCACTGTCCCCCCGCCGCCCCCAAACTTAGGCACCCCGTCCCCACGTCCCCAAAATGCGTCCCTTGATGTGCCCCCATCCCCGTCCCCGAAACCCTGTGGAACACTGAATTTTCTCTATCTTTGAACTTGATCTTTCCTCTAGGTTTTGAGGCCTCCTATAGGAAAACCATGTAAACAAAAGTTGTTCACCATGGTCCCGAGAATCTAGTAGTACCTTGATCTAGTTCTAAAGTGTCATCATTGAGGACTCATGTCATCTCCTGCATCGTTTTGTGTGCAATCTTCCGATAGAGCCTGGTTGTCAAACCTAGGGTTAGAGAGACTATCCTTCTAGTCTTGTGAAGACTAAGGAAGGTTGGAATCCTTCATGGTTAGTCTTATTAGTGTTCCCAACATTCCTAATAGGTCAGGGATGTGTGTGGTATTGGTCTTTCGCTTGTGCGACATCACGTTGCGACTAGACATCATGAGTTGCCTTAATGTTCTTAAGTGTATATATCTTGTTCTTCAAAAAAAAAATCTCGTGTATTTGAGTTAATGTTTTGTGGATTCCATGGCAAGGCATTACATGTCTTGCACCTACATTGGCATGACCTAGTCCTCAATCAGGCTACAAGCATCTTAATTTTCCATTTGAATTTTTCACATGCATGTTTTTGGTCATGTTCAAATGTGGGGTTAAATTTGGTAATTTGGGATTGCTTCTTCATCCCAAGTTGTCTCTCTCACATATTTGGTTTGAATTTTTCTCTCATGTTTGTTATTTCCTAACTGATATCTGGATATTCATGCGGATCGATGTAACACCTATCCATCTATATGTTGTTTGGTTTCATCCAGGTTTCTCATTCTTGTTCAGCTCTTCTCATGCTACCACCTTGGACCACCTGTTCCCCCTACTTTACTAGATGAACTAGAAGACAAATCATAGCTACCACTTCTATTGGATAAAAAAATTGGTACCTGTTTCTGCTAAAGGGAACATGCATGGGACTGAAGTGTTAAGCTTGGATCTGCTAGAAACATTTAATGCAAACCAAGTTCCTAGATTCACTCAATAGCACCATGAATGGCAAACAATTAAAAAGATGGAAGGAGTTCTTGGGCAAAAGCATGCTGGTCATGAGCTATCATTGAACAGATATTAGATCTTAATAGGAAAACCTTTTACACAGATACAGAATGTGGTTGAGTGTTCCCAAAACACTCCAGACAGAAATTTACTTGAAAATCCCCATACACGGATTTTTTATCTCTTCTAACAACTCTTCTTTTTCTGTTTAACAATAAATGATGTCTTATTTTTCAAGAATTTATTAATCATGAAAATTGAAGGTTAATGATCTAGCTGAGATCAATTGTGCATTTGAAATCATAGCAAGGCATAAGTTTTTTGAGTTGACCCCAAAAGAGGAAACTAATTACAATAGAAGAAAGTTATCAGAGAAAACAGATTCATCACATTAAAAAAAAATTAATATAATCTGAAGTTGAAAGCTATAGTTGCCAATAACTAGGCACTTAAATAATCAAACAGTGGGGAACTACATTAAGAATTTAAGACTCAAAAGGCACAAGCAACATCTGAATCAAAATTAGAAACTTCAAAAGTTTTGCATCTTTAAAAATAAAGCAAATACCTGCACCAAGAACACATCAAGAGCCAGAACCGGACTGTAACCTGGAGATATTCCTTGGTAGAACGGGTTAGCTGAAGAAGTTAGGGCCTTTGCCACTAAAACCCCTACAGTTGCTTGTATGCCAAGCACCGTTGCACCCATACCAAGAATGTTTATAATAATTCCATTTTTAAGGTTTCTCACCACATCAGCACGTATTGGAGCCTGTGAAACACATGTAGTAGATGAAGTCTCAAAACATATTAGTAAGTTCACAGAACAGTCTAGATGTATCAACAGTGATGTAACAAAATGCTCCTAAGTTAGGATTAAATAGGACATATCTAGACAAAAGATAAAACAAAAAAGAAAAATTCTCTAGATCTCAAGTCACCAATTTCGATTCAGCAACAGTGTGTATTTATTTTTTAGATACCTAAAAATGTGTAAAACAATAAGTGTTCAATTTCATGAGTTATAATATAACCACATTACCACAATAATCTTCTTTTTCAAGAATATGAAATAAAGGTGTGGATTTCAAACATAAAAAGTCGGTTTCTGTCATAAAATCAATCACTGTTCACACATATGGGAAAAAGGCCTTTTACTAAGAAGTGGGGAGAAGAACAGAATTCTAAATTAATCATAGAAAGCAAAATACTAAATAATTACTAAGTTACTCTGTTCCCTACATTAACTTTCATCCTTCCTGCATCTGTTACTTCATATTCATGAATATAATACTGAATCACCCAGATTTATGGTTACTCTGGTCTTACCCACCAGCATGAAAGATGCTTTCTCCAGACTATGTTGCTATAGGGTCAAAGAATGTTCAAGTATTAAATAGTTTACTATGGATGAGAGCATGAAGCGAATTCTCATTTTAAGTCACTTGTAGTAAGAAATACTGCATTACCTCAAATAATGTTACTCTGGTCTCCAAATTAGATTGTCCTTCCTGAGTCAGAAGTCCATTATTTAATATACATGAATCATGATGGATATTAGAATGATTTTACAAACTGATACAGAAAAAGGGCTAAAGTCAGATGAAGCCAAAGAGGAGCTGAAAACCTCAAATCTCGTCTCTCTAGTTCAAAGGATGTACTTATATATTAAAAAATGCACTGATTATACCACCTGCACTATTAAACACGGGAATATAAAAAACAGAGTTTACACATCTGTGGACAATGGCTGGAGAGGTCTCTCATGTTCAGTGGATGACACAGGGATGCAGACAAAAAAGATATAAAAAACAATAAATATTGCTTTTATACAGGAAAATTTCTCTTATGAAAAACAATACATTAATAAAATAAATTAAGCAATCACGGTGCCACATGTGACAATAACTGAATATTGTCATTGGTCAAGGACACAAAAAATTTCAAAATGGGTTGAAATTTTCTAAGTTTTATAAATTTATTTTGCAATTCCAAAGAGTTTTCTCTTCAGATCCGGGACTTGAATCCCCTACAGTTTTCAACTTTTTTCATATTTAAAACAAAAAGTGGGGATAGGCCATGAAGATTCTAATTTTGCTGATTATTTGTATATAAATTTTGTTTTAATCATCAAGGCAGGCCAGAATTGGAAATCTTTTATATCCAGAATCTTACTACCAAGGATTTAATGAAAACTGATCAAAAGTACGAAATCCATCAAAAAGGTAATTTTAGTTTTCAAATTTTGTTGCCATTTTTCACTAAACCATGGATGTCGGATGAATTAATAAGGCTCATTTATTCACATTTTAATCTGAATCAAAGAAATATATTTCTGAGTTTTATCCATTAGAGTGAGGTTATAAAATTTGTTTTCCTGTCACAAGCTAAACTGAACAATGACGATGGGCTGCAAAATTGAGCTGAAATTAAAACATCTACTGTTTCTGCAATATTGTGGGTATGTGTACCTGATGCCCAACAGAATGCCTTTTGTAAGTTCTGTGTTTTACTGGGAGTTAGAGATGGCCAGACATGCCCCAATGGATGTCTAGCCATTCCTCCATCCCCGAGATGCTGGGATGACAAATAAACCTCCACACACCACCTCAACATCCCTACACAGGGAAAATCTCCAAACCATCCCCTCTGCACTCCTGCACATTAAGGAGAGCTAGGGATGTTTCAAAGAATCTTCCCATTCCCAAAATGCAGGAAACACCACATACACATCCCTTGTGCAACACATTTATTAAAAGCTAGAATTTTATGTCCAGGTCCCATTGAAATAAATAAGATGATAATGTGTTCCCAAAGATGAAGGAGGAAAATAGGACTATAGTAATAGGAAATATTGGAAATAAGACTTCCCTAGAAGCCCCTTCTCAAGTTAAAAATTGACTGAGTGTTTCATAGTGATACTAGGCTAGCACGTTTTGGTGGGGATATAAGAAATATGCAAGGTCAGGCTCTGAAATGTTTCATCAAATTAATTGGGCAAGCCATCAATTATATTGGGGGCGTACTTACTATTAAGCAAAAATAACGGGGCACCCTTTCTTTGCCAATTACCAACCTTATGGTGAGGCCAATTCTAATTCTCAATTAATAAATGTAATCAGATTGGGTAAAATCTTCAACGCATTAAAATATGTTGTCACTTTTACCTTGTCCTCTGAGTCAATATCTTTTAAATGTCAACTAATCAGCCGATAGGCAAAACATAGACTAGCCAACATCACCTTATAATGGGCACCTATGCAGCTTTGAAAAGATTTGTTGAAGGAATAATATCAACAGATGCTTGCTTCAGACACTCTATTTAATATTTTTCCAAATCGAATTTAAAGATATATACAGCACATCATGCCTTTTTGGGGGCCTTTATGATACCCGTAAGACAAAGTGGATTAAGATTTTACATATCAAAGAGATAACTAAAATATTATCATTAATGGTTAGAGGAGTAGGATTGGGGATGGCCATTAGCAGCCACCCCACATCAATTCCTCAAGATGCTTTGGTGGGAAGTGAGGGGACGTGTTCATACAGATGTCCAGATGTTTGATAAAGACCATTGGATGGAATGTGCTTTTACAGCTTGAACTGGGTGCTCAATAGCATGTCCTCGCTTCTCAGCGCACATATCAATCTGGTGTTATGATTAGAATTCATGACATTGTACCATTGCCTATGCACTGTGTCTTGTCTTATTTGATCCCTACTTTTCCAGCTATGTTTGATGTGCAGAGTGTTGTAACAGTGGGCATATATCTGTTGCAGGATTTGCTTGAATAATATTCAGGCAAGCATTCCATTGTGAAGGATTTAATGAACAATCAGTGCAGTAGTCCACACAGCAGAACTTTATTTTACCAGCAATGTTGCAGAAGAGGAGGAAGGTTGTTATTCTCTAAGAGACGTGTAACAATGGTAATGGTAGGTAACAGACTGCAAAATGAATGCCTCAGGGCGTGTTGTAGTTGATTTTGACCTATGTAAGACTGCAGTATTCTCTCCAGACCCCATGCTGTCTTCCACATATTGCCATGCATATGACGTTATGAAAGCCTGTCACTTCAGTACGTCATGATCAGATATTGTCTTCTCATGCAGAAAAGCAGTGTTATCTAAGATAAGTAATGTCATCAACACAATCATAAAATTATTTCAAAAAAAGAATTGTAAATAAGACGGTTGGAAAGCTCGGTTATTTAATCAACCTTCAGGATGAACTAGATGATAAGGAAATACAGTGAGCATATCTAGAGGTGCCGTTACTGAGAATGAGAAAGCATGTCTGTGGGATGAACTATCTGTCTCTCTATGCCAGGTCTCTTCAAACATGGATGACATGGAGCAAAATTTTAAGGCTCTTCTGTGTAATACCCGTCATTGAAACCCTTTTAAGTTTTTTTGTAGACCTATCTAAAACACGATTATAATTTTGACACCCGTTTTGATCAGTCACATGTTATTTTATTAAATATTGGGTTGTATAACTAGACATATTGTGATACATTACCTATGACTTGGAACGTATTTATAAAAAACTTTTGATTTCAGCAAATTCTGGATGTCCACGGCATTTTGACTCAGCAGCCCTTAAAGTCTGAATTTTTTAAAAATAATTATATATTTGGAATCCTTTCTTTAAGAGTTTTTCAAAGAAAGAGTTTTGGGTAAATTTGTCTTGCACGATTAGATGAGTAATGTCAAACAGCTAGCTAGGACATTCTGATTAATCAGCTAATTATTATATATAATTGGAGAGACTTCAAAAAAAAGGAATTCTGAATTTTTGAAATGTAATTGAATTTGAATTCCTTTCTTGCGAAGGCCTTCCAATGATATATAATAATTCTAGTGTGGATAAATTTTAAGGTGTGATCTTCTATTGTTTTGTGCAGATTGCTAAGAGCAGTTCTGAAAGGGTAGAGCTTTCTGACCATGTAGCTGATATGCAACCCTTAAGCTTTGAAACTTTAAAAGGTGATTGTATATTTGGATTCCTCACATCAAGAGCTTTCCAATAATATATAATACTTGTGATATTGAATAAGTATTGAGGTATAAAATGGGGTTTAACTGTGCAGAAATTTGTCATTGCTAGTTGTGAGGGCTACCAATGGTTCATTGAGTGTAACTTTTGCACCTGATATCTGTTTTTTGCAAAAATAACAATTGTTTCATAGGCTTCAGGCTCTTTCATGTTGAACAGTGAGTTTTCTAAGAGCTTAGGTGTGTACGAGTTAAAGTTGTAAATTGGACCCTCTCCCAGAGATAGTGAGGACTCAGAGAATTCTAACCCACTCATAACTTTTGCATTTTGTACTTGTTTTGAGCAAGCAAGCAGTCAATTTCTAGGTTTTGCATGCCTGATTCATCAGTGGATGTCCAAAATCCGTAAGTGAACAGTGATGAATTCAATACCCACCTATGTGTCTTCTCGTGTATACCTATATGCCATTATAAACACACCTTGGGCATTTTCTAAGTGTATATGTGGTGTTAACTTGTTAAGCACAGTTGGTCTTAAAGAAAATTTTGGTTTGTATTTTGTCATGTATATTTAATTGGAGTTTTTAAATTGTAGCATGGGAAGGGTGCTGCATTTTAGAGATGATCTCTTGGATGTTAAGCTTGTATAATTTATAGATAATGTAGCTCAACTGATTGAAGAAGACAGCCCTACGATGCTGGTCTCGTGACTTTCTTTTCTATTCTCTATCTTATGCATGGCATGACCAAGGTTTTTAACTTACGTTTCTTTTGAGTGATTTTGTGGAAAATCTGGTGTTTGAATTATGATGACAAGGCTTCTTTCTGATTCCCTTATTTTTGTTAGTTCATCATAGTGGTCTAAATTGGCATCTCCAGAGCACTTGTGCAGTCCCTTTGGACATGAAGATTAAAAGATTCAGAGGAATACTCCCATAGACTTGTTGATAATTAAAATTCTTAGTTTGATAATGAACTGGAAGAAACTCTGTTTAAGTTTCTCAATAACACCAATCAGGGTTTACATAGCTCTTGGTTGTTTGCTAGAGAGTGAGGGGATGTAACCAAAATTAGGTGTTTCAATGGATATACAAAGAACATGTTAGTACAGTGTTCTCTGTATTTTTCTTTCCTACTTTAATATAATATCTTTCTCTTTTCTATCAAAACAAAACTGGCTATGACACTTTGACTAAATAAATTATCAAAACTAGCATAAAACTCACTATATACTCATCCATTCTACCCCACTATAAAAGTACTCGATTCCACTGCATGTTAACTGCTTTGAATAGAAGAGACGCAGATGTTGGAAAAGGAATGCTTCCAACAATCAAATGAAGAGAAAATAGCTCACTTATGCTGTAGCTTCTTACAATAGTCACCTGGGAAAATTAGATATATCTATATGGACTAGAAAATGGCGATATACAGATAGAAATGTTAAACAATAGCTAGAAATTGATATAATAAAAAATGCAACAATAGCTAGAAATCTATACCCGACATATCATAAAATATTGTATTAAAAGTTGAAAAGTGCTGAATGGTCATTGAGAAAGACTCCTCATTGAAAATGCTAAATAGAACCCAAAAAAGTTCACCAGCGACTATAATGGTAGCGGATTAGTCAGCTCTAGAGGGCAACAGATACCTTTTATAAGAGAGACCAAAAAAGAGATGATGACAAATCACAGAGGCATATCTCCATTATCAATTCTTGCATCAATGTCACCCAGCAAACAATTGCCAAATGTATTTAGAATTTAGATAATTTATCTTATGTATTTTAATGTCTTCATTATCTTCTTCAAGTTGCAATGGAAATGCCTTTCTTGGAAGGGATTCATTTTTTGGTAACAAAATCCTGCATTTCAATTTTAATATCTTCTGTCATCTTCTGGAAGTCATCATTTAATGGCATGACAAGAATAAGAAGGTATATTTAGTTCTACAGTTTGAACAACTGTTTTACAAACATTATACAAGTTTTCCTTAGAAGGGTCCAAATATAATCAGGAAAGCCTCCTCTTAATGGTGACAAATATCCCTTATATCAATGCCAATTTCAAAAAATAATAGTTGGCCAGACATTTTAGTATAAACTATAATGTCTTTTTCTACCAAAATACCCATAGAAGGACTGTAAGGTACCAAAAGATTTATGGGAACAAATAAATCAATAATGACCTTTGAAATGTTGCCTATGAAACCCAAATTACTTAACAACAAAAAAAAAAAGCACTGAAAAAGATTTATATCCTCATTTTGTAAAAGTATTTATCAAAGGGAAAAAAATGATAAACTGATTGTTACACAACCCCTTTTATATTTGAATCCAACCTTCGTAATCAGAAAGAGATCAATAATTAGTTTTCAACTCCCTGATCAAATGCATCCAATCAGAATTGGCAGATTGTGAAGAACTAGGTTCTCACTGCTAATGGAAGGTTAAAGGATTGATGACTTAACTGCCAAACATGGACAGAGAGATTGGATTCTGAGAATGTGACCAAAAAGAACAGGTTGCATAGAGGAAGGTGTGTGTAATGTAAAAGATGAAAAGAAGAACTATCAAAGAGAAATGATGGTAGTTACAAAAATGAGAGAAATCCAATTAAAGACAAAAATGGTAGAAACAGAGAACATGTTGAGAAGAACATGTTATGGTAGAAAAAAAGAACATGTTGAGAAGAAATTGCTTTGCCCGAGAATAAAAAGGATCAGTGGTCACAAAGGAAATCAAGAAACCCAACTCTGACAACAATGCTGCAACTTGAATGATTCCCAAAAAGCAGATTCAACGTGGACATAACTTTCAAAAGTACAATCAACAAATGAGACCATAAAAGTGTAATGAAAACCTATGGCCAACAGAAAAATTTGCAACAATGCCGATTCTTGGAGGAAAAAGGCCAAAGGACAGAAGAGAACAAGGATGAGATGAAAATCCCAAAGTCTCTGAGATGTACTTTCAATTTACAAGTCAAAAAGTCTGCGATTAATCTACCTATCATATTAAAATTACAAATTTACAACTACCTCAATATAAACTACAAAATGTCCCTAAGATTGAGAAAGATCTATGCTAAAATTTTGGCCATAAACTTCAACTAATACAAATCAAAATCATGAGTACAAAAGTGTATATCCTGATCACAAGCAAATGCTGTGGTTTAACAGTGCTTTGACAAGAAGCGGTATGGAATTATACAAAATATAATTCTTTCACCAAAGCAATTCAAATCTCCCAGAAGTCTACACAGTGTGATTAATTATGAGTAAGAACATATTAGTAGCTATATTTTCAGCAAAAGATGCAGTGATAATATAGCATTACAGCATGAATCTAGATAATTAGGTCAGTTGTTATCACTATTGTTGATTATGATAGTACCATTGTTGACCACTACTTGATTGTCTTGCTTGTGAATCATATTCTATAAATACTGTTGTAAATTATGATTCAGTTGAGTCTTGATTGAGGTATCTCTTGAATCATTATTTGGCTGAGATTCAGTTGAGGTTACCTATGGGCCTTACTTGGTCAAGGGCTCAAACAAGGTAACTAGTGGGTAATTGATTGATGGCTTGGCTAAGGTAAATCATAGGCTGTTGATTGATTTAAGGACTTGACAAATGTAACTCATGGGCCACCAATTTTTAAGGGTCGACTGAGGTAACTTATGGCCCATTGATTTGTTTGAGGCCCAATCGAAAGAACTAGGAGACCATTGATTGGTTGAGGGCTAGTCAAGGTAACTCTTTGAGCAATTGATTAATTGAGGTTTAAGTGAAGAAACTCGTGAGCCAAGTGAATCCTCAATCAGTAAAACTCATAGATATACCAAAATAGCTATTAAATCAAGTTCAAAACATAATATTTCACTTCTTAATGAATAATTTTTTTGACTAGAAGGAAAAGGTATAGTTGGTTGGAGACCCAAACTAATAATCCTTCACATTGAGGAACATCTACAAAGCATGCTCAATGATAGTTTTCCTCCACCCTAAACCTATTGAGTTGCAAATTCAACAGGTCTTAGTCCAGGCCATGGCCTTGTATTAGCAATAGCGTAGAAAATAGGAAGACATGTAAAAAAATTTATTCAAAGGGAAATGGATGATCAATGATCATTGAATGTATTCAATCACATATAAGCTAGGCCAAATCCAAGTACCGGTCCCCCTAAATGACAATTTGTATGAAAAATTACATCCAATCCTCGAAATCGTGGGCCTTCTCATTACCCTTTAACCTATGCAAGAGCACAATTATGTCGGAAATCTCATTTGCAAAATAAGGGCACTCTGCACACCTCAGTAAGTTCTTGAATTAATGACAGTGTTGGTGTTTCAATTCGCACCTCTGGAATGCGGATTAGAAATGGACAGCTATGCACAGATAAACTGCTCTTCGAATTAGGAGGGGAAGCTCCCTCTTTGCTGATGTTGCTTAAGAAAGTAAATTAAAACTAATTTGCCTATCTTTTTGTTCAGCTAAGAGCACAAGGTTATTAAACTCAAGTGTCGTAGCTAAGATTTTCTATTTTAGAAGTTCAACTACGACTAAGCCTACTCTAATGACGTTTCTAACTTCTCAAGTAAACGCAAAGCAAGAGAGTTAGAAATGAACAGTAAGAACCCCTGGGTTCTCCCTGATCTAGATTTGCAACTACTGGTTTGATGTTTTGAAGTTTTCTTAAAAAGTTTACCAGAAAATGCATAAAATTTACAGAACACAGAAATGCTAAAGCACAATTATATTATTATATCAAAGATCATACATATCATGAAATTACATTGAAAGCATTCATACCCGGCAACAATCTTCTGATCTTGAATGCTAATGAAACTCTCCTGTAAATCCGATGAAGCACAAGTATAACTCCTAAATGAAGCTCTCACAGGGAATAATATTAGCTAGTATTGCACAGCCTCAGAATTGCATAAACATTGAAGAGGGCACGTTCTTCAATGGCTGAAGATGACTGAAACCCTTGGTCTCCATGTCAAATCCCATGAACAATAAAAATGACAAAGTCAATTAATCATCAAGAATGAATTTTATTTGCTTTTGATGCTCAATATATCCTTCTCTCAATTAGGTCGATTTCCTCCATGAGATTATTTTAAATACATTTAACATGTATTTAAATGTTTGATACCCCATTTAATTACTTTCTCAACTTGGGCATACCATTTTAGCAAATATTATATCTCACTTTATTAATAATTTAAGTGGCTCACTTTTTTATAAAGCTAGAATATAACTTTCTAATATTCCCTTTTATTAATTAAATATGCTTAACCACTTAAACATTAATATCTCCCTCAATATTCAGTATTTTGGCGTGTCGTCTAAAGCTGGGCCAACACAGTATAACCCCCATGTGTCCAGGTGCCCTGACTAAAAATAGCATCATTGCCAGATTGACTTACTATAAATAGTAAGTCCCTCAAACTAAGCCAAACACTAATCTGCAAAGGCCTGGAACTGAACCCAATACTGAACTGAAGAAATGGAGTGACAACAACCTCCATTAAATGCCACTGAGACCCTCTACCCAAACATATTAGCCTACAAGGGTCCAAATAATAGGCTAACCCCATCAAACTCTGATGCCCACGAAAAATGGGGACATTACAATCCGCCCTCCCTAAAATTGCTTGTCCCCAAGCAATCTCCACTGCAAAGAAACTCCACTCCTCCGAAGGCTCAAAAGAAGAACTGTGAAATGTCCCACACATCTCTAACTGACTCTCATAGCACCATCATAAACACAACTGCGCAAGATATCCTTGGATCCCAAACCCAAAATGGAAGTTTGCCATGTCTAATACCCTCCGACTTCCTCTGCGCAAAACTAATCTCAACTTCACCATGCTGAAAATGGTGAAGTAAACCCATGGGACCCATCCAAATTGCAACACTAACTCTATCACCACCTAGATCCCAATATAATTTGTACACACATCCATCCGTACTGTGGAGATATGAACATCTGAAAGTGTTTGTATCACAACAACTATCTCCATCCTCTGCTAGACTCCCATGGATGTGTTGACTCTGCAAGTAATCCCCCACAAATGACGGACTCGGGTACTTGCAACTACTAATTCCATCTACTGAAGATGGTGAATACCCATCCCACAAAGGATGGTATAATCCCGGAGCCAATCCACATCGATGTATCATCAAGTCCTCCATGTGTGGATCAAAAGAAAAGTGATGAGCACTCATCACTATGTAGTTGCGATAGAACGCTCCAACCTCGGTCAATGGCTCATCACTAGCAATACTGGAATCAGGCAATTGATCACTCTGACTCTGAGACACAACAAGTTGGCATCCAAAATCAGCTGCATGGGATGAAGTATCAGATTTGCTTCCAGGAGAGGGAAACAAATCAGCATGAGAGCCATACTCCCAACTAGATGACACTCTATGAGTCCCCTATGAAGATGATGGAGTAGCGTTGTGTACTAACACACAACTCTCAGGAGAATCCACCACTGTGACACAAGAGCTATCATTAATCTGTTCTGCTTCATTTGTCATGGTACTGATCTCAAGAGAACCCGATGCATCAAGTGGTTCTCTACTGCTCTCAACCAAAGTACTCATGCCAACTGAGACTACTGCACCTATATCCGTGATAGATGTAACCACATCCTCACTACAACCCGTGGATATAAGATCCTCACCAACTACCACTGTATGTAACTGTATTGTATCTGCAGCTGGTGGAGACTGAGCCAAACTCAACTCCACGGAAAGCACCTCCAACCGTGACTGTGAGTCCTGAACAGCCAACTAGGCGCTCTGCAACGAGTCCATAGTCACCTCAAGCTCATGGGTGAGCTTATCAACCTCCTCCTCCTTCCCCTGCAAGGCATCATAACAAATTCCATCCCACCTGAGAAGGAAATCACGATCGGAAAGTAATAGCAAATAATTATTCTTCATTTTTCCAATCGCTTCACTAAGAGCGTGGAACTCTGCAAGGGAAAGGCCACAATCACCATGCTCATCTGTCATAGGAGTACTTCAACCAAAGGTAGCCAACATCTGACGAGCAACATCAAAATGCTCAATGGTTGTGGCAATCATGCTGTCATTAACCTTAAGCTGCCCAACCAAATGATGATGACTCAGAAACTGATCACTCCCATACAAACTGTCAGACTCAAAATCTGCACTATGATATGAAGTTGAATCTACACCACTCACCTAATGATCAGCAGCATCATGTGTGCTATCATCCATGCACACCTCAACATCTACGGTACTGCTGCTATGTACCTCAACGGATGGCTCAACTGGTAAGGTAGAAGTTGTTGATATGATAGTATCTTCACACACTTCCACTTCCAATGTAACTGCATCACCATCCAACTCATACCGCTGCAAGCTACGAGCTAATCTTCATTGTGAAAGCATAAGTTTCCGCTGGATATTGTTCAAGATGCTCTCTACAACTGGCTGCTCCCATTTCTTTGATTTTCCTTTTTGCTTGCTATAATCCACCTGATGCTCCATTTATTGCTCGAAGTCTAGATGATCTTTGACGTTATCTAGGAGTGCTCTATACTCCTCATAAGCAACCATTACCTCATCAACAAATTTAGAAGCCATAATCCTAAATTTTCTGAATTTTTACCTCCGGAGATTTCGTCAAACAGTTGTCTTGTTGACTACTGGTAATTGTTTCAGTTTGCTTTTCTCTTTGATTTGATGATGGAATGTATACAAATCACTCAACTAAACCTTTCCAATGAGAGTTTAAATGCCTTTCCAATGACTATGCAACTAATCAATGTACTGAAATGAAGTGCAATGTGTCTTTGTATATTCAAATGCATATAAGTGTCTGACAATTAACTTCTACAGCTAGTAGACAAATTGGCAAACAGTTGTCATGCAATTTCATTCGTACTGCAGCTCTTGATTACATTCTAATAACTTACAATGATAGAGAGCATTACAATCTTTAATCCTCCCATGCAAGATCACTATACTCACTCAATGACTTATCAGTCCAATCTGCTATGACCAAACTAGATGCCAGCAAATCATATACAATGCTAATGCAATCCCAAATGTAGATTAGTGCAATTACAATGCACTCAGCAAGCTACAGAATTTACCATTGCAGACTCCTATCAGAAGCTACACTATTACTGTTGTTGTTTGACAGCCATCGTTCTGTTTAAAAAGAAAATACAATGCAGATAAAATATAGAACCTAGAGCAGTTGACAATGAATAATGAACCAGGTAAGATGAAGAGATGGGAAGCCACAACGTATGATGCCCTTCTCCAGCTGCCACGATTTCACCTCAAGCCTCCAATGTTGTTGGCGGCATCTTACCCTGTTTGTCTTAATTGATTTGTTTTTATCTGCCTTTAGACTCGGTCTCCAGCGGCTATATGAGACTCCCAAATGAAACCAACTTCCTTAAATTTGTTGCGATTTCTTTGGCTCAGGTGACCTCTGTTTGTCTCTTCCGGAGTGCTCACTTTCAATATTACTGGCCTTTGCTTCTCAAGACCACGAATTTCCCTTGACAAGAGTCGCTTTACAATATATTAATATATCGGTCTTCCAACAGATAAAGACTCCTACAAGTAGACGACAATGTAATGGAAAGACTTCGATTCCACGATAGAGAGCTGCTCCCGACAGGTGAAGGAGGCAGCTAATTTTTCTTTAAAAAAATAATGAATGCACCTCCAAGAAAGGATGATCATCACCAAGCAGCAGCAGCCATGTTCCTATCTTCACACTTTGTTCCAGCCTCAACACGTCACCTAGGAGACCCACGATTTGACTATACACATACTTCTCAAATGATTTGACTATATACGTTGCAACAAATGATACCACTGTAAGAACCCCTGGTTCTCCCTAATCTAGATTTGCAATTGTTGGTTTGATGTTTTGAAGTTTTCTTGAAAAGTTTACCAGAAAATGCATAAAATTTACAGAACACAAAAATGTTGAAGCACAATTATATTATTATATCAGAGATCATACATATCATGAAATTACATTGAAAGCATTCATACCCGGCAACAATCTTCTGATCTTGAATGCTGATGAAACTCTCCTGTAAATCCGATGAAGCACAAGTAGAACTCCTGAATGAAGCTCTCACAGGCAATAATATCAGCTGGTATTGCACAACCTCAGAATTGCATAAACATTGAAGAGGGCACGTTCTCCAATGGCTAAAGATGACTGAAACCCTTGGTCTCCATGTCAAATCCCGTGAACACCAAAAATGAAAAAGTCAATTAATCATCAAGAATGAATTTTATTTGCTTTTGATGCTCAATATATCCTTCTCTCAATTAGGTCAATTTCCTCCATGAGATTATTTTAAATACATTTAAAATGTATTTAAATGTTTGATACCCCATTTAATTACTTTCTCAACTTGGGCGTACCATTTTAGCAAATATTATATCTCACTTTATTAATAATTTAAGTGGCTCACTTTTTTATAAAGTTAGAATATAACTTTCTAATATTCCCTTTTATTAATTAAATATACTTAACCACTTAAACATTAATATCTCCCTTAATATTCAGTATCTTGACATGTCGTCTGAAGCTGCAGTCAACACAGTATAACCCCCATGTGTCTAGGTGCCCTAACTAAAAATAGCATCACTGCCAGATTGACTTACTATAAATAATAAGTCCCTCAAACTAAGCCAAACACTAATCTGCAAAGGCCTGGAACTGAACCCAATACTAAACTGAAGAAATGGAGTGACAACAACCTCCATTAAATGCCACTGAGACCCTCTACCCAAACATATTAGCCTACAAGGGTCCAAGTAATAGGCTAACCCCATCAAACTCTGATGCTCACGAAAAAATGGGGACATTACAGTACAAGGAAGGATTTTCTGACAAAATACTTAAATAAACTTTTTTCCAACACACATCTACTTACATTCAATGCAAGCTGAAATAAAGATCATACAAGCATAACACAATGAGAGGAAATCTGAGACTTTATATCAAGGCAGCAAAGCAAGCACGAGACTTTATTTTCTCAAATTTCAGGAACAAAAGATTACACTTCTAGGATAGGATTGTAGCAAAATAGGCTTACAGTTTAGCCATCAAACCAGAATACATTGACACAAGACACATGCACTGAACAATAACTTGCAGCTAAAGAGGCATACAAGCTTGCTCTTTCACTAAGTGAACTGAAACTAAACAACAACTCGTAGGCAAAATAGGCTCAACAATTTGTTATCACAAGCATGGTTAAGAAAAAAAAAAATGGGCAAGGCTGCCCTTATTTATACACAAGCAGAGGAGTAGGGAACCCTAAAATCTCCTTGCTTTTACAACCAAGACTTGCCAACATGCAAGCTTTATTTCTAAAACTAAACAAAATAAACATCTAACCACCTATGAAAGCATAAAAACAGGGAAATACCAACTATTACAACTTGTTTTCTTTCTCTTCTACAAAGAGTGGATATGAATTGAGACAAGAATAGAAAGAAAGCTAGAAGAAAGCTTCTAGATGACTGTTGCTTTAAATCTAGTCCACATCCGCCAAAAAGCTGATTTATTTCTTGATTTTAAGTGGAGAGTGCTGCTGAAAATAGAATGTTGATCTGCCTTGAAAAAGCAATTTCTCCAAAAAAGTTGGGACCTGGGATTTGTAGAAAATCATGTCCCAGCGAAACCCAAATGCTCAGAAATTGAAAAAACTAAATCCATCCAAAAAAAGCTGTAATGTCCCCATTTTGGCCATACGCTCTTCATTTGGTTTTAAGCCTATTTCTGGAAATCCATAGGCTACTCAGATGTGCGAATTTAGGGTTTCCACTTTCATTAAGTCTTGATTCCAGATCAGTTATGCTTTCTGTTGGTTTTGAGGTAAACTTACTATTTTTGGCAGTGGCTATTTTTAGTAAGTCTAATTTTGGTAGTGGCATCATCAGCAGTTCAACTCAAGTCATCTTGTTATCCATCAGTTTCAGTTTGGCTTTGGGTTTCTTCTTGGGTTGAGTTTATACTTAGTCAAATTTCATGTTTCTCAGTTGTACCCCACGCCTAGGAGTAATAACTTCATGTTGTTTTAAAAGAGGGGCCATTAAGGGGGTCAATTGTGCATTTAATGATTTATTAAATGCTTTATTGTTACAAAGTGAAGTTGGACGCCTAAAGGAGGTTGAGTAATATTTTATTATTTCAAAAAGTAAAATGCAAAAAGGTGGCGTCCCTTTTCGAAGTTGAAGTGATTCAACTTCTTGGAATTTGAAGAGTTCTTGTTGCTTCATTTGCCAACTGAAGCTTATATATTGTTGTTGTTTGAAGAGCTGATTATGTTATGTTTTGGAAAGCAAAGTTATACTGCTGGTTTGAAATCCAGAATCCGGCTAAGGGAAAGCTTGGCAAATTTACTCCATTCTTCGGGCTTGAAACTATGGTTCCCTAGATGGTCTATTGGGGATGTGCTTCATGCAGAAGTGCATATTGAGCATCAAAGTGAAGAAATTCAGTGATGTTTTTAGTATCTTGTGTTGTTGATTTTCATACAGCTAAAGATGATTTTTGTATACAGCTCCTTGAATAAATTTTATTTCATTATGGATATTTGAGCTAACCATTTCTATGCTAAGGGCAATGCTATTTGCAGAAAATCAGAATTTATGATGAAGTATGAATTTTTCTAGGAAGGCCATACCTTTTTTGGGGTCGTACCATTAATGATCAGCTTGTATTGGGTTTCGAACTTACTGTTTGGTGATTGTTTGGCACCTACAAACTCATGGTTGTTGGTCGTCTATCCTTCTTGAATGCTACTCTAAGTTTTGATTTATATCAGTTCAAATTTTGGCTTGTAGTTTGGTGATTGAGAAGATTTAGAGTTGAAGAAATCATCCTTCAAACATTTGCATTGATTTTATCATTGTAACACTTGTAAATTGCAGATTTATTTCATTGTAAGGCTGTGAATTAGTAGTACTAATCCAGTCATTTTAATTGCTGCATTTACTTGTGAATTTTAATGCAAACACTTTAACCCCTGGATGGTTTACCGCCAATGTGGATAAAGAATATTCTAGAAGCTCATCTCTCTTATTTGCAGCTATTTTTATTCATTGTAAAGCTAGTTAGTAGTACTTACGGCTATTTCATTTTATTGCTGCAATTTATACTTGATTACACTCCCACAACTGAGTGGTTGAGTTTTAGAATAAACATCTTTCTTGTTTGTAAATTCCCCCCACAAAATAAGTGGTTGTGTGGACTGTTTTCCCCCCACGAAATAAGTGGAAGAGAGGATTTAATGGCTGGCTTGCCGCCTTAATAATGTAATAATCTCACCCACTAAATAAGTAGAGTATTCCCACTGCTTGTGGATGCCTGCATCAGCAGATGAATTGTACTTTCAGTTCAGTTTATACCTAATGATCCTTTGACCATATGCTATCACCTCGCCCACATTGGGATCTTGGTGAACATTCTTGGTTAGAGTTACTTTCCATGCTGATTTGCATTTGGAGCTAACGCTAATCAGTGGTTTGATGCTGGTTTGTGTGTCTAATTTTGGGGAAAAAAGTTAAGGGGAATATTTCAAAAGCAGCCAAAAGCAGTTTCTAGAAAAGGTAAAAATTTCTCAATGTTCAAGAGGATGAAAAGCTGGAGAGACCCATGTGATTAGAAACGGAAAAAACTGTGGTTGTTTTGAAAAAGCAACGCCCTAGAGGTTTGGAGCACGAAAAAGCGTTCCTCTTTGCTCATTGATCTCGAAACCACGAAGAACACCAAAAAAACATGTTTGGGTCTTCAAATCTTCGTTGACAAAAAAGGGAAAATCTTCTTGCTCTTGAGGCCAACCTGCAAAAAGTGAATCAATGGAAGGCAAAGATGTCTTAAATAAGTTGAGGTTTGAGAAAATTTGCTTTCTTTTTGCTTTAAAGCTTTCGAAACGTATCCTGAGCAGGTTTGTCGAATGTGAACACTGTTTGGAATGTTGGAGGATGAAATTTGAAAATTTGACTAAGGCATGGATTCTTGGGCGCCTCTCTGGGGCGCTTTTGCTTGGAAAACAACCAAATTTTCACCATTTTCAACTTTTGCTTGATTTTTAACCTCATTTTGATCCTTGATTCCAGGACACTCAGTGAATCCCATGATCTAGCAGAATGATCCATCGCGAAGCCTAAGCGAATCTAACGAAGTTTGCTTAGAGGCAACTTTTCATAAAAACTTCATCTGACCCCTCACAATGTCAGGCGCCCCTGGCTACCTGGGGCGCCCAACTCTTCCAGAGTTGGTCATTTTTATGTTCTTCAACTCTTATCACTGTTTTTTTTTTACCCTTCAAATGACTCTACAACTCTGGGAACTCAAGAGTTTGATTTTCTGGCTGACTACTCCGTTGCGTAGTTTCACTGAATCTGAGATGATTGTTCTGGAGATGCCAAACCCTAAAAACTGATTCTGAGCCTTCAAATGTTTGGGTGCCCCTGGCTAGCTAGGGCGCCCATGATCTTCAAAGATAGTCATTTTTTTCATAGTTTTCATCTTGTTGCTTGTTTTCTTATTTTCAGATGATTTTGCAATTCTGGATGATTTGGAGGTCCGACGAACTGATGGTTGGGCTCATTGGATAGCTCGGAGGATTCTGAAGGGGGTCTCCTGGGAATTATATTTCCTGAAAAGTTGATTTAGGGCTTCAAAAGCTTGGGCGCCTATCTCCTTTTGGGGCTTCCATCATTACCAGTGTTAGCCATTTCTTCACATTTTTCATCTCTTCATGTTTTCTTGATCTTTTGATGAATTCTCAATCATGGGAGTTAGACTGACCCGATTGACTGATTGTTAGATTTGTCGAATAGCTTGATGAATTCTGAGGAGGGTCTTCTAGAGATGATCTCTTCTGAAAACTGAATCTAGGGGGTCAAAAGCTTGGTCGCCCCAACTCCTTTAGAGTTAGTTTATTTTCTGTGATTTTCACCTTGCTTTTGACTTCTGATGTTTTTCATAGTTTTTACCCTTCTGGTCAATCGGTGATATCTGATGCTTGCCAACTCCGATGGACTTGTTGATGATTGTGTTGGAAAGCCTGATCAAGACTGGAGAAGACATGTTGGAGAATATGACTGCAAATTCATCCATTTAATGCCCCAAAAGCTTGGGCACCTATCTCCTTCTGGGGCGCCCAAGATCTCCATACTTAAGTCATTTTTCTTCAATTTTCAACTTTGAAGCTTGAGACCTCATGTTATGCTTTTTGTTCATTTTGAGTTTGTCAGCAGTTGACGAATCCGATGATCATGTCGAGATATTCACTACGAAGCTAGCAAAATTCTGAAGAGATTGAGCATATTTGCAAACCCTAACTACTAGATTTGGGCCTCCAAAACCCTAGGCGCCTATCTTCTTTTGGGGCACCCAAGTTCTCCAAACTTAGAATATTTTTTGATGATTTCATGATTTACATTCTACTTCTTGGTTGAGACATCTCCGTTTGATCTTCAATTCCAGATAACTGATTGATCGGATGACTACGCCAATGGACTCACTGTGGAGCTGAGAATATTCTAAGCAACATTGTCTGGGATGAGCAAACCCTAAATTCCTCATTTGACCTCCTGAAAGATTGGGCGGCTATCTCCTCCTAGGGCGCCCATGCTTGGCAGTGTTAGTTTTTGTAATTGTTGTTCTCTATGTAAGAACAAGTTTGCAAGCCTCTTTAGCTGCGAGTTCTTGTTCCATGCATGTGTTAGGATAATCTTTTGTTCCAAAAGTTTGAGAAATAAAATCATGAGCCTCCTTTGCCTTGGCATAACGTCTCAGATTTCCGTTATTGGTGTTATGCTTTTGTGATCTTAATTTCAACTTACATTGAAGTGTGTAGATGTATGTTGAGAAAGAGTTTATTGAAGCACTTTGTAGAGAATCAACCTTGTTCATTTCTAGTTTCTCGTGCTCTGCGTATTACTTGAGAAGTTAGAAACGTCTTTAGCTTAAGTTAGTCATAGTTGAAGTTCTTAATTAGAAAATCTCAGCTGCGGCATTTGTGTTTAATAAACCTTGTGTTCTAGCTGAATCAAAAAGATAGGCAACTTAGTTTTTAGTTTACTTTATTTCAACACCATCAGCAAGAGGGAGCTTCCCCTCCTAATTTGAAGAGCAGTTTCACTCTGCATAGTTGTCTGTTTCAAATACGCATTCCAGAGGTGCGAATTTAAATGCCAACACAATGATATGTTGATATTTGGTAATGATAAAGAAATGATTAGGAATTTGAAATCTCAGCTTTTTTTTACACTTTGATATGAAATACTTAGGGGCTACTAAGTACATCCTTGGGATGGAAACTAGACAAGATAGGGCTAACAAAAACTTTTGGGTTAGACAAAGAATATATGTAGTTTCTTTTGCAACATTTTAGCATGGCTGACAACAAACCAGTTAATGTTCCTATTTTTGTGAGAACCAAGCTTTTAATTGAGTAGTGTCCTATGACATCAAACCAAACATCGCCCAAGCAATAGGAGTCTTGACTCATTTCATGGCTAATCCTAGTAGGAATCATTGGATGCAAATGAAGAGGTACATGCAAAGGACTACAAATTTTTTTATTTGCTATCAAGATGTACTTCTAGTAAATTGCAGCTAACATGCAGGAGACCTATATGGGACTTGCAACCAACCTATAAAAGATCCACAATTCATTTGGAGAACAGTTGTGTTGGTGGTACCTGTAGAGGACCTATGGATGGCTTGTCGCACTCAATGAATATTCAAAGATATGTGGACTCAAATTGGGCAGGAGATGTTGACAACAAAAGGTCAACCAATGGCTATGTATTGGATGAGTATGTTGCAAGTTGTGGTCACTTTATCCACAAGAAAGGCAAAGTATACAGCAACTACTCATGCCTATAACAAGACCATTTGACTTCTGAGTGTTGATGTTATAGCAGCTTCAGGCTCATTCTTCCAACCACGTGTGAAGACATAAAATTGCATATAGCCTTCGGCCATTTATTTTATTGAGATAATTAAGTGAAGAGGCGCTTCACTTGGCAACATTATATTTTTCTCTTGGGCCGACCGACCTTGTAATTCGCAATTATTATTTGTAATTATAATTCTCTATTGTGGCCGACCTTGTAGATGAAGAGGTGCTACTTCTCTCTTATTGTGTATTTATACAAGGTCATTTCCCTTCATTCTATCATCAAGCAAGTTTGAATTACCTTCTCCATTCAAGTGCCAATTCCTTCTAGAGCAGATTGAGAATTTTCTCTTAGTGCAGATTTGAAGATCAAGGAAGAGCAGATTATTGTTTGTCATTGCATCTAGAGTTGATGTTGTATAAAGGCCTTGAGTGTGGCCTCATTATAAAGAGATTTGTTGCCATCTTTTATATATAAGAGAGATCTTTGTTGCTGGGTTTTTCTCCCTCAAGAGGAGGGTTTTCCCAGGGTATCTTCTGTGTTTATGTGTCTGATTTTGAGTTAAATTCTGCTTACATAATCTGCTTATTAAAAACTAACATGGTATTAGAGCGGGTATAAGAAGATCGTGATCAGATTTGTTCAAGCAGCATTATCCTCCATTCTTATTCTCATCCTAATTGCATCGAGCTTATTGTCAAGATGGTGAACGGGCTGAAGGTCAAAGATAGACTTGAAGGCGCTTCAAACTTCAGATCTTGGAAGTTTAGATTCATGCTAGCATTGGAAGAAAATGAGTTAGCAAAGTTCGTGGAGGGCAAAGTTCCCGAACCTTCCGATGAGAATGAGAAGCCTCAATGGAAGAGGAATGGCACTAAGGCGAAAAAGATGTTGGTTGATTTCGTGAAAGACCACATTGTGCCAATCATCTCCAAGTTGAAGTCAGCAAGGGAGATGTTCAAGACTTTGGAGGAGATGTATGAGATCAACAACACAAGTCGAGCTATTGCATTAAAGCAACAGCTTCATCATATCAAGATGGTGAAAGGAAAATCCGTCATCTCATACTTCATGAAGATCACTGAGTTGAGAGATCTGCTCTCTACTATTGGGCATGTTGTTGATAACAAGGATTTGACCATGTTGGCTCTTAATGGTCTTCATCTTGGGAATCATACATTCAAGGAATAAGTGCGAGATCAAAACTTCCTAAGTTTGATCGATTGAGAGCAGATTGTATTCAAGAAGAATCAAAGTTGGTTGCGAGAGGTATTGGTCAAAGCTCTACTAACGAAGACATTCATGTTCTTGCTGCTCAATCCTTGAAGAAGAAAGGGAAAGAAGGAAAGAAAGGATACTTCAAGAGGAATAGAGATAAAGGATCTGATGGTGCTCCTGCTTTCAAGAAGAAGGACCTCTCTCGTGTTCAATGTTTTAGATGTGACAAGTATGGTCACTATGCAAAAGATTGTCCAACCAAGCCTACGCAACAGGCCTCCATTGCGGATGTTGGTGAGTTCTCTCCGAAGAAGGATTCAAGTGAATTTCTATTCTATTCTACTTTGTCAAGCAATGTGCCTACCGACATCAACACTTAGTTGATTGATAGTGGTTCTTCTCGCCACATCACCGGATTTAGAGAGCATCTATCTGATTTGGTGGAGAGAGATTCTAGTGTTCAAGTCATTATTGGTGATGATGCTAGTTACTTTGTGAAAGGAGTTGGGACCTCCTCTCTTCACTTGGATTCTGGTACTTCCTTGCAATTGAGTGATGTTCTATTTGTTTCGGGTATCAAGCGAAACCTTGTCTCTATCTCAGCCTTGGAGGACAAGGGGTATCAAGTTGCATTCTCCGAAAGCAAAGTTCTTGCATGGTCGAAGAACTCGAGTATCAAGTCTACTCGAGTGATTGGAGTTCAACATGAGTGTCTCTACAAACTTTGCACTCGTCCACTTCAGGCTTTGTTGAATGATTCTTCAAGTTCGTGTGAACTTTGGCATAGAAGACTTGCTCACCTTCACTTCCGTGCTCTACCAACCATGAAGAAGATGGTCTCAGGCCTTCCTAAATTCAACAAGGAGCATGAAGGTACCTGCCAAGTATGCGCTTTAGGTAAGAATACTAAAGGTTCATTTCATAGTAGTGAAAGTAGATCTAAATGTATTCTAGATCTTATTCATTCTGATTTATGTGGTCCAATGTCTGTTGCTTCTTTGAGTGGTTTCTTGTATTATGTAATTTTTATTGATGACTACTATAGAAAGACTTGGATTTATTTCTTAAAGACTAAAGAATCTGAGGAAGTACTTGAGAGATTCATGGAATTTAAAGCTCAGGCAGAGAACTTGTCAGGGAAAAGGATCAAAGTTCTAAGATCTGACAATGGAGGAGAATACATCTCCGGAAGTTTTCGTAACTTTTGTGCTGAGGTAGGAATTAAGAGGGAGTTTTGTGTTCCCTACAATCCACAGCAAAACGGTGTTGCACAAAGGAAGAACAGATCTATTGTACAAGCAGCTAGAGCCATGATTCATGATCAAGATCTGCAAACCTTCCTTTGGGCTACAGCATCTAGGACAACTGTGTATGTTCAGAATAGAAGCCCTCGCCGAATTTTGGAGAACATGACTTCCGAAGAAGCATTCACAGGGGTGAAGCCGAAAGTAAGTTATTTGACGATCTTTGATTGTCCATTGTATGTTCATGTACCTAAAGATAAGATGATAAAGTTGGAACTGTCTGGCAAGAAGGGAATATTTGCGGGCTATAGTGAGACTTCAAAAGCCTACAGAGTTTACATTCCAGATCAGAAGTTGATTGAGATCAGCAAGGATGTTACATTTGAAGAAGATGTTGCTTTCAAGAGGTCCAAGGGCATCCACATGGAGATAGAAGACCAAGAGTCTCCTAAGGATATGGAGGTTGACCATACTCCTGAGATTCAGAGGGAGGCTACTGATCCTAAAGAAGATGATCCAGTTGAGCCTTTGGAACCTACGGATGGGCCTACAGATATTGTGATTGGTCGTAAGAGACCTCTTTGGGCTAGGCAAACAATGCAGGAGGTAGAAACGTTTGCAGCCCCGAGAGGAACTTTCAGAGAAAGCAAGAGACCTCATAAGTTTTCAAGCTATGTTGCTTTGATGAGTCAAATCATTGACTCAGAGCCTTCTAGCGTTGAGGAAGCTTCTAGTCAGCAAGTATGGAAATATGCTATGGCTGAGGAGTATCAATCCATCCTCAAGAATGATGTTTGGGACATCGTACCTAGACCTGAAGGCAAATATGTTGTATCTTCTAAGTGGCTCTTCAAGATCAAGCATGCGGTTGATGGGAGCATTGAGAAGTACAAGGCAAGATTCGTTGCTAGAGGATTCTCTCATAAAGAGGGAGTTGACTATGAGGAAACCTTTGCTCCAGTTGCTCGCTATACTTCAGTCAGGACCATCATTGCTATTGCAGCATCTAAAGGATGGAAGATTCACCAAATGGACGTGAAGACAGCATTTCTAAATGGTGTAATCGAGGAAGAGGTATATATTGAGCAACCTAATGGCTTTGAGGTACATGGGAAGGAGTCTCATGTTTGCAGGCTGAAGAATGCTTTGTACGGCCTTAAGCAGGCTCCTCGTGCATGGTACGAAAGAAGTGATCGTTACTTGTCAAGCTTGGGCTTCTCCAAGAATGATGTTGATTCAAACCTTTACTTCAAGGTAATTGATAGCGAAGCATTAATCTTGGTTCTATATGTTGATGATCTAATTCTTACTGGAGAAGATCACCTCATTATCAAATGCAAGAAGGAGCTAGCTTCTAAATTTGAAATGAAGGATCTTGGTCTCATGCATTACTTTCTTGGCTTAGAAGTATGGCAAAAGCCTGATGAGATGATTCTAAGTCAAGGGAAGTACACTAATGACATTCTGAAGAGATTTGGTATGTTGGATTGCAAATCCATGTCCACACCTATGGAGACAAATTTTCAAAAGCTTAAGGAGGTTGCAGCTAGTTCAGATCTGGTGGATCCTACTATGTACAGGCAGTTGATTGGATCATTGATGTATCTAGTCAATACTAGACTAGATATTTGCTATGTAGTGAGTGCACTTAGTCAGTTCATGTGTGAACCAAGGCAAATACATCTAGTTGCAGCAAAGCATATCCTGAGATACTTGCGTGGCACAGTTGGATATGGCTTGAGGTATTCTTCTAATGTGGATTTAGTGCTACATGGATATACTGATTCCACTTGGACAGGGTGTGTTACTGATCGGACGAGCACCTCTGGATGTTGTTTCAATTTGGGATCTGCGATGATCTCCTGGTGTAGTAGGAAGCAGTCTTCAGTGGCACTGAGCGCCACAAAGGCCGAGTATATTGCAGGTTGTGTGGCAGCTCGAGAATCAGTGTGGCTTTGAAAGCTCCTTGCAGGATTGTTTGGTCAATCGATGGAGCTGACTATCATCCATTGTGATAATCAAAGTTGTGTGAAGCTTTTTGTCAATCCAGTGTTTCATGACAGAACTAAACATGTTGAGATCAAATACCACTATATCAGAGATATGGTATTAAGGAAAGCAATCCAGTTGAAGTATATCAGCACTGATGAGCAGACAGCAAACATTCTCACCAAGCCTCTTGCCAGAGTAAAGTTTGTGTACTTTCGAGACAAGCTTGGTATTGTGGAGAATGAAGCCCTAACTGAGAAGGAGTCTCAGTATCAGTGATCTTCTGATTTGCTTTAATGCATTTCTCTTTGAGAGAGATTTGAGGTGAAAGCCCTTGTTTCCACCCTCTGGGAGAGCTATGGTGGATGTCATGTGTGTAACTCCATGACAACATCACGAGAGAGAGTCCGTGATGATTTTTTGTACTTGTGTTTTTCATCCTCTGGGAGAGCCATGGTGAACGTCACAATGAGGTGACAACATCACGTTGAGTGATGGGCACTTGTGCATACCATACATGGGTGTAGCCATGGTGGTTGATATCACGATGAGGTGATATGTTCCTTTTACCATACATGGGAATAGCCATGATGGTTGATATCACGATGAGGTGATATGATTCTTTTCCACATATGGGAATAGCCATAGTGGTTGACATCATGATGAGGTGATGTGTCTTGTGCAGCTGGAAGTATTCATCCCTAGCTGAGAGGGAGTGTTGACGTTATAGCAGCTTCGGGCTCATTCTTCCAGCCATGTGTGAAGACATAAAATTGCATATAGCCTTTGGCTATTTATTTTATTGAGATAATTAAGTGAAGAGGTGCTTCACTTGGCAACATTATATTTTTCTCTTGGGCCGACCTTCCTTGTAATTCACAATTATTATTTGTAATTATAATTCTCTATTGTGGCCGACCTTGTAGATGAAGAGGTGTGACCTCTCTCTTATTGTGTATTTATGCAAGGTCATTTCCCTTCATTCTATCATCAAGCAAGTTCGAATTACCTTCTTCATTCAAGTGCCAATTCCTTCTAGAGCAGATTGCGAATTTTCTCTAAGTGCAGATTTGAAGATCAAGGAAGAGCAGATTATTGTTTATCATTGCATCTAGAGTTGATGCTGTATAAAGACCTTGAGTGTGGCCTCATTGTAAAGAGATTTGTTGCCATCTTTTATATATAAGAGAGATCTTTGTTGCTGGGTTTTACTCCCTCAAGAGGAGGGTTTTCCCAGGGTATCTTTTGTGTTTATGTGTCTGATTTTGAGTTAAATTCTGCTTACATAATCTGATTATTAAAAACTAACACTGAGACTGTGTTCAGATGTGGAGTTGAGTCAAAGTTCATTGTGATAGTCAAGGTGCCATTAGTTTGGCAAAGAACCCTTTTCATGCAAGGACAATGCATATTGATGTCTAGTACCATTTTGCTTGAGATATGATAGAGGATGGAAGGGTGATGCTAGAGAAGGTTGACACTTTGAAGAATGTTGCAAATGCATTGACAAAGCTAGTGAGCACAAAGAAGTTAAAGTGGTGTTGTGAGACTATGGCCTCTAAAACTCTAGTATTCAAATGTCAATGTTGGAGTTCCCCTTTTGCTCTTGCAAGGTGTTTGAAAAGTGGGAAAACATGATCAAAAGAGTCTCAACCTTGTAATCCCAATGTTATGTATTTATTATTTGTTGTATTTATATATTATTTTTGTCCTCACATGGGAAATGAGACAATCCTGTAATGTCCCCTTCTGGGATATTCCTAAATTTTGCCCTAAAACCACCATTCCAATCAAAATAAGAAATATAATACATTTAAGAGTATAAATTTACCAATTGAAATGCCCTTTATAAGATAAATCCCAGTTGAGGTCCTGCACACAATATTAGTCACTGGAAATTGGCATTAAATCATAAGCCATGATAACATCTATTAGTAGGCATAATGATATCATATAAACATTATTCATATTTGAAATTCAATTAAAGCAATAGCAATTCCAATATGGATTCCCATAATAATCTTATTAGGAATTCGTCGAAATGCTTGGTGTTGCTCTCTTTTTGTCCACTTTTTTTTGTTTTTGTCCTCACCATCTTGTTTTCTGTTCCAGGTTCTCCCTCCTTTTAAGGAGTATTGTCTGCAATCTATCCTTACTGTTCTTCTTTCCGGTGAAGGATCACACAGTGGATCCAAAAAGTTTATGTTAAAAATCTTGACACAGTTAAATCCAGAAACATTGTAAGCAGTAGTATGGACTATGGAAATATCATGACTGTTAAAGATATTATCATAAAGGCTCACATTACAAATAAAAACACAGTATGAAAATTCTTGTTTGTGAAAGCTAACAGTGTTGTTTAAATATAGCACACATATGTTGTACTAGAGACTAACAATCAATAAAAAAGAATACAATGCAGCAATTCTTCTTAACTTCAGACTACTATCTATATTCTCTTTATTATTTCCAAAAAGTTAAAACAAGTCTTAGCTTAAATAGTTAACACATCTATCATTATTTTTACCTTTGCAGGATCATTTGCATTTTTCCGAAGACGCTCAGATAGCCGAATGTACCCAAAAGACCAGAAGACAGACAAAAATGCTGCTGCAATTCCACTAGCAGTCAGGTAAAATGTTGGTGGAGACGTAGGGCTCCCAGTAATGACTACTGAGAAAGCAAGTATTACAGCAGATACAACTGTACATACAAGCTGGCTCCAGAAACCCAACCCTCCCAACCGCTTAAAATAAATTCCTGTCCTTTCTAGCCGTTTGGAAACCTATGTATCAACAACAACATTAATTTGGAGCTAACAATTATGTGATGTACTTTTTCTAAAATATGTCATTCAACTTAAGTTTATAGTTTTTTCTTGAGTGCAATGCAAGAAAGTTTGAAATTGAAATTCAATAATTATTGCAATGTCTCTTGACTAAGTTTAGATATTCAAGCCATAAAGTAATTTGCATATCAACTGTATATTCATCGACTACATTTCCAGCAAACTCATATAAGGGTATACTTAAATGAACTTCAAAATTATATCTCGCTAGGATAAAAGCTAGTGCACATTCTGTAAAGGGCACCTGGAACTTCCACAATGTTCTTAAATTTGTTGAAATGCTTCAAATGTGGAGCCCTTTTTACTCTAAATTTGATTAAAGCTGATGTTGCTACTGCTCTCTATAGTGACAAGCTGAATGTTGTTTAGTAGCACTCTTCAGCGAAAGGATACATCCATGCATAGCCAGAATCCCAAGAATAGTTCTTTCACACTTAAAGTCATAAATCCATTTTTCTTCTAAATTTGATTAAAGCTGATGGTACTCTCTGCACTGAGAAGCTGAATGTAGTTTACTAGCACTTTTCAGGAAAAGGACACATCCATGCATGGTACACAATCCCAAGAATAGTTATTTCACACTTACTTAAAGAAGGCATAAATAATAGAAGACCTTAGCCACCGTTTCATAACAAGTCACATTATTTCTATTTGTCTTTAGGTTTAAATAAATGACAAATTCATAAGCATACTTATGCTATTTATCTTTCTTCATCCAGTACCATTCAGAATGTACCTTTGGTTAACAGAAATGAATACTAATTATATATGATATAATTATAGAGATTCCTTCCAATGGTCAATGTAAACTATAAATTCAAAGTAGATTTGAAGCATAACAAATGTAATTGCCTACGATCACAACTAATGATTTAACACCACCTATCATATCCATTCTACTTAATTCTAATTTTTGGTTACTCCGGTTTTCGATAAATTAACAGTTACCTAAAGTTGTCCACTCAGGTTTTTGGCACAGGAATTCTCTTGACTAAGCATATAATTAGATCTTTTATGAATTGAATTCTTATTAAGAATAGAGTTGGATCTTTATGAGTTAAAATCTTATTTCCAGCTGTTGCAATGCAGTATTTCCAAAACATCTCAACTAACAGACTCCTGCATTATTCCTAATTTTTATTCTCCTTTTTATTCTATACACGAACTTCAACTCAACGAGCATGCATGAACTTCAAGAGTTATCAACTAAGAGCTTCCATTTTATCTAACAAATTTTTCTATCAGTTGTAAAACTGAAATCTGCTAGCCACACATTAATGCAATGGGGTAGCATTTGTCAATTTGACTTTTTAAATGCACCACATTAACATGCACTATGGGGGCTAACAAGGACTACTAGAAGTCCATGGCATCATCACAAGAAAAATAAAAAATGGAGATAGAGGACAGTTCCAATGTAGACAATAGATTAGGTGGCACTGCCAACAAAGCGACCAGCAAAGAACAAAAAAGACATGAAACAAGCAAGCTTTTCCAAATCAAGAAGGCCAAGGTAAATGTGCTTGTTGATATTAGTTCAAGTCTAATTTGATTTTGGATGAAACTGTTAAAGAATTGGTTGAAAAAATAAGATCATACCCATCAATCTGCACTGGGTTGGTGAAATAGGGAGTAGAACTTCGAACTTCAACTAACAAAAAGACACAAAAATCAAATTTGTTTGTGATGTCCCCTCTTTTAATCCCCCTTTCCTAGGTCGGCCAAAGAGGAAGCAAGTGGTGAGTCAACCAACCCTCTTGAAGGCAATAAAATTTAAGTCTTGGTCGGCTAGAAATAGTGAGGCGCATATGAGACTTCAAGGGTTGGCCTGAGAAGGAAAAAAAAATAAGAAATTAATAGCAATTCTGTCTAGGTCGGCCAGCATAGAGGAGGGAAACATGTTTAAATTATTAAATACAAGATCTTGTGGAGCATTTCATCATCATATTACAAATCATAGTTGAAAAACTCGACAATTGTAAAAACTCGGCAAGCCCGGAGAATACGGTTCGGAAAAAACTCAGCAACTTAAAAAATTGCTAAAACTTCATTAAAAACGCATTTTTTTTGCAAAATTCAATGATAAGATGCATCCAATGAGTCAATAAAATGAGTACATAGAAGAAACAAGCTAAGTCTAGTTATATTTGATTGATTTGAAAGAAAATTAGATACAAAATCGCATCCTCATGTGGAATGCTCAATACACTAATACTGATAGTCTGAAACAAAATGAAAATAGCAAATTGTTTTTGTAAAACTGAAAGTAAATAGTGGAGAGTACCTAGAAAATCAAATGAATTCAATGGGAGTTTCAAGCCAATGCCCCCAATGGGGTCAAGGGGCAGCGCCCCTCGCAAAGGTCTGGGGGCAGCACCCCCAGCACGGTCAAAGCCACACAAACCTTCATGGAACACATCTTTTAGTGTTTTTTCTGAAGCAGAGCACGCAAATGAATGAAAAAAATAACGCAAAATGCCTTTTTAGCAAACTGCCTGGGCGTTTTCCAAAGCTCGTGGGATTTTTTGCAAAAACTTGCCGTACTTTTTGAAAAACTCGCCAAAAGTACGGCGAGTTTTTGCAAAAAAAATTGTGAGTTTTTTTGGTGTACAAATGCACCAAAAACTCAGGAGTGAAAAAAACTCACGAATTTTTCTTCACTCGCCAAGTTTTTGCCGAGTGTTGCAACTATGTTCAAAATTGTTGTTCTACTTTGGTCTGCACTTTTGAGCAACATATGCTATAGGACGAAAACCCTATTGCATTAAGGAGAAGTTGGACGAAACCCTAGCTTCTTCAAGGGTGAACTTCACGATGGAGGTTCCTATGTGCTTCAATGGAGATAATTGGCAGTTCATGTCAGTTTTGCATCAGCATTTAGATTTCTAATTTGAAGGGTGAGTTGTGCAAGTTGGAGGCTCTAATTCAGATTTCTAGGGTGGCAAAGCCCTAATATCAGTCCAGCAGGCCAGCGCACCCCTTTGTAGGGTTTTTTAAGTAGTTTCAACATCATTTAGTTGCATATTTGTAGCTGGAGCAACTTCGCCCAGCTAGGGTTAATTGCATCTGCATTATTGGGGTTTCTTCATGTTGTGGCGCATGTTTGGAGCCCACTTTACTTTGTACTTTGCATTCATATTTTGTAGCAGTAGACTGGAGGTTTATATCAGACATTTATTGGCTCATATTGAAGGATCTAATCATGCTATGTTGGTGATCTAATGTTACTATTATCTACTATAAGTTTTCCTATCTTTTGGTCGCACTATGTGCTGCGGTTCATGCATTATAAAAATCAGAAAATTACATCAGCATTCTAGGGTTTAAGCAGAAATTAAAAATCAGAAATTAGGGCATCATTTTTGCATTACAAAAAAATCAGAAAATTGCACAAATATTGCTTGGGATATTTCATTGTTCTTAATCCAGAATCTGCAAATTGTTGATAACCTCAACTTTTGCTGGATCATCTCTCATCTCTACTCTATTTACATGCCCCAAATAAACTAGTGATTGCTTTGCAAACACACATTTCTTTATGTTGCACAATAACCAGTGTTTCTCCGAGTTCTTGGAAGAGACGAACAAGGTTTTGGGGACAGTAATTTTTTTCTAAAATTTGAGGACAGCAGGAAGATGGCTACTAGAATCATAGAAGCAGAAATCACAAAAAAATCGCAATTAATCCTAAAAATCGGAAATCACCAAGTCAAAAGATTTTTTTCTTCATTAAATCGCGTTTTTTAATAAAACTGTTGACCCGCAATTTTCAAAGAGATTTTGGCATGTAAACCAGTGTTACCCTGAGTTTCTAAGACGGGGACAGCAAGGAACAGCGGGACAAGTCCCCAAGTCCCCGATTTTTCAAGCCAATTTAGGGGACGACTATATAAAATATAGGAAAATTTTAAATATTAGGGAAATTTTAAATATTCATATGAAAACATGGATAAAGCATGCATATATACATTATAGAAACTTAGCATATAACATTTGTGTTAAGAATTCATTGTCAATACCCAATATGCATTCAGAATTCAGAATTCATCGTCAATATGCATGTGATATTAAACAATAAAATACAAGTTATAAATGTATAACAAAATGCCCAAAGGCTACATTGCTGCCATATAGTTTTTTTTTCAATTATGATATGAAAATCAAAATAAAAGACACATAGTACACTGCTGTTGTCCCCTGGCCGTCCCCTGTCCCCAGGACAAGGATAGGGAGATTTAGACCCAGGGACGTGTCCCCAGGTAACACTCGTGTAAACACATTAAATCCTGGAAATATCAAGGAAAAATCAAGGAGAAAATCACCAATTTAAAGAAATTTCATGGTACTAGAGTTTCAAAAAAATGATGGCGCCAACGATTAAGGAAAAAAATAGGTTGTCAACAGTCTATGGAGCCGTAGTACCTACTGCGATTGTGCAAGTTGTAGGGGCTCATAGCCCATGGAGTTGAACCCTTGCACAAGCACGTGTGGCAAGGTGTCAACCCTATCCATGGCAATTATTTTTTTACTTACAATTTTTTTAAGTTTTGTTTCATTCTTTTTTTTAATTTGTATTCTAACTATAATGTAATATAATATATATTTTTATTTTTTTTAGACTGCAGGAATTAGGTAGCACGACCCCCTATAAACTGCAGTGCGTCTGGTAAACTTTTTAACGTGACCAGCCAACAATAATATAATATATATAATAATTATAATTTATTAATATACTATAATTATAGTATATATTATATTATATTAACAATATAAATATTATAATATATTAGTTTAATTTAATAATATATTATATATTTATTATATTATATAATATATTATTATTATACTGTATTATTTGTATTATAAATTATATAAATATTAATATAATAATAGTATAGTATAGTATGTATAATAATTATAACAACTATATTATCATTATGTATATATATATTATATTAAATAATAATATATATTATATTATTGCCTGTGGATTTCTTATTCCCCAACTGCAAGTTAAAAATACTAACAAATTTATTCACAATGCCTTCTCTGCGTTTGCCCTAGCTTACCGCGGCTAGGGTTTTCAGCAGCAAGGAGAGGTGTTGTCTTCTTGGTGCTAATCGATTGGCAAGACAGGGATCTCTCCCTTATGCTAACATTGTGAGCAAAGGGCAACCAGATTCAAAGTTGGGCGGCAGATTTTCCTCAGTGGAGCAGTTTGGGAGATACGGGCGCCATACAAAATATGCAGTCAGTGCACCTATTGGCAAGGCCTCTGTGTCAATGGGGGAGCGAAAGAAGAATGGGGAACCAGCGAGGAGTTTGGGAGAGGGCGCTTTGGATCCAGGAGAGGTAAAGATCAATTGGCCCTTGCCTAGTGTAGGTACAACCCCCTCTATCTCTTTTGAAAAGGATATTGTTGTCGAAGTGGCAAAGAATGCAAGATATTTTGCGGAGTTGGGTTTGATAGGTAGATTTCAAGGGTTTTGGTCGGGCCTTGCCGATTTGCATCGCTGGATTTTAGGCTTTTGGTGCCCTATTTTGGATGGAGATGTTCAAATTTACCCTAGTGCAAGAGCGCTTTTCGTAGTGGTGTTTGAGAATGTGAAGGACAAGAATGTTGTTCTCTGCGACTACCAATGGAGTTGGGAGGACAAACATCTATTAGTGTTGAAGTCGTGGCACCCCGGTTTCAATCCTACCACAGAATTTGTTGATGTGGCTCCACTTTGGGTAAGGCCACCAAATCTTCCTTTACACTTCTGGTTTGAATCATGCTTTGAAACCATTGGTAACTCACTAGGAAAATTTGTGGGGGCTGACAAGGGTTCTCAAAAATTTTTGCATACTACTTATGGACAAATATTGGTAGAAATGGATATCGCCAAAGATCTTCCAACAGATGCACTCTTAAAATTCTCAGGTTTACCATTCCGGTGTCGTAGATGCTTCAACATTGGTCATATTGTTGATCACTGCTCCAAGCGTAAGAGGGTTAATCAAGCAACTTGGTGGAAAGAGTTTCTCCCCTCCACTATTTGGTGGAAAAAGAATGCCTAGATGGTAAGGCCCCTGCTAAGGTTCCAAATGCTACCACCAGCATGGAATCCCCTCAAAAGCTCATGTGCAGGTGGCAAGTAATTCATACTTTGTGGAGGAGGGCAGCATCCCAAAAGATGAGTTGGGTGGACAATTTAAGTGTGCGAGCATTGCTTCCTCTAAAGGTAAGAGCAATCTAGTAGAGGATTTGGGTGAGCCTTATGGATAGACGAACAGGAAGGGATTTGGCATAAGGTTCAAAGAAAAAAGAAGGAAGCTGCCCTTAAAATGCTTCTTCATTCCCATGTCAAAGGAAAGAAATAGCAAGCATCGATGCAGAATTTTGTAATGTTTGAATATCTTTAGATATGTTATGGGGTTTCTGTCGAGTAGAAATGCATTTAGGGTTGGGTGCATCGAGGGGTTCAAATGGATTATTCAATTTAAGCGAGAAGCTTTTCAAGGATGTAATTGTTGGTTGTAATGCTTTTCAGAGAATAAATAAAAAACTCACAAGGTTTCCCTACCTTTATCAATCAAAAAATATATATATTATTATAATATATTATATATATAATAATTTATAATAATTATATTATTATACTATATAATATATAATTATATTATATTATATTATTTGTATTATAAATTATAATATATTAATATAATATAATTATTATATTATCTTATTAAAATTATACTATTATAATATAATAGTAATATACAATTTCTTAAATCCAATTTTTTACCAATTTTTCCAAAAAATCTTATACTATTGATTTGCTAATTTTTTCCCCAAACGACTTTTGCTGCTACGACTAGAATAACTTTAAACAAATTAAAAGCAGCTGAAATTTTAAAAGTAAATATGATGTATTGCATGTGGAATGACAATCCTCCCCCTTTCAGGTTTTTTGGGGTTTTTCCCTTAAAAATATATCATTTTTTATAAATTGATGCACCAAGTGGAGCAAGTTGTCCAGCGTTGAAAATGGGAGCAGCCCCTCCAAGTTCCCAAATCCTCAAGACATCAGTTAAACCCCAGGGGTATGCATAATTAGTGACTTTAATGGAATAGGGGCAGCATATGCCAATTTGACTTTTTAAAAGCACTACATTAACATGCATCATGGGAGCAACTAAACAGTCAATTTTCTGTGATCTCATGTTGCTTCTATACTTGTTAATTTTATCTAAAATTATTTCAATTCCACACAAGAAAGGGGATTTTTAGTTCCCACGGAAGTCCAAAACCTTTCACCATCTTCTAAGGCATTCCACTTCAATGTCATCATGCCAATCAACACTTCAGGCAGCACCCAATGCAATTGGCTCACCCATGTTGGTGCGCAGTGCCAAAGGCTTCTGCACAATTAATGCAGAACATTTAACTTTGAGCAACATTAGACTACAGTCGCAAGGCTCATGCCAAGTCAGCAATACCCTCCCACATAGCATCCACCTAGGAGACACAATGTCACAACAACGAGGCAAACAGTCAACCATTACAAAATTTGAACCATTCCATAAGTACTCTATTTGAAAGTTGAAACCATCTTCTTGCCATTGTAGTTATAAATTGTAACTACCCCATCAAGGTCAAAGAGGAAGGCATTCATTCAAATCATGTAATCTGCTTAGGTGCATAGGGATACTAATTAGTCAAATCAGCTAGGACATGCCTCCCCACAAATTCTATCTGTTATTCTCCTTAATAAGTAGAAGGACTAAAATATCTAATATTATCTATCTGTTCTATAGATAGGGAGATCCTATTTAAACAATTCAATTATTACTCAAGCTGTATGAGGATAAACCTTCATATATGTTTTCCAGGGGGGGTAGAAGGGGGTATCTTGTCTATCTATCCCAATGAGCTACCTATCGAATTGTTGCAATTGACCTTAAGTCTTGAAGGGAAGGAAGAGCTATTCAGGAATTGGGTGTTTTTTTTATGATCCTAGTTCTCTGATTAGGGAAATCTGCATTCTCAGGTTTATGAGATCCATAACTATCAAGGATAAAACTTCTTCAACAAACCAATCAAGAATTGTTCAAAACTAGAACTTTAAAATAAGAGATTTCAGCAGTGGCAAAACTGCTACATACACCAAGATAGCAGTTGTCTCAATATCAATGGCAGTTGTGAATGTGACATGGTGGTTGCATCAATATTAAAGGTGGTTACAAATATAACATGGCAGTTATGTCATTGTCAAGTGGCAGTTTTGCATTTTTCAGACAGTAGTTGCACCTTTGTCAACTGGCAGTTTCACATTTTCCAAATGGCAGTTGTGTCATTGTCAAGTAGAGGTTTCGCATTTTCCAGATAGCGGATATAGAATTGTCATCACAGTTTTTTCTGCAGATAATGGTTTCTCCCAGTCTAATCTAGCGGCTTTGTCACTGGAATCTGAACAGGTAGATTAACATCAGAAAATGATGTCTCCTCCACAGAAAGTCAATCAGGAGCCCTTTGGTGCATAAAAGGATCCTCCCAAAGGTTCTATAAATGAGAAACACAATTTCAAGCATGTAAGAGAGTGGAAGTAAGCTAAGGAATTAATTTGGTTCAAAGGAAAAAATATAGTGCAAAGAGTAGTTTGAGTGAGCATAACAATAGGATGTATGAGAGTGCTTTTTTCTGGATTTTACTGCATGTAGTTTATTTGCATGAACGTTTCAGATCACACTCAGTGATCCATCATCAGGATGAAAAGAGAGCTGTGATCCGAAACATTTATGCAAATAAACCACATGCAGTAAAATCCAGAAAAAAAACACTCTCATCAAATCTAATGTCTCTAATAGGATGTATGGTGTAAAACAATCTTCTTGAGCTTTTTGTAATTGTTTTGGCCAGGATAATGAGAGAGTTGAACTATTGTCACTTCCAGTTGGATTACCCTACACTAAGGTTTCCAAATAAATTTCTTGTGTCAAGTTTGCTATGGTTTGTTAATTTTTTCTTTTTTCCATTTCATTTCCAGCCATTGCAATATTTGTTTCATTTCCAACAACTGAAGAACACTAACTTAACACGAGTTGCATTCAAAACTATCATTTAAATGATGAATTCAAGTCAAACAACATTCTTATGTTCTATAATTTCCAACAAGTAGTTCATATTGGTGTCAAAGTAAGTTTAATCTTTGGTTATTGTGGATAGTGTTTGGTTGATTTGCATGACAGTAAAAAGATCAAAGAGAAAAGAATTTGAGCTTTGCAGATCAAATCTGCTACAAAAGTGGAATCAAGAAGCAAGGAAAATGGCCAAAGAAAGTGAAGACAATCTTGCAAGAAGAACTGGCATCTTGGAATCTAATATGCAGTATGTAATGAAGTCACAACATAACATCACCAAGCAACAAGAGCTCACGGCTAAGAAACAAGCAACTTTGGAGAATTGTGGATAGTGTTTAGTTGATTTGCATGACAGTAAGAAGATGAAAGAGGAAGAATTTGAGCTTTACAAATCAAAATTTACTACAAAAGTAGAATAAAGAAATGAGAAAAATGTCCTAAAGAAAGTGAAGACAATCTTGCAAGAAGAACCGGCACCTTGGAATCACATATATAGTATGTAATGAAGTCACAATATAACATCACCAAGCAACAAGAGCTCACAGCTAAGAAACAAGCATCTATGGAGATGGTAGTTCGTGCTCTCACCAAGAAATTTCATATAGAAGACGAGAGCCCCATGATGATGAAGACAAATTCGAAAACGAGTTCATGGATGAAGAGGAGTGACCTGTGAAAGGCAAAGAAAAAGCTAAGATAAAATCATCCAAGCATCCCCCTTTCAAAGTTGAAATAGAGCCTTTTGAAGGGCAGGTAAGCACTGAAATTCTAGACAAACTGTCAAAAACAAATAAAAGTTTACTTTAGCATGTACAATGTTAATGAGGCACCAAAGATTTCTGTTGCACATCTCAAAATGGAGAGTTGCACTCTAATTTGGTGGCAAAGGCATCAAGTTTCTTCACAAAAGAAGAAAAAGTCAATTGTAACTAGATTGAATGAATTCAAAGAATTGTTAAAAATTAATTCCTAACGTGCTGGACATAACACTGACCCAAAAATTAAGAGGCAATAGTCATAGTGTGTAGCATTATACTACAAAACTTTTTAGACAAGCCATGTTGATGGGTTTGGACTTGGAAGACAAGGACAAGACCAAGCATAGGTTGGTTTTCATTCACACATATGGAGACAAGTCATCTCTAGCAAACCAAAGGACCTCAATGAAGCATCTGTGTAGGCATGAAGCATGAAGGAACAAAAGAAGCAAGGTGAGGGAGAACCATCCAAACAAAATCAATCAACAAATCAGTCCAAGAAAGAGCAAAATCATCCATGCAAATCCTACAAAGGTAAGAGTATAGTTAAGAAGACTGCCAGACTAATATTTGTAAAGAACCAAAAAGTCATTGTAGTCATTGTGTTAATGATGGACACATGCACAATATTGAAAGTTGCATAAGGAAGTGCAACCCAAGAATTGCACTAAGGAGGACTCCTAGAAGTCCATGGTATTGTTGCAAGAAAAAGAAAAAATGGAGATAGAGAACAGTTCCAATGTATACAATAGATAGGATAGCATTGCTACCAAAATGACTAGCAAATAATAAAAAAGATAGCAAACAAGCAAACTTTTAAAAATGACCAAGGTAAATGTGCTCGTTGATATCAGCTCAAGTCTAATTTGATTTTGGATAAAATTGTTAAAGAATTGGTTAAAATAGTTGAGATCATCCCCATCTATCTCCATTAGGTAGGTGAAAAAGGGTGTAGAACTTCAACTAACAAAAAGCCACAAAAATCAAATTTGATATTAATCCAAAATGTGATGAGATTAAAGCAGATGTGATACCACTTGCTGCCTTTGATGTTGTGTTTAGCAGTCATATGTATCTCAAGGATGCTATCTTCATGAGTGCCTAACAAATTCAAATGGGTCAAGGATGGGATCAATTATATCATCAAAGTGACCCCAAGCTTGCCATAGTAAACACCAACCAGGCCAGAAAACTCACTCAAGCAATTAAAAGATGTTGTTTACTTATTTTTAAGATTAAACAAGCTTATGGAGTATAGATTTTTAAGATGAAAGGTACTAAAAAGAGATAAAAGAAGAAAGTGTTCCAAACTCCCAAGGATTTTCCTTCTTGTACAATACTAGAGCATGAAATTCATTTGCCTCTATATGGAGCATTTTGAAGAGGTTGTCCTTCATTCTTTGCCCCTCGAGCCCAAATGGTGGAAGCACTATGTAGATGATACTAGTATTTGTTGGCCACATGACCAAGAGAACTTAGAAAAGTTTCATTCCCACCTAACAACATTGTTAAATGCATCTCTCTCACCAAAGATTTGGAATCAAATGATCAACTCCCTTTCCTTGATGTCCTAATCAAAAAACCTGATGGCCCCCTTAGTTGCCGCGTCTTTAGAAAAGCCACCCATACTAATCTTTACCTCCATTCCTCCTCCAATCATCATCCTTCCTACAAAATTGGCATTCTAAAAACTTTAGCAACTAGGGCTTACCGAATTTGTGATGATGATTTCCTAGACTTAAAATTCTCGCACCAAACCAAGGTCTTCAAACTTAATGGTTATAACTTATAAGAGCAAACACATTTCTAGGGTTTTTCGTCAAGCTAAACAACACTCTAAACCCTTGTCTAAGTTTCTAAACCCTCAGCCCTACCTATTGCCAACCATTTGCCACTCTCTTGTATTGAAGGCCTTTCTCAAAAAATCTCTAAGATCCTAGTTAAAAAAAGCATTAGATGTGTGTTTAAACCAATTGCCCCCCTTCACAACCATTTTCCATCTCTCAAAAACCCTGTAGACCTATTGTGACCTATTTCACACATCACCCCATTGCAAATGGGGACCCTCAATAGTTCGCTTTTAGGGTTTAGCTTTGGCTTGCAATTTCATAAGTTCTTTTGATCCGAGAGTTTCAAGTTGAGTTTTGAGTTATCACTTGAGCCAAGTAGAGAATTCAAGCCCGAAACTGTGCCTAGACATCACCAAAGTGTTTAGAAGGTCCGGAGGACGAGGAGCGCCATTGCTTTCAGTCAATTCTGACACTTCCTATTTTTTAGGGATTTTTGTTTTTTTGCTTTTTTAGCTTTTTCTATTTTTGGCACTTTTGGACCAATTCGGGATTTACCAGAAAGTTTGCTTTTTTCTATTTTTAGTAATTTCTATTTTTAGAAATTGCCAAGGTCCCGCGGGTAAGGGAGTCAACGTAAAAAGCAAGAAAAATAAAGCAAAAATCAAGTAAAAAGCAAGAAAAATCAAGAAAAGTCAAGAAAAAGCAAGAAAAATCATCAAGAGACAACCACATGGTGAGATGATCCAGAAAAAGACAAGAGATTCAGCACGAAATTCATGGCGGCCAAAGGTAGAATATGGATAAGTTTGATGAAATCCATCCAAGGACAATGTCTGAGGAACCTCCAAGTCCACCTAGAATATGGAAAGGCACCAACAAAGTCTGCCATGAGAAGAAGAGGATATGGCATGAAGCTTATAAAGTCCACCCACCTCTTGGCAAGAAGACTTTAAAGTCCGCCTAGGCATCAAGGAGTATGTGGCATGAAAATTATGAAGTCCGCCCTTGGATATGGCATGAAAGTTTTGAAGTCCGCCCCACCTTAAGAAGCATGTCCAAAGCACTCCAAAGTCTACCATAAGGATGGCACAAAACAAGTGAAGTCCGACCCACCTTGGCAAAGACTTAAGCAAGTCCGCCCCACCTTGGAAAAACACAAGCAAAGTCCGACCTTGGCTAAAAAGGAAAATGTCCAAGTACTAATGAAGTCCGCCATGTTAAGAGAGAATATGGAAAAGACATCTTGAAGTTTGACTTGGCATGGAGGTAATAAAATTCGCCATAGAAAAGAAAGATGGCAAGGTGACTTGGAAGTCCAAACTTGGCAAGAAAGAGATAAAAATCCATGAATAAAATATGCCGTGGTTAAAAGGATAAAATAAAATATTAAAGGTTGGAAAATCGAAAAATCCACACATAAAATCTTTAATTATTTTCCAACAATTATCCCAACACTTAGAAGATTTCAAACTCAAAAAGAGAATCCTGAAGATTTGAGGAAAATAGAAACTTGCCTTGGCAAACGAAAGAAAACAAGTCCAAGTTCGATGAACTCAAGAGAAAAACATGAAATTGCTAAAATAAATTGAACTTCTCAACCTTATAAGGAGTTTCAGCAAGTCATTTTCAACTCATTCTTCCCAAGTTCGATTGAGAGGAAAATTAAGCTCTCTCAAAATTACAAGAGATAGAATTTTTGAGGGGAGAATATTGGAGATTAAGTGATTTTTCAAGGTGAAGAACAAAGAAAGGAGTGAAATTTTGAGTTGGAGAACGAAATTTTAAAAGGACTAGCTTGCTTTTTCAGCGACAAAGATAGAATTCTCAAAGTTTAAAGCAGAATTACCATCCAAGAGTATAATTCCAGAATTTAAAATCAAAGTTTGATGGAATTCTTTATTCTACTTTTGTCTTTATTCATTTATTCCTGCAAAATTTTCAGCTTGATTTTTCACATAATTTGACCTTTCACAGGCTGAAAGTTAAAATTTTTGCGAAGAAAGTTCAAAGAAAATCAAAATTAGAGTTTTAAAATTAATATATTTTCTTTTTCTCGCAGGTTGATGACCACCCGTGGAGAACCTTTAAGAAAGGCTCAGATGAAGTTCGCAAGCAAAGGATTACAATCAGAATCGAAAATTAACTCCAAGTGGATCACGGATACCAATCTTGGGCATGTAGATTTGAATGACTTCAAGAAGAGGATGTATGGATAAGATGGACCCCTGCCGACAGCCATTGCTCGGAGAATGATGCGGAATGGTATCATTCAAGTAGCTGGATTTCCTCTGGCTGTGGAGTGTGCTGAGCTGATAGTGGAGTGTGCCAGACACTACAACCCACAAGAGAGACAAATCATTGCGCTTGATGTAAGAATTTTAGCACATCTCAGAGAGTTGGCTATCCAAGAAGCATTCGGCATTCCCAGCTACAACCGAACTTCATATAAGACTCGAGAAGATGCAAGGAAACTTTTTGAAGACCAGATGGATCAGTGTGCAACCAACATTAACAAGACATGGTTGGAGAAGCCAAGGCCTTCTATAAAGAAGATGCCAAAGAAATCACTCCGAACAAACTTCAAGGAAGACTATGGAGATATCATTTGACTATTGAACAGGATAATGGGCAGCCCTCAAGGTGCACCATTCGAGACATGGATGTACTTTTTCATTGACGAGATCACCTCAGGTGTCAGGATGTTCAATTGGTTGAGGATGATCAGTGACAACATCCATAAGCAGCTAATGAATTTGGAGAGGACTAAATCTTTCTATATGAGTTCTTATGTTATCTATCTACTAGCAAGGACCTATAGATATTCAGGATTGATCTGCCGAGGTGTGGTAGGCAATGCAAAGAACGAGTTCAAGTCATATGATTGCTACCCCCAGTTGCAGCTATCTAAGAAATCTCATTTCAAAAGAGCACATGATGCATTCCTAATGTACATTACAAGAATATTGCAAGGAGGGACGCATCAAAGGCTGACCCATGAGGCTAAGAGCCTTATCAGCAAGTATGGATCCTAGTACATCCAGTTTCCAAGATTCACCTACATTACAATTTAGGGATTCACTGGATGTCCTTTCAGGCTCCCAATTTATCCCACCAACAGAATGATCTTGCTTGAGGTTCTTAGGCAACTAGAAACGTATCAAAACTTCCAGAGAGTAAAAAGCAAGGCAGCCATCACTTTTCCATCTTGCCCATCGGCACAGGCAGTTGAAGGTGCCAGGTTAGAGATGCAACGGTATCCGTTCACGTCATACTAGTCCAGAGCTGATTTTGACCCTCACCATCACATCGGGGCTGTGAATGGAAGGAAATACAAACACAAGGTAGACCTGGAGGACTTTTGGGCCAATGCTGCAGATGAATTTGATGTTAGAAAAAGACTATGGTCCAAACTACCAGTGAATTTGATCAGGACAACTGAGCTCTTCTGTGTGCCAGATCAGCTTGAGGACGATGGACAGTATATTCAACCTAGCTTTGATGAGAGTCGGCCACTTCCTCCTGTAAGATGGTCAGAACCTGAGCTTGCAGATTTGACCATCTTCATGAGGCCAATCGTCAAGTATTCACAATGGTGGGAAAATCAGCAGATCCAAGAGCTACGACGGAGGAATGTGAATTTGACTTACAATCTAATGGGTGAAGCGGAATCCTACTATTCAAATGTTGGTGCGTCCCAAGCTAATGAGCCGATCGAGAGCACCAAACCCAAGAAAAGGAAGAAAAGGAAGGAGGCAAAAGGAAAGAAGATTGCGGATGAAGAACCTACCCGAAAGAAGTAAAGATTAGAGCCTCTGCATTCTGTCGTGTCCGCGAACATGAACGAGATATTAGATATTGATGAGTCATTGGGAGACATAAGGATTCCTTCTCCCATTCCTATCCAGCCAGAGGATGATGAATCCCCATCTCCCACAGGCACAGAGATACTGGAGTCTGAGAATGAAATTGATATTCTAGATAGTGAATTTCAAGAAGGAATGATTTCCGCCCTCAAAGGAATTCAAGATATTCCATGTGCACAAGATATTCAGGAAGAAGAAGACACCGAGCAACCTACTATCCCTGATTGGCTGAAGGAGAGATTGAAGATAAAAGAACAAACAGAAATTCCAAAGGAAGATGATATGGCCGATTTCTTGGCCAGATTGGAAGCAGTTAATGTAAGAAGCCCGCCAGAATGTTTTCCACCATCCAAAGAGACGAAGCCGGCCATCGTACAATACAAATTGTTGTACCGATAGTTGATAAGTCAAGGGAGGATATTGCTCCTCAAGAAAATGCCATCACCATTTTTGACTTGGGCCCAACCACAAAAGGTCAAGAAGTGGAAGACTTGGACAATTCAATCACTTCTATCAAGGCAAGGTTGGAAAAGGAAGTGGCAAAGAAAAAGGAATACAAACAAGAAGTTGAACGCCTAAAAGAGTATATTCAACATTTAACCAAGCCTCTTTATCAAGCCCGCTTAGCAGTTCCCCCATTGATGAACTCCTCCCAGGAGACTTTCGAAGAAGAGAGGACCACAGCCAAAGAAACCAAAGAGTGGATAATCAGCAAAAGCGAAGAAGTGGTTGTATTTGTAGAGAAACTGATGTTGGCATATGGGCAAACTTCCTCTTTGCTTTCGAGGGTTGCAGCTTTGGCAAAAGCGTGGGACAACGCTCAAGATATCCAAGATAGAATTATTCCATGTCTCAAAGTGCTGAAAGGAGTTTTGAAGCAAGAACTAGTTGATGGAAAGGTTATTGCAGCAGACGCTGCATATGATTTCAATAGCTGGTACTGGGCGCTAATTGCATGGAATGAGTCTCAGAGAAGGTGAAGGCTAATACTATTAGAGCTGAGGAGCAGACGAAGGAAATTCGGAACAAGATTCTACTTGTGGTTGCAGATGCACTTGAGAAAGACATTGTTCGTGAAAATGACATGCAGCTTGAAAACTAAGGCATAGAGTTCGAGAAATTTTCTTCGCCACCACCGGGCTGATCCTTAAGCAAAATTTGACTAAGGTAGCCAACTTCTTGTCCATCTGGCATGCCTTCCAACGACAAGAGTTAGAGTGGGAAATTGCTTTCGTGGAATGTGCAGTTGATTCGGACATACTGGAATACAAGGTCAATATGTTGCCACTTGTCACGATGGAGGAGGTCAGCACAATAGTGTCTAGATTCATCCAATACAGTGCCACTAAAGAGGATAAGGATGCACCCCCTCAAAGATAGCTCCTCACGCCACTTCACTCACTGATTACTCATTGTTATTCTGGGAAACCCTAGTTAGGGTTACTTTGTTTTAATCTCTGTAGTTGATCTTGGATCAATCTTGGCCGTTTATTTCATTTCCAAAACTCTATATAAACTCTCATTCTCTCATTTCATTGTATGGGAGAGAGTCTTATGAAATTGTTGCTCATAGCTACTTTGAGAATAAAAGTTCATATTGCATGATTTGCTTTGAATCCTTCTATTGTCAAGTGGTTGCGTGGTTACATATTCTTCTTCCACCTAGAGTAGATTAAAGTAGTATTTGATTTGAATGCATGTTAGATGAATGATAGATTGATAGTATGGATTGGTGAAACTTTCGCTCATATTTTCTTTGGATAAATGATTTTTATTCAATGCGTAAAGTTAGACTTGTTAATGTTTTAGCAGCTTCAGTCATTCCTTCCAGCTCAGCCCTATTGAGAGAACATAAATTTAATGATAGTCGTTGGCTATTTAATTTATATTCGTGTTATCTTCATCTTATGGTATGGCCGACATGAGAAGATGCGAATTTATCTTGATCTTTTATTAGAAGACAATTAATATTTGGTTATTAATTAGAGCCGACTTCATTCTTCTTGGGATACGATTTTTAAAGATGGCCGACCTCTTGTGAAGAGGTGTGAATATTCATCCAGGCCAACATATGTTCAAAGAGCCACGAACAAATAAAGAGATTCAGGTTATTTGTTGAGGCCGACTTTCATTAAAGAAGAGTCGCAATTTCTTGGAGCCGACATCACATCTTAGAGTTACGTTTTCTTGAATAGAGGCCGACATGAAGTATTTGGAGGGATGTGTCTCTCCCATTCATTAGTATATATTGACATTGATTCATCCATTGTAATTACTGAGATCAGTTCGGTTATTCACATAAGTTCTGTATCATCAAGTGCGGATGTATCATCAAGTGTGGATGTATCATTAAGTGCGAATATATTAATCAAGTGCGAATATATTATTCAAGTGCGAATACAAGACACAGGGTGAACATATGCAGCGCTAATACATTACTCAGTGCAGTGTGGAGATCATACAGATCGAAGTCTATTCAGTGAAAAGTATCATACAGGTGAAATTTCGGTAAAACTGTATTCAGTATTTGCCAGGTGCGAATTTCTGTATTTCTATACTCTGTCATGTGTGAATTCTCCTCAATACTTCAAGATCAGATTGCGTATTAATTTAAAGACGAGTTGTGAACTCTCATATGAAGTGCCAGTTTGATATTTTGTTATTGCATCCTGCCAGGTGCTGAATATTGGTCTTGAGTTAGACCTAATTGTAAAGTGAACTGTTGTCATTGTTTTATATATATAAGAGAGATCTTTGTTGCTGGGTTTTTCTCCCTCAAGAGGAGGGTTTTCCCAGGGTATCTGCTTTGTTATTTTGTCTGATTTTAAATTATTTTCTGTGCATTTAATCTGTTCACATAAATTTAACAAGACTAAGCTTATAATGTGGATGCTTTAATGCTTACTTTGAATAATATTGTTCTCTTGATGGTATCATTCATGGTAAAGAAACCTTAAGCACAAATCCTAGAATATTGCACTTGCTTTGTGTAGTTGTCGTTAGCGTGGCAAAGCAAAGCATTGTTCTTAGTTTCACTCAATTCGTACCATCTCTTGATTTCATAGGAATAGTATAGGACTTCTAAACCTTTATCCCTTTTTCCTTTTTTAAAAAAAAATTGAAAATCACAAAAAGAAATAGAGCATTCAATGCCAAATCCACCTAAGTCCTCACTTGTGAGTAATTTGTCAAACATAAGTCCCTTTGTGTTACCAGCATATCACAACGCCCATTGAGCTTATCCATACGTCAAGACCTGACTGAAGAAACATTGGAATTGCCATATGATCTTTTTGCAATCTTAGCATACGCGGTAGTTTTTCAAGGGAGTATAGAGCGTCTTTGGACTCTTTATTCTAACGTGTTTGGTGTGTCACAAAACGCACATCAACAGGACCCCTTCTTTATTTTGGAGTCTACAAGATCATGTGTTGGGTATCCCATACATTGGAGAGACCAGTCGCTCTTTCAGAACTAGACTCAAGGAACATAGTGTCAATATTAAACATGATCATGTCACAAAGGCTCTTGCCAAGCACTCCTTCAACTCTAAACACTATATTTGCTTAGAAGATTATCAAATCCTAGCTAAGGAAACAAACTTCTTCAAAAGGAAACTCTTGGAAGCCAAAGAAATTGACAACCACCCTTCCAACCTCAATTGTGATGATGGTTGGTCTTTGAGTCTCTCTTGGAAACCATTGCTTGCCCATCTTAGGAACTTAGATGCCTCCACCTCCCATTGATCTCTTCCCCTCATGTCTACTTTGTTGTCTCCTCCCTCCTTTCCTTGACCTTTCTCGCTCCTCGTCTCACCATACTTGTTCCCTTCATTATTAGCTTCCTTTCTTTATTTCTTCCTTACGTACTTTGTTCCTACACCTTGCCCTAGTCCTCCCTTCTACTTTCCTCTCATGTTCTAACCCTCTTTCTCTCACCCTCTCCTTCCTTGTTCTCTTTTCTTTTCCTCTGTAATATATTTATTGTTATGTAAATGGCAATAAATATATAGGTATTTATTTTTAGTTATTCTTGGGTTTCCTTAGGTTCTTTTTTATGTCCTATTTTTTTAGTCTTCTCCCCCTTTTTCTTATCAATTTTTTCTCTTCCTTCTTTATACTTGTGATTATTGATTTTTCTTCTAGTAGTTGGTTTCCCTGGTGTTATTTACTAGTTAGATTCAATTTTGTTTGTTTTTCTCTCTCCTATTTCCTTGCTCTATTTTTCTTTTTTACTCTTTAGGTTATTTTATCACTCCTTTTCATTTCTTTTCATTTTTGTTCTCTTTAATTCGTTACTGTTATTTTATGTTTTTTATTTTTCTTATTTCTCCGTTTTCATCAATTTATACTTTTGCAAGTTATTCTTTTCTTTTTCTCATTTCTCCGTTTTCATCAATTGATATTTCTACTAGTTATTCTTTCATTTTTCTTATTCAACATTTTGTTATTTCGTTTTTCTTTGCCTTTTCCTTGTTACTTTATTTCTTTGTTCTTATTAAACTTCTTGTCTCATGTGTTATTCTTTAATTTCTTTGGCTTTGTTTTACTGTATTATTTGTTTTATTTCTCTTCTATGTTTTTATTGTTGGCTTTTTCTCCTCTGCTTGTTGGCCTTTCTAACCTGTCCTTGTTTTGTTAAACCCACCTATATTTATGCTTGCTAAATTTTGCAATTTTTCCAACATAATTCATTTCTTATCCTGATGAGGGATTATGTGGTATGATCTGAAACATCGATACAAAAATATTTTAACACAGTTTTATCCAAAAAATCTTTAACAAACAAATATGGACTGTGGAAACAACATATTTATAAATGAGATTCATTTGTTGCCAGAATTTCTTCTATGGCTTATGTAGGCAATAATGTTTGAAGAGTAATTAAAAAAAAAATGGCTTCAAGAAATGTTAGAAAAAGAGATCATCCACCCTCGTATTTCGCCATATAGGTCACCGATTGTCATGGTATAGAATGGAGATTGTTGGAGGCTTGCCTTGAACAAGATCACTATCAAGAACAAGAATCCAATCTTGTGAATTAATGAATTGTTGGGCCCACTTCAACATGTAAAATATCAACTAAAAGGGGTTTGAATTTGGGTACCACCAAGTTTGTATGGAGGAGGAGAGCATAAATAAGACAACCTTCAAAATGGAAACAAGTTCTACATATGTCATAGTGTATCTAGATTGTATTTTGGATTTATGTGCTACAAACAAAGAACAACTACATTATCAATACAAGTCTTGCAAGTTTTGAAAGAAATAAAGATATGAATATCATTGTTCTATGTTACCGAGTACGCCCCTCGGGGGTCCCAGTCTTGTACCGAATGGGTGCGAGTATGGGTCCTATGACGAGAGCGGCCTGGGTATGCCCACGCTGCTTCTAAGCGAACCCAAGGGCTGCCCAAACCAAAAATTAAATTAAATCTATTTTTATAAAACATTTTTATAAACAAAAATCATTTTTTTAAACATTCATAAACAAAAATCCTTTTTTTAAACATTTTTATAAACAAAAATGTGCCAAATACCTAATTTTGCCATTAAGTGATAAAAATGTGAAAATGGTGTGCACCTTGAAGGTTTGTGTGGTTTCAAGTTTCAACGACCTTAATTTGGGAATGCACTACCCCCAAACCCCACAAAGAGCATTGCCCCTCAACCCTACTAGGGACGTTGCCCCAAAAACCCCACTAAGGGCACTGCCTCTTGAGCCGGTTGAGAGCGTTGCCCCCAAACCCCCACGAGGGGCATTGTCCCTCAACCTCGCTATGGGTGTTGCCCCCAAACCCCCATGAGGGGTGCTATCACTCAACCTCATTGGGGTCTCCACTCCCAACCTCCACTAGTTATTGGGATCTATTGCCACATAAGAAACTTGATTACAATGAGAGGGCTTAGGGATGGAGACTAAAACTAAGAACTTACACAATTATCTTTATGACTATCATAATATCATTGATCAATGATGAAGTATCATACTATCAAAGATCAAATGTCATTATTATCTTAAAATATAATATTATCTAATATATCAAACGTATTTGCAATTTTATATAATTTTTAACTTTTTTGCATGCATACATACATACATCCATCCATGCATACATACATACATCCATGCATCCATGCATGCATACATACATACATACATACATACATCCATGCATGCATACATACATACATACATACATACATATATACATACATACATACATACATACATACATACATACATATTGATTATTGGGATCTATTCGGATCTATTGCCACATAAGAAACTTGATTACAATGAGAGGGTTTAGGGATGGAGACTAAAACTAAGAACTTACACAATTATCTTTATGACTATCATAATATCATTGATCAATGATGAGGTATCATACTATCAAAGATCAAATGTCATTATTATCTTAAAATATAATATTATATGATATATCAAACGTATTTGCAATTTTATATATTTTTTAACTTTTTTGCATGCATACATACATACATACATACATACATACATCCATGCATGCATATATACATGCATACATACATGCATGCATGCATGCATACATACATGCATGCATGCATGCATACATACATGCATGCATGCATGCATACATACATACATATGCATGCATACATGCATACATATACATACATGCATGCATGCATGCATACATACATGCATACATACATACATACATATGCATGCATACATACATACATACATATGCATGCATACATGCATACATACATGCATACATACATGCATGCATCCATGCATACATACATACATACGTACATGCATGCATACATGCATACATACATACATGCATGCATGCATGCACAATGTTACTCCTCCATTATTTGGCAAAGTGATCTTAGAGAAAATGAAGAAAAAAGTTCAATAATCATTACTAAACAAATAACGATTTTATTATAGACAATGATCAGATTGATAATACAATCCTAAACAACCAATCCATATTCATTGAACAAAATGCACTGATAGGGTTATACTCTATTATAGTACCATGTTTTGTCCCAATGGTGCAAGCAAAGCAAGTTGATCAAACGTCAAGCATTCCCCTCCTACCTTCAAAATTCTAGCCCTAGCTGTTTCTATGAATCAAAGAGCTACCACCTTCAATGCTTGTAGCTCATAAAGTCTTTTATCATCAGTTACAGTACCAACTATGCAATGCATGCATGCATACATACATACATACATGCATACACTCACGCATGCATGCATGCATACATGCATCAATACATACATACATGCATGCATCCATCCATACATACATACATACATACATACATACATACATACATACATACATACATGCATGCATCCATCAATACATACATACATGCATGCATGCATGCATACATGCATCCATGCATGCATACATACATACATGTATACACACATACATACATACATGCATGCATACATACATACATGCATGCATGCATGCATGTAACATACATACATACATGCATGCATGCATGCATGTAACATACATGCATAAATACATACATACATGCATACATACATGCATACATGCATGCATGCATACATGTAACATACATGCATACATACATGAATACATGCATGCATGCATACATACATGAATACATGCATGCATGCATACATACATGAATCCATGGATGCATGCATGCATACATGCACAATGTTACTCCTCCATTATTTGGCAAAGTGATCTTAGAGAAAATGAAGAAAAAAGTTCAATAATCTTTACTAAACGAATAACGATTTTATTACAGACAATGATCAGATTGATAATACAATCCTAAACAACCGATCCATATTCATTAAACAAAATGCACTGACAGGGTTATACTCTATTATAGTACCGTGTTCTGTCCCAATGGTGCAAGCAAAGCAAGTTGATCAAACGTCAAGCATTCCCCTCCTACCTTCAAAATTCTAGCCCTAGCTGTTTCTGTGAATTGAAAAGCTACCACCTTCAATGCTTGTAGCTCATAAAGTCTTTTATCATTAGTTACAGTACCAACTATGCAATGCATGCATACATACATACATACATACATACATACATACATGCATAAATACATGCATGCATGCATCCATCAATACATACATACATGCATACATGCATACATCCATACATGCATACCAGAACACTGTACCAAAACATACCATACCCAAGGAAAAAAATTCACCATATCGGCATACCAGAACACTGTACCCGTACTTTACCCCTTACCAAAACACGCAACTTAGTCATTGATTCAAGAGGTCACATACCCCCAGAGTCCAAGTGATGTCCTGAGGACTTGGGGGCTTGGCGGGGATGTCCCCTTTTTCAGGACAGCTTGCTCCATTTGGTGCATAATTTTTTTTTTAAAAAGGTATCTTTTTAAGAAAAACCCCTAAAAACCTGAAAGGGGGAGCATTGTCATTGCAGATGCAGTACATCATATTTACTTTTAAAAATTCAGCTGCGTTTAGTTTGTTTGAGTTATTCTAATAGCTGTCATCCTGCTGTCCCCAAATTTCCCCAAAACCTCATCCCCCTATCCCAGGAAATCAAAGAAACACTAGAATTTATGCAACATAAAGAAATGTGTGTTTACAAAGCAATCAATAGTCTATTTGGGACATGTAATGGAATAGAGATGACAGTTGATCCAGCAAAAATTGAGATTATCAACAATTCACCAACACAATAGAAACAAGCAGCTTTGAATGGAACAATTCAGTATATTAGGAAGTTTATTCCAACATTCTCCACAATAACAATATAGTATGCCAATGTGTCAAGTGACAAGGGTTTTCACTGGGGTAAGGAACAGGAAAGCTCTTTTGATTCGCTGTAATACAAAATCAACCATGCATGAGTGCTTGCTCTTCCTATTTTGCAGCATCCATTCACAGTTGAAAAGGATGCAAGTGGGTGTGCTATATGGGCAGTTTTATTGCAAGACAGGAAGCTAATTTCTCATCATTTAGAGGAATTTTCTGAAGTTGTAAGAAACTGCTCTAGTTGTACACTTGCTCAATCAATTATGAAATGGAAACAATATTTGGTGGGTAAGGATACAATTGTTCATGCTGAGCATAAACTTGTATATTTGCAAGCAAAAAATAAATTGCAATAGGAAATACACTACACATGGATGTGATTTCTTCAACAATTCCATTTGGTGATCAAATACAAGAAAAGAAGCATAAATGTAATGGCAGGTATGCTATCTGTTGTACCCAAAATAAATTTTTTGGCATTCTGTGTAAATTGAGCTAAATCTTGTTAAAATGCCATGTAAAGTCTGTTTTAGGACAAACCAATCATGGAATCTTGGTGGGTTTATGTCAAGGAACACATGTGCAAAATTCTGAAAATTTGAAAATTAGGGTTTTTCGCCCCTATTTTCAGGGAAACCCCCGAAAATAGGACCTTCCCAGAAACGATTGAAAATGATTTTGATAGGATTAAAAGGCTTCACGATCACATTGGTCAAGTCAGAATCATCAAAAGATAAGTTTTACTCTGGTGGGTCTATTTCTATTTTTCAGGAACAAAGTTAGGAGCTCCGCAGCCATTAATGGCAGATTGGCCAGTACCAGGTGCTGAAAGCTAACCTTCGCAAGCTTCAACGATGCAACTATGGCGAAAAGGTCTAAAAATGTTTGATGAAGGATTTCTCAAAATGAAAATGCTGAAAATTGACTAAGTCCGGGATTTTCAAAAAATGAAAATGCTGAAAATTGACTAAGTCCTGAGAATGCACGCCTTGCTACCAAGAGGAGGCTATGCAGTCAAATGCCTTAGTCATTTTTCCCAAACATCCATACACGATGAACGTGAGACATGAAGAAATGGTGATCTTCGACGGAGGAGTTTCCTGAAAGTGGAAAAGGTCAAAATTTGACTAACTCTGGAAATGTTACGAAGGAGAGATTGTTCACATGCTGAAAAGAGCCTTTTTCAAGCAGGGGCGCCCATGATCTTTGAGGGTCAAATGTAGTCAGTATGATCATCCAAAGCAGTCATTCTTGACGTTTGAGTGCTGGCTCGACAGTGAAACAAACATCCAGATCATCCGATGAATAGATCACTAGCAACTGCTGACGAAGCAAAAAGAGGCAGTTGAGGAATTGTCAGGAAACCACAGTTAACGGCAAAGTTCGAAGAAAAAAGAGCCTTTCCAAAAGAAAGGCGCCCTTCTTTCTTGACCTCCAGATGCTGATAAATGACTAAAGGCTTCCCAGGATAACCTTCTCAGCCCAAATGGATCTTGGAAACGCAACTGCAAGCATCGACATCTGACAGAGCATTCAACGGATAATCCAGATCAAAGTAGGCAACTTTTCAGATGAAGATAATCAGCCCAAAAGGTAAAAGCGCCCTTTTCAAGGAGGGGCGCCCTTGAATAAAGGAACCCTAAATTGAGATCCAAGTTTTCTAAAGTCAGTCATTTTTGGCGGAACAGAGCTGGGTACCTGATGAGACATCAAGCAAAATCATCTGACTCTCCGATCAACGAGAAATCCAGATCAAAGCACGAGAGGTCATTTCAAAAGGCTGAAGAACGAAGATCAAAATTTCACTAAGGCATTAGCAAAAGCGCCTTTTCTTGGGAAAGGCGCCCATTCTTTTTAAGCCTTAAACTCAGCTTTTTATCATCACCTCTCCCAGGCACTTCTCTTCAGTTTGGATCCAGCTCCGCAGTGAATGTGTCCGTGACATCTCAGGATCAACAAACAACACTAGATTCAGGATCAAACAGAGGGTTTTCAGGAGAAAAATACTTAAAAAACTTGCAAGAAGCCAAAAGGGACGCCCAAAAGAAGTCAAAGGCCATTTGTTGACTAAAGTCAAAAGCTTTTGAGTTAAAGTTGGCTAAAACGCTCCACGATTGGTGGAAATCATCTTTTCAACTTTAGATCAAGCCCAAATCACCTTTTGAGCTTGTGTTAGGTCCCCAAATTTGTGGATCTGAAGCTTAAACATACATATTCAAGGTGAAGGCGTCCCATTTCATTATTTCATTGCAGGATAAAAGATCAAAACAGCCACAAGCTCTCAAGGACGCCATTGATAGATCTGAAGGAGGTTTTCATCCGTTCTTCAATTTTTCTTGCAGATCTGAAGCAGAAAAGGATCACTATTTTGAGGATTGGACCCAGAGATAGATTTTTCAGAGAATCAGATAAAACTTCCAATCCATCTTCTGTCTACTTCCTCTCTTCTTGTCTTAGGTTTTCTTGCACATTTCAAAAAGGTGGCAGGCTACATCAGATCAGATCAACTGGGTAGATCCAGATAATTTTCCAGAGGAACCCATCTCGACAAATTTCCGAAAATCAGCATACTTGCTGCCCCTATTTTTGGGGGTTTTTCCGAAAAAGTTTCGGAATCAAAATTCTGAGGAACTGGGTTTGTTCAGCATTGAAGCACTAACAAAACCCTATGTGCCAGATTTTTTCCGGAAAATACTTCTGCATGCCATTTTCAGGGGTTTTTGTTGTCTGAACACGTCCGTGTTTACAGTCAACAGGCGAGTTCTTCTTCGCAGAATGACAATTTGGCGTCCTTGGACTCCAATTGAACAACTAGACCTTGCACCAGCAACTCTCCAACCAGATCTTACACACATTGCTGGAGAGCAAATGGACATCACCAACAGTCTGCAGATCTTTATCTTTGAAAAGAATACATCTCCCGCTCAGTGGAGACCTGAAGCAGTTACTCTGGACGAAGAAGAAAGAAAGACTGATCTTGCAGCAAAAGACCAATATTACCATCTCCCGCGTGGCAGTAAGCACCTTGACTTGCCAGCTGCGAAGAGATCATTCCAAGCACGAAGCCGCCAAAGTTACCAAGAGCAATAGCTTGCGCAAGAAGAGATGTCGTGTCATCAAAGCATTGACTATCCGGAGACGGAAGAAGTCAACACACAGATCAAGGAGCTGTTGACCAGAAATGGTGAAATGATAAAAGCTATAAATGCACCAAAGAAGGACGTCCTACCCTCCAAGTGGCATTTATGATACTTGAGTTAACTTGATGCTTCTTTCCAAGTTTAACTCCACTTTCCTTAAATCATGCATTGTCAGATCCCACTAATTAAGGATGTCTAATTGGCTTCCATGATTCGTGGATCTTAGATCTCCACTAAATGTGGATGTCTATTTTGGAGGGATACTTACATTTAAATTCACCTTTAGTTTGCTTTCAGTCAACTGAAGTAGTTTCCAGTTGACTCTTTGTTGACTTTCAGTTAACTGAAGTAGTTTTCCAGTTAACTGCTTGTTTCCCCCTTTTTAGGAATAAATCTTGCTAATTTGATTGGCAAGAACTCATTGTTAACTCAAGGAGATTTTGGGGTTGCCCACTCCTTTGAGTTCTATAAATAAGAGCCTTGGGCTCATTGTTTGTTTAACTTTACTTGCTATGCAAAATTGCTGCGCCATTGTTGCCAACAGCTTTGAAAGCGAATACTTGTTCACTCTTGGATGAGAGTTCGTTGGACGATTGTAATTGTGCATGATTTCGTGCCTTTGCTTTCCCAACTTTTGTAGTTCGTTGATGAAGCATTGAAGAAGAATATCAGAAGGCGCTTGCATTTTGATCATCTTATTTGAGTTATGTCTCTTGTGTTTAATAGCTTGTTGTCTCATTTCCCTCCTCGGATAGGAGCCCCTCCTCCTTGGATATTTGTTATTGACAGTTATCGTTTGATGTTGTTTAATGTGTTGACTTCCAAGCTATACTTCGGATAGGAGTCCCTCCTCCTTAGCAAGCTCGTTGGCCAAGGCATCGTGATTTTGTTGTTTCTAGTAAACTATTTCTTAAGCTCATACCTCGGATAGGAGTCCCTCCTCCTTGGCAGATCTCAGATCTAGTTTACCGTGCAGAGTGTTTGCTTGTACCAACCTTATCCCGGTGTATACCCGAGAGTTCAGAGCCTCGGTCATATCCTCTGGAGACGGTGAATTCAAGTGATCCAACCATCCCATTCCCGCTCCTTTACCCTCATGCTCTGTTCATCTTGAAGGTATTGGATAGATAGAAGCTAGTTAGTCGTAGTTAAGATCTGCAGAAACCAGAGAAAAGCTTAGCTACGGCGCATTGTGTTTGTGCACCCTTGTGTCCTGCCGCTGAAGCATAAAAAGATAGGAACTTAGTTAACATTTCCCTTCCCTACGCATTGCTCCCAGCAGAGAGGGACTTCTCCTCTTTAAATAACGAAGAAGTGTTGCAAAACATTTGAAATAGCTGAACGTTTACAATCAGCACTCCAAAGGTGCTAATTTAAACGCCAACACTATCTAAGCCACACCAATTTCAAAACAAGTTTCAAACTTGACAACCATTTCACAATCGAAGCTTCACAAAAAAAGAAGCGTATAGGGAAGCATATACACAAGATGCAGACTTTGGGGAAACATATCAGCACTTGAAGACAAGAAAATTGAATGTTGAGGATAAGATTGATTTCTACCTCAAAAATGGGCTAAATTACAAAGTGGAAAACCTATGTGAATCAAACGAAGAAATTCTTCTATCAATGAGGGAAGCTCATACTTCCAACGTTTCAAGTCATTTTGGCATCAGTAAGACCATTGTTCACTTGCGAACATATGTGTATTGGCCCGATATGCAAGAAGTATCAAACTTCATTAGAGGATACAAATTATGTCAATGCAAATCTATAGCAATGAAAGAAGAGTTGTGCATGCCTCTATTTGTGCCTATTAAACCATAGGAAAACATCTCTATGGATTTTGTGGATCTCCTTTTCATAATCCTCATGAAGAATGGAAGATGGGCCCAAGGCTGCACTTATCATTGCAAAGAAGCTGATACAGAAATGCAATTAATAATCCACTGTATGATGTCTCCATAAATGTTAAATTTTCTCACTGTCTCACCAACTTCCATTTACTCCTATAAAAAGCCTTTGGCATATCTGATTTTATGAGCAGCCCCCAACCATCCTAATGTGTTTTATAACTTTATAAGTGCAATAAGTCCTGTGCAGCTATTATTCCATAACAGACTTGTTTTCCATTGGTAAAGCTAGTTTTGGTCAAAATATAATTACTCGAACCAAGGATTACATTCTATCTGCCATCATTTTTAAGATTATTTTGTATGTTGTGTTACAAGAGAGATAGGTATGTATACTATATTAGAATAATTAAAATTATATCTCTTTAATGATCAATATTGTACATATTAGATAGTTTCTATTTTTTACTTCTGTTCACGATTGTTTCGTAATAGAAACATCGTCTCGTGTAATTGCTATATGTACATTTCATTCTTTGAATTAAATCATGCAATTACCTCGAAATCTTCTCGTTTCATGGTATCAGAGCGGGATTTTTCTAGAGCCATTTTCCTATTTAAAATTTTTGTGAGTTTCAAAAATCACGTCTGTGTGCACATAAAAATCGCAGTGAAGGATTCTTTAGCAAAAATCGAGTTTTTATTCCTAGGCGTCAGATTTTTTTCTGAGAATCGCGTGAAGGATTTTTCATATTTTGCACTTGTGTTTGTTTGCAAAAATCACGACTTCTATTCGTATTTTTTCTTCCGATGTAGGTTTTCTATGAAACGCGACGTCCTTGTGGTCATTTTTCGCAGGATTTTTTGTTTCGTGACCTCTTCAAGTCATGAGGGTTTGTGCAATCTTTTCACGCGTTTCTGGGCGCGATCTTTTGGTCACTCGACTGGCATCCTTTGGCATGCGATTTCTGGGCATTTTGTGGTCGTGCGATGTGCTTTCTAGGCACGTTTTCATCTTTCTCTACCTGCACGTTCTTCCAATTCGAAGTTTTGTGAGTTGCATGCGATCTGCCTTCTATGTTTCTCGTGTGTTTTGACACGTCTTCTTAAGGCAATTTCTCACTTAGAACTTGTTTCCTGCTCGATTTTCCTGGAGTTCGAAGGCCCTCATTCTACTTAACTCATGACTACACATTTCTAGGCATTTTTGTCTATTTTTGGGCGCCTTTTGTTTCAAGCCGTGATTCTCCAGATTTTTGAAGTAAAAAATCGGCTAGGGTTTTGAAATATCCTATGTTTTCAAGCCGAATTTTTTTCTTGATAACAAATTCTTTCTAGGTTTTTCGTGAAGATTTCTAGGTTGTCATCAAAATTTTCTAGGTACTTTGAAATCCATGCATTGGGATTTGTGCAAGTGGGTTTGCCTCAATTTTTGTGCCAAAAATTGTCTTTGTTTTTAGTATATTGGCCTCTTTTGTGTATCTCGTTTTTCATGCTTCGGAAAGCGTGAAAGATGGCATCTTTGACCAACATTATGTTGGAAGGCAGTCAATGATTCAATGGCAGAAACTATAATACCAGCAAGCAACGGATCATGACTATTTTAGAATATCGGTGTCTTGATCAGATTGTTCTAGGCACTGCTACTTGTCCCATAATGGCGGGTAAAGACCAGGAAAAGTTTGATGAGAAAAATCGTGAAGCAATGATTGCTCATTAAGTTGTCTGTTACCGATTATCAGCTTCCATAGGTTCCGTCCGACAAATCAGCTGCAGAGATTTGGGAACATTTGAAAACCTTGCATGAGACCTCCGACAAGAGTCGTGCATTCTTTCTAAAGAACCAACTGTTCTCCATCATGATGGATGAGAGAATGTCCTTACAAGAGCATCTGACAAAGATTCAAGACATTCGTGATCAGCTGGAGGCAATTGGTCGGAAGATGGAGGAAGAAGACGTGGTAATCATCACTTTGAAAAGTCAACCGAAGTCTTATGAGCACTTTGTTGAAACTCTCAACATTACATCGACTAATGTTGATTTGAAGTTTCCAGAGCTTTGTACTAAACTTTTGCAGCAAGATCGTTGGAGACAACAGTTTGGTAGTAGTGCTTCTTCATCCTCTATAAAGCAAGCTTTTGCAGCCAAGTCTCAGGCTAAGAATAAAGGCAAAGGTCAGCCTCCGCAGCAAAATGGCTCAAGTCAATCTCAAGGCAGCCCCAAGAAGAAGAACATTCACTGTAATTACTGCCACAAATATGGTCATATGAAGAAGGATTGTGTCAGCATTTGGCTTCTAAACAGAAGAAGCAGGGAGGGTCTCAGCCAAACGCAAATGTTGTCGAGCACACTGAGCAGAAGGAATCTTCCTTTTACGCCTTTATGGCTAAAAGACCTGCAGATCATGTGAAGTCCTCTGCCTGGTACATTGATTCAGGTGCTTCACGACACTTCACCCATCGACGTGATTGGTTCACCGACTTCTCTCCTTTCAGTGACTCAGTTATTTTTGGAGGAGGTGAAGAGTATACCGTTGTCGGCAAGGGCAACGTTTAGATTCAGTCTGGTGAGAGGAATCTCATATTCCTCAATGTATACTACGTTCTTGGCATGGAACTAAGCCTTTTCTCTATCAGTCAAATTATGCGGCACTCTCCTCAGTTGGATGTGGTATTTAGTGCACATAAGTGTTCAATTGTTGATCAGGAGACAGACACCACTGTGGCTATTGGCATTGAGGATCATGGTCTATACAGACTTGTGGATACAGGTGATTCTCCAAAGTTAGCCATGGCAGCCAAAAATTCTTCCATCACCAGTCTTTGGCATCAGCATTATGGGCACTTAAATGTGCACTATCTCTCTCAGCTATCTCGAGAGGGACTTGTAGCTGGTTTACCTGAGATCCAGACTCAGCATCATGGAGTTTGTGGAGCTTGTCACACTGGGAAGCAACACAGGACACTGTTCCCAGATGGTGACTCATGGCGAGCCTTTAAGGTACTACAATTGGTTCACGCTAATGTCTACGGGCCAATGAATACACCTTTTGTTACTGGTTGCAAGTATTTCTTGCTTTTTGTTGATGATTTCGGTCATAAAATGTGGGGTGTACTTTCTTAGACAGAAATCAGATGTGTTTACTGTATTTCAGAAGTTTAAGGCCTTCGTAGAGAAAGAGTTTGGTTGTTCCATAGTCACTCTTAGGTCAGATAATAGAGGGGAATTTTGTTCTAATTTCTCCAACTTCTGTGATATACATGGCATCAAACATCAGTTAACCACACCCTACACCCCTCTGCAAAACGGTGTTGTAGAGTGTCGCAACCACACAATCACTGAGATGGCCCACTCCATGTTACAACACAAGAGTGTTCCTAAGAAATATTGGGCAGAGGCAGTCTATATTGTCGTCTATCTCCTTAATCGGTCTCCTACCCAAGTTGTTAAGGAGAAGACTCCTGAGGAAGCTTGGACTAGTCGCAAACCTCGGATCAGTCATCTGAAAATCTTTGGCTCTTTAGCATATGTATGGATTCTAGATGCCAAGCGCTCCAAGTTGGATTCCAAGAGTCAAAAGCTTATGTTCACAAGATACGGTGACAACCATAAGGGTTACCGATTGATTGATGTAGACACTAATCGTCTCATCTTCAGTCGGGATGTTGTCTTTGATGAAGAACGAGGACCTTTTCTTCTTTCCTTGCTTGTGCAGAATTTTGAAGATTAGCCTTTGAAGGCTTCTGATTTGGGTGTCCGTCTTCCTTCAGGTCCACCTAATGGGATGGATGATGCAGATTTTGTTTTTCATGATGCTCAACACGATTTTCCTCCGGATGATATTGATCTTCCACCTGATGAACCTGTTCCAGACCCAGTACCTATTCTAGCTCCTCATGTATCTGATGTTGGCACTTCTACTCTTTGGCCTAAATGGTGGGCTAAGACCATTGGTGATCTTCATGATGATGAGCTTACTAAGGGTAGATCGTCCAGAAACAAGAGCAAACAGTAGCATACAGTTAATTTTGCTCTCATGGTCAACATTCACAGTGTTTATGAGCCTTAGACATATTTAGAGGCTAAAGGAATTCCTAAGTGGGAACAGGCTATGGAGGTTGAATACCATAGTCTTCAAAAAAATAACACTTGGGTCCTTTTTGATCTTCCTCCAGAGAAGAAGCCCATTAGCTGCAAATGGGTGTATAAGGTTAAGTATAAAGCTAACGGAACCCTTGACAAGTACAAAGCTCGTCTCGTTGCTAGGGGGTTCTCACAGAAGGAAGGCATTGACTATGAGGAGACTTTTGCTCCTACAACCAAGATGAGTACCATTCGGCTCGTCCTTGCCTTAGGAGCCCAATTTGGTTGGAAAGTCCATTAAATGGACGTTAGGAGTGCTTTCCTCAACGGTGAGTTGAAGGAAGAAGTCTATATGACGCAGCCTCCAGGGTTCAAGGTTGTCGGTAAAGAACATCAAGTGTGCAGACTAGTGAAAGAACTCTATGATCTGAAACAAGCTCCTCGAGCTTGGTACATCAAGATCGACAAGTACCTCATAGATCATGGCTTTCAGAGGAGTCCATTTGATTCTAATTTGTATGTCAAACACACTGGTAGTGATATTCTTATTCTTGTTGTCTATGTGGATGACCTGATCATTACTAGCACTCGGCACATTTGATCGATGAGCTCAAACAGGATTTGTGTAACTCATTTGACATGGCAGATTTAGGACTTATGCATTATTGTTTAGGTGTTGAGGTTTGGCCGACACAGAGCAATATCTTCATCTCTCAGTCCAAATATGCTCGAAGTCTACTAGATAAGTTATGAATGCAAGATTGCAAACCTGCCTCCACACCTATGGAAAAAGGGCTGAAGTTGTCGGCTAAATCAAATTCACCTGTAGTGGATGAATCCTTTGTTCAGGCAACTAGAGATTCACCTGTAGTGGATGAATCCTTGTTGAGGCAACTAGTGGGTAGTCTCGTCTATCTCACTACCACTAGACCTAACCTCAGTTTTGCAATGAGCTACATTTCACGCTTCATGACAGCCCCCAAGGCTGATCACTAGGTAGCAGCGAAGCGTGTGCTGCATTATGTGAAGGGCACTTTTGATTATGGACTTCTTTACACTAGGGGTCACGATCCTAGACTCATTGGTTACACAGACTCAGATTAGGCAGGTTCGATTGATGACAGAAAATCAACATCTAGGGTATGTTTTTAGTTTGGGATTTGGTGCAATCAATTGGACTAGTAAGAAGCAACAGAAAGTGGCTCTTTCCTCAACAGAAGCAAAGTATCAAGGAGCAGTTAAGGCAGCTTGTGAGGCAATTTGGCTTCGTCGAATGCTTGCGGATATGCAAATATCTCAAGCAGGTCCGACTCCCTTGTTCTGTGATAGTCAGGGAGTTCTCAAACTTGCCAAAAATCCAATCTTCCAGAAAGAACCAAGCATGTGGAAACTCATTGTCACTCCATTCGAAAGCTTGTTGAAGACGGATTGGTTCAGTTGCTGTATGTTCCAATAGAGGATCAGACAGTTGATATTCTCACCAAGTCCCTCAGTCCAAATAAGTTTGTAAAATTCAGGGGGCATCTTGATGTTGTTGACAGATTGACCATTAAGGGAGGGTATTAGAATAATTAAAATTATATCTCTTTAATGGTCAATATTGTACATATTAGATAGTTTCTATTTTTTACTTTTGTTCACGATTGTTTCGTAATAGAAACATCGTCTCATGTAATTGCTATATGTACATTTCATTCTTGGAATAAAATCATGCAATTACCTTGAAATCTTCTCGTTTCATGCTAGCAGCATATCAGCATCAGTTTTTTGAGAATTGGCACCAACGTTGTGGAGAACAATGGATGATGAGAAATTGCAGAAATGGAAATCAACCAGGCCAGAAGAACAGATAAATCTGATTCAGTTTTCCTTCATTTTAGTATGGAATTGCTTATGTTATATCCTACAAAATGCTAGGTGTAATATTATTAATTTTTTATATGAAATTTCTAGATAAATAAAAAATCTCTCTTCATGTTGATTGGCTAAGAGCTATGCTTGGAAGTTTCTGGTTAAATTTCTATACATTTTATATTTCAACCAAACAAGCCTGAGATTCTGTTGAAACTTGGAAGAAATGCAAAAGTGTCCCTTAACATTTACTATATGTACGTTCATAGTACTGCCCTGAAGACCCCATACCCATACCAGTACCATTCTAGTAGTGCTAATGCATTTGGTATCTCACAGTTTCTTCTGTTATCCAGGGTACCAAACTGTCATAATAAAAACATAAAAAAAATTCAAAAGTGCTGGCAGAGGTACAAGAGTCATGGTCAAAACAAAAAAAAAATATTAAAAAATTATAAACATGAAAAATAAACACACACAACTAACTCAACTGCTGCTAATCATATTGCATCTGGTTCTATCAAACCAACTATTAAGCATGTTTTGTTTTTTATTTTAAGCATGTAGCACTGATATTATGACTAATTTTATTTATTTTGCCTTAATTTTTATAATTTTTCTATGTGGATAACCAAGCCATACCATACCCTAGATTCACAAAGTAACAGTGAAACCTCATATCCAAATACATAATGGTAACTTAGAATGTAAAGGATACTAGAACTATCAAATGAACTGCCTGCATACCTATCTGGAGGCAGTCTATAAATTTGCTAAGCTAAAACAAGTTTTGGAATATTCACCACTAAATGCAAGACCATATACATGTTAACTGGATGCAGCCACACAAGTACCCTTGTCACTGACAAGATTGAATGCTGCACGCCTGCAACTGCTTAGTTACAAGACAACAAGGCTAAGTCTCGCCACCATGTGAGATTTGTAAGATAAAACACCAAGACAGTGCTGAAAACATTTCTGAATAAGCCGTGCATGTGTGACAAACCACAGTAAACTAATACTGTAGATAAAATAGATAAAGAAACACATCTAGGTTTCAACTTGGAAAGGTATAGAAATCTTATGACAAAAACAAACAACCAGAAACCAGAAAACAGTTGCAGAAATGGAAATCAACTAAGCTAAAGAGATGACAATCCTTATTCATCTTTTTGTTCTTGCTCTATGAAGTTATGCTATAACTTATATCCTAAGAAATGCTCAAATTTAAGTTATAAATTTATAAATGATTAAAATGTATTTCTATATGATGAGTATCTATTACAGATAAAATCGATTGGACCAGGGCTATAATTTGACTTATCTGGCTAGCTTTATGGTAATTATGTCAGCAACCTAGAGTAAATCTTAAATATTTTAGATTTCACCAATAAAGTTTGAGATTTTATTTGAAATTTGGAAGACATGCACATGTCCCTTGACACTCACTATAAAAGATCTGAAAGCAATTGAATATAATGCGTATGCTTTGGATGCAGTGCAATGAATTAGGCTAAGCTAAAACAAAATAGAATGTTTACAGCTCAATGTAGAATAACTTCTAGTGTAAATTGCCATGTGGCATTCATACAAAAATAGAATATTTTGGCTTGAAATTCATCTTTCACATCTAGATATTGTGAATGCTTCTTACTTAAAATTTAAGATGAGGGGTCTCATGTATCAAATTTTCTAGAATTGCTTCAAACTTACTGGAAGTTTAGATTCTGTAGTTGATGCTAAGGCTCCCAGGGTACAATAACTTTTAGTGTTAACTGCCATTTGGCATTCATACAAATATAGACTATTTATTTTGGCTTTAACATAATCCTAATTTTGATCTAGATATTGTGAATGTTTCTTACTAAAAATTTAAGATGTGTCTATCAATTTTTCTGGAATTGCTTCAAATTTACCGGAAGTCTGGTCTCTGAGGTTGATGACAAGGCTCCTAATGTAGGATAACTTTTAGTCTTAACTGCCATTTGGTGTTCATAGAAAATAGACCATTTGGCTTGAACTTCATCTTAATTTCCATTTAGATATTGTGATTGCTTCTTACTAAAAATTTAAGATGAAGGATCTTGTAAGTCAAACTTTCTAGAATTGCTTCAAATTTACTGGAAGTTCGTATTCTGCAATTGATGCCAATGCTCCCCAGTAATAATTATCTCAAAGGTTCATGTTGATTATCTAGGCATTTATTTGTAGTTGAGATGGATTTTATTTATTCGTCAAACAGAGTCATTCGTCTTGCATACAATTGTGCAATAGGCAATGACTTGAGATGGTACTCAGCAAGAGTGAACACTTCACTGCTTGCAAGGCAATGTATTGAGAAATTAATAATTATTATCTTAAAAAATACAGCACACAATGGCTATCATGAAGTAAGTGAACTCTAAACTTCTAAAAAATGCTTGTCACTTTTTGTAAGGGAGATATTTTCCTGTATGTAGGAGACAAAACTTAGAGAATGTGTGAGGACGAAATAAGGCATCACAAGTAGATATCACCGAGTAGTACATCATAAAAACAATAAATTAAGATACACTAGTAGATCACTATAAGTATAAAACATAGAGAAATGGAAAGTTGTTATTACTTCTACACCAGTCTTAATGACAACTTCCAACAGGAATGCGAAGTTGTTATTAGTTCTACATTTCCTCATAATGACAACTTCCAAAAATAAAGTGCTGGCCCTCTTCCGAAAGAAAACAATAGTAGGAGTTACCAAGGTCAAGATTTTTCATTGGCATTTGTCCAATACCCTATTTATATATTAGTGTTCAGGTGAACTATATTTTTGCAGGTTGGACCTGATGACCAGGTTCAGATTGACCTCAAAACTACACTTTAGGCCTACCCAACTTCATGGACCAAACTAATCTGATAACAAAGTTGGCCTGCTTAACTCAAAATCAGAATGATCATTTTTTGCTCTTTTAAGGGTGAGTACTTTTTCTTCAATACCCAGGTAGTAAGGACTACGAAAAGAAAGTTTTATTTTGTATGAACTCGAACCTAAAGCCTTCCATTAGCATGGTGAGGTGCTCTACCATTATACCACCTGCCTCTTTGCGGTATGGAGTGTGATTTGTGCTTCCAACATACCCCACAAGCTGCACTTAATTTCTTGAGGCAGTCCAGATTGTGGATTGTCTTTCAATAGAGAAATTACACAAAAGTCCACGAATGACTAATGAATGCCAAAGTCTACCAAATTAGAATAGCTATGCAAGAGGGACGACTAGGAGCCTCCCCAACTCTCTCAGAAGAATAAGAGCCCTACAAACAAAAAACACTACGCAGTTCTCACAGAGGAATAAAAGCCATCCATAAACCCTTCGAACAAAAAACAAATACAACTATAGCAAATCAAGCTAAAGTACATCAATATTTCAGCATTTATGCAAATGGATGTTCAGGCAGAGGCATTTAAGCATTAAAAGAAAAGGGCGTACCTGCGCAAGCTTCTCAATTTCACGTTCGCGGTCTGCATCTGAAGACCCGACCGTTTCTGTGGTCGGACTGTATGCTTTCCCTCTATTTAAATTCTTTCTGAAAAACACCCCATTGTCCTTCTGAAATAAAGGATTCAAAAATTTGGATGCCCCAAAATATGAAAATGCAGAGACATCAATGAATTGGGTCCTTGTGGGCAAATGAATAGAAATAATCCCAGACGAAACTTTTGTTTTATGGGCAAAACAAGTGGGTTTGAGACGGGGTTTATCCAGTGGTGATGGCAGCCCTTTCACCTTCATTTGCATTTGTAAACATATTGTGGATTGGGATAACACCTGCATAGTGAGGCGAAAAATTTGTTCAGCACAATAATCAAATTGATTGTGCCGTTGATTGCTTGGTATACAAAATATTGGCAAGTTTGTTAAAGCAGAGAATACTTGAGAAGTGAGCCCAGCTAAGCGTAGGACACATATTCCCGTCACATTCAAAAGCTATACACGTCAATTGACGAGCTTTTGTCGGTCATATATTTCTGTCACTTGTGAAAGTTGCAGGCGTCAATTGACGTATATTTGTATTTAGCGTCAATTATTGGGATATCGAAAGGGATATAGAGATATGGTGACAACAAAATAGAGTTCTGTAAATTGCTTTTCAATGTTCAAATTTATGGGGTTAGAACTATAGGTTGGTGTAGCATATAATTTAAATTTTGGAAATAAAAAATTGGTTTAGGGCATGTTGACAGGGTAGATATAATTATTTATTTATTATTTTTTGAAATATTAAATAAATTTAAGTTTCTTATAGTTTAATAATATAAAATAGGTATTATGTTGTTCTTGGGTTTAAGAGGTGGGACTTTTTGTGGGCGGGGGATCTCACCCACAGGGACTAGTCTCACCTTAGGTCGCCTCAAGTACCCAAGGTAAGGGTTGTTGGGCCGGTGGGTTGGGTTGAGGGGACACCCTTGTAGTATCAAAATTGGTATTATGTAGAATAAATTTATCTTCATATAATTTAAGTTTGATTTTTCATTGCATAGGAGATATGATTTATCTTATTGTTTGATTTCTAATTTTTCTCATATCATAAGACAAGGAGGCATTATATTTTTTGTGTTGGTTAATTACATATTTTTAAATTTGATCATTATATGAGTTTAAGTTTCATATTAGAACAGTATAGCAATACAAAGAGATATAATGTATAGTAAACTTGTAAATATACATTTTAAGTTTGAACGTTTGGAAGTCTATGGTTGTGTTGACATGGTAGATATGATTTATCAATCACTTACTTCATATTTTCTTTATATCACAATACAAAGAGATATTATAATTATTTTTATAAATTAATTACAAATTTTTTAATTAGACCATTAAATAAGTCTAGGTTTCCAATTAAAATAGCATAGCAATACAAAAAAAGGTATTATATAGAGTACATTATAAGCTATAAGTAGTCTAAGTAAATCAAATATAGGAAAGGTGTCGTGGATGTTAAGAGGACTTTTTCTTTTTTGAATGGAATATTTGTTTGTAATGATATTTTAGTTGGTAAAGAGAGTGGCTCTAAAAGAAATTTAATAAAATTAATTGTTACAAAATTTATTTTTATATAAAATGGGGGTGAAGGCTCAAGCCTTGACTTAATTAACTTTGTTTTTGATATTTTCATTTATAATTGTCATTTGTATTCGTGTAGCCTCATAACAAATCAATATTGTCACTATTGAAATCAATTTAATTGTATCAATATGACATCTTTTTTGTTAGATCTTAGAAATTGATTAAAACTTAATTTTTCACATCAATTTCAATTAAAAAAAATTGTAGAATCATGACAACATTAATTTAAGTTTGGTATTATTATATTAAACTTCAAAATTTACGAAAATAATTGAGTCTTGATATTCTTAAGGTTTACCCTCCTTTTTTATTTCCACTGCAACTTATCCATCTCTTTGTGGTAGAATGTAAATATAAATTAAACACATCTTGAATATGTTCCATTGTACCACCTAACTAACTAACCCTTAAATCTCTTTTATCACTAGGTTATGTTGTACTTTAAATGTGTCCCATGAAATCAATATAAAATCATTAGGATGATATGAATATGTATATAAATTATTATATAGTTTTAACAATTTTTATCTATTCCAACTTGTCCAAATATTCTGTAATAAAAATTAAATGGCTAAAATTGATGCTAGAACATTTTTCTCAAAGTTTTATTCATATAAATGTCATCTTCAACTAGTTTATTCATGACCTTTGCATATGAGACCAAAATAATTTCTAGAAATTGTGAGTTGAGTGGCTAACATTTAGCTAAGTGTCATTGAGTAAATTTCTTACTGAGTTTTTCTAGTTAGCTACCCAATCATCACTATGATCAATTAATCATTTAGTGTGACCAATTTAGTTATTGTAGCTTGTCAACATCTATTCAATAGATCTAAGCATGGCGTGTATCAAAACTAAGTGATTTCCTATCATTATTTATATTTTTGTGTGAATGTTGAGTTTCATTTTTTCCTAGATTTGGCTAAATTTGACAAGCACCTTACCATAATTTATTATTATTTATGCACTTGATATTTAAGAGGGAAAATCATTGCATGAAAACTTTGTATGAATCCATTATGTATAATTTGGAAACTTGGTTCCAATCTTTCTATAGTGATATACAATATCATTATTTGTAGCTCATTCTTTAGTGGTATTTATTTATATGGAGGAGGCTTTTGGTAATCCCTGTGCCATCAAGATACAATTATTATGCTTGCATTTTATCATAAAATATCTTTGAGCACTAGATCATTGTATGTGAGGATAAAAAATCCCTATCTACTAAAGGATAAGAAGGATGTGCTTTCTAAAACATAGTATTTAACTTCATTAGTATTATATTTCTTATCATATAACATATATAAGTTAAATTTAATTTTTGAATACTTGGTCATTATAATATTGAGGAGGGTCACCTAAGAACTTTAGGAAGATTTTTTTATGATTTATGTAAGTCATTTAATTGTCCCAAGAGGAGGGGACCAAATACAACTCCCCTAGTGGAGATTTTAGACCATGGTGTGAAATATCTATATCAAGGGAATATAAGTTCCTTGTAAAATAAAGGCTTAGCTAAGACAAGTGTTGGACTAATTGCCAGCATCTCCTTTTGGATTTGGCACATGGACTAACTGCCACTCGTAGATTCATTTATCACTAGCATTTGTATTAGGCATTGTCAATCAGAGTAGCGTAACGGCAAACATGTCCCAACAAATGGTATTAGAGCCATGGTTGTGAGTTTGAATCCCCTCGAGTGATGCTGAGGGGGGATTGTTGGACTAATCGCCAGCGTCTCCCTTTAGATTTGAGACATGGACTAATCGCCTACTATGGATTCATTTATCTCTAGCATTTGTATCAGGCGTTAACAGGTTGATATTTGGGCACAATGGAAAACATGTTCCAACAAAAAGTGTCTTAATTTTTTGGTCCTTCTCCTATTTGGACTAGCTTAAAAATTTACATGTTCTTGAAATTTGATAAAAAAAAAGATCAAATTTGTCACTTTTATGAATCAAGTGCATCAATATATTTTCAATTAGAGTGTACTACTAATGTTTATTTTTTGTTTCATCCTTCACTAAGTGAATAACGAATTATATTTATTTTAGATTAACATGAGGAGTGAGAGAAAAAGATGTCAAAATAGGTTGTGACATCTAAGTTGTCTTCTTTATTGAATATGATGACTAGGGTTTTTAAGTGTCAGAAATTCCTCCTATTTTCTCAAGTAAATTTTCTAATATGTTTGTCAATTCCTTGCTCATAAACTTGAATAAAGGAGATATTGATTTGAATAATATTGAATACTCAACCAATGGTCACAAGCCTAGTTATAAAGAAAGTGTGTGCAAGTTGTATGAAGAAGCAACAACCTTCTGACTCATAGTGGGTGTAAAAAAAATAATAATTTTCTTTTCATGAACAAAATAATTGATGTAAAAACAAATAACACTAGGAATCTCCCCTATTTTAATGGAGGGATCATTTTTTGAAGACCAAATTTCTATACTCATAGTTTTTATAAAGATTTTTGTCAATTTTTTCACATTTTAAAAAAGATAAAAATATAAAGGAAAGTGTTAGAATTGTGAATAAACACGAGATGTGGGATCAGGCCTAGAATTTAACAGCCACCCCTATCTGTCATAGGAAAAATTTATGACGGTTTGGTCATTTAAATGCCTGTCAAAAAAATTGTTTAATTTATGAATTTTTATATAAAATCTTTTATAAATGCAATATCTTGAAAAATTAAAAAACAATGATAATTATTAGTAACAAATATAAAAATCTATTGTTATAATTAACAATTAACAAAAGTTTCTAAGTTCATATTAAAAACAAATCTTGTTAAATATATTCTAAAAGTTGAAAATAATTATATTCTATTTTGAAAAGATTCTAAATTAATATATTTTTATAATAATATCATAAATTGCATATATTAATATAAAAAAATGATAATTATTATAAAAATGTCAAAACTTTTTAAATTCATATTAGAAAATATTCAAAAAAGTTATATTCTATTCTAAATTAATTTATCTTTTTATAATAAAAATTATAAAATGATATATATTATAAATTAAAATACTATATTATATTTTGCTTATAATATTTTTTTACGGTTTAATAAAAATATAGGAAGTCAAACTATACAGTCTAATAAATTTTATAGCTGTAATATACAGTCTAAAATTGAAAAAATAGTCAAATAAACCATCAAATTCCAGGCCTGTGTGGGATCAAACAACGAATAAAAACACCCTCCATATAATATATTTGCAAACAATAATTTGCTATATCATCAACAAGAAAAACTTACAAAATGAACCTCAAGAATCTTCAAGGAGATCTTGAGATAATACAATGAGAGTACATGCTTTATAGGAGCAACCCTAAATGATAAACATAATAGATCGTGACAAGTGTCAATTCCTATGTGCGGATACATAATGATTTAATAACTGCTCACTTCAGTTAATAGAAAAAAGCACTCTTAAGTTTAACTTAAGTGCATGAGAATAAATTAGACTAATAATCAATTAAAGATTAATTAAGTATTAGCTAATACATGATTACTCTAACACACCCCCTTAAGATGAACTTAGGGAGTAGCTAAAAGCCCTAAAAATCCAATCCATAAAAAATAAATAATGTATGATGGGTCCTGACAAACAAGGTCTGATGAGGTACCCATGTACAAATAATCTAATCTCTCAACTAGAGAAAAAAGGAGAAAACCTCATGAGAAAAAATTATCTCCAAGAGAGAGAAAGGTGAATGAAGGGCCAAAAATCCTCCAAAATAATGTCCCAAAAATAATAGGAACATGAAGAATATCGCACAAGTACGAAGAAGTTGTATACAATTGTCAAATGATGACTATTATAGTATTAAAATGAACCTCCTCTGAAATAAATGATGATTAGGATCGAGAAGACAAGAATTTGCATGATTACCCTAAACAAATATTACTCGAATTAGATGGAAAACAAAGGAAAACATTTGGAAATTGAAGATACAAATGGCACTTGAATCTGCATGAATGACCCCAATGACACTACTCAACATACAAGATGCAAGTGAAAATATAGGTACCAATAGTTTGAAGAACACTGATCAAGTAAAAATAGAAGGTTGCCTCCAAAAATAGGAATGCAAGAGTGTCCATATGGTAAATGCTTCATCTCACCAAAATTTGTAGGTAACCAATCATTGCATTCGCCTAGTAGGAACAAGAACTAGATACATAGATTACTCTAAAACGAAACCAAGAAAGCATTAGCACCAACAGTAGAAACCCCCCATAATTAAAAAAAAAGGGAGAGGCAAGACAAGTACATTAAAATTGTGTATCACCAAGAAGTGCATGGAGGACAACCAAGAACATTTGAATATAATTTTTTTTTTTAAAAGAACATTTGAACATGCACAAAAGAGTGCAAATAAAAGGGTGTGCAAACGAGGCACACACCATGAGGCATGAATCACTAGGATTCAATGTGGTCATGGAAGGAACACACACTTGACAAAGGTGTGAAGGAAAAACAAAGGCACTCACAACCCACCCATGGCACTTTATAACATAATGCGAGTACAAAATGCATAACAAGAAGTACAAAATTCTTAAAAAAGATACACCAAAATGGCACTTTATCTCAATGTGTCTACAAAAGAGAAATTCATGCAAAGAATGCTCAAAATGCCCAAATAGGACAGAATGTTGGAAATACATGTAGAACAACCTAAAAAAGTCATCCTACATGAAATAAAGAAAAATAGGTGTAGGGTGTTCATTACATATGAGGTTTTTATGCTAAATTTGGGATATTTCACCAAACTTACTATAAATGGAAAGGGAAAAATGGGGTGAATGAACCTACCTATTCTTCTATTTCATTCAAGAAATGAGATCCCTCAAGTCAAAATCCACTTTCAACCTTTAGGTGAGTGAATTCTTTGAGTAATCTTACAATTTCCCTTTTTGTGTTAGCACAGGGGTCCCTATTAAACATCACTTTGGGGAGAAAGATTAAAAATAGAAAAATAACTCCAAAATGCAAGCTATAAAGTGCGTCTAGAAGATTAACCTCAATTCTGATGGAACCAAAAACTAAAATGCAAATATGAGAATGGGAAAGTGATGTGTACCAGTCACCAAAAGTGTCTTTTTAAAGCAAATTGAGGACTCATTCGCCCTATGACGAATGGGTCTTGGCTAGGGCTCCTAAAAAATGGTTTTTGGGTTCTATTCTCCTGTGTCTACACTCCCAGATTCCCGAATCTCATAGTGGAAAAGCTGGAAATAAATCTTGTAGGTCAGCTTCTGTGAAATTGCAAGAATGGTGACAACAACTACAACTTTGACAACTTTGACAACTTTGCAATTTTCACTCTTCAAGAGGTCTTCCACCTAAAACCTGCAAATACACATCAAGAGAGAAAAATATTGTTTTGTTGGGTGAACGGGGGTTTTCCTTGGTCAAACCCCATTTTGGTAATTAAAATTGAAATGAAATGAAATCGCATGAAGGAATGATGAATGAACAAGCAATGTCACAACTCACCAACCCCTTGTTTAAACCTTGAAATATGGATCTACAACTTGCATGAAAAGACTTCAATGGATATGGATCTTGATCTTGAAACAATGCCTTTGAATGCTTGAATGGATGTTGAACACTACATCAACATATTAGCTCAAATAACATGCATGATGCAAGGAGACTTTGACATGATAATGGTGTTGAAAATGAAGGTGAAATTGTAGCTTTGAACTTGTAAACCTATGAGATTGTAGATCTAATTAAGTGTTCTTTGTTACAAATTCTTTGTATGTGATTATCTGTTTAGATTCATTATTACCAATTGTAGAAGTAGACAGAAGATTGTAGAAGAATAAGACTAGAAGATAGAAGTGACACAGCATATATGTGGAGAAACCATTTCAGGAAAAAACTTCACCACCAAAATCAATAGTGCTTGTATTATTTAACCTTAGAACAAGATTACAATAATTCTTTATCAATCCTTTCTTGAGATGCTTCTTTTTCCTTCAACAATTCTTCTTTGCAACCTACAATAAACTCTCATGTGTCCAAGCATGAATCCACACATCCCATGCCATGCTTCACAAAAGTACTCTCTTAGAACGCTCTTCAACTTGTTGCAATAAATAGACAATTGTGAACATTGTAAACTCCAAAGAGTTGACAATTACAAGAGGATAAAGCTCCTCACAAATATCTACGCCATTATTGTGCAAGTAGAGTTCTTTTGTGAAAAACAATGTCAAACCAAGTCCTTCATCAATTTGGGTGTCCCAAACTGAAGTCTTAACCAATTGTTGGTTTCGAAGATATCTTGTAAGCTTCTCCTCAAAGTTGGCGCCCAAGAATGGCCCCACTTAACTGAGCCTTGTAAATATCTTCTAATGCAAAGGTGTTAACACCAAGATGCCAACTTGGGTGCCCAAGGTGGGTCCAAGTCAATCTTTGTTAACTGAAACATATCTCTCCACCAAGTCATGCAAACATGATGCATGATTGATCATCCCCTCTTAACTGAATGTATCCACATGTTATCTATCATGCAACTCAAGTCATTAGTCATGCATTCCAAGTCAACTGAAGTAAAATAGCATTCAACTAAAACTAACTACATGCAACTAAAGATAACTGAACCATAACTAAACTGAACTGAACTCCACTCATGTAAATATCAATTCCTAACTTCTAGGATCTTTACATGCATTACTGAAGTGTTATCTTTCCTCCAAATAGTTTACTAAACTCAAGGTGGGTTCCACCTTCCATGTGGGCACCCCATGTCCTCCTATTTTGTAGGAGCTCTTCTTAGGTGTCCCCACATGTTCCTATCATTTAGGAATAATTATAAATGTCAATTTACATGTTCATTTCATTCGAATTTAATCTCTTTCTAATCCTAGTGTCGGGGAACACTTTCCAAGGACTTAAGAGATACATGAAATATGTTTAGGATTGCAATTAAATGGCATCCTATTCCCAACATTCTCCCACTTGACATTATACATTGCAATTATTCTAAACAAGGAATCATTATTATAAATCAAGTACAGGACTCAAGGCCAATGGCCTTCCTACACCAAAAACCAATACCTTTCCCAAGTCTTTGTAAACAAGTTCTTGTATATCCACCATCCTGCAAAATAAGACTCCAAGGTAATAACACACATAGAAATGTGATAAAAAATCTCTGAAGTAACTCACTGTAGTAAAGTGTAACCAGTCCAAGAGAGGTTCCCCTCTCATACATAACCATATACCTTCTGGAACTACCACTGCATAGGTAATGTCAAATTTGAAACAAGATCACAACATTAACAAGTCCTCCTATAGCACTTCACATAGATGATGTGGCTAACTCCTCTATCATAGTGTCAAACTATGTAAAGTAAGATCTCCTTCAACACTCCCAAACTGAAAGGATATCAACATCTAACCATTCAACTTATAATGAAACATGGCATAACTTAGATGTAAACCTCTCACAGAAAGTAGATCAAACTTAGCTAAACATTCCCACAAACATAAGGGAATATGCCCAAAGCCACTAGTTATCTCATGTACCTCTCCTACCCAAATCCTCATAACTAACTCAAGTTCAAGATTGCAAGGAGAACAATGGAAATACATAAAATCATGCATCTACTTCTCAAGATTGATACATAAGAGAAGACAAGATACATATTAATAATGCATCTAATAATCAGGTGAGCAACACCTCTTAGATAATTTTACCTACCGAGTAGACCAAGAGTTGGATACAAGATTATCTTGTGCATACAATAGACAACCTTCTCATCAGGTCTATCGATGTACTCATATCCATTTCCAAGTGTAGGCTTCTTAGTCTTTTCTGTTGAAAAATCTTTTCTTACAAGTAACCATTCCAACATGTATCTCTTAACATAAGAAATATCCGACCTAACCCAAGTCTCTTTAGTATCCATAAGCACCCACCAATCAATCCATGCCAACTTCAAATGTAACCTGCATAATCATGAAGCTCCAAGAAAATGATTAATACTCAAAACCAAAGAGAACTACATCCTCTCCAAAGGAATAACAATAACACCTTTACCAAAGACTCTAAGGGTTCTCCATGAAAAAAGATGTTAAAACCTCTTCAAATCACATGAAGATAACCATATCCCACCAAAGCTCCCACTAAACTGTGATACTGAGCTATACATGGCAACAAGATAAATATCAAACCATCATTATCAAAAGCTCCCACTGAAACATGTAACCAATCTATCCATGACATTGTGATAACCATCTCCTAAATGAAGATCATACATACATGCAAAACCATGGGCTCAAAACCATGAGCTTCAAAACCATGGACCATTACAACTAGCACAAAGCCATGTGTTAAAGACCACTAAAGATTAATCCACTAACTCTAATCCAAGAACTAGTTTAACCCAACTGCCCTTCCCTTACCACCTAGGAGAATTCCTCTCTTACCAAGCCTTTTCTTTCAAGGATTTAGCAAGCCATACCAGGTCTTACAACCATTAGCCCAAATACATTATAGCATACTTCTTTTACAAATTTGCAATAACACAATAGTAAAAGCTCCGACTATAGCCAAAAAACCTTCAAACTTTTAAGAGAAGGGTGCCCCAAACTCTACCCAACCGTATGCTCTGATACCAAATGTTGAAAATGAAGGTGAAATTGTAGCTTTGAACTTGTAAACCTATGAGATTGTAGATCTAATTAAGTGTTCTTTGTTACAAATTATTTGTATGTGATTATTTGTTTAGATTCATTATTACCAATTGTAGAAGTAGACAGAAGATTGTAGAAGAATAAGACCAAAAGATAGAAGTGACACAACATATACGTGGAGAAACTCTTTCGGGAAAAAACTTCACCACTAGAATCAATAGTGCTTGTATTATTTAACCTTAGAACAAGATTACAATAATTATTTATCAATCCTTGCATGAGATACCTCTTTTGCCTTCAACAATTCTTCTTTACAACCTATAATAAACTCTCATGTGTCCAAGTATGAATCCAGACATCCCATGCCATGCCTCACAGAAGTACTCTCTTAAAACTCTCTTCAACTTGCTACAATAAATAGATAATTGTGAACATTGTAAACTCCAAAGAGTTGACAATTACAAGAGGATAAAGCTCCTCACAAATATCTACGCCATTATTGTGCAAGTAGAATTCTTCCATGAAAAACAATGTCAAACCAAGTCCATCAATTTGGGCATCCCAAACTGAAGTCTTAACTAATTGTTGGTTTCAAAGATATATTGTAAGCTTCTCCTCAAATTTGGTGCCCAAGAATGGGCCCCACTTAACTAAGCCTTGTAAATATCTTCTCATGCAAAGGTGTTAACTCCAGGATGCCAACTTGGGCGCCCAAGGTGGGTCCAATTCAATCTCTGTTAACTAAAACATATCTCTCAACCAAGTCATGCAAACATGATGCATGATTGATCATCCCCTCTTAACTAAATGTATCCACCTATTATTTGTCATGCAACTCAATTCATTAGTCATGCATTCCAATTCAAATGAAGTCAACTAGCATTCAACTGAAACTAACTACATGCAACTGAAGATAACTAAACTAAACTAAACTGAATTGAACTAAACTGATATTGAACTAAACTGAATTGAACTCCACTCATGTAAATATCAATTCCTAACTTCTAGGATCTTTACATGCATTGTTGAAGTGTTATCTTTCCTCCAAAAAATTAACTAAACTCACGGTCGGTTCCACCTTCTATGTGGGCGCCCCATGTGCTCCTATTTTGTAGGAGCTCTTCTTAGGCATCCCCACATGTTCCTATCATTTAAGAATAATTACAAATGTCAATTTACATGTTCATTTCATTCAAATTTAATCTCTTTCTAATCCTAGTGTTGGGGAACACTTTCCAAGGATTTAAGAGATACATGAAATATGTTTAGGATTGCAATTAAATGGCATCCTATTCCCAACAAATGTATTTTCATTGTTGCAACAATATTCAATAATATGCCCTTGAATACCTTCAAATTCTCTTGATAATGCGCTAACTTGAATATCCTCAGCTTGCTTGAAATCTTCTAGGATCAAATTGCTAGGTGAAACAGAGTGAAATGACCTTGTATTTATACATATGTTAAGATTAATTCCCAAAATTCAAATAACACAAGCCAACATGTGAATACACATTTGAAATCATTGAAAAATTGTCAAAAACATATTTGAAATTTAGGTCCTAGGCCTAAGTGAGGACCCATTCTCCTTATGGAGAATGGGTCCTAGGTCACTTACCTAGGACACACATTCTTCAAGGATGAGTGTTATGTTTAGCCATTTATGAATGTCGAGTTTTATCCCTCAAAAATGCAATTAATTAGGCTTGGATTTGAACTAAAGGGGCCAATTAAGGCATAATTAACCTCGATTAATTAATAAAGCCCTAGGTTAGTGTGAAAGTGTAAAGGTACACCTTACAACACCATAAACAAGGCACAATTAAGGCCATTTTAATTTAATAGGGTCCTAAACTTAATGTGAATATGTAAAACATATTACAACACTAAATTAAGGCATGATTTAGCTCATTTTAATATTATTATTTCCCAAATTAAGTGTGAAAAAGGGATATTTTTTCCTACACTAGATTTAGCCCCCACTTTAGTGAGAGTATGACCCCATGTCAAACTCACAATAAAGTAGACATTCAAGACACTTATGTATGCAACAATGACAAAGATACACAATCATACACTATCAAAGCCTAAGAGAAGAAAAAGGGTGGATCAAGCTACAATTGTCCCAACACGATGTGGAACATGGTCATTTGTCCTTCTCATTAACAAGTAGAACTCGATGTCCACTATGCAAATGACACGTGCGCTCACTCCGAGCTAATGGAACCTCAAGTCATCCACTAGGTGAGCCCCTTAGGAAAGTGGCTTAGTGTGAAATTCATGCCTCTGTGTCGACTCTCACTGTACTTACCATACCAAAGCTATCCTCCCGATAACTCCAATAGGGCACCACACATGTTTTGGTTTTGAGCTTCACAAGGTTAAAAAGTTGTATTATGCTAAACACTTATGAATAATATATATATATAGTTTTTTTTTAAAGGGATCTTGCTTAGTTCGTGTAAGGTCTTCTTTTTAGGGATCATAATGCCTAATGTCTCCAAGAGAGGACAAGTCCAAGAATAAAAGATTCACAACTTAGGGAATGCAGCGTGTCACATCACCACTAAGAGAAAATTCGTACGCTAAGAAATATCACACTCTTGGAGGATGCCAAACCCAATGACACCACCAAGAAAAGGAACCATCACAAGAAGTAAGAAAATTGCACCATGAAACATGAGAAATGTCAAAAGATATTGTCAATGTATGCCCCCACTTTAAAGTAATTATTACACCATTGTTGTGAGTACTTGCTCTAAAGTAGCCAATGTGCAATCCTAAGACATGAGAGATTACTTAGAAAGCCCTATGCCAAGTCATATGTTCTCGAAATGAAGCTACATCATGAATAAGGGGTTGACCCCAAAAACACATAAGAGATCTGTCAATAAATATTTAACTAGCTCCCTTCGGGTTCATTTTTCTATGCATCGGCCTGTACATTGCCAAAGTTTTCTCGGCCTGTTATCAAGGTTTTGATCTGCCACTCCATGTGTCTACTCTTCACAACTTCAAGTATCGACATTCCCTTCGAATCCCGAGAAACTCCGTTGTGCTTCCACGTGTTGTGGCTACAAGATAGTTTTGGGTCTTTTTCCTTGACGCCTCATTAGACTGCGAAATGCTGTCACAAAGCCCTTGTTCCTAAAACGTGCTTGCAGGCCCCATAGTTGCTGACTTTCGTATGCACTTGCTACGTGTCGAATGTTCGCAAATCCTTCATCGTAGAGATGAAATAGCAATCGCGGGCAGTGAAATGCTGCCACGCGTCTTTTGTGCCTGGTTGATAAACGTTCCCTCTGTTGTGATAAAGTACTCGGCCCATTCAACACGTGTTGAATGTTCGCAAATCCTCTACGACGAAGGAAGAAAGGTTCATGCGGGTAGCGAAAGGCTGCCATGTGCCTAACCAGCGGATCTCATATGCGGGCGATGAATCAAATGAACCAAATAATTCTATTGGTTGTTGCTTGTCCTAATCATTCGCACAAAGGGATGACACTTGTCTGATCGGGCCTAGCTGGGACCACCACCATCATTGCAGAAGATGCACCTGAGCCTAGAATGACCGGATGCTTGGTTCCTGATTATTTTTTTTGTAACGGATTTGGGGAAATTTTTTTTATGGCATCATTGCAGGGGATTGCGAAATCTTTTCTGTTACTGCTCTCTGAGGCGGTGGGGGGTTTTTTATGCTATATATACTTTTCTCTGTGTTGAGAAAAGGGTCCAGAACTTGAAAATATAACGCTGGTTTTAGTAAAGACATCAGACCTTTATTACTATTTTATTTAATTGCAAAAGCTCTCAGACTGTGCCAATTGTTTGGCCTTTCTATTTTTTCATGCTATTTGATCAAACTGTGAACTGTGTCTTTTATTGTCTTGACACTTCATTTGAGAACTTCTATATATATTAGATGCAATTTGCTTACCTAGATCATGTCTAAGGACTCTTCTTGGCAGTAGGAATGTATGCAATGTTATTTTATGTCAATGGATGAATTATCTATGCTATAATCTTGAGTCTCTAATGTTTTAGAACACTACAACACCATTCAGGCCCTTAAATCTATGATTTACCGTGCCCATAATTAAATCTTGGCACATCGCCTTAGGTTAAACTTCGTTTTATTATATCCGCTTCCTTTTCCCTTTCCAAACCCCATTATAAAAGAAGTCGGCTTCTCTAAAAATTCAGAGGTTACTCAGTTTAGCACGAAAGGTCCCCCTTAAACTGAGTTTCTCATAAGACTTTATTACCTCGTCAATTCTGGTGTCAACAGTTTGTTCTTTTTCTGGAACGCCCGGTGGGACCGAACTTAAATGAAATTGTGTTTTAGAGGGGTGTATGAGCCATTGGCTTGTAACTAGATCCCAAACCGTAGGCAACCCTAGTTTACTAGTACCTCTGCTTGGAACAGTCCAGGTCACAAATCAGCTGGTAACCGTTTCATTCCCACCGCCCTTTCCTCTCACCATGTTTCCAGCCACCAACATAAACTATGTAGCATGGGATGCCGAAAGTCCCCTAGTAGCCTTGGTAGCGCCTGCTGTCTAGGGCGCTATCCCGGTTTTAGCCATGAAAGCTATTCCCAAATTTACCAGAGATGGCTTAAGAAAACCCGCAGAGCATTTGCAGGATGTGGCAGACGTATGTCTGGTACACAGTATTACATCATAGAATGTAGCCCTGAGGCTCCTTGTTGCATCTTTTAAAGGCAAGGCACTGAATTGGTACCGGACGCTGACGCCTAATTCAATTCGCACTTGGGATGAGCTCGGAGATTCGTTCTATAAAAGGTTCTCAAACGACGATGATCGTTCTTCATTGTATTATCAACTATCTGTCATAAAATGAGCCCCCTAGGAGTCTTTGACGGACTTTAATGCCCGATTTCACTCAAATTGGCAGAGGATTCTTGTTACCATATGCCGGACTCCTGAATTGGCGTTTATATTTTATCTAAAGTCCATCAATTCTGATATTTCTGTGATGATCAAGTCTCTGGGAGGAGCTACTCTACCAGATGCTTATGGAATCGCTATCAAAGCCAAGAATCACTTAATAGATTGCAAAAAATTGCCTCCTCAACCTATTATTCTGATATTTCCTGAAATATCGATCTCCGCTCAAGAGGTCGCATCAACTAGTGCACCCACAGCTGCCCAGTCAATGTACACATATGCGGTCGCCCCACAAAATGTGGCTTCTACATCAGGTTCTTCCAAAGATGAAATGAGCAACCTCAAGGAGATGTTGCGAACCATGGAAAATGATATAACTACTCTTAAGCGGAACCAATCGACACCTCTGAAGCCCGCATATCAAAACTATCAAGGTGGGTGGTCTTCCTATCAACAAAATCCATATCAGGGTGTGCCTCGCACTAATCCACCAGCCCCAACTGCAAACCAAATGGTGTTGGTGCCTACTCCGTTGACGAGCACGTCGCCAAGCTCAAATAGGGAATTAACCTCAGGGCAGAACAACCTTATTAATGATATCAATCCATGGTGTTTCCCCTGCAATGATGCGCATATGCCTCAGAACTGTCCTCGTGGCAACTTACAACAAAAGGTGGCAGAGCAACGCAGCCAAGGTGTGGCAACAAAACATGGAGGTTATATATATGCCTCACCACAAATGGAGAGTGCGGTCCTTACCGCACAAATGCAAGGAATGTCTTTAGAACAAGAATCTGATATTGCTCCCGATCATGCCCTCTTCTCCTAGATGGAGGATGAAGAAACGGTGTTTGCTAATGACGCATTCATATCCAAAACAACGCAGGTGCAGTCTAATTATAACACACGCTCAAAGAGGAGATTCACCGATGAGTCAGTTGTTTCACATCTCGACATCCCGCAACACAAAGGCATTTTCGATCAGATTCCCAGTACTCTAACCGTCCCCTCACCTTCTCAACCACGAAAGGAAATTATTATAGCAAGAACCAAGGAGAAGAAACCTCTGAGTTTGTCACTTTTTAATGTGGTAGAGAAATTGAAGAAATCATCCACTAATGTGTCTCTATGGGACATTATAGCTATCCCGAAACAAAAGACGCTATTACAGAAGGCGCTTCAGGAAGAGATCAACCTAGCATCAATGAAGTCATTTTCTAGTGCAGGGGTTGTTTATCAGATACCGCCAGCTAAGGTCCTTACAAACGATACAAAGGAATCCCCTGCTGAGAGCAGGAATAAGTTGAAACCTCAGCCCTTCTTCTTGACTCTCATTATAGGAAAGAAGTTATTACACAATGCTATGATTGATTCTAGTGCTATTACCACGGTTATGCCTAAACAGATAGCCGAGGCTTTGGGACTCAACTACGAGTCTATGAAAAGAAGGGTAATGTAGCTTGATGGTAATAAAGTTGAGACCGTAGGGGTCATAAAAGCGCTACCTCTAACTATATTTGCTTGTCCTAGTATCACGGTCCTGCAAGACACGGTGATCATAGATGTTCCTCCTATGTTTGGTCTCTGTCTATCCTGAGAATTTACTTCAAAGGTGGGCAGATACCTGTCCTTGGATTGGTCACATCTGATACTTAGGACCAAACATGGCGCAAAGATGAAAATAGAATCGGAGGCTTTACATTTTGAACATGTAGCGGATGAAGCCTTGATCAATTTTGAAGTCGCATATACCTCTATCACCAAGCATCAAATGTATTGCGTTGAATTGCTAGAGGAAGAGAAGGTGAGCGGAGATCGAAATGATAAAGAAGATGCTCTATTGAGCGAACACATGGAAAATGATCCTTTCGACAATTATCATGCTACAGGATTGGGCACATATGTAATTTATGATGAGGACCAGGTGCTTCCGAGGGTCGCCAAAGAATCCAAAGGTAGCCAAGAAAATGAGCTATGGACACTGTACTTTGACGGAGCAAGAAGCAAAGTGGGTGCTAGAGCAAGAATATATTTAATATCCCCACAAAATGAAAAATTGTTGAGGTCTTTCCACTTTCATTTCACCAGTTCAAACAATGAGGCTAAATATGAAGGATTAGTCCAAGGCTTAAGCCTTGCGGAATGAATGAGCATTAAATAATTAATTATGTTCAGAGATTATGAACTGGTAGTTAACCAGGTTCAGGGAATTTCTGTGGCGAAGAATGTCCGCATGGGATCATATCGGCATCGAGTTTGGGACCTGATTGATGGTTTTCAAGCTTTCAACATCCAGACCGTTCCCCGAGGACAAAATAGCGATGCAGATCGCATGGCCGTGATTGGTGCTCAGTTTGATCCTGTCTTTGACCTTATACATAACGAGCATTCAGTACAGGTACTAGTCCAACCCTTGATCCCCGATAATGATCAGAGTTGGCAAGTTTTTGAAAGCGATGAACACAACACCTCGTTTATCCACCACTCAGGGGAGTTTGTTGATCAGCTTCAACCAAAGATTGTCGAGGCTTATGAAGGACAAATTATGCAGCTCAAATCTAATAAACTTCCGAAAGGATTGGTTACTCTTGAAAACTTTTTTGATTGTGACGATGGCCGAAATGATAAGCGGAAGTTCGTGGCAGACAAAAGTGATTATGTGGACCTTGGGTCTTCGATGGTAGGAATCTTCGAGTGGGAAAAAATGTCCCACACCATGATAAGGAAAGGCTCATCAGTTTCTACAAAAAATATGGAGTAGTGGCCTGGTCCTATGATGATCTGGAGGGATACGATCCTAGCATTATTCAACACACTATTGAGCTAACAGAAGGTGCAAAACCAGTCCGATAGAAATAGAGGCCAGTCAACCCTAAAAATGAAGCCCTAATGGCACAAGAGCTAACTAAGCTCATTGAGTCGTGCATTGTCTTCCCAATCAAACATAGTACTTGGGTATCGAATTTGATCCCGATCCGAAAGAAGAATGGAGATATTCGTTTATGTATGGACTTTCGAGATCTAAATAGAGCATCCCTAAAGGACCACTATCCACTGCCTTCAATGGAGTCAATCCTACAAATAGTCGCAGGGTCGAAAATGTTTTCTCTACTGGATGGCTTCTCGGGCTACAATCAGATCCGAGTTAAAGAGGAGGATCAACACAAGACTATGTTCACCACAAAGTGGGGAACATTTGCATACTCTAAAATGCCTTTTGGTTTATCCAATGCAGGGGCAACATTCTAGCGGACGATGGACATCGCGTTCAGCGAACTTATCAATAAGTTTATCCTAATTTATTTAGATGATCTTACTGTGTTCTCTAAATCTAAGGATAATCATTTTGATCACTTAGAATTAGTTTTTCAAAAATGCTAAGAGTTTGGAGTTTCCCTAAACCCGAAGAAATGTGTATTCGGGGTTCCATAGGGTAAGCTGTTGGGGCATGTTGTGTCTAAAGAAGGGGTTTCAATTGACCTCGAATGTGTAAAGGCTACCAAAAAACTTCCCCTCTCGGTAAATAAGAAAGGTGTGCAGTCTTTCCTTGGCAAAGTAAATTTTGTCAACAAGTTTATTTATGATTTTGCGGGAATAATTAGGTCGATCACCCTAATGCTGTAGAAAGATCAAACATTCATGTGGACGACCGAAGCTTGGGAAGCTTTTGAAAAGGTCACGGAAGCTATTTTTGTAGCTCTGATGCTGGTTAATCTAGATCAATCCAAGGATTTTATAATGTATGTGTTTGGTAGCGTGTCTAGTATCGCTACTGTCCTAACCCAAAAGGACAATGAAGGAAGAGGAGAACATCTAGTGGCGTTCTACTTCCGGAACCTAAAGGAATATGAGGCAAATTATAATTTCGTCAAAAGGCAAGCTTTTGCAATAGTGAAGGGACTTAAAAAGTTTCTCCATCTAATTTACTATAACAGGGTTCTTGTATATGTCACACATTCTAGTGTGCGTGAATATATCATGGAAGGAGAGATCACAGAAAAAGGGCTAATTGGATCACCAAGATCCTTGAATATGACATTGAAGTCAAGCCTACTAAAACTATTAAAGAAAGAGGACTGTGTGAGTACATGGCACAGAACGATGAGGTACCTGCTGCAAAGGAGCAACCAAAGCTCGTCTTGATGAATGAACCAGAATCGGAAGGTGGTTGGCTGACTGATAGAATGAGGCTCATGCAAACCGGAAAGTATCCGCCTGGTCTCTCATCCCAAAAAAGGAGATATCACTGGCTGCAAAATTGTGGATATACGCTAATAGAAGGAGTCTTTTTCAAAAGGAATTTCAATAGTGTTCTCCTACGATGCGTCACTTCAGAACAGGCGAAGAGGATCCTCGACGCGTTCCACAATAGCGCTGCAGGCGAACATTTCTTTGTCAAAACCACCGCCATTAAAATCATGCATGCTGGCTATTATTGGCCTACGCTTTTTAATGACTCCCACTCTTTGGTGAAGGCTTGCAAAAAATGCCAGTTCTTTACTGACAGAAGGAGAATTCCGCAATGCCCCTCAAACCCATAGTGGCGGACGAACCGTTTGCACAATGGGGCTTGGACTTCATCGGAATGATCAACCCGATTTCTAGCGCTAGACACAAGTGGATTCTGATCGCTACAGATTACTTCACGAGGTGGACGAAGGTTGTTCCCCTTAAAAGCGCAACAAAAATAGAGATTGTAGATTTCCTCAAGGAACTGGTGACAAGGTTTGGCCCTCCCAAAACTATCATTTCAGATAATGCCAAAGCTTTCCTAGGCGCAAAGGTATGTCACTTTTCATTAAAGAATGACATATTCCTCAAGACATCATCAAACTATTACCCATAGGGAAATGGTCTAATAGAGTCAACAAACAAGAACCTAGTCCAGCTCCTTAAAAGGATTAGTAGGAACACCAGAGGGAATGGCATAAAAACCTCTGAACAACGCTCTGGACAAACCGCATAACTCCTAAGCAAGTCCTTAAGACTTCGCCTTATCAGTTGGTATATGGGAAAGAGGCGTTGTTACCTATCTCTATAGAGATTCTAACAATGCAGTTGTTGAAATCTCTTGAGATAGAACAAAATGAAGCCATGGAGGTTCGACTCGCCGAACTGTTGAAAGTACAGGAAAAAGGGAGAATTCCCTAATAGCTATGACAGGCCGTCAACAGGTGGTCAAGCGATGGTTTGACAAGAAGGCTTCCGTCCAAGGTCTAAAATGCGGAGACTTAGTGCTAAAGTATGATAAAAGGGCTGCTAAGCCAGGTCAGCACGGTAAATTTGACAGCCTATGGGAGGGTCCCTTTAAAATCATTTGGTGCAAAGAAAACAACACTTTTGAGTTGGAAAATATAGAACAAGAACCCTTAGGAATCCCAGTCAATGGGGTTCATCTTAAGTTGTTCCATTAGGAACTAGGCTCTGTTGTTATACATATGTGAATAGTGCTTTTATTTTATTTCCGTTTATTTGGCTGGTCTTTTTTGAAATTAGTTTGTGCTTCCGTGAAATTAACCCATTATTATGGAGGGTGGAATACCAGGATTGTTTTACACAAAACACACCCATGTGCGGAGAATAGCAAAATGAAAGTTGTGAGCCCATAAAACTGAAATAAAAAATGAAGAAGAGAACATGGATTTTCTTTAAAAGATATATATATCTATTCATATATATTCTTTACATTGCAAAAGTGGCTCGGAAGCCATAATCCAAAAATTTACAAGTATCTAAGCTATTATATATATGGTGGCCTTTTTTCAGGCTTATATATAGCTATAAACATGCATTTTGAGCAGCAACGGGAAATGGAGTAAACAGGGAAACTTTTGAGCAAGTAAAGGGGGTTTTCATCCAAAGGCATGGCTGGCGGCAATTGACGCATTAACAACAGCATCCACCTCTTCCTCGTCAACAGGTTTTGAGCAACACTGGCAGCATCATTCGGCACAAACGCCATAGGCGGAGGGAATACCAGGTTCCTGAAATCAGTATACCAATCTACGTCGTAGAAGGGTATTATGTTGTAGCTATAGAATAGGAAATGTAAGGCCTGAGTAACCTTCTGCTGGTGTTGGTCGCGAGTCTGTAGGCGGAATCCATAGAGAAATGACAACCAAACGACAATAGCTTCTTCCTCGATAAAGTGACGCAGGTTGCTGGCTGACGACAGACCAACTCCATAGGCAGCATGAGCAACAACCTCACCAAGACCATTCATGTACTTTTTGGGGAAGATTTATTTAACAAGTTTCAGGATAAACGGTCGGGGGACGTTGATTTCTAGCATGGACGCTATGAAGTGGGAGCATATGTCGGTGTTCACCCGATACTTGTCCTCATACTCTATACAGTCTTTGCCTAAAACCCACTTTATGGCTATCAAGACCAAAGAATACTTATTCTTGGTCATCTGTTTTAGCCTCCTAGTAGAAACCTCCCCTAGGAATGTCGTCTGTGACTTATACAAGGTTAAATAAACTGGAGTGTCCATAGTTCTGACACTATTCCTATGCTTTTGAGCTATGCCGAATTTTATCTATCACCTAACCTATGAGAAGGCTTGCTTAAAACTCTTCTACTGACCTATCACTTCTTGAATGCTAAGTATGTTTTCCTCACTACTTACTGGCCTATTTATAGAAAAAAATAAAAATGACAAGACGCATGCTAATCTGTTTCTAGAAAACGTGATAATAAGCTAGCTGCTAGCTTGAAATGTGTGCCTGCATTTGCTCACATTTTCGGGCCAGTTGCATCTGCGAGAGTACGGCTAAATGCATGCTAGATTAATAGGAGCTAATTAATTAGCTTTAAAAAGATGGCACTTATTGACAGTAAGACGTATGGCCGTAGGCTATTGTGTCATCTCACAAGCGTTTTCCAGAGCCCAAGGCGATATTCATATCTTTTTAGGTCATGATCGTTTGCTTAGCGTAATCATTTCAGCCGAAATATTAATTGCCAGCACATTCTAATGCAAGGTTAGAAAGCAAATTGTCGGCTCAAGTTCCAAAGGGATCACAGCGTATCACACGATTTCCAAACGGAATAATGAACTCCGGCCATCTCAAAATAGCAAGCAGTTCATTTTGCATGAATTGCAAAATTAATGGTACATGCCGAATTAAATACAAAAGGTATGCTTTCGCCTACCAACTTGAGGAAGGATTGCTAAATATTGCATGAAAAGGCTTAATATTCCAAAGTCTTTTCACAAACGCCAAAAGGAAAAATGCAGAGTTTTTCTTCTCCTTTGTATCCAAAACCGAGGGGAATTGCAAAACCAGGAACTTGCAGAGATCTTCGAAGAAAGGAAAAATGTCAAAGACTTCGTCTCAGCCAATGCAGGAAGAAATTAGCCAGGAGTTGTTTACAGCTATACGTTCTTCAGAGGAGGTATATGTCTATGAGGATGTGGCGTACACTACGCCTGACATACCCAGCAGGCTGAAAAGGGCCTATACAGAAGAGCTGAATAGACCCAAGAATTACAGAAACCAGAAAATGGTTGAAGAGAAGTGGGATAATATCTATGATCCATGACTCGGTAAAAACCCTAAGTCCCTAAGAGAGGTAGCTTGTGTAAGGTTGACGACACCAAAGGTAGACCAATCTGTGGCAAGGAGAGTTTGGTACAATGGTCTCCCTCAATACATGGTCTCACTGGTGCACTATTGCCTGGAGGTAGTTGATGCTGGTATCCAATGTTATAACCCTGATACCCACTACATTGAAGGCTGTAACTTAAGGGTGCACATCACTCCATAGGCATTTGGCACATGTTATGCATCCCAAACCCAAATAATAGAAAGGAGAATATCGAGCCCTTTCACTCTGGCAAGGGAGAGAAAATATGGAAGAAGACGAGAAAGAACTCAGAGTTCTTGTTGGAGGAGACTAGCAGAAAAGGCATCCCAACCGCTAAACTGCCAAGTATTTCGTTGTCGTGCGATGCGTTACATGACGATCTCCAGGATGCCATGTCCATGCTAGCCTTTGTATGCGGCCGAGACTCTGATGAGAAGGTGGAGACCTTTCAACTAGGACCGACATTCCAATTTCACAAGCAGCATGATCTCTTCTAGTATGATTTTGCTGAGTTTATGGTAGAAGAAATGATACGACAAATTGAGAATTACTAGGCGGAGAAAAAATTTAGGTTTTTTTCTTTCCTAGTCCACATGTTTCTGCATCAGAACCCAGATTTCTTCGCCCGGTTTTTTCCGTTATCAATTTTTGATGAGCAAAATAAAAGGAAGTCAGTGTCTACATGGATGCTTTTTCTTTTGGCATCATACGATTATTATGCATTTTCAGACTATTTCATAGCTCTGATCTTGCATGATTTAATTGGAAAGGGTGATATAATCCGGTTTAATAAGGAGCAGACCAGATTTATGCAGAGTTTCACCCTGCTTGTGACTGGTTCTTAGGAAAGGATTTTACAATCCTTCGGATGCGGGGCTTTACTGGAAAACCTTTCCTGCTTTCAGCCTGTGTCACAGATAAAGTGCATGCACTGAAAATATTTTGATAGGTGTGTATCATTGATTTTACCTTTTGTAGCAGCAAAAATGTCAAGAGGAAAGGATTCTTCTCGTGTCCAAAGAATTTCAAGTCGGTAACTCTGATAAAGAAACAATTGGACCAGTTGTTAGAAGACAAGCTAGACTATCTAGGGTTGGTACTGGTAAATGATAAGTGGGAATACAACCCTTTCGATGACTTGCCGGAGCCACACATGAGAGTTACCCATGTTCCCCGACCATACTGGAAGAAGCGGCATAACCCGCAGATGGACAAAAATGAAAATTTTGTTGAATTGGCGCGTATCCCTACGCAGGACACTAGAGTTCCATGGCACAAGTTCTACTTTGTTGTGGCAGTGGCCCAAGATAATGTCCTTATGAAGCACGACATGTACAACAGGTTGAAGAAAGATGAGGAAAAAATAACGACTTTCTGGAAATATCGCCAAGAAATTGCACAATTGGATGCTCCTTACAATAAATTGATGGATGACCAGGAACTTGAAAAATGGTGGAAGGAGGGCCACCCCAGCCCGAACTCCAATATTAATAGGAGCAAAGAAAAGGAGGAATTTGAGGAGAAGGAGGAGGAAGCGACGACATCGACCTCATCTGCGTCGAGAGAAAAAGGCCCTGGACAGCCCTCCTATGTGGCCATAAATGTGCGCTTTAATATATCAAGGGGCTCGCATACACTCACTTGGGCTACTAAACCAACCAGGTTATCACTACAACAAACAGAGATGACTGCCGAAGCTAGAGAGACTCCACCTGCGAAACGACAGCGCACAAAAAGTATTATCAGAGAGGGTTTGAAAGAACCCACCGGAGGAAGAGTACTGGCAGCTAGCCAGGAACCGGAGGTTGCGGGGGAGTCACTGACATTTCTGGAGCCGCCAACAACCAATCAACAGGTACAATTTGCTCCTTCTTCTCTTACATCTCATTCCTTGGTATCTGCCCTTGCCTCACTGGCGATCCCTACCATAGGTACTGGCCCTCTGCCTTCTTTTAGTCTGATGTATTCAGTAGGCTTCGCCCAGTTTTTGTAAACCACCCCGCTTATAATTACTTCTCTACGTATGCTTACGCCCACCACTGCCGCTCAGACCTTCCTCGCCTTGCTTTCAGAAGGCTTTCCCCCTGTGAGTGTTCCTCCTATTTCCACTATTATTGTAGATCATTTTCCATCGCAACAGGCTGACACCCCATTGACAACTCCTCCACCACCCCAGCCAGTGAGCCTTACGGCTGATTCTCCAATTCAATCATTACAAATGACTAGCCCTGTTATTGGTTCTCAAACCAAACTATGGAACGTGCCCCACTTCTCCCCACAAACTGTTACTCTCGAGAAAAAACAAATGCCCGCGCCTATGAAGGTTACCTATCCCTATGCCCTACCTTCGGGTGCTCCTTTCGCAGGTGGACTAGTTTTCTCACCAGCTGAATTCTTAGCACAAATAGATTGAGAAAGCGTAGGACAAAATATGATAGTGTTTCTGCTGAGCCAAAAGTACAGACTCTCTATGATGAGGCTCGACAAGAATTGAAGTTAGCAACCATGTACCCGTGGGTAAGCGAGCCTCAGGGAGAAATGCAACCAGAAGACTATGAGATATATGTTGTGGGACTCGACATGAAGGTAGCCCGACCGCAAGATAAAGTTAAAATCATGGAGAAAACGCAACGGGTAGTCACTTCCGACTTCCTTAAAACTAGTCGCTAGTTAAAGAAGAAGGATGAGCAGCTTAAAACAATAAGGGAAAGGGTTAGTTTTCTAGAGAGGAAAGAGAAATCCTTAGAGGCAGATATCGCCCGTATGACTGAAAGGGTGTTGGCAGCATAGGATGAGAGGAACAAACTTCAAAGCGAAATTGTGAAGACTCAAGTTGCCGACCCTGGCATAATAAAAGAGCTACAAATTAAGAGTCAGGAGGCGGAGCAAAATCTGCAACTAAAAGATGAAGAACTAGAGCATCTCCGCCTTGAGTATAGTTAGGGGATGGCACAAAGGAATGCAGAGCTAGAATGCCAATAGGCTCAATATGAGCAAAGAATATAAGAGAAAGAGGCCAAATTTAAAGGCCTAAAAACTCAAATAAAGGAAGAACTCTGAGAGACAAAAGCTTCTCTAGAAGAGCACTTAGCAAATCACTCTCGAGCCGAGCATAATTGGAATAAAGAAATGAGCAGCTCTGTGGAACAGCTGGCGTCCGAGAAAAAGAAAAAGACAGAATTGGTTGAGGCCATTATTTCAAGAGATGCGAAGATTGCTTCTCTTAAAAGCTCTCTCCTACCTCCCTCTACAAAACCAAACATTATTCCACTAATTAAGGAATTGTACATTTCTCATTGGAAAATGATTAAAGCTTTTTGCTTAACACTGCAGCCTACCCTCTGATTCATCGCTAAGGCATCAGGGCTAAGCGAGGAGGCTCATGATATGGTTGAGCAGTTCCCACGGTTCATCTTGGAGAAGGTTCCTGAGGCCAAGGATCTGCTCATCAAACTATACTCGGTCTCTGATGAGAGCCTAGTCGGAGCGGGTATTGAAGATCGGGATGTTGTTGCTCAAACATAAAACAAATTCATCCATTGCCACTCCGCCTTCTAGCGCACTAAGGCAGTCGTGACTATTTTGAGTAAGACACTGGATAGCATACGAGGAAATTTCTCCGAGTTAGGTAAGATGGGACTGCCGTCCCCGTTCCTCAAGGATGGCTCTATTGCCACGACCGAGCAGTTTGCAAAAAAGATAAAAGAGAAGGAAAGTGACCTGAAGGCTTTCAGGGAGTTCAACCATCCTCCCACGGTGACCGAAATTGAGGGAGTCATTCATCCACTCTCATAGCTACTATTTCATATACAAGCAGGAGCCGGTTTACCCAATGTGCTTCCTCACAAAGAAACTATTGATCTAAGTGGAGCACAAGAGAATTTGCGCAACATAGTGAAGTCATCCGAGGATGAATGGTCGCCTTTGCAGGTGGCTCTTTCCAATCTCTGACTCCATTAGCCTAATAAAATGGCACTCTGGTTTGCAGAACCAGATAAATTTTGGATTCTCCGTTCCTTAATCAAAACGCCCCTGATAGTCGCCAAAAGTTGTTAATAAATATTTAACCAGCTCCCTTCGGGTTCATTTTTCTATGTGTCGGCCTGTACATCGCCAAAGTCTGCTCAGCCTATTATCAAGGTTTTGATCTACCGCTCCACGTGTCTACTCTTCGCAATATCGACATTCCCTTCAGATCCTGGGAAACTCCGTTGTGCTTCCACGTGTTGCGGCTGTGGGATAGTTTTGGGTCTTTTTCCTTGATGCCTCATCAGACTGCGAAATGCTGCCATGAAGCCCTCATTCCTAAAAGGTGCTGGCATGCCCCACGATTGCTGACTGTCGTATGCACTTGCTACGTGTCGAATGTTCCCAAATCCTTCAGCGCAGAGATGAAATAGCAATCGCGGGCAGCAAAAAGTTGCCATGCGTCTTTTGCGCCTTGCTGATAAACGTTCCCTCCGTTGTGATAAAGTACTTGGCCCATTTGACACATGTTGAATGTTTGAAAATCCTTTATGGCGAAGGAAGAAAGGTTCATGCGGGTAGCGAAAGGCTGCCACGTGCCTAACCAGCGGATCTCATATGCGGGCGATGAACCAGATGAACCAAATAATGCTATTGGTTGTTGCTTGTTATAATCATTCACACAAAAGGATGACACTTGTTTGATCGGGCCTAGCTGGGACCACCGCCATCATTGTAGAAGATGCACCTGAGCCTGGAATGACCAGATGCTTGGTTCCTGATTATTTCTTTTGTAACGACTTTGGGGAATATTCTTTTTATGGCATCATTGTAGGGGATTGTGAGATCTTTTCTGTTGCTGCTCTCTGAGGCGGTGGGGCGTTTTTTTATGCTATATATACTTTTCTCTATGTTGAGAAAAGGGTCCAGAACTTGGAAATATAACGCTGGTTTTAGTAGACACCAGGCCTTTATTACTATTTTATTTAATTGCAAAAGCTCTCAGATTGTGCCAATTGTTCAACCTTTTTGTTTTTCATGCTATTTGATCAAACTGTGAACTGTGTCTTTTATTGTCTTGACACTTCATTTGAGAACTTCTATATATATTGGATGCAAGTTTGCTTACCTAGATCATGTCTAAGGACTCTTCTTGGCAATACGAATATATGAAATGTTATTTTATGTCAATGAATGAATTATCTATGCTATAATCTTGAGTCTCTGATGTTTTGGAACACTACAACACCATTCAGGCCCTTAAATCTATGATTTACCGTGCCCATCATTAAATCTTGGCACATCACCTTAGGTTAAACTTTGTTTTATTATATCCCTTTCCAAACCCCATTATAGAAGAAGTCGGCTTCTCTAAAAATCTGGAGGTTACTCAGTTTAGTGCAAAAGGTCCCCCTTAAACTGAGTTTCCTATAAGACTTTGTTACCTCGTCAATTTTTGGCATCAACAGGATCCACAAATTCGAGGTCAATATATCTTTGCTACAATGTTGTTTTAGAGCTTGAAAACATTATCATTCCCCAATTACTCACAAAACAAGAAGAATGACACATAGATAGCGAAAACAAAGAAAAATCTTTTAGGTCAACATGGAAGAGACCTAAATGTCTCGACACCTTATGTCATCCCCAAAAGGAAAACACAAAACAAATGAAAAGATAAATGTTTACGACATATAAAAGAATGTAGGTACAAATAGAGGAATGCACATAAAGAGAGATACATCAAACAAAATAGTTCTGGGGATCACATTATGCACATGCAATCACTCAAAGAAACATGAAAAGGAAAATAAAGAAAAATACTAGTAAGGTACATGTGAGTCAACATATAGTAGGTCGTCCACATCCCAATCTTGTTCAGTATATGCAGAAGGAGGACAACTAGCCAAAGAGACAACATCAAGTGTTGGACTAGGACAAGGTTGTCTAACCCCTTTCCCCCACTAAGTGTAGGACAAGGATGAGTCGAGATGATTGATGAGAAACATGAAAATGAATATCAATTAGAGGAATTGGGTTCTTCAACACAAGGAAAAGCACCACAATCCTTAAGATGTTGAATTTTATTACTCAAAGCCTTACATTCATTAGTAGAATGACCATGAACTCTATGATTTGCACAAAATGAACTCTTGTAGTAAAATTTATTTCGTGTTCTTGGAGGGAGTGATATCAAAAAATCTTGGAAGTCTCAACAAGATACTCTCTTGATCAATAGAAGGGGACATTTCTTTGTTAGTACAAGATGCCACACACACAATAGATGATAAGGCCTTAGATAAAAATGGAAATAAAGGTGGTAAACCTAGATCTTTCTTGAAAGAGTACGGTATAGAATTCACTTGTTCTCTATCATTGTGCTTCTTGTTTTCATTATATCCATGTTTAAAAATTCTATCCAAGACCATAACATTCTTCCAAATTAGATGAAGAGGGTTTATACTTCTGAGAAGGGTTGGCTTCTTCATGAGAACACAAATCCTTTTTAGGTTTCTTAAAGTTACGCATCCTCCTCTCATGAGGGATGGGAGTTAAAGAGCCCCCATCACCACCATGGGGTGATGTTGTTGATGTAGAAACAAGTTGAGAAAATGAAACACAAGGTTGTTTTGGTTTAGATTGTGAGATTTTGTACTCTCATAAAGGAGGGTGCAAAATGTAATGAACCCCAATCTTCACTAAAGCATGTGTCTGAAAATGAATCATTTGTATATGACTCTTTGGACTTTGAATGTGATATTTTGGACTCTTCGTTGAAATGAGGCATAAAATATAACCACCCCCAATCATCACTAAAGATTTTTTTTGTAGGTGAAAGACAATTAGAATTAGCATCAAATTGTATAGGTCCTACTGTGGAAGTTGGAATCAAAGTATTAGGGGAGTTGGAAGTGTTATGATCATGTTGAACTTGTGATTTATAACTTCATTCATCTATTTCAACTGTGTATATCTTGTTGTTATATTCTCCTCCCACCCTTCAATATAGTTTCCCCCAAGTGCCCCCCCCTTTCCATAGTTGTTGTGGGCCCACACAAGAGGGAAATAGTGAAACAAGAATAGCTGAGAGCGAAAGGAAGTGGGCCAAGTACTTCAATAGCAAGTCGGCTAGATGTTGATCCAACCTTCCTCTGCTTCCCTCATCGAGCTTGAACCCATGGTATTTACTCGCCCACCCCTTCTCGAGATAGTTGGGAGATTGAGTCATCCCTGTTCCAATCTCGGGATTGAAATGTAGGGGTTGAGTCAACCACTGTATCTCAAAATGAAGAGTAGATGGGACTCCTTTCATAGCATGAATCCATGGTCTCCCCAAGAGGAGATTGTATGAAAGAGGTCTTGGCATGATATGGATAGGGTAGGAAAAACTATAGGTCCGACCTCAATAGGTAATGTGATCATTCCTAATGGTTTTCTATTAACATTGTCAAAGCCACAAATATCAATATCATTAAGTTGAATAAGCCTCTTGTCCACACCAATTTTATCTATGAGGTAAATGCTACAATTAAGACCTACTCCATTGTCTATGAGAGTGCGCCTAACTATTTTCATTAATGATCACCTTTATCATTAAAGCTTCATTTTTATTTTGGATTTCAAGCGGGGGTAATTCATGTTTAGGGAATGTGATTTCTGACTTTGTCACTTGCATATAATCAAAGGAGGTTGCTACATCATTCAACTTGATAGAACATTGGATATGATTCTTCTACAAATTTTTTTTGGACCATCTGATTATATGTAGGTGATGTATGAATAAGATCCCATAAGGATATATTAGCAGGAGTATTTTTTATTTGTTCAAAAAAATCATGTAAAGGTGAGTGAGGAGAACTAGGAAAAATAGGTTGAGGCAATGGTAATGAGGCGGGAATGGTTTGAGGTTGCATATTGTTCCATGTATTATATGTGTGAGCAATATTATTGTAACTCAGTTCCTGCAAAACATTGTTACTACAAAGTTTCCTTGTAAATTTCAAGATATCTCTTGGATTTAATGGTTTCTTTTTAGATGTTTCGATGATAGGAGGTGACTTAGAAGGCTCACTAATTAAAGGAAATCCAATTTGTGCAGTCATAATCTTAAAATTTATTTATCCTTATGGTCATCATTTTCATTTAAGGAAGCCACATTACTATTGTTTGAAAGACATGTGTTAATGTTGTCATTTTCTTGCACCATGATATCTTCACTAGTAGGAGAGTTTTTAGGAGAGAAACAGACTAGATATTCATGACATTCAATGGTTGGTTATTCTAAAATAACTTCATAAAAAAATGGATTTATCAGTGGTTGGATTGTCTTGCTTATCAATGATGGCATTCTCTTGTTCAATAATGTTTTCCCAAGTAGGAGGGGTAGGGGAAGAGAAACAAATAGGACTTTCATAACTCTCATTGATTGGATCTTCTAACACCAAAATATCTTCTTCATAAATAGGAGAGATATTGGAAGAAGACCAAGTTTGATTGTCATGATTATCCACTATTGTATTCTCTTTCGTTAAAAGATTCTCATAAGTGTGAGGGATGAAATTTTTCTTAGAATGCTTAGAAAGGTCAGATACTAACATTGTGTGCCCAAAAATGAAAAGTTCTTTTATCCACCTTATGCAATGCTTCAAGAATGTAGACATTATGTACCCAAAAATGAAAATTAATTTTATCCAACTTATGCAAAGTTTCATGAATGTAAACATTGTGTATCCAAAAATGAAAAGTACTTTTATCAAACTTATGCAAAGCTTCATGAATATAATCATTGTGTATGCAAAAGTGAAAAGTACTTTTATCCATATTATGAAAAGGTTCAAGAATGTAAACATTTTCAGATATGATGATTTTTGATACTTAAATGATTTTGGAATGATTCAAAAATGACTACACTAAATGGATGATTTGACCTAGATGCATAAAACATAAATCCTAAAACTTTCCATACTGATATGGTAGGTTACCAACAAGCCTAAGAAGTGCAGAAAACCACAAAAAGGCTTAGAAAAGTTGGTTTTTGTAGGGTGAATGAGTCTTGGCTAGGGCTCCTAAAAAATGTTTTTTGGGTTATGTTCTCCTGTATCTGTACTCCCAAATTCCCAAATCTTGCAGTCAAAAAGCCAAAAATAAATCTTGTAGGTCAGTTTCAATGAAATTACAAGAATGGTGAAAACAAATGCAACTTTGACAACTTTGTAATTTTTTTCTCTTTAAGAGGTCTTCCACCTAAACCTGCAAATACACATAAAGAGAGAAAAATATTGTTTTGTTGGGTGAATGGGGGTTTTCCTTGGTCAAACCCCATTTTGGTAATTAAACCTTGAAATGAAATGAAATAGCATGAAGGAATGATGAATGAACAAGCAATGTCACAACTCACCAAACCCTTGTTTGAACCTTGAAATATGGATCTAAAACTTGCATGAAATGGCTTCAATGGATGTGGATCTTGATCTTGAAACTTGACTTGAAACAATGCCTTTGAATGCTTGAATGTATCTTGAACACTACATCAACATATTAGCTCAAATAACATGCATGATACAAGGAGACTTTGACATGAGAATGGATCTTGATTGTTGTAATAATCTTCAATAGTCTACCCTTGAATGCCTTGAAATGCTCTTGATAATGCTTTAACTTGAATATCCTTAGCTTGCTTGAAATCTTCTAAGATCAAATTGTTAGGTGAAACATAGTGAAATGACCTCTTATTTATACATATGTTAAGATTAATTCCAAAAATTCAAATAACACAAGACGACATGTGAATACACATTTGAAATCATTGAAAAACTGCCAAAAACATATTTGAAATTTAGGTCCTAGGCCTAAGTGAGGACCCATTCGCCCTATGGCAAATGGGTCCTAGGTCACTTGCCTAGGACACACATTCTTCAAAGATGAGTGTTATGTTTAGGCATTTACGAATATCAGGTTTTGTCCCTAAGAAAATGCAATTAATTAGGCTTGGATTTGAATTAAAGGGGCCAATTAAGGAATAATTAACCTCAATTAATTAATAAATCCCTAGGTTAGTGTTAAAGTGTAAAGGTACACCTTATAACACCATAAATAAGGCACAATTAAGTCCATTTTAATTTAATAGGGCCCTAAACTTAATGTGAATATGTAAAACATATTACAACACTAAATTAAGGCATGATTTAGCTCATTTTAATGTCATTATTTCCCAAATTAAGTGTGAAAAAGGGATACTCTTTCCTACACTACATTAAGTAAATAGGAAGTTTCCAAGAGCTAAAATCTCCAAGAAATTCACCAAAATGTGTAAACACAAAAGATTGAATAAAATTGTTATGCCTTGCATAACCACCCCACTTTGATTTGGATCAAAATGGGTCCCCCTTCTCTTTTGATTTCTTTGCCTTTGTTATTTGCTTTGTTTTTGGGTTTCTTCTGTTTCTCCTTGTTTTCTCTTTTGTTCTGTCTGTTTTAGGTTTGGTTATGCCTCAGTTAGAATTTGGGTTTTCTCCTGAGTTCGGGATTTTCCACCCCATCTGTATTTTCCCGGATCTCGCTCAAACTTCGGCTGAGCGTTGTAGTTCGAGGATTTTCGGTCTTCGCGGAAATCGGCGTGGACCGGATTTTCGCGGATTTCTTTCTCCCCCGAATTTTCCCGAAATCTATTGTTCCCTGTTTGTTCCGGGTTTTCCGGAATGTCTTCTTCTTCGCGGAAATCCGTCCCACGCGGATTTCCCCAGAATCTAGTGGAATGTGAAGAAGTATGGAGAAGTAGGACTAGTTAATAAATGATGATGCATTTTACAATTTATTGATGCTATTTTGAGATCTCACATGTTGTTCCTTGTTTGATAATGATAGGATTAAGTTTCTAATGGGTGTTTTCATGTTTATTCTGCTGGAATCCGCCTGACTCGAAATTCTCCGAAATTCCTCCCTGGCTTGGATTCTGCGGGTCGGCCTGAAACTCGAACTATTTGTATGATCATTTTGTTCAAAGATTTAACGGTACCCTACTGACATAGGATTCATTTTAATGATGATTTTGATAAATTAACTTCTGTCTGTGTGATCTTTGTTGTGGTTTTCTTTGTTGAATGCATGATTAAATTGCACACATGATGATATTTTCCAACGGTGCTCAGTTGGAATGCATTCCTTGGTCTAGTTGGTCACAATTTTCCTCTAAGAAGAAAGTCGGTAAGACCTTGCAGAAGTCTTTCCGACTACCAGTGCATTCTGTCAATATGCGTCTATGTTGCCTATCGGCAAGACCCTAGAGATGTCACGACAAGTGGAATTCGTATGCAGGCATTTATCGGCAAGATATCATTCATCGTCCTGATGACTAGGAGTTTTCTATCGGCACAAAAGCTTGTCTTCGGGGAGAAGTCTTGGCGAAATCTTCATGTCTCGCCGACCGGCAGCAAAAGGATCCATACAGCAACAAAGGGTTTTCTCTTCACCAAGAAGTCTTGGTGAATTCATAAAGTCTCACAGACTATCGCACAATGAGCAAACACTTCGGCGGGAGTCATCTTCTTCGGCATATAGTCTTGGAAAAATCCTCGGGTCCTGTCGACTGGCGGTAAAAAAATTCCATATCAGGGAGAAATCTTTTCTTTGGTGTGATGTCTCAGCGAACCCGCGATGTCTCATCAACATGGCACGAGGAGTTCTATCAGTGGTCTTCAGGGAGAGAATTAATGTCTCGGCGACCAAAGAAAGAACATGGGGAGGCTTTTGTCGAGACATGAGGTTTCTATAGGACATCTCCCCGACAAGAGAATGCTGCGGTGACACATGGGGAACAAAGAAAGCGCATCGATGTGACTACAGCGAGGTCTTGGCGATAACAAAATTTGGCAAAAAAGAAGCTTCCTTCAGTGTAAAGTCTCGCCGACCGAAGAGAGTCTTGCCGACACGGAGGGGTCCCACCAAAGATATAAGGTCAGCGATAATTTTTCCTTCGGCGTGAGGTCTAGCCGACTCATGAAGGTCACACCTAAACAAAAAGAGGAACTGGCGCAAGAAGGTCAATAAGAGGAATTTGGGGAGACTCCAAACAAATGAGGGGGTGTCGCTATGAGGTCACGGCAACAAGCAAAGGTCATGCCGACATAAAGCGCGGGGTCCCACCAAAAAGAAATGGAGCTCGACCAAGGATCATACCTTCGCCAAAAGGTCTTGGCAAAGGAAGAAAGTCACGCCGAAAGGAAAAGAAAGGTCTTGCCGATCGGAAGAAGTCTCAGCAAAATGAAGTGGCATCGGCGTAGCAGTTGGAGCTCGCTAAGGAGTCTCACCAACCTCAGAATGTCCTGCCGACTGGTGAACAACTCAGCGAAAGAAGAAAAGCTCTTCATAAGGTCTCAGCAAAGAGGAAAGGTCTCACTAACGTGAAGTAATATTAGCATAATCTCTTGCCGATTCAACAGGGTCTGGCCGAAATGAAACAAAATCGCCGAAGGATATGGGACTCGGTGTAATGTCTCACCGATTAGCGACGGTCTTGTCAATGATCCTTATGGGCTTGGTATGACTTCTCCAACTCGCTGAGGGGTCATACCGACTGTCTTGGGTCACGCCGATAGCCACTAGGGGATGAAATCGCATCGGGGAGACACCAATGGTGTCTCGCCAACATACAATGTTGATTAGTCCACCTTTGACTGCCTGAGGATCTCGCTTGGCAATACGCCCGACCAATCAAAAGCGGCCAAAAGAGTGATTCATTGGTCCCTTTGACCGATTGACTGTTCCTGTAAGGGAAGATCAATAGAATGCAAGTAAGATAGATTCCTTCTGAGAACAGATGACGATGGATCGACTCAGGCGATGGCGTTTAGATCTACAGGGAGGCTCGACGGTGCTTCTAGAAGGCGGTCAACGAACAAAGAAGTCCATAATAGAAAGGGAGTCGAAGGAAAGAAGAAATTGTGACTTAGAGGGACAACTGTAGTGACCACTGGCAGGAACAAATTAGTATTAATGGGGATATTCTGAAGCATTCAAGGTGGACTGCAAGAGAGTTCAAAGATGGACACGGAGATAGAAGAGTAAAGGCTACAGCTGCAAAAGATCTAAGGTCGTCCCCGGAATAACTTTTCAACATGGACAATAGGGCTTCACATTGAATGCAGTTTTGAATTTCCTTAGAAAGATCTGAGGGCCGACTCTCCCACCTGTTGCAGATATTTTGTAAACCCTAGTGCAGGGGACAACACATTCCTGTTGGTACATTCTGTATATAAGGCATTTTTGCCTCTTTGTAAAGGTTAGCACTTCTAGATTAGAACTTCTAGGTTAGAATTGAGAACTTGTAGAGAACTTCTAGTTAGTAGTCAGTAGAATAGGAATAGAGGGGATAGAAGTTGATCCTGATTCTTTGTAATAGGAGCTTCTTTTGGTCTTCCTAAGTAGGAGCTAGATTCAGTAATAGACTAATGTATCTTTTAGTTTTCTTAGTGTAAATGGAAACAATTTGGAGCCACAGATTTTCTGTACACTAGTGATTGTGTGAGATTTGTAAATGTTGTTTATCTATTTTATGAATAGTAGAAGCAACCAAATCTTAATCTACTTCATGTTGTGTTCTAGAATGGTGTTTGTCTTGAATTAATCATCTGATTTGAGAAGCTTTCAAGGGATGAAGTTTGGTTTTATGTTTTACTTGAATGGTAATTTGCAATCTGCTATTGAAATCAACACTGTGAATGAATGGAACTGTGTGTTAGTCACAAGTTTATTTTGTTCTATAGTTTTAGTTAGGAATTCCTTGGAAGGTGACAGGTCTGGTTAATTCAGATGAAGTGTCATTCTTTTCTATTCCAAAGCCCTGATCCATCTTTTTTATATTTCTTTAAAAACCCCGGTTAGAGTAGATTTAAATTCATGTTTAACTCCAGAACAGTCCAAAAGCTTAACACCAGCAGGCCCCTTGAATATTACTATTACATTGACCACTGAGGGACATCAGCATAGTTGAGAACCAACTACCAAGACCTTGGGAGGTAAGGTATCCAAGTGTTGCCTTTCTCTTTCAAGAGAAACAGAGTAGCAATATTCTGTTTGCATGTTGCTGTGCCATTTGGGACATCAACAAAAATGTACTTGGATAAAAATCTAGATTTGCATGGATGGTTGTGAAGAGCTCTAAAATAACATCCCAATGTCATTAGAATCAAGAAAAATGGAGAAACAAGTCAAAATTTATGATTTTGAGAGTGAAAACAACACCTTTGACTTTGAAAAGTTGTAGAATTCACCAATAGAAAAAGTGGTTGCGACCCACACCATTGGAAATTAAACGGAACCAACTTTCTGATGATATCTTGTTAGCCCAATTTCAATATTGTATGTCTAAGTTATGGCCAAAAGAAAAAAGCTACTCTTTTAGGACCAAAGTGGGCTTGGAGGGGGCCTTGCCCTATGGTTGTACTGCTAATGTCATGTTGACATCAATAGAATATTCAAGGAATATTCCCTTCATCGGTGGAAAAAAATCAACCTTGAAAAATCTCTTTAAAAAAAAGGTCGGTTTAATGAAAATACCTGAAATATTTTAGTCCTCGATAAAATTTGATGGTGCTTGAAAATTGTGCACCAAAAGAAATGTATGATGATTGGAATATGTAAATGTTGTTGATCCACCTTTAAAGGTTATTGTTGATGACCAAAAAGTGTCATGTGATGGTAGAAGGAGCCCATAGGCAGGTACCCTACGAGTACCTAAGAAAAGGCATCACTCCAATTTAAACTTGCAACCTTTTTTAATTTATTTTTTAAAAAAATTTATAATAAAAAACTTTCAAAAAATAAAAAAAATTTAAACTACTTTTTAAATATTTTTTGAAAAAGCTATCATACAAATTGTACAGGGATCGTACAACCCCCATACCAAAAAAATTGCCTTAAAGGCTTTCAATGAGAAAAATAGGCAAATTTATAGTCAAAATTTGTCAAATCAACCTCTTGAATGCAATGGTGATGTTCTTTTCGCATTAAAATGCACCAAAACATCATACAACTTTAAAACACCAAAAAACAATAAAAATTCCAGATTTTAAACCTTGTAACCCTTTTTGAAGAAAACCATCAAAAATTGAGAAGGGGTTCACTGAATCCACTCTCTGATACCCTATTCGAATTGTGAATAAATATGAGATGTAGGATCAAACAATGAACAAAAACACCTTCCACGCAATAGAATTACAAACAATAATTTGCTATATCATCAAAAAGAAAAAATTACAGAATGAACCTCAAGAATTTTTAAGGAGATCTTGAGATAATATAATGAGGGTGAGTGTTTTAGAGGAATAAATCTAAGTGATAAAGATAATAGATCATGAGAAGTGTCAACATCCTATGTGATAAGACATAATGATCTAATAATAGCTCACTTTAGTTAACAAAAAAAACACTCCTAAGTTTAGCTTGAGTGTATGAGAATAAATTAGACTGATAATCAATTAAAGATTAATTTTATTAGCTATTGCATGATTACTATAACAAAATGTGTAAAAATAAATAAATAGGATTTTCATGTGCTTCTAAATGGAAACAGATTTCAAATTGGAATGTAATACATGAGATGAAAATAAATATTTTAAGAAGAAAAGGTTACATGCAACTCTCAATAAATATGCATCTAATAGACAACATGCAATATCAAGTGTCAAAACAACAAGTAACTAGCTAAATCTCAAAATCCTATTGAATAAAATATTTTGAAGACTAATAAATTTAAGAGATGAGTGAGAAATATATTGGAAATAAAATAGGCAATGACATAGAGTTTAAATTATGTTATGTTCTTATTTCTAGTTGGAATTCAATATTTCTAATAATGACATATAAAGTATGATGTCAATTTTTTTGAACCACTAATAACCTTATTACACATTATTTTTTGATACATTTATTAACCTATAAATGTAGCTACTACATCCATGCAATCATTGTTTCCAAATTATTATTATTATTATTTTGATACACAAGGTATCCTTGCAACCCCCCACCTAGCGACACCTAGAGGCGAGCAGGGGGGCGAGACTAGTCCTTGAGGGTGTTACTACAAAGCCCACAATTGCATAACACCTTGTAAACCCAGGAGCAAATTCGAACCCAAGACCTCGGGGAGCAAACCCAAGACTCAAGCCAACTAAGCTACTAGTTCAGGCTTGTTTTCAAATTATTATTGGTTGCAAATCCATAAATAATAATACAACATTAAATGGATAAAATAACCATAATAAGCCCCCACTAAAAGCAATTTATCTTTAGGATTAACCCTTGGAAGGGAAAGATCTTTCTTCCTTGGTCAAGTCTTTAGGTTCTTATTAGAAAAGTTATCTACCTTGATGTATGGTAATTTAATAAATTCATTCCTTCAATTTTTCTAAACCAAGGACATCGTTTAATCTTTATTTTATCTCTTGATAATACAAAGTGTTGTCATTCTACATAATCATCTTCCTGCACACATGATTTATGTATTTTTTTCTATACTTATGATGTTGGAGATGTATATTAATTATCTAACCTTTTAACATTGAATGCATGTAGTATAGCAAGGCTTTCTTAGATTAATTTTTCAAATTCATCCTTAATTTTTGTTGATCTATGTTCTTGTATTTGATCACTAGTGAAGTTACATGGGACTTACTATATGAATGTAGAAATAAGCAATGCAATATCAAAGTTTTAGTTTTACACCCTACAAAAATCTTAAGTAGTGGATTCTAAAATATTTTCAAATTCAAAGACCTCACACCATCTAAATGATGCATTCTCTTATATATTGTTATAGGCTCATATGGTGACAATTTTCTCAAGATTTATAGTTAACATATTAATAAAACTATAATTATAGTTATAATTATACCAACAAATAATTGATTCATGTCTTGGTTTTCCACTTGTAAGTGTCAAATAATTGACTCTATTGCAAAGTAGTACCTTATGTAGTTAGGAATTAATTCAATTAATTGTTATACATATAATGTTAATTGTCCTACCTAATCCTTGAGCTTCATCTTTACTTGGCTATCTCTCCTTAATATTTTTAATAAATCAAGGTGATGATGTTTGAAGATGTTCAATATCCTTGTCTCATATGTTATTTCTTAGTGGTGTTTTGGTGATGTCTTATTCCACTTTCCTCAATTTTTGATGTAGAAGCATTTAGGGGATTGAGAAATCTTGCATCAACTAAAAATAAGCTTTTTCATCTCATTCATTTATTTTATAGGTTTTCAAGGTTTAATTATATTTTTATTTTATTATTTCACTTGTTAATTAACTGAGTTTACATAATCTACAATGATACCAAAAAGGAAATTGAATAAAATATTGATAGATTAGGGCTTTAAGGGACAAAACAATAAATTTGTGTCTTGGGACAAAATTAAGTCTTGTAGTACATTTATGAAATAAGATAGTTGGAAGGCTCATGTTGTCATCCAAGTTTTAGGAGAACATGATAAGCCAGAGGAATTTCCAGTTTCCTTGTTGTAGTTCCATTTTTTATCTCATTTTTTCTAAACTTCAAAAGACATTACCAAACATTTTTAATATACTTTAATTATTTAAAAGAATTTGAAGATGATATATATTATATTAATGAATGTGTGTGTGAACTTTGAATGTCTATGAGTTTAGTAAAATTTCATAATTAATCGTAGTTGCTAAAAATGAAAATACATTAAGAAATAAGACTAACCCCTGTAGTTAGGAACTTGTCACCTACAACATAAGGATTCTCAACTCATAGAAAAAGGATGACAATTCAACACAACCATAGGGGTCAATTTGGTACAACATGTGCATATTCTTGAAATGAGATGCAAACGATGATTTGAGGATGTGAACATGGATGGCCATGTGTAACTCCACCTTTTCAATTAATTGTGGAGGAATAAGTTTTTTCAAGCAAAGAATAATAGTTATAATAAGGGATGCCATATTGGGCATGTTTCCAAGTTATAACAGTTATCTTAAATGGTGTAGATTTCTTATTTAAATTCTAGACTCTTGCTCTCACTAGTTGTTATTTTTTGTTACAATAAAAGACTTGGTCCTCTTCCTGTTTTCATGAGAGAGTCAACATTTTCTTTTAGTTTTTTTATAGTTTTTGAATAAGTGGAATCTCATTAACCCTATATAGGAGGGTACTCTATCAAGAAATAATAGCTAGATCTTTGCATAAATTAGATTGAATTGGAGACTTGTTACATTTTGTTCAAAACTCTATGTATGATTGGAATATAATAAATAAGATATTTTAGTTTCATGTTTTCCTAAGTTAAATAGTTGAAGAAGATACTGTGGGATGCAACAACTCAAGCAAGGGCCACTTGAGGCATTGCAAAGCCTACATTATATAGATGATTAATTAAATTATGTATTGTAGTTTCCAATTTACATTACATTGAATGCAATGTTGTAATTTCTCAATTAAGTCTCCAATTTACATTCAGTTCAATACTATTGAGTGATTAGTTGAATTAGGACATGATGCAACATAAATAGTCATCAATTATAGTCCACGACTGATAAGTTTCGATAATGGTTAACAATAAGTTAGCAATTTCTTACCATGTTCTTTAAATAGGAGTGATTTTCAACTATAATCTTTTAATGAGTTTATTCTTGTTCAATCACCTATACTCAATCGATTTAGGAAGTCTAAGATTCTTGAATACATATATAGTTCCAATATCATCTTAAGTTTAAGACTCCCCAGTTGACAATTCAATGAATCCCCCTCTTGAACAATGAACTACTTAGTTTAGGGATGTGTAGGTTTGTTAAGCCGCATGTATGATCATCTAGATCAGTTAATTAGACATTAGGGAAAGATCTATATTTTTAGTGTCATTATTGGGGATGGCACTAAGTTTAGAATTATTATTTGTGTTTTAAATTTACTTTCATTGCTTTCATAGATTAGTGAGTTTTTTTCAACATTGGGACCAATAGACACACACAAATCAACCAAGAATTATTCACTAACAGTGTGCAGGGACAACCATTTAAAGATCAAGACACTATTGTATGTGGAGGCAGAGAGATGCTTTGGTGGAAATATTTCTCCCCTCAACCCATGAATAAGTTGAAGATATTTATGCAAAAGAAGAACCTATTGGGAGAATCAATGATATAGAACCACCCCTCACACCAGTATCTACTCCAAACTTAATGGAGAATCCTCTAAGGAATATTCACACTATGGTAGAGGAAGTAATAGAAATTCTAGTAAAACATGTTACATTTGAGTTTCCAATCACAAAATAAGAAAAGGTCATTGCTCTCAAGAATACACCCCCCAGCCTTACCAAATTTCTATGATGGGTTACCAAAGACCCAAACATATTCTTGTTTGAATTTGATGTTTTGTGTAGAAGTTATGATTACATCACAAATGCTCATAGATTAAAACCCTTTCCAATCACATTGAAATATGTTGCTTTACAATGGTATATGGGGTTAGAAAGAAATACAATACCCAATTGGGAGACAATGGAAGCCAAATTCTTGCAGAAATACCAGGACTATTATAGAAGGACAACAAAAAGAGAGACGACATCTTCAATATGTCATAAAAGGAAGATGAACCACTTGAGGATTATGTGGAAAGGTTTCAATTCTTTCTAAAGAAATCACACTAGAATAAGCTCTCTCCAGAGTCACTAAAGCTAGTATTTTTGTGAGGAGTAAAAGAAGATTGCATGAATGCCTTAAACCTCATAGGGTTAGGGGATATTTCTTAATTACCTTTTAAATAAATTTTCCAGGTATGTAGAAATTATTCAAGGTCATCTATGAAGAAAACTAGGGTTGATATAACATTCTCTTCCAAAAAAATATTCATTAGAGTCTCTAGGGTGGAATTCGGTACCCTTTAGTCCAACATGAAGGAGGACATAATCAACCACCTAGCTATCCAATTGGATACCTTGCACATCAAAAAGAGGCAAGAGGAAGTGAAGGAAGCTCAAATTAAATATTATCCACATTGCCACCAAAAGAAGGTGAACCATAAATGCAAGAAGCTTGCCAACATTTCTGAGAAGTAAGAGATAATTGAATTTCGAACCCTAGAGGACAAGGAAAGCCAAATATTTTGCATTTCCTAGTGAAGACCATGGAAACAAAGGCAAGGTATGCCTCAAGATCCCTTGTCTTATAATATTTCCTTTCTTGGGGACAATACAAACTTCTCCAATTAGAATAATTCACCTTAGAATAATATTTAAAATCAATCATGGTCAATAACCCAATCACCTAATTGGGATCCACAACAGGGGATATGGCCACCACAACCATACCAAGCCTCAAACTACAATTCTTAGTGGTAACCCCCACAAAAATAATGGCCACCATAGTGGAATGGGAACCAATAATGGTAAAACAAAAATGTTAGTTACCTGCAACCATAACAATATTTTTAGCCACATCAACTTGCTATAATATCAAACCTGCTATTGTAGCCCCAACATAGCCTAGATCACCTCAATTATTAAATCAATCTACACCTAACTCGGATAAAAATCTTGTTTAGTAGGCTTATACTAATGACACCATCTAATACCCAACCTATAGATTTGAGGTAAGTGATGCCCACCTTTGATTAGGAAGGATGCTTTACAGGACATCATCTCCTCACATCACATAGCTTATAGATGAGGACCCAACAATGGAGACCATTGATAATATGATAAAGCCTCTTGAACAAGGAAAGACTCGTCCAAACATCATAAGTTCAAAACCACCATTTTCAAAGAGATTAATAACATAAGAATCCCATCTTGAACCTAAATTTGATTTATTAGGCCAACTTAAGAATGTTTGTATATAAATACCCTTGATTCAAGCCATTAAATAAGTGCCTATATATATAAAAAAATTGAGATAATTGAGCCTTAAAAAGATAGGTAGAAAAAGGAAACACCCCTAGACTATTCATGTATTAGGACAACTTGTTGCCATTATGTTAGGCAATATAGTTGTCCCAAAATATGCAGACCTTGGGAGCCCTGTTGTAGATGTGTAAATTAATGACACACTTATCAAAAACACTTTGATTGACCTAGGGGAAGCCATTAATATTATGACAAGGGAAACCATGCAACAACTTCAATTGATGGATCTTCGGCCCATACCTATTATTATGCAACTAGCAAATAAGTTAATTGTCAAACCAAAGGGTATTATAGAGGATTTGGTCATAACACTAGATTCATGGGAATATCTAGCAGACTTTATGGTTTTATAACTTAAAGAAAACCTTTAAATATACCCCTTAATCTTAGGAAGACCATGGTTATCCATTGCAGATGCATTCATTGGTTGTACGTTTGGCAACGTGATAAATTCCAATGGGAATGTGATTAAAAAATTGGTCCTTTACCTGCTTTCCCAACCACATGTATAGACTTGTAACAAACTATATGACCTACCCTTGAAGAATATGAACAATACTCTTTACAAACACTCATCAACATAAAGCATAGCCCAATGGTTGAAATTCAAAATAAAGATGAACTCCTTTCTAAAATTATGAAAAACTCTTATGGTAGGGACCCATAACAACACTATTGTTTGACATGTTTACATCACCCCTTACACAATATCATACCTACAAATGCCTCTAAGTCCACTTCTTAGTTATTTCACACAATCCTTCCACATAGTTGCAACCTCAATCTATCAGGATTAAATGTTGCTTTTGTTATGACTTCTACCATAACCATGTAAATCACACAAGGTGAGACACTAAATGTCAATAATCAGTTGTCACTCCCAACAATCTGCACTACTCACAATGCTACAAGCACACACAACAACATTTGCATGAGACTGTCATAATATAAAAGGAATGGATCCTATCCTATGCATGCACATAATTTATATCAATGAAGGATACTAACATGTTAGGCAACCACAATGGAAAATGAATCCAATTGTGCATGACATAGTTAAGATAGAGTTACAAAAATTGTTGGATGCAGGGTTCATTTATCTCATACCAAACAGTCAATAGGTTTCCTCGTTGGTGATTGTGCCAAAGAAGGGAGGTAAATAGAGGGTATGTGTAGATTATAGGGAGTTAAATGCAACAAGGAAAAATCACTTTCCTCTTCCTTTTATTGATCAAGTGTTAGATTGACAAGCAGGTAAGAAATACTTCTCCTTCCTAGATGGGTTTAGTGGGTATAAGCAAATAAAGATAGCTCCATAAGACTAAGACAAGACCACTTTTACCTACCCATGGGGTACATATGCTTATTCAGTTTTACCATTTGGATTGTATAATGCAACTACACCATTTAAAAGAGTGGTCTTAAGCATATTCTCAAATTTTATACATGATTCCATGGAAATTTATATGGATGATTTTACCACTTGTGGGAACTCACATTTAAAAGAGCGGTCTTAAGCATATTCTCAAATTTTATACATGATTCCATGGAAATTTATATGGATGATTTTACCGCTTGTGGGAACTCTTATGAGGAAGCATTAAATAATTTGGAGAAAGTACTTCAAAGGCGTCAACATCACAACCTCTCTTTAAGTCATGAAAAATGCTTCATGATGATGACTAAAGGAGTGATCTTGGGACACTTTGTGTCAAGTAGGGAAATTCAGGTAGATCCAAACAAAATTGAGGTAATTTCCACTCTACATATTTCCCAAAAGAAAAAAGATGTCAAAATTTTCCTTGGCCATTTAGGGTATTACAAGAGGTTTATCAAATATTTCAGTAAAACAATAGCGCTATTGTTTGTTCTTTTATCTAAAGACATTGAATTTGATTGAACCTCTACCTACCAAGCAACTTTTCAAGCCCTCAAAACAACTCTTACAAGGATCCCTATTTTGAGAGGCCCTAACTAGAAAATCCATTTCCATATACATATTGATGCTTCTGATTTTAAATCATAGGTGTTGTTCTAAGACAAAAAGAAGGAAAGTTAGAGTATGCAATCTACTATATCAGTAAAAACCTTTAGGTTGTTGAGATTAGCTATATAGTTACTGAGAAAGAAATGTTAGCAATGGTATATGCGATTAACAAGTTTATATATTACATCACTAAATACTCTATTTTTGTTCATACATACCATACAACCATAAGATATTTGATGAACAAACTAGTGTTTGGAGGAAGGATTGTTAGATTGTTATTGTTAAACTAGGAATTTGATATCATCATTATGGATAAACCAAGAAAAGAAAATATAATAGTTTATTTCTTTTGAAGGCTACAAATGAAACCAACAAAAGAAGTATTGGATGACTTCTATCTAGATGAAAATTTGTTTTCCCTCTCTGTGTAAACACCTTGTTATGAAAATATAGCTAATTATTTGGTTATAGGGAAAACACCACATCTCTCGCCTAGAGAAAGGTGTCATCTGGTAGAATGCAACTTCCCTTATTCATGAGTGGCTACTTATCTCTTTTATATAGGGCTAGATAACATAATGAGGAGATGTATGAGGGAGGATGAAGTATATGAAATCCTCAAGGCTTTCCATGATGAGCCTTGTGGAGGTCACTTTGCAACCAAGAGGACAACTTTAAAAATCTTAACCATACTGGCCTACACTCCACAAATATGTGGTCAAATATACTAAGAGATGTGACAAATGCTAGAGGATGGGAAGACCTACTTAGAGTGATGAAATTCCTCTCCAACCACAATTGGTCATTGCACCATTTGACAAGTGGGGATTGGATTTTATTGGTCTACACAAACTATCTCACAAAGTGGGTGGAGGTGAAAGCACTATAATTTGCAAGGGATGACAATATTTCCAAATTCCTTTATGAAGAAATCTTCACTAGGTACAGTGTGCCTAGAGAGATAGCCACAAACCAGGGACCCCAGTTTACTTATGATTTGATTGAAAATCTACTTAAAGAGTATGAAATTAGGCATCGAAAGTCAACCCCCTACCATCCACAGGCCAATGGGAAAGTAGAAGTTAGAAACAAAGACATAAAAGGTATTCTAACCAAGGAAATTCAACTACATAGGAAGGAATTGGTAACAAGAATCCCTAAAGCAGCTTGGTATATGGGACAACCTAGAAGATCACAACAGGGTTCACACCATATAAATTGGTGTATGGAAAAAAGGTTATCCTTCCAATTGTGTTTGAGAATAAAACACTCTGCACAACAATAAAACTTGGAATGGACCTATCAAAAGCACAAAAGGAAAGACTACATAGTTTGAACACTTTAGATGAAATAAGGAGGAATGTCATTCACCATAATGAAACTATGCAGAAGCAAAGAATCAAATGAAATAATCAATTCATTAAAACTAATGAATTCAATATAGTGATTGGGAATTTATTTATGATTCCCGACATAAAGATCACAAATGGAAACTTAGACAACGTAGTTTGGATGGCATAAAATTAAACATATTTTTCAAAATGGAGAAGTTCAATTAACTACCATAGATTTAGTTAGATTCTCATTATTTATCAATAGACTTAAACTCAAGCTTTACAAAAAGCCAATGTAAAGGGAATAATTTTTACATAATTTGCAACAATAGTTCAAATCATAATTATATGCCCAACAAGTGCACATAGTGGGAACATCAAGCAATACATCAATAGATGAGCCAACCAGCTCACCTACTGATGCATACCAAGTATAAATTTTAACAATAACCTATCACATGCACACACATGCAATGTATACCATCACCAATAGTTATTCTTGGACATGTACAACAAAAATCATGAGACCTGTACCAACAATCCTAAGGCATGTCAATAAGAAGGGACTTATTCTTCTACTACTAGTAGTACCTATCTCTAGATCACTACCACTACACCAGCAATCACTAGCATTTACCATTACATATCACCTTTTTCATCTTTACATGAAATAACTCCACTCCACCATGTGTATCATGCAACATCATGTGCCATCATTAATAATTTCATACTTACACATAGCTTTCCTTTCCAAAATTCAAACTTCTAAGACATATGCAAGCATCGCACCAAGCTCCTTTTCTAGCACGTTTGATTGTAGTAATTCAAATTAAATTACCATCATTTCAAATTATTTTCCCCATAGATGCATGATGATACTCAATTCCACTCACACACACCGCCTTTCCATCAATACAACATCACAAGTACTTTTCTTGTTTTTAACTATAATTGATATTAAATCTCCTTGATTTTTATTAGACTTTAAAATCATGCATACTTTTAATTTTATTACATCCAAGTTCTTCAATGCTTTGAAAATATATCCTCTTTGTCCTTTCCATACTTTCTATTTGAGGAAAAATATCCAAATTAAGTTAGGGGGAAGAAAAAGTTCAGTTTAGTTTATCACTTCCAATTTCCAATTCTCATTTCAATCTTCATTTGTCGAGAGCCGAGAGAAAAGTCTCTTTCATAAGTCATTAAGGTTTCCATAAGAAGTTGTAGAGCATAGAGAAACACAGATGGGGTGACATTTAAAATCCTAGAATTTAGAGAGATAACAAGTTGTAATATTCACCAGTAAGGAAATGGGAGGTGACATTATTAGGAGAAAACCAATGACACACAATTGATATTGGAAGATCACTAGTATCTTCTATTTTTTCGACAAGCTAGGTGGATAGACTATTTTCTTTGTTTAACTGAATGTAATGAAGTGATGACTCAACAATTTTCTAGCACACCACAAAATGATGAAGCTACAATAAGAGGACAAAGGGTAGATGCCTGAGAATTAGCAGTAGCAAAGGTTTCAAGATTGTCAAGAACATGAGAAGAATTCACAGCCAGGGTTGATGCAATTGCAACAAGGAATGATTTCACATTTTCAGGAGATAATTTAGACTCTTCAACACAAGGTACAAAAAGACTTTCCTTGCCTTGGTTGTGGGCTTATGTTGCTTCTTACATAGTCAAACTATATTTAACCTATAATGGTAGGTAGTCCCTCTTGTATATTGTGCATTTCAAACTCTTGAGTCACCTGCACCACTAGAGGCTAGTGAATGTTCCTAAATTTTTATATAACCTATAGAAGAGAATTCCTACTAAGTACAAGAGGAAAAGAAACCAATATGTAGTGCCACATTTTTGCTTAGTCACCCTATTGATTAAAAGGAGTCTCAAAATTCAATTTCCCAATGTATCTCGAGAAGACCTTTTTATCCTTCAATAATATTAATGATATCCTCATGAGGCCAGAGATAAAGGAAATGAACAAATAACATGAATTAAACAAACCTTATATGACATTAGAAGAAGAATATGTACCCTCTGCTTCACCTATTACCTCACCTACCCACAATATTGGTGACTGGGCAAAGCTAGAAGTGTAGGAAACACAACTTGCAATTTTTTGGGAGTAGCCTGTAGTAGAGGAACAAGAAACCCCTACCTCTAGCAAGAGCCCTTCCAAGTACAAGCAACAAAAAATGAAAAATGTAGCCTCCATTTTTGTACCCAAAAGTAAGTAGAAGAGGTTAGTGCAACAAAGAAGATAGTCACAGCACCTCAAGAGGAAGGGCCTTGCAAAGGGGAAGGCTAAAACTCAAAAGGAAAGAGTTATTGTGGTTGAATCTGAGAAAATTTGAAGAGGAGAAGGTGCCTAGTGATGATGAGCAACCCAAAACATTTAAGCCCCTCTATCTAAGCAACGAATTAGACTTTGATTCTAAATATTTGTTTACAACTAGGAAAAAGGAAAAACCTCAGAATAACCCAATTTATGAGCAAGGGTTTGTTTCACCTAATGAGGTCGATGAGGAGATATTTTTGGAAAAATAAGAAGAATTTATTTTAGAAGGGAAGAATGAGAGCAAGGAACTACAAGAAGCCTTCCTAATAAAATAATTAGAGGAAAAAATCAAAGGATATCAATAGAGGGAGGAAGGATTGGATAGAAAAATTTAGGAATTAGAGAAAAGGTTGCATGTTTTTGAGTAGAAAAGGTCAAGATTAAAAAAGTTGGCACAATTGGTCACTGTTGAGATCAACAAAGGAACTCCACATCTTGTAAACCAATATGCACTCCAAAGAATGTCAAGAACACCACTATGGTAGCCCTTGGTATTGAGATGTGGAAGAGAGTAAATTTTTTCCCCAAAACCAAAAGGAATGGGAGAAAGAAAATTTTGAATTAATATCAACACATACCATAATAGTTGAAAGAAAGGATGCAAAAATTAAGAAACTAAAATTAAAATGGAAGTTTTGGTTGATAATATAGTGCATCTTCTACATTGTAGACCACCTACTAGGGTTTACACTCCGTATCTATAGAAAATAATTCTAAGCTTTTGAGTTTAGTCAATTGATCAATGATATCCTAGTTTCCTTGTCTGTATCTATCTTGTTTTTAGAGACATGCCAGTAATCTACCCTAGATATGGAAGATTAATTATGTGAATTCTACTTGCATAATTTGGCTATCCCTCATGAATATGCTTAGAACCCACTTATGTTTGTGGGGGATGTTCAATTAAAGACAATTTCATCACTTGTGAGAAATGAATATCAAAGAGGATAGTTGCAAAGGAATTATCAAGAAAGGGAGAAGTCATTTCCCCTTCTACTTAGATAAAAATCTAAAGATCCTCAAAAGATGGTGGAAGAATAGATTGAGTTGGTAGAAAGGAGGTGGGTGAGAGAAAAGATTCTGGAATGGAAAGAGAAGGACTATATGATATTTTAGGATTTAGCAGTAGGGATTAGGAAAGAAGTACTTAATTTCTCTCAGGATAGATGGAGAGAATTACTATTGAAGATGAAAAGGAAGGAGTCCCACTCAATCTTCAACTATTTAGTAATCGTAAAAAGAGCCCATAAATACATTTAAGCCTCCCTTGAAAATGACATTGCATGGTTTTCCTTGACATTCCATCCTCCTCTTCTCTTATTCCTAATCCCACATTGGATAGGAAGGAGATGTTAGAACTCAAAAACGCTGGTTTGAAACCACAAGAGGTTGCCAAGCTCTTGATACGTTTTTGGCTAATGAACAAGACCAATTAATGCAACTAAATCTTCTTCTCTTCAGGGTCTACTAGACCTAGGTGGGTATACCTATATGGATGAGCAGATTTAGGTGATGTGTTTCCTACTTTGGCAATCTATCCACAATGACAAGTATGAGTGGGATAGATCCAAAGGGAAATTTGGTATAAATTGTATAAGCAATATCAAGCAAATGAATGAATATGTTCAGTTAACAAATGTGGTAAAATAGAAGATTTCCTAAGGTAATGGATATGGGTTTGGATTATGGGATGAATATGATCAGTGCCTTGTTGGGTGATGGAGTCAATGAAGTTTTAATGTAGGACTACTATGGCAGAAAGTTTAATTATTTGGCACTAAGAAAAACTCGTATCTTGTACAAGTATGCAGGGATGTGGCTATCAAACTCTTCTTATTGATCCACTGATTTATTACCAGGCTGCTTTGACTCACCCAAAAGTATTTTAACCCTTTCTTAAAGGAGGAAATTGAATAAGACCACATAGTTATGCACTGAAAACAAGGTATATACTTGATATACGTTAATTGAACAACCAATAATAACATAATGGAGACAGAATTATAGCACTCAATTGCTGATTCTTCTTGAATAATCCATAAGCTTAACTTAATTACTGTGATATATCCACATGAATTTAATTCCTACTTGAGAAACTCAAATGAATAAACCACACAAGCATGAAATAGGCCCAATGAATTCAGATATTCACTTGGAATAGATTCAGATAATATAAGATAGCACTCTTGGAGACAATCGAGCAATTGTTTCTGGTCAACAAATAATAAACACCACAGATGGATCAAACTCATTGGTATTTCATTGATTCTTCAAAATTTAGAGCATGCAACTGATTCATGAAGAATGATAATTGTCTTGGAAGGAATTCTAATTAAAAACTAATGCTTAAAGATGGCCTTGGGTTCCCTTATATATACGGGAAGCAAACAAGCTTCAGGTCGGTTACAACGTTTCATAATGCCTTTTCATAAAGTTTGTTAGACATAACTAAAACATGAATTAAAGAGATAATTAAACACATTTGCCTGCTCAGTTAATCTCCATAGAAGTACTTGTGGTCATCAAAGACCTGTTCAAGATATTTCCTCTCCGTGATGTACATAATCAATCTTCTTTAGAGCCCAAGTATTTTTCTTGCCACTTATTAATTGTCAAGTCACTTGGCCATTTTATGAAATTCACAAAGAATGATGAGCAAAGCTTACCTAGGGATAAAAATCACTTTGAAGAATTCCCTTTACTTTTGCAATCTGAGCTCATCTACAACTTGGTTTTAGCTGTTACAAGTGAAAAATCTCAACTTGTTTCATGTATTTCAACACCAAGATACATTTACTCCTGGCTCATAAATTCACACATTTCAAATCTTTGTGTCAAGCTCAATTTTATGTTTTGATGTTGACTGATGTGATTGGTGTGTTTTAAATGACCCAACAGCTTAGTTACCACACTACCTCGTGTCATTTTCCACTCCCTTGTGGTACTGTGGTGTGTATTTAGTACCTTTCTTCAATTTACTGCCCTACTGTGGGTTGTGTCTTGACCCCCCAGGTATAGCGGTATAGTGTGGAGGGCGCGGTATATGGTAGTGGCTCCTCTCACTGTCCTACCACGAGTTGCTTTGGGATGAACTGCGGTAGAGAGGTATGGTATGGGTGTTATGAGGGGTGGCTAATGTGATAGCGGTATCGCAGTAAAGGGTAAAAATGACTTTGTGAATGGAGATAATGTAATTTATTATGAAAATAAGAGTGGGAATTTTGGATTTTAATTGATAAAATACTTAGAATTTATATGAAAATTCTAGTTTCAACAACGACTCCAGTTGGGGATGAATGATTTACCAATCATTGCAAGAATCCAGAATATCTCTGGGTGCAGACCAGGTGTCACCTTCATATGGTTTTTAGAGGATATGAAAAAATAGAACTGTGGTGAGGATGGAATGAAGATGGATATGGAGGTGAAAATGTTCAAAATGGAAATGATCCTATACTACTATACATGGAAAAAAAACTTTGTTTTTATTGAGGGAGTTCTAGGATCGTCGATGTACTGGCAAGTCCTAGTCCCCTTTTGATTTCCTAAACTACTATGCATGGAATGAATAGTAGTATCTTTGAGAGTTTGTTAAGATTTTTCCATGCACTGGCAACACCTATCCCTCTTTATATTATTGTGCATGAAATTGGTGATTTTATGAAAAGAAAAGTTTTAGAAACTGTCCATGCACTGGCAATTCCTATTCTTCTCCAGACCTGTTTTGAAAATAATAAGAGTCCTCCCCTCATTTTCCAATGATAACAAAGGGACCTAACCACAAGGCTTCAAAATTTCCATACTTTCCCTTTTCTTAGCATCTAGCATTCCACATTAGTACCAAATCATTCACCTCAAATTTTCTATCTTTGGATTTCTCATCAAAAAGATATTTCATTTGTGATTGCAACTTTATATTTTTCTTTTGGGCCATTCTCCTTACTTCATGAAGTTCTGTAAGTTGCTCCATCCTTTCCTCCATTGGTTTTGGAATATCTAAGTCTTCCTGAAGGATGAACTTGTAAACTGGCAAAAGGTTTTGCAATGGCATCCTGGCTTGTGTTCCATACACTAGTTCAAATGGAGACTTTCCAATCACCTTCTTTATAGTAATCCTATCCGCCCACACAACCATTCTCAACTTTGAATTCCATGCCTTCTCTTTCCCATCTAACATCCTTCTTATGATTTTCAAAATATTTTTATTATTGGATTCTGCCTGATCGTTTGCTTGTGGGTGGTAAGGGGTGGCATAAGAAATAGTAATGCCATATGTGTCGCATAAATTTTTGAATTCATCAGACCTAAAACACATCCCATTGTCTATGATCAACCTTACCGGTGTGCCAAATCTAGTTATGATATTCTCTATCAGAAAATTTATCACCACCTTGCTTGTTGCTTGTTTAGTTGGGATTGCCTCCACCCATTTAGTGAAATAATCAGTTGCCACTAGTATCCATTTATGTCCTCCACTTGAATTTTCCTGTATTTACCCAACAAAATCAATTCCCCATTGATGGAAAGGGGCTTCTTCTTGTAAGGTTCTAAGTGGTAGAGCTCCTTGATATTTCATCTTTCCTAATAATTTCTGATAAGATTCACACCTCCTTACATATGCAAAAGAGTCATTGAAAACCTTAGGCCAGCAATAGCCCACACTAAGAATCTTATGTGCAGTAGTTTTGGCAGAATAATGACCTCCACACAATCCTTCATGCATCTCCCTCAAGACATGTTCTGCCTGTGATTCAGACACAATAATAGCACTCCATCCCTGTTTTTCCAGAATAGATCCCCTTCTATGAACACGTACTTGGATGCCTGCAATTTTAGAGTTCTCTAATTATCACTCAATCCTTTAGGGAACTTCATGTGTTTGAGATAATACACTATGTTTGTGTACCAAGGAGTATGTTCAATGCTTGCAATTGTACCATCCTCATTCTCCACATTGCAGATTTGGTTAGCTTCAATGTTTTCTTCTACCATCAGTTTGGTTAGAACCTGTCCCCTCACTAACTTGGTAATCTGAATTTCCATATTAAATTCCTCGATCTTATTGATCCATCTACATCTCCTTCCTGTCACCTCTGTTTGTACCAAGATATCTTTTACAACTGCGTGTGGTACACATGCAATCACTTTGGCTCCAACTAAATATGGTCTGAAAGCTTTTGTTGCTTTGACAAATGCATAAGGTTGTTTCTCCATAATATCATAATTTAATTCTGACCCCTGCAGTGATTTGCTAAAGAAGGATACAGGTTGCTCATACCCTTCATCATTCTTTTGTAACATAACAATTGCTATGGTGTGGAATGAGGCAAATGAAAATATTTGGAAGGTTTTGGAAAAATCAAGAGATTTTAGAATAGGGGCTTCTTTGATGGCTTTCTTGATGGATATAAAAACATTATGACCCCTACAGTGATTTGCTAAAGAAGGATATAGGTTGCTCATACCCTTCATCTATAGGTTTTATTGATGGATATAAAACCATCCAGGGCTTCTACAGTCTAATCTATTTTTTCTCCCTTCAACATTTTGGATATAGGTTTAATAATCTCAACAAAATTTGACACAAATCTCCTAACAAAGTTAATTTGTCCAAAAAATGATTGAATGGATTTGATAGTTTTGGGAATGGGGATTTTTTCTATGGCTTCTACTCTTTCAGGGTCTATTCTAACTCCTTTTGATACAATATGCCCCAAAAGCTTACCCTTTGTGATAGCAAAGTGACATTTCTTAGGATTGACCATGACCCTTTGGAAAGTTGCCCCTACATTTGTGAGACTGAATCACATTCTCACATAGACATATGTCTCCCATGGTGTAGTAAATGTTGTCTTGTATTGCTCAAACTCTTTAACTTTGATCTGATTATACCCAAAAAATCCATCCATCATTGATAACAATACGACTTCCATATTTGGGAGAGGGTAATTGTCTATAAGGGAGGCAACATTTAAATTTCTGAAGTCTACACATCGTCTAATATCCCCATTTTTATTTCTTACTGGGACCAAGTTTGAGACCCATGTTGAATGTCTAATGGGATTAATAATACCTCCTTCTCTGACTTTTTCCAGTTCCTCCCTCATTTTGGGCTCTAAGGTAGGGTTAATAGGCCTTTGTTTTTGTCTAAAAGGTTTGGTATTTGGTTTAAGAGGTATTTCATGCTGGAATAGATCTCCTCTGTATGCTTTCAAGTCTTCATATGACCAAGCAAATACATGTTTGTACTTTCTAAGCAAGACAATCAACATATTTCTCACTTTTGGACTGATTCTCTTACCAATATAGACTTTCTTTGGAGTTGCCTCCGTCCCAAGATTAATCTCTTCTAGATTTTCTTGTTTGATTGGGGCTTGTTTAAAAATTGTCCTGTCTTTGTTATCATACACCCTTTCCAATGCTACCAATCCCTTTGGTATTTTATTTGTTTTTAATTGGACAACTTCTTGTCCAAAAATAGTCTCCTTCCCATCCTTTATTTCAAAAAAAGCATTAAAGTCAATCTCTTGTGATTCATATTGATCAATGCAATGGAGGAACTTAAGAAGATCTTCGTCGTCGTTAAAAAATTTCCAATTGTATATATTGTCTAGGACTGCTGGTCTGGTTTTATATTCCACTTTTGTAGTTCCTGGCATAGTGACATCATCCCTTTTCAATGCAACATTCACCAAGAAATTTGCCATGGTATTTCTTGATCTGTCAATCCATTGAATAGAGAATGCATCAAATAGTTCAATTGTATCCCGCATGACATTTCTACATTGTTTTAATCTTTTATTTTTGATAGAATATTTTGATCTTATGTGTGAAATCACCAATTATGAATCTCTGAAAACAATCAGTAATTTTATTCCATTTTTGGTGGCCATATTTAATCCTCTCAACAGAGTCTCATACTTTGCTATATTGTTTGTACATTCAAATGTCAACAAGAATGAATATTTGAATGTCTTACCCTCAGGAGATATGAAGACAAATCCTGCCCCGTTACCCTCTCTGTTGCAGGCTCCATCAAAATACATCTTCCAGATCTTGTGTTTTTCATTACTAACCTCTCTAGTGATTGGATTTGTGTTTGTTAGTTCAGGTATGATAGGCTCAATCCTGAAACTTCCCAAGTCGGTATCACAAAAAAAATTGAGCTGGTTTGGATTGACTTGTTCTACAATTTGTTCTACCCTTGGTTCTCTATATAGTTTGACCTCTTCTCCATTTATTGGTATAGTAGCATATGACAAGTCAAATTGTACATTTCCACCTACTGTTGCAGTCCATTGTCTTGATAGTAGCATCCCAAAGTGTGGTGGTGTATCAATTACAATTATGTCTACCCTGTATACTGCTTGTGGATAAGTAGCAAATTTTAGTTCCACATCTTTTATGACTCCTATGACAGGGATAGGCCTACTATCCATGGCATAACATTTTCCCCCATTAGTGTCTACTGACATGCCGAGCTATTTCATTATTCCCACAGGCATGATATTAATGGTTGCGCCTGAATCAATTATAAAATTTCTTACTAGTTTGTTGTTGATCAACATAGTGGTGAAGAATGGTTCAACTTGTGGAGGCTTTATGAATTCATCATTCAAACAAAATTATGGTATATTTGTGTGTCCCTACTTGACATCATTTACTTTAATAATTTCTTCACTTCCCACATTTCCTTTTGTTTCATTCGATATTAGTTGAATAGTGTTGTCCCTATATTCTTTTACTTTCATCATTTCTAATAGTGGCACAAATATTTTTATTTGAGACAATGTTTGTGTAAAGTCAAATGAATGAGCATTTTTTTGTTTTGGGTGTCTTCTTTTGTTCCAATGGATTTCTTTTATCTTCTTCCTTTTCTATTTTAGTTTCATCTCGCCTTTTATTATTTCTATAAATTTCCTTTTTTTTTCTCTTGGAATATGTTTTTGCTCATTTTTATTTAGTCCTTTGCTTTTAATTTTCCAGTTCCTAGATTTATCATGTGCTATCTCCTTATCTTTGATAAACAACCCTCTTGGAGTGCCACTTTCTGCATTTATTGTTCTATTCCCCATCCTGTAATTGCTCCTTGCTTGCTCTACAACAACAACAGTCAAATTTTCAATCTCTTCTTTTGTGGGTCTCCTTAACTTGTACTTATTTGATTTAGGCAAAGGGCATAGGGATGGTTCTTCTTGACTTTCATTATTGTGATTAGAAAAAACTTGTTGTTCTTCCATGTGGATATGATATCTCTGATTATTCACACCATACTCATAACCCCCTTCTTCTGAGGATGAGTACTCTTCTTCCATTTGGTGAAAATTTTGTGAAGCCATGTAAATAGTGTGATCCTTTTCTTCCTCATCATATTGTATTTCTTCTTCTTGTGGTACCAATTATGCTACCACACAATGTTCTAGGGAATGTGGTGCTCGACAGACCTCACACCATGGATTTTTATACACCATATAAGCTCCTTTTCTTTTTAATGGATCAAGAGCTTCTTTAAATTTTGGTCTATCACTGAGAGGTTTCCCATCCTTCCAATTTGTATTATATGGCATATTTTGTAGTCTTAGTCTTTCATTTTTGTATTGGTTGTCATATCTATTTCGGGGGCTATTAGGATTTTGTGGGATTCTGATGTTATCCCTTTTTCCAATCATGCCAGCTGCCTTTTTATTATTTTCAATGGTCAGTGCTACTTTCTGTGCTTTAGCTAGGCTTTTTGGGTTTTTGTTCCTAAGCTCATATCCAATTTTGGGATCAAAATCCTTCAAATAGATGCTTTTGGTTGTAGGATTAGACAACTTAGATGGTATTCTATTATAAAGTTTGTTGAACCTCTGATTGAATTCATAGACTGCCTCATTCTGATGTTTTTGTATGGTCATGAGTTCAAGTAAAGTGAACTCTAGTGCACATTGATTTCCATATTATTCAAGGAACTGATCATGAAACTCTTGAATGGAAGCAATAGAAGATATTGGTAAATTATTAAACCAATCTCTAGCTTCTTCAGTTAGTGACATCATAAATAGCCTCATATGTACATCTTCATATTGCATATCTAGATCTTGGATAAAAGCATTAAAATTCCTTAAGTGTTCCTCAACTGTGACTGCACTACTTCCTGTAAATTTTGGGATAAGACCTCTTCAACTGCTGTCCATAGGGTAAGGATATACTTGGAATCCTTCTAAGTCAAATTGTCTGATCAAAGTTGTGTAGTGCTAAGGAGGTGGGTTTTGAGGATGCTGATATTGGTATAATGGATTATTGTATTGTACGTGGGGTGGTGGCATATATTGTTGGCTAGGGGGTGGCTAAGCATTTGGGTGTTGTGATGGATTTTTAGGTGGAGCATTTGATGGTTTGTATTGATTCCTAGATTGCTTTTGTGGTGCCTTTGGTGGATTTGAAGGTCCTGCATTAGTATTCTTTTTCCTGTGAGGTGGTGTGTATTTAGGGAGGTTAGCTATCTGAGTATAAAATTGGGCTCTCTACAGCTTCAAATCCTAGAGTTCCTTTCACTTGGAGTTTTTGTTCATATTCTATATTCTTTCTTTCCAGTTCTTTTCTTTCATACTCCAACTGTGCATTTAATTCTTCTCGAGTCATATATTCATAATTTTCTTCAGAGGCTACATTATCAATAGGCTCATTCTGATTTCCTTGGAGTAATGCCATTTTATGTTCATATTCATGTTGTCTCTTGATTTTGTCAGCCTCAAATCCAGCCATGAATTCTTCCACTTTCTTAGGATCTGATTGAAAGAAAGGATTCCTTTTTTCTTTAGGAGTGTGAGGTTCTCCAGATGAGCTATTTTCATTTGTCAATGTATCATAGTGATTATACATCTCAAAGTGTGGTTTTGATGTTTCATCTTTATTTGTTATGCACATTTCATCAGATACCTTCTTACCTTTATCATTCTTGTGTGTCCATTTACCATTGTCATTAGGACCTTCTTTATACAGGGACCTTCTGCCATGCATGTTGTGAGCTATTGTGATGGTTTGAACTCTAGGATTTGTTCTTTCTAATATATACTTTATTTTATTAGTCACAATGTTGTATGGAGTCGCCACCCACCTTGAAAGAGTGGGATGAATGATCATTGGTTAGTGACCAAAGATTCAATGCCCTTTTCCCAGCAGAGTTAACTATCAATTTCTTTTAATTCTATTGTGATTCTCAACCTGAGATTGGATATTTTGATTCCCCAGCAGAGTCGCTAATCTGTTGGATGCGTGACTCAGATGGGGAGTGCAAATGACACAATTATGAACCTCTAATTAAAGACCAATTTTGAGATTTTATTGACTCTATAAATGGATAGGCTGGAACTGATTTTTCCTGAATCTTCCCCAATAGAGTCGCCAATTTGTTAGAACTCAAAAATGCTAGTTTGAAACCACAAGAGGTTTCCAAGCTCTTGATACATTTTTGGCTAACGAACAAGACCAATTAATGCAACTAAATCTTCTTCTCTTCAGGCTCTGCCAGACCTAGGTGGGTATACCTATATGGATGAGCAGATTTAGGTGGTGTGTTTCCTACTTTGGCATTCTATCCACAATGGCAAGTATGAGTGCGATAGATCCAAAGGAAAATTTGGTATAAATTGTATAAGTAATATCAAGCAAATGAATGAATATGTTTAGTTAACAGATGTGGTTAAATAGAAGATTTTTTAAGGTAATGGATATGGGTTTGGATTATGGGATGAATATGATCAGTGCCTTGTTGGGTGAGGAGTCAATGAAGTTTTAATGTAGGACTACTATGGCAGAAAGTTTAATTATTTGGCACTAAGAAAAACTCGTATCTTGTACAAGTATGCAGGGATGTGGCTATCAAACTCTTCTTATTGATCCACTGATTTATTACTAGGCTGTTGTGACTCACAAAAAGTATTTTAACCCTTTCTTGAAGCAGGCAATTGAATAAGACCACATAGATATGCACTGGAAAAAAGGTATATACTTGATATATGTTAATTGAACAACCAATAATAACACAATGGAGACAAAATGATAGCACTCAATTGTTGATTCTTCTTGAATAATCCAAAAGCTTAACTTAATTACTATGATATATCCACATGACTTTAATTCCTACTTGAGAAAATCAAATAAATAAACCACACAAGCATGAAATAGGCCCACTGAATTCAGATATTTACTTGGAATAGATTCATATAATATAAGATAACACTACTGGAGACAATCAAGCAATTGTTTCTGGTCAACAAATAATAAACACCACAAATGGATCGAACTCATTGATATTTCATTGATTCTTCAAAATTTAGAGCATGCAATTGATTCATGAAGAATGATAATTGTCTTGGCAGGAATTCTAATTAAAAATTGATGCTTAAAGATGGCCTTGGGTTCCCTTATATATACAGGAAGCAAACAAGCTTCAGGCTGGTTACAACGTTTCATAATGCCTTTTCATAAAGTTTGTTAGACATAACTAAAACATGAATTAAAGAGATAATTAAACAAATATGCCTACTCGGTTAATCTCCATATAAGTACCCATGGTCATCGAAGACCGGTTCAAGATATTTCCTCTTTGTGATGTACATAATCAATCTTCTTTAGAGCCCAAGTATTTTTCTTGCCACTTATTAATTGTTAGGTTGCTTGGCCATTTTATGAAATTCACAAAGAATGATGAGCAAAGCTTACCCAGGGATAAAACTCGCTTTGAAGAATCCCTTTACTCCCCCAATCTGAGCTCGTCTGTAACTTGGTTTCAGCTATTACGAGAGAAAAATATTAACTTGTTTCATGTATTTCAGCACCAAGATACATTTACTCATGGCTCATAAATTCACACAATTCAAATCTTTGTGTCGAGCTCAATTTTATGTTTTGATGTTGACTGATGTGATTGATGTGTTTTAAATGACCCAATGACTTAGTTACCACACTACCTCGTGTCATTTTCTGCTCCCCTGCGGTACTGCGGTGTGTCTTTAGTACCTTTCTTCAATGTACCGCCCTACTGCAGGCTGTGTCTTGACCCCCCAAGGTATAGCAGTATAGTGTGGAGGGCACGGTATATGGTAGTGGCTCCTCTCACCTTCCTACCGCGAGTTGCTTGGGGATGAACTGCAGTAGAGAGGTATGGTATGGGTGTTATGAGGGGTGGCTAATGTGATAGCGGTATCATGGTAAAGGGTAAAAATGACTTTGTGAATGGCGATAATGTGATTTATTATGAAAATAAGAGTTGGAATTTTGGATTTTAATTGATAAAATACTTAGAATTCATATGAAAATTCTGGTTTCAATAGGAGATGAGAGATAGATGCAACAGAGAAAGCCAGATGGGAGAAAATAACAAAACAAAAAGGGTTCTACTTGAAGTAGGGTGAAAGGGTCATTAATGTAATGGACTATAGAGAGATTGCAATGTAATACAACCAAAGATCCTAAGTTTCTTGAGGACAAGCAAAAATTTAAGTTGGAGGGATGATGAGCCATAGGAATGTCCAATTTCCTTTATGTAGTTTCTTATCTCATCTATGCTAAACTTCAAAAGACATTACCAAATATTTTTCATAGGTATACTTTAAGAATTTCAAAGCATTTGAAGATGATATATATTATATTAATGATTGTGTGTGTGAGCTTTAAATATCTATGATTTTAGTAAATTTTATGATTAATCATAGTTGCAAACAATGAAAAAGTACTTAAGAAATAAGACTAACCCTTGTAGTGAGGAACCTTTCAACTCGCAACAAAAGGATGATAGTTCAACACATAGGTCAATCTGCTACAACATGTGCATATTCTCATAATAAAATGTAGGTTATGATTTGAGGATGTGAACATGGATGGCCATGCACCACTCTATCTTTTCAATAAATTGTGGAGGAAGAAGTCTATTCCAACAAGGAATAACAGTTATAATAAGGGTTTCCCTATTGGGCACGTTTCCAAGTTATAATGATTATCTTAAATGGTGTAGTCCTTATTAAAATTCTACACTCTTACTCTCACTAGCTGTTTTTTTTTGTTATGATAAAAGACTTGGCCCTCTTCCTATTTTCATGGGAGAGTTGACATTTGATTTTAGTTTGTTTATAGTTTTTGAATAAGTGGACTCTCATGGACCCTATATAGGAGGGTACTCTGTTGAGAAATGATAGCTAGATCTTTGCATGAATCATATTGAATTGGAGACTTATTACATTTTGTTCAAAACTTTTTGTATGATTGAAATATAATAAACAAGATAGTCTAGTTGCATGTTTTCATGAATTAAATATTTGAAGAAGATACCATGGGATGCAACAACTCAAGGAAGGGCCACTTGAGGTACCACAAAGCCTACATTAATTTAGATGAATAATTAGATTATGCATTGTAGTTTCTAATTTATAGTTTACAGTTTACATTACATTGAATGCTATATTGTAATTTCTAAATCGAGTCTCATTATTATTGAGTTCATTAGTTGAACTAGGATATGGTGCAACATAAATAGTCAACAATTATAGTCCATGAATGATAGGTACTCGTAGTAGTTAACAATAATTAGCAATTGCTTACCTTATTCTTTAAATAGGAGTTATTTTTAGTTAAAATATTTTAATGGGTTTATTCATGTTCAATCACCTATTCTTAGTTGATATAGTCTAGGATTCTTGAATGAATATATAATGCCAACATCATCTTAAGGCTATGACTCCTTGGTTGATAATTCAATGAAGCCTCTCTTCAACAATGAATTTCTTAGTTTAGGGATCTGTAGGTTTTTTAAGATGCATGTATGATCTACATCAGTTAAGTAGACATTAGGGGAAGCTCTACATAACACACATTTAAGTTTGGTATGACAAAAATATCTTGACTTGATTAGGGCTTCATTAGTGAAATTAATTATTTAGTTATTGTTTGAAGCACACAAGAATAGGAAAAGAAAATTATTTTATTCTATTAGGCTTCATCTCATTAGCCTACCACCTAATCATAGATGAACACAAGTAATTATAATTATATAAATGTTCAAGTTTTGATTGGTATTTCAAAGGGATCTTAACCTTTCACACATTTTATTAACATATACGTGGACTTCTATTCCATGCTAGCATCATTGGATTAATCATGCCATTAGATTTGGTATCTAAATGTATCATGGAAATATCATATGGTTGTTATAATTCAAGTAATAAAATATAGGACCAAATGAATGAATGAGAAGGATTAACGAACTTAGAATTATGCATGTGAATTCAATGAAATACATTTTTTTATCTAAGAGGTCATCCCCATCCTTGGAGTATGTGTTGGTATGTGGCGACTGATCATGCAAATATTGTACACTTGTAATGTATCCTTGCCGAGGTTCAAGGGCACAACCCCCGATTTTTTTTTCATCAACATTTCAAGGTTTTCTCCCATTAACACGTCAAGGTTTTCCCGTTAACATGTCAAATGAAAAAATGACTTTGTAAAACCCTAATTCTAGAAGCTTCCAAAAAGTTTTCTATAAGTGGCTAGGATGTATGTTACAGTATGGTATTCACAAGATTGTATTATGTTTTGCATTGGATAATCAAATCATTGGATGACTGAGTTTATGTGGATGTAGTCCATATTGGGAGAACCACATAAAAATGATGTGTTGATCTCTTTTGTGTTATTCTTCATTGTTATTTTTGGGTTATTTAATATGCATATAATTGTTAATGTTTATTGCTCCAATCTGCTTGAACCCTAACAATATGTAACAAAATTCTTATGAATCTATTCACATAAATATATAATATGATCAATTATTAACAATAAAATACATTAAAGGGAAGGGATCCCTAAAGTACTTAGTAGTTTCTTAGTCAGTTTTCTAACAAGAGGAAGGATAATTACATCTTAGATTCAACCTTGCACTCATGACAAGGCATTATAATATTTAAAAATGTATTTTTCTTTTCATTGATGTAATTGAAAGCTTCACATATGATTTGTGTTTACTTCCATGTATTTGTGTGTTTTTATTTTTGTTTCTTGGTCTAAATACCCTTTTTTTGAGTTCTCCAACCTAAGAGCTATATCAGTTGATATCATAGCTAGGTTTAGCTCCAGTGTGAGTTTTTAGATTTACCCTTCTTATGGAATGCTCAACCATGTAGGATTGTAACTGGTAGTTATAACTATGGTTTTTGTTTGAATCATTGTCAAAATGATACTAAAAATATTATATAGTAGAGAAATATCCAAAATTTCCAATATGGTTGGAATATTGGATGAATTCACATAGATATTTTCAATAATGTAAATTATATTGGATGTAGTTGAGAAAGATATTGCAATGGATTTTCCCAAAGAGAGGAACCAATTATGTTGAAGATGAATAAAAAGTAGAATACAAGGAGAAAACATATGCCATATGACTATGTATGGATGTTGGGGAGGAAACGATTTTGCACAGTATTTTAAAGATTAACAAGGGAACAAGGATGGAGATGTTAAAAAATTCAAGAAGCCTAGACTCATACGAGATGATTAATTGACTCTAATAGAGATGGATGATTACCTCGAGTATGAATATAACTCTAACCCACAATGAGTGAAGGTGGCATCACAAACCAAGTTGAAAGCTCATTCCTTTATGGTTGAAGGAGTCCTAGATGGAGAGAAATAAATGTGGCAAGGAGAAGATCACACTTTAGGACTGGAAGATCACCAAGTTCATACAAAATATTTATTACTAGTTATTAGCATTTGGATCTATTGAAGAGGCTTTCATTTTTTTTTAAAAGGGAGTGGAGTGTGAAGGATTATATTGATGATATTTATAAGCTAGCCATTAATTCAGGTCATAGTGAAAATTACCAATAAAAAGTGGTGATATGCACAAATGGGTTATGGCTTAGTATTTGAGATGAAAATCACTATGCCCTAATGATAGAATAAAATTTATCCAAAAGATAACAAAATTAAATGTGAATAAAAGTAAGAGGTATATCTAATGTTAAAAAGGAACTAATAAGATCAAGAAGAGGTAACCCAAAGGTTATGGTGATGGAAGAATTGATCCATCTAGAGGGTGAGATAGATATGATAAGGGAAAAGGATTACAAGGACCTTTTTCTAAGAGTAGTCAAGCTGGTCACTAAGAATTTGAGTGTTCTTGAGATAGGTGTGGAATTAGAGAAGTAAACACCAATGTTGTGCAAGTCAATAACTATTCAATTTTATTGCCATAAAAATAAAAGATCTAGAGAACAACAAGATGTGTATGATTATCTAGAAAAGGAGATATCATCTAGAAAAGGAGAGTGATGAACTACCATATCAAGGTATTTTTTCAATTATATTTTTATATTTAGATGTAAGTGTTATAAGGTTGATTGTTGATAGTAATAACAAAATAAAACTAGTGTTTGTAGAAATGGTTGAGAAGTCAAGGCTAAATAGTACCATGTGGATCCCAATAATTGTAAATTGTTATGGTTGTAAAAGGGGAATAAAGTCATGATAAGAGAGCAATGTATAATTAGTGTTAGCATTGGATCTTACAAAGATTATTTTTTGTATACATTATAAAAAATAGTTTGTCATGTTATGTCAAAAAGACCCTAGCAATTTAAGAAGAAGGTAGTACAATATTGAAGAGCAATTCTTTATACCTTTATCAAGGATGAGAATAAGTATATATTGAATCCCTTGAAGGATAAAGAGGAAAAAGTGAGAGTGAATCTAAAGTTTGTTTAATCATAGGAGAGGAGTTCCTAGATGTGTTGAAGATAAAAGAGATGGGTTATGTAATCATAACCAATAATGCCAAATAAGCTATAGCATCAACACATGACATACGAAAGGAGGTAAAATCTCTACCAAGTGAATGTGATAATTTAGTATCCAATTAATTTTTGGAAGATCTATGTTATAGATTAGTATTACCCATCACATAGATCTAATACTAGGAGCATTTTTACCCAATAAGATTGCATAAAGACTAGTGTCTAGGAAGAATGAGAAGATGGACAAATGAGTAGGAGATATATTATTAAAAATAACAATTAGAGAGAGTTTGATCCTATGTGTCATACCTATGTGCATGTGTAAAATATTTTGAAGGAATTATCACATTATGCAGCTTTTTGGGTCACACCAAAGTAAACCATAAAGTCCTAGAAAGAGATCCGCAAAAGTAGACCTAAATCAAACTTTAGGAGCATACAAAGGAGAAGCGTCAAAAGAGAGATTTTGAGTGTGAAACTTATTAGGATGAGCTAGGCTATCTTAGTGAATAGAAGAAGTATTATTTATTTGTATAGGAGCATTAATGTTCACTAGGTGGATTTAATACCTTCCCCATGTTATACAATAAAATAATTTCAATCATGAAGGTACTAATAAAAAAGTTACTATAAGTAACTAAAATCAAGATAGGAGGCTTATGGATAAGCCAATGACATGAATTTGGGCTCAAAGTGTCTAATGGAGGTTCTAACTTTATTTGTGGTAAGAGAAGGCGCAATTAAGGTCCTTGAGGACAAAAAGGTATGGCTTCTAGTTATATTTGTTCATGGGGTAGCAAGAGATTTGTAATGGAAGTTACATTTCAAAAGTTATTAAATATGCATTGGGATAGATATGTAAGCCTCAATGTTGGCAATAGTGTAGGGATTTACAATTAGTCTTTGAGAGATTTTATTGAGAAGGAATAAGGCCCTCTTATCACATTTTTTGTGATGCTTGAAGAAATCTCAAGATACATGAATATGTGAGGATGGAATAATGGGGACTAATTAATGTTTTCTAATTTTTTGGGTTTTTTATGATTTAAAATATGTATTAATTTCAACTAATGAAATGACTAAAGCTAGTTTAAATATGCAATAGTAACATAAAATTGACCTAGATGAGTGCAACTAATATATTTTCCATGTTTAAATGTAGGTTTCCTATATGTTCTTTACTAATGCAATACATTAGCCTTCATGCTTTGAATGAAACAATAAAATCAAATAGCTATAAAAAAGAGAGCAAAAAAATTCACAATGATTATGGCTTAAGAATCTCCTTTTGCCTTTAGAAATTGACACTTTAAAGATTTGGATAATTTCAAAACTTCAACAAGCACAAATTATTTGATTTTGAACCAAGGAAGAAAGAACCTCCTTTGAAAAAAGAGCTAGTAAGAGATTGTAAAACCACCCCCATACAAGTTGGATCTTGATTTCCTTTCATGGTATTGTCAAATATATGCTTGATGAACCGAATCTAAGGACGTTTCCATTTTCCTTTTAAATGACTTATTTTTATTAGCACATTAATTAGGATTACTTTATTTTAATTAATAATTAATATAAATTATTATTCATAAATTAGATATTTTAAACTTATCAAATAATTTTAATTAATATTTAATATACACAAAATTGATGATATAAATTAAGATTTTTTTACTGGTTAAAATTACATGCCTTGCACATTTTCCCTTCATTTTAGGTTTATTTTGACTTGATTATCCTTTACATAATGATATGTGTACAAGTGATACATTTTATGCTAAAAAGATGGCATATTACCCAAGCCTTACGTAATTTTGTCTACACTCACTATTAGGGCCCATAATTGATCATTGTTCATCCATTTCCAACCCATGTATATATCCATAATTTAAATGATTGACCTTGGTCAAATTAAAAATTTGCAAGAGTGAAAAAAAATTCAAAATTGGGGCTAACTTGACCCTTCCAAATAGTCATTATGTGTTGAATCAAAGTACAAAATGTTTCACTTACAACCACTATAGTTGTATTTAAGGAAAAACCATAATTAATTTCAAATAATCCAAAAAAGAGCACATAAAGAACATTCAAAGAGCATCTAGCATCAAATTTAGAGCATAATTATTGTATTACCTACTTATATTAGCATCTATGGCATTATTTACATGATTCCCATTTTCTTCAATAAAAAGTTGTGAAACCAATATCTTTGGAGTTTGACCAATGGATAATCAATCCTTGCTTAGAAGAATCCTAAACATGTTCCTGAACACGACTAATTAGCTAAAAAAATTTAAAAAATCAAGTGGATTTGAAAAGTAGATATCTAAATTTAGCATAGTTTAGATCCTTGAACTAATTTTTGATCAATGGGATTGATTGAAGTCCATAGTCATGTAGATCACTTCCAAACTCATGGAAGTGACCTTAGATGATAGACACTTCATTTTTCATATTTTGAATTGTTCATCCAAATGTTTCTAATCCACCTCCACACTAATGAATCAATTACAAAAACCCTACCCTACATTTTCCACTATTATATTATCTATAGATAATTGGATTCATAATCCCTATGAATAATCAATTACAAGTTTTTAGATTAACTATCTCATAACTATCAAAGTTAACTACTATGCTAATTAATTAACAAGAAGGAAATAATAAACAATAAATCACTCAAAACCAATAAAACACAAGACACAATAGTCCAATTTAGATAAATCTTAAGATAGGTGAAAAACTCCAGGAAGGGTGGCCTTCAAAATCTCATCAGTAATTGGTGCCTCGATAAAGAGTACACTACCATAAAATGTAGTTTAGATTATTACAAATATGAAATTACACTCCCCTACCTCCTCTCTACTCCTCTAACCAAAAGAACTCTACTGCACATTTTTTATTTTAATTTCTCTAAGAGTCACTACCCAAACCAATTAAATATTGTAAGAGTCTTGAAGTTTCCCTTGTATCCCATCTTTAGCCACTACAATCTCCTAAAGACCAATAGTTGCTATTGAGGAGGGAAAATTGTATATTTTTAACTAGTAAACCATATAAGAAAACCATTCAATCATTCACCTTCTTTGCTAAGGTAAGGAGATATTAACCCTATAATCCAACACTAAAATTTAATTGGTAAGGGTTGAGAGGCCCATAGACTCACAACACCATCTAAAGTTCTCTATGCCCATTGGCTTTGTTCATGCATATGTAATATTCTACAAATCATCCACTTTATCTATCAACACCCTCCCAACCTCTACCATGTCTCAAAAAAATGGTACTAGACATTAATATGCTCAATCCACATATGATAGGTCAAGTTATTTTCTAAAGAGATAACAGTTTGATTGCCACAATAAATTATTATAACTCTTTTCTTGGTCCTAGATTTGAACATAGTATGAGAATAAATGAATTCCTTACAAGAATGGTTAGCGATCATATACTATAATTTTTAAATGGAAAAAGTAATCATAACTTGTCACTTGTTCATCCAACTCACTTCCCCACTAAATAAGATAGACATATATCCACCGGTAGACCTTTTTCTATCAACATCTATTACCCAATTTGAATCCACATAGACCTATTTATCCACTAAGTATCAATCCTATAAAATATTACCATGATAAAAAATTAAATACTCAAAAGTATCCTACAAATACCTGAAGGTCATCTTCACTATAACCTAATGTGAATGGTGATCCTAGACCTGCACAAACACAAAGAACAAACACACAATTAGTTCCATATGTAAGTTAGAAACAACATTCCCCATGAAATTCATTTGAGATATCAAGAACAAGAAATAAATGAAGAACATGAATAAAATTTATCTAATCTTGCTCAAAATAGACAAACTCTCAATCCCATGGGGGAATTGGTGCCATTTTGATGTGGAAAATGACCCTTTCCCAATCCCTTGCTAGCTTGATGATGATTGATGAAGATCCTTGATGAAATTTGCAATAACCTAGCTATAAAACTATAAAACTTGATGAAAATGGATGAACAATGGATGAGAAAATTCAAAATCTCAAGATAATGACTTTGCATCAGTTGTGGATCCAAAATCCAAATGAGATCCTTCTATTTATAGAATCTACAAAGATGGAAGAAGAAGTAAAGGGGATGAATGTGGGATAAAAGACCAACCAATAACATTAAGCCACTTGTCAACATGTGAGTGGACAAAGGTGGAGAATATTTGGTCATTGTGCACATAAATGGTATTAGGTGGAAATTCAAATTTGGAGAAGTGACAAGTTGGAGGGAGAGAAGAAATGAATTAAATGCCACTTGGCTCAAGGCAAGGACATGTAAGAGGCTTTTAATGCCTTGTTAGAAGGGACAAATCCTTTTGGAGGGACTTTTTGAATTTGAAGAATATTCTAACTTTGATGCCTTTTTTAGAGTAAATAGAGTTTTAATAAATCAATTAAAATAATTTTCATGAGCAAGTTGCAAAAGCTAGAGGATTTGATGGATTAGGATTAGCATTAATCAGGATTTGATTAATTAAGATGAAGATTAGCTGATTTGACAATTTGACTTAGACTTATGGATTAATTTAAATCAAAATGAGAGGAAAATGATTATTAGACTTAATTAAATAAAGTTTGATTTATTTAATTAAAGAGAATGGTGTTAGATTTAAATCAAATAAAGATTGATTTATTTAATTTAAAGGGGGTGACTTTAGAGGTTAATTAAATAAAATTGATTTATTCAATTATAAAGAAGAATATGATGATTTAATCAAATAAAGTTAATTATTTAATTAAAAGAAGACATTGGGATTAATTAAACAAAATGATTTATTTAATTAATAAGAGGTGATGACTTAATCAGATAAATTTGATTTTTTAATTAAGAGATGGAATGTGATGAATTTAACCAAATAAGGTTATTTAATTAAATGATTAGCAAAAGAGATGATTTAGGACAAACTGGTGTTAGTAAAATCAGGATCAGGTGTATAGGATCAATCGGTATATTTTTCGTGTCTACATTTTGTGCCTCTTTGAAGCAATGTACTCGCTACGTTGGTTCAAAGGATAAACTTGCCATGATCAAAATTCATTTTTTTTTCAAATGCCCCATTGTTGCCCCAGTGAGAGAAATATGTTGGTATACTGCCTCCTCAAGAGATCAGACGAAAGATTTGTATTTTTGGGTGATCTCCCAAAAAAAGACCTGACAAGGTGCCAGACGGGTCCAAAAAGGCTCCAGAATGCCAAAAAATGCCAAAACGCAAAACAACAATGCAAAACGACCTTCGGTTGAGAAAAAATAGGATCGAGGGTCCAAAACCCTAGCTGGACGGCTAAACAGGGTAAAAAAACCCTAACTTTTAAGCTTAAATAGGCCTCGAGGGGCCACTTCCAATTCATTTGCACATTCAACCTTTAGAGATTCTTGACTTTTGAGCTCTAACCACAGTTTGAGATGGTGCTTCCAAGTGCTTCCAAGTCACGTTTTGGAGTGAGTGCGAGTGTACCAACGACTTCTAGGCACAGGACCAGTGGTATGTGACCCTAACCCAACTTGTTTTTTGTTTTTCGTGCGTATTAATTAGGGTCAAAAGGTCAAACAGGTCAAGCGATGTTGTTTGGTGCCGTTGAAAGCCTAGAATCGGCGCTGTGCGATCTTAAAGTGCATCACTATTGAGTCTAGCGATGCGATGTCATAATTTAGCAATTAGGGTTTAAACTTCAAAGTGTGCCGCATGTGCAAATAACATAGTGACGGTCCAATTAGGAACTTAGGGTTTAGGGTCAAACAAGAGCGCAGTCAAATTGCACCGTGACGATGGAGTTTAGAATTTTGAGGTCTCTAGTGGCGCAGTTTCAAGCTTTCAAACAACGATGCCATTGCAAACGACACATTTGTTGTTTTGGTCGCGAAAGCTTCAAACAAGATCCTAATTTTTTATGAAACTTGATGTTGTGACTTTACTAGTGTAGGAGGATGCAAAGATTTTACATTCATGAGAGCACAAGTCCCTAGTACTCAGCAGATTGGTCGAATTGTATGAGCTGCTCCAGGAGCACCTTGGGGCATACGTCGCCTATGCACTGCCCATCAAGACACATCTAGGCATGATTACAGCCTTGGCAGAGCAATGGCACAGTGAGACATCATCGTTTCATCTCCCTACAGGTGAGGCAACAATCACGCTAGAGGATGTCTTGTGCATCCTTCGATTGTCGATCCATGGAGAGCGAGTGATTTATGACATGGGTGCTAGGAGAGATGCCTTCTACGATGTTATGGGACTTGATGAGATCATCTTCGCTGAGGGACATATTGAGCTGGAGCGATACAGGAGGTCAGTGCCCACCTTCTGATTGATTGTCACTACGATCATCTTAGGCCTTGTGGCACCAGATCGGTGTGACTGATATTTCAGTCTAGGGTGGGGTCTTGCCTGAGAGCGGATGCTCCGCTGGAGGAAGTGCTTTGCATGGGGACCAATGATGCTGGCCTCACTCTATCATGATCTACACGAGTTTACCTATTTGGACAACAGAGCTATCGGGGTTGGGGTTACACTTTTGCACATCTGGGCCTGGGAGCACATTGCAATGCTTTGCCCGTGAGTTACATCGGCTGACATGGAGCCAAATGACTGAGCCATTTGGCGGTACATGGGTGGTTTAACTTTCACTCACATAGGATAGGATGGCATCCCTCACTGAAGGAGGGTTATTGACAAGATGATTGTTTTTACCTAGAGGCCTTGGCTTGGTATGCCCGCTTGGTATGATGACATTCAACAACTATTCTTCGCGAGGTAGGATAAGCTCATGCAAGACAGGGTGCACACCATGATCGAGCATTCTGCCCGATTGGGTGGCCATGCAGTTTGGAGATGCACAAGACAAGCCCGATGACCAGTACATGGCCATATTTTCCCATACTATGAGGGAGACCACATGGGGTCGACTAATTCTAGCTGAGGATGCAGTTGCTTCATTCAGACAACTGGTGGCTAGGCCATGGCCATATGATTAAGGGCAGGCGGATGCCGAGATGACACAAACATACGAAGATTGGTTTCATCCTCCTATTAGATTGACAGTGCCAGGAGCAGGCTTACCACAGAGGAGCCCCATAGGCCGATCAGTAGGATGGGGGCAGGGGCGAGGAGGCCAAGGAGACAGAGATGAGGACAAAGACGGGTGCAGGGGAGGAGGTGGACCACCTCCTGATTAGAGAGGGGAAAGGGATCAGGTGAACGGGGACTAATGGAGAGATGAGGATCAATAGAGAGATGCCTTGAGGGACCTACAACAATAGCCACCACCACCTCAGCTAGACCAACAGGATGCGCTTATCTAGTAGTTACAAGCACAGGTAGCCACACTAACAGCTGAGAGGGATCAGGCGAGAGTTGAGCAAGATTAGGCCATACAATAGAGACATGCAACTGAGTTACATCTGGCATAGGAGACTGGGAGACGCCAACATCTTGAGAGCTCACAGGTCCAGATAGTCCCAGCATGCTTGTACCGGGACGCAGTTAGAGAGGCACAGTTTTATAGAGTTCATTATCATCAGGCAGTGCCTCAAGCAACCTGGGCTCCAAACTTCTCACAGCAGATAGGGCAGAGGTAGGACCCACCGGGTGAGGGGAGCAACCATTAGGGATAGCTTCATATTTTTGATCAGAGACACCATTCTATTTGTGATCCACAGGCTCGTTTTTGATAGCCCCGTGGGCAATTGTATACTTTGATTGATATACACACATTCAATCCTGATTCTTGTACCATGATAGTTGTATTATTTTGATGATATATGATATGATATGGTTCGATCCGATATGATGATGTGTCTATTCTACTTATGCATGATGGATGGATGTATTTAATTTCCTGTATGCGATGTTTTACATGTGATGTGATGATGTGACTCTGTTTTATGTGATGCAATGCGGTGTATGTATGATACTATATGATGATGTGATGCAGTGATTATGCTGATGTTTATGGGTGGATGCATTTCTTTTTCAGTATCTTTCTATGTACTTTTTATGATGATGTATGGATGAAAATGGTTTAAAATTATTTTAGACTAACAGATCTATATGGATGATGATGTTATATACTATGGTTATGAGATGTATGAAATGCTCTTTTTCCTTTTTAGTACTTTTTCCAATATGTATGGATGACATGATAATGCACGTAATATGATGTGATGATGTTTTTATTATGATACCTATGTGATGATGCAAATGAATGATATGGTGATGTATACATGGATGATGATGCCTATGTTATGATGTTATGATGCATATGATGATGCCTATGTGATGATGCAAATGATATGATATGATGATATACATGATATAATGTATATGATAATACTTTCATGATTATGTAATGGATGCAAATGTATGGTTTATGAGATGCTTAGAATAACCAATCTATATTAATGATGAAATGCAATGCATGCCAGATGTAAACACTGAATTCCACAAAATTCAAACAATGAACAACATTAGTATCGTTAGTCCTTTCAAAACAAGTAAAATTAGCATTACTATGAGATATTTAATCATGTTAACTATGCAACCAAAGAAACAAGAAAAGATAAATAAAAGCATATGAAAACATGAAGTATACCTATCCCATAGTGGATTGGTGCTACTTGGATGTGGAAAGTATCCCTTTCCCAATCCTTGATAAGCTTTTGGATGATGGATGAAATGTGTGCCCTAAAGATGGTATGAGTTATGGATTCAAAATGCATAAGATTGTGTCCCCAAATATAATAGAGAATATCTCTATTTATATAAGAGAAGGATGGAGAAATGAAAGATATGAAGGATGTGGGATTAAACATAAGCCAATGGCATTGTGCCACTTATCAACATGCTAGTGGAGAGAGGTGGAGCACATTTTGGTCAACGTGCATGATAAATGCTATTAGGTGGAATTTGAAATTTGAAAGTTGGCTTGTTGGAGGGAGATGTGGAAGATGAGTTATTGCCACTTGGCTCAAGAAAAAAGACTTGTAAGAGTCATAAATGCCAAGTTGGAGGATAAGACATTTGGGAGGGAAAATTCAAATTTGAAGAATATTCCCACTTGATGCCTTTTTGAATGAAAATAGATGAATTTATAAATTAATTAAATTGATTTACTTGTGCAAGTTGTAAAATCTAGAGGATTTGATGGATTAGAGTTAGAGTTAATCAAGATTTGATTAACTTAGATGGAGATTAGTTGAATGTGACATTTAACTTAAATATTTGGATTTATTTAAATTAAATGAGAAGATAAAAAACATTAGTAATTAAATGAAGACTGATTTATTTAATTAAAAGGACATTAGGGATTTAATTAAATAAAGATTGATTTATTTAATTAAAGGAAGACTATGATGGAATACATTTGATAAATTGTATTATTTGATTTTAGGAGGAATTAATTAAATAAGGGTTATTCAATTAATTGGTTAGTGTAGAAGTGATCAAGGAAGAATCAAAGTTAGTTAATTGGGATCAAATGCATGATGTCGACCAAGATATTTTTAGTGTCTATGTAACCTAATATTCATAGATAAGATTAGCCATGAAATAAATCCATACTCCTAGTGCTTGGGAAATATTTGGTCTTTTGGAAACCATAGTTATATAAGGTTCCCAAATGCACTAAAATAGGGAGTTAAACCCATTTCCTCCATCTCTACTAGTATCATAGGATACTGCTCAACCAAAATCTTAGCTAAACCAAAAAATATGAATAGTCATTGGTTTATTGTTAACCATGCTAAAATGTTATAAGATATAAGACATACATCCTCTATGTAATCCAAATTTTTGTTTCAGTTCTAACCTATATAATTTTTATCCCAAGGATATACTTAACATCTCCTAATTTCATTTGAAAATATAATGAAAGATGATATTTAAGTCCCAAATTATTTTATTATCATTAATAAATAACATATCATAAATATATTTAAGTCCCTAATTATTTTATTATCATTAATAAATAACATATCATAAATATATTTAAGTCCCTAATTATTTTATAATTATTTGTTTCCTCATTTTGTAACTGTACCTCCTTAAAGATCAAGTTGGAGGCTATACTTGTTTCAAAATATCTAAGCTTTCCTCCTCATTAGGTGCACCATAAACCTCTATTTCATCTTCTAGTGAATCCTTCTCTATATTAGGTTATAGTTTTATAACTAACTTATCATACTATAGGACAAGGCCTAATCTCTCTAAATATCACATTCCAATTATATACAAGAATCTCTTAGCAATAAGATCCCAAATACTATACCCTTTCACATTATCATCACAACCAACTAAGGTACATTTTATTTCCTTATTTCAACTTTGACTACTTCTTCCTACACACATGCCCCATAATCAAATAGATGAAAATATTGAAATGAGGGATTTTTCTTGTCCAAACCTCCATATATTTTTTCTCCACAAGATCAAATGTAGGAGACCTATTGATCAAGTAACATGCAATAGTTGTTGCTTCTACTCAAATATCATGTTCCAAGTTAGCTCCATTAAGCATACTCGTATACCACTCCATCAAAATAATGTTAATACACTCCACAACTCTATTATACTGAGAGGTATGTGGCATTGTCTCATGCATCTCAATTTTTTATTTGATAAATATACTAAACTCTATAGAACAATACTCACCATTATTGGCAATCCTCAAAACCTTAATCTTTCCACCACTCTAATTACCAAGAGAGTTTTAAATTCAATAAACTAATTAAAGACCTTATATTTACTCCTAAGAAAATGTCCTCCTAGAACAATCAACAATAAATGGTACATAATATAAATATATTGATGAGGAAGGAACATATACAAGATAAAATACGTGGAAATAAATAAGATATAAGAACCCATAATATTTATGAGAGCTAGAATGATACTTAACATGTCTTTTCTTTCCATATATACAATTCTCACAAAAATAAAATTCAATATAATAATATGTTAGTCACTTAGCAAAATTTTATTTTTCAAGCCTTCTGGACCTTTCTTACTAATATGGCCCATATGATGGCGGCGTAAAATTCTGTTTTTTATTTGTAACATTTTATCTAAGGTAAAATCATGTTTAGGTACTCAAAATGCACAACCATTAAAACTCAGAATAACATATCTCTTTGCTACATGTTTTGATGAAAAATTGGATTTCATTACCAAAGAGACAACCTCAACTCTAGCATTATAGAGGAGTATAATTAGCAAGGGTGAATTAAAAGACATGCCTCTTGGACGTTAGTTTTTTTCATTTGAGATGAGCTTTTAATAAATTTATACCTTGGGGAAGTGAAGGAGAAGAGAGTGTGACCCTCTCCTCCCAATTGTTTGACATCTTTCCTTTTCATCTTTATGAATTAGGTCTCATGTACCCTTGTGATTGTAGAGGAGGGGGACTGAATGCTCAGGACCTCAGGGCACAGGAGGGTCTATAATGATCAGCTACCCTAATCTACCTCACACTAAGGATTGTCTAAGGTTTTATGGAGTGTTTTAAGGTAGAGAAAGAAGAGCACTCTCAATACTGCTATCTTTCTACTAACCCGAGAGTTTCAAGGAGCTAATGTTAGAGTAATAAGTTAGTTCACTTAACTAATCTAATCATATTGGTTAATTAATTAAGTCACTTATCACTTTAGTTACTTAAGCTAAACTTAGGCACATTAATAATTAATTATTTATTAATTATTAAGTGTGCACACCAGGGTTTCCTTTTAGGGTTATGCATACATTGCTTTTATAAAGCAATTCATCTCTTGTAATTTCTCAATTCCTGAATAATATTCATTTGCACATCTTCATGAAAATTGCTTTGTGTTTCTCTTGTGGAAGGTATTTTTTGGTTTGCATGTCTGATCTTGGATTCTAACATGGTATTAGAACCTTGATTTGCAGCCCCTTATCAAATTTTTGGAGAATTTCATTGCAGAGCACATTCGGGGTTCCTCGAGGGTTTCATGCCTTAAATTTATTTATGTAGCATTTTGGATCAGATCGGGCATCTCCATTGGATTCAAAGCACTGAAAAAAGTCAGGATTGGCTTTTGTTTCATTGATTTTGGTCATCGTTGAAGAAATCTGTGAGGGTTTCAAGCTTGGTGATATTTTTGCAAGATCTAGGGGTAGCTGATTTTTTGGGGCACTTTGGGCACAAACGGAGGTCACCATTACGTTCGGGTGGATGTTTCTGAGTTTTTTGATATAAAATTTTCCTATATTTGGAGAAAGTTGATTCTGGGGCAAAAAAATTTGCTAGGGAGGCCGTACGGCCTCCCCAGCATGCACTCTGAGGCAAAAAAAATAAAATAAAAATAAAAAGTGCTTAAAAAAAGCACATGCAGTATTTTTTGGCCGTGGCCGAGCGGCCACCGCTCAACCACCAAGCAGCAACTGTAGTGTCGCCCAACGGCCGCCTCACCACCTCCGCTATGCTGGACCAGTCCTCAGCGCCTGCGGGCTCCTTTGCACTCGCCACATTCACCTTAGTGACCAGGCACTATGCACCCAACCCCGGCTACCTCCAGCTTACACTCGTCGGTCACATGGGTGACTAGGGGCTCCACCCCAGCCCCCTTCCCACCAGCCCCTGGTCACGCACAAGACCAGGGGCCAAATTTTTTTTTAGCCCCCAGGCTTGCCTGTACACCAAATTGGGCCTTTTGGAGCAACTTTCACAAAATCAAGCATGACTTTTGCATACAGTGTCATTTTTTTGCAAACGAGATACCGTTGGAAAGTTGATTCCAACACCGATCTAGTGGTGAAGATATTTTTTTCCCTATTTTGCTCCAATTTTATTATGCAGGCCTTTGAAGTCAGATGAAGTAGTTTTCGCTTCAGAGGGCATATCTTTTGCCTGAGCGGTTATCCATTTTTCATGATTCAAGCGACATCGGAAAGCTAATTTAATCCTCTACACAGATATGATATCAACTTTACTCAGGGAGGCAGATGTGAACATTGGTTTTTGCATGCACTCTTTTTTGTTTTCATGCACTAGGTTTACATTTTCTCTTTAAGTTATGCATGTTTTGCATGTTCTCCTTTTACAATCATGGGGTATTGTAATAAATGAACTTATATAAAGTTCCATCAGGGGGGTTTCTTGCATAATAATTTGATTAGAGTGCAGTTGCATTGCATGCACTTTGATCTCATCTTCATATTGATGACAACTCGTATGAGTTGTATCTGGATTATGTAGTTTCTTTTGGTCACATCTTGCTCATAGCTTGACACATTTTGGTTCACATCAGTTCACATCTCAGTATGAGAGCCTATGGTTAATGATCCTGAATCACATCAGATTCACATCAGGTCAAATCTCAGTTTGAGGGCCATTCATTTTATGGTTAATGTTCCAAAATCTTCGTGGTACTTGCTCCTATGGATCAGTTTTAGTCACAGTTTGGCATCGACATCAAGATACACATAGCTTCCAAATTCTTTCATCAAATCATTCCCTCTTATGGAGGGCATCATTTATACATATACTGTTGCTTCATAGATTCCAGGGTTGTTCCAGTTTGTGAGTTTTCCAGTGTTCCTTGACATCGGGTCTGTTGTTGCATTATTATGATTCCGCCTGAGTCCTTCAGTGACTCTCATATGGTTTCTTGTAAACAAAGGTATCTTTCCCTGCTTTCCATATTTAGGATTCCAGTGTTACTCCACCAGTGTTCTTCCAATGCTTCCTTGCAACAGGTCATCTCATTGAGGGAGGGTTTTGTCCCACCGGGTTTTCTCCTCTTTCTCATTCATTGCATTTGTACATGGGTACCTAATCAGGCCTTGTTGCCAGGACTCATCTTTGCTTTCATGCATCTTTTCCTTAGTGTTTTAGCTACTTCCTACGTTCATCTTAAGGGGGGTGTTAGAGTAATAAGTTATTTCACTTAATTAATCTAATCATATTGGTTAATTAATTAAGTCACTTATCACTTTAGTTACTTAAGCTAAACTTTAAAGGCACATTAATAATTAATTATTAAGTGTGCACACTAGGGTTTCTTTTTAGGGTTATGCATACATTGCTTTTATAAAGCAATTTGTCTCTTGTAATTTCTCAATTCCTTAATAATATTCATTTGCACATCTTCATACAAATTGCTCTATGTTTCTCTTGTGGAAGGTATTTTTTGGTTTGCATGTCTGATCTTGGATTCTAATAGATAAGAGAGCAGGTTTTTGGATCTCAGGCTGTACCTTGGAAAACTCTCTGCCAGGGGACAACATGAGACAGGGATGACAACACGGTGTGCTAGCGTCTCACTAGTGCATTGGCATCCGTACAGACAAAAAGTACAAGATTTAGTATGAAATCACAAAGACGTGCTAACTACTTAACTAATGTGATTTAATGCAATAATGAAAATAGAAAATGACAAAATAACTAACTAGAATTTGATAAGAGTAAGGGTGGTAAAAATCCAACTTACAATAGGTCCAGCCTCCCGTAAGCTCCACACGAATGCCAACCTACACATAGTGGAACGAGGAAAAATGTTGGGGTTGTTTCGGGGCTTACTGTAGTCAAATCCCTATTTCGGTGTTCCCACCTCCATGGACAACCAAAATAGCCATGAGATAAAAAAAAATGATTAAGAAAGTAAAGGAGGAAATTCCAAGCAATGAAAACAACACCTACGCAAATCAAATGGCAGTGCTATGGAAATGGAGAAATGAAACGATATCACCTTCCCAATCAAGATGCCCTTAAGCACGTAGAGGAAGATGCAAGCTTGGAAAACTTGACGTTGCCGCAACAATGAAGAAGTAGTCTTGCAAGACACCAAGTCACAACTCCAATGGTGAAAAAAGTGCAACAAGAAGTGAAGTGTGATCAAGAAGTGTGTGTAGAATTCAGCAGCATCAAGCCAAAGTGTGTAGAGGTATGAAGAATTATGTAGAAGTGTGAAGAAGCTCCAATTGCATGAAGAATAATATGTTTTGAAGTGAATATCAACCCAAAAGAGCCATTCAAGGTCGATCAAGGGCATAGGGGCATTACTCTTCATCGCCAATGGAGAAGTGTAACACCTTTGTAGATCCCAGAGATGAGAATCTTGTCAGGATGGAAGCACACTGTGCAGACATCCATGCACCGCGCTAACATCCCTGACAAAAATTCCCCCACCGACACTATAGATAGCCACCAAGTGGGTGGAGAGCAAGTGGATGAAGTGGAAATGCATTGTCAGATTTAATTTTTCTAAGGTGAGGGGATGCAAACGGGGAATTTGCGAGGGGTACAAATTCACTCCATTACATTTTTCCCCGACTTTAGCGAGCATATATGTGCTACTAGATGTGAGGTAAAGTTGTGAGGCATAGCTAATATCTATCTACTTATAAATGAAATGATACATGCTTATTTAATTTGAACATAAAGTATTTTGGATCTTATAACAATTTGATGTTGGAAAATTTTAATGTTATATTTTAATGTTTCGAATTATAATTTTTAAAAGTAATAATTAATGTTTCTAATAAGATGTTGTAGGTGGGCAGTCCTAGTCCTTAAATTTTCAAACAAAATCCCAAATACTAAATGTTTGCTATTGATTTTAATTTGGTCGAGAGAGTTTAATGTTGAAAATAAAATTTGATTTTTATGTGCATTTATTTGTGAAGGGGAAATGTGTTTTCATTTGGTTATCCTTTTATTTGGATAATGTATTGAGGAAATGGAAGAGTTGAGAGATATTTTATTTTCAAAAGGAAATTCAAATGGTTGGGGGGAAGAGGAAACAAAAGATTTTTCTCTTTCTTTATTTATTGTTTGCTCCTATGAAGTTACGGGGGATGGCTAAAATGAGTGGTAATCTTGGGTAAGTGGATTGGGCTGATCTTGACTTGGACAACCAAGGTGCACTTTTGTGTTGTTTGTGTTTTTAATGATTTCTTGATAGTTGTTAATTATATTGGAGGTTGTTGCGTTGTTAATGAATTCTTGATAGATGTTTGTTATTGTTTGTGTAATAGAGGGTTTGAATGTGCATAGGGAGTTGATCTCGCTTGAGGGCTGAGAGCCTCCTTCGTGTGGGGTTGAGGAGGGTGCAGAGCCTCTCTTGGGGATGGTTGATCAAATATAAAAGTATGGAATTGTGAATGATATTGGAAAGCCATGAATGGTAGTTGGTTTATTAAAATGTACAAAGGTGGGTTGGATGATGGTGGTAGTATGCAGAGATGGTTGGATGGATGGTAGTGGTGGTGTGTGGAGATTTTTGGATGGATGGTGGTGGTTGGGTGTGGACATTTTTGGATGGAAAGGTGGTGGTTGTGTGTTGAGAACAAAGTTGTATGATTATGCGTTGTTCCCCAAGAGGGAAGGGAATCCCCTTTCTCCCCCTTAGCAAGAATTCAGTGAATGGATTCTTTGTGAGTATGTGGTAATGTTTATTTTTTAAAAATCTGTGTCTTGGAATTTGGTTTAAGTCTCCTGCTCGGGGGTGGACTTGTTAGTCCTATGGTTGGGAGGTCAGCAGGACTGGGCTGCTCTATTCGATATTGCAAATTTTAGTGAATGATATATATCTGTGTTGAAGAAGATTTTGGTATATGAAGGTTCTTTTGTATGATGAATAAATATGTTTGTTTAACCCCGTCAAGTGTTGTAGGTTGAACAAAAGGTTCTTGATAAATAGCAAGGGAAATCTATCAGCGACGAAGTATTTTATGCAAGAAAAATACTCGTTTTGAAAGAATTTGTATATTTTGATTCATTGTTGCTATGTTGAAAATTTTGTGTGATTGTAGCATTGTATTTCAAAGTCTACAGGTTGTTTTGATCGAGGAATAATATGACAGTAGCAATGTAAAAGCAGTATTGTGTATTCAAAATTTCCAGTCTCAGGCAACACGGTTATTTCTTTTCCCTCATAGATAATTATTGTTGATATAATCTCTGGTTACATGCATAGCAATTGCATGAAAATTCATGAGTGTTTATCTCCATCCTCTATGATAAGAGCAGAAAAAGTTTACTTTTGAATAACAAGTAACTATTGCCTTAAAAGGAAAATAAGGTAGAAAAGAGTTAGATTTAAAATCTTGCTATAATGCCTTTTTAATATGAAAATTGTTGAGGCTAATCCAATTTAGTTATCTGTGTGAGTAAGGTAATTGAATTAACATAATATTCAGATATCACCCACTAAACACATGTTTTGGAGTATGTTTTGAACATGTGATACACTTTATTGCAGTCGCCACCAATGATAACTAATGATACACTTTATTGAACATGTGATACACTTTATTGGAGTATCTTTCTATGTGATAAGGCTAGTGCAAGAAGGATTCTAGACATTTATCACAGGATCCTTACAAGAAACAAGGGAGATTGGAGGCTTGGTTGGTGTATGCAGAGTTTTGAAAAGAACATAGAAGCAACAATATGAAAAAGGATTCGTGGAAAAGCACTAAACTGTCATCTGTATGTTCCTAGATGTTTGGGAGTATGAAAGTAACACTTAAATTTTGTTGTTTATAAGTATAATGATGTTATTGTATAAGTAATGTAAACCATCCTCCGTCCTCTAAGGATAATAGAGTATTTTGGTTTTAGCTTATCCTTAAACCTATGGTAGCTCCCCAATAAATAGTAATGTAATTTGGGTGCAATTGGAAGGTATGAAAACAACTATGCATTTGCAAGATATCAGGTAAGTTGTTGTTTGCTATTATTCATGTGTATGGAAATTGTAAAAGCCATCTCAAGTTTGCACTTTCCCTCGATTAGAAAGTACGCAATTTATTATTAAAGATCACATTTAGCCTATTCCTGTATCAATTGCTTTACACACCAATTATCATATAATAGTGTCTAACACCTCTGCTTGGTATTAAACCAAAGATTATTGTCATTAAATTCTAACGCTTGTGTAAGTGGTTTGTGCTTAGCAGTGAGCAGTTCATGTAAATTTTGCTTATCCGGCTTGCTAAGTATGGTTAACTACCATTTTAACTGGAAATTCACTTTATTTATTTTAAATTGACTGTTTCATTTTATTCTGCACTCACTTACTAACATCCACTCTTTGCCTGTAACTAGTATTCATTCATCCTTTCTCATCTGGTTATTGGTCTGCATCTTTAGACTTCAACTATAGTCTATGTTCCGGTGAATTAGATTTCCTTGATTACAAACAGAATGAATGCCTTTTACATGAAAACTTACATTTGATGTTAGGATTTGCTTCATACACAGAATTTGTTAGCATTCTCGCATATACCAAATGGACTTACATTAAGCATAGAATTTATTTCTACCTTGGGCTTGTTTCAATTGGTAGCTTGTTTGTTGTCTCTCAATTTTGAGATTAGGACTCATTCCATGCATGAAATTAACTATTATTTTGGGCTTCTGATTGTGGTTTTGATGCTAAGATATGCTATTTGTGTGTTTTGATTTCTTGCCTTGGTGTATGACCTGACATTGTTCCCATTTCTTCAGAATAATGTATTGAAATGTTGGGGTTTGCTTAATTTGAAATTAATTTCCAATTTTGCTTGTGAGCTTGCATTTTGTTTTTAATGTCTACTTTTGGTGGATTTGTAAGCATCGACAGCTATCTCGTTACTTGTTATGGTATTGTAAGCCAAACAATGGTGGTAAGCGGTCTTATGCAATGGTCGACAGGTTTCTATGTATAAGTGATATCATCAGGTTTTGATGTACAATTGATGTATAACTACTTTTTTCAGATTTGTATGCAAGTTGTTTATATGAGGGAAAAGAGTCTTAAATTTTTTAGTCTCAGTCAATCTCCCATATCATTAGAAAATTTAAAATGTATAAATAAAAGTTCCATCAATATTGTAAAGATAATAAGGACTACGTCACATAGCAATCTAGTTCAAGTTAATAAATGCAATCAATTATCATAATGAATAACTTATCTGCCAATAAATGTCATAATTAAATATGTGAGGATTAGCTTACTTAGCTTACACATTAAGTTGAAGTTAAAGATTATTCATCAAATAATTATGATGATGCAATATCACAATTTGGAAATCTACTGAAGTTATTAATCTACATGGGTTACCTTTCTCAAGTAGTTGTTCATTCTACATGGGTTACCTTTCTCAAGTAGTTGTTCATCCTTCACATGTTTGAGTGTTTTATTTTCTAATTATCTCAAGATCTAATTCATTTTAGGATTAATTGAATTCTTTCTATACCTTTGTTAAAAAGAAAGAAGTTCTCCTTATAAATTTTAATGTTCATTGTTTTATTTTATTCAAAACTTGAGTAATGAATTTTATTAATGTCTTCTTAAATCTGGTTATCTAACTATTTTATAAGCTTAATTTTGGAAGGGCATTACAAAAGTAGATCGATTTTTTTTAGAAATGTAAACATGAATCCTTGAGAAAATAGACCACAATTTACCCACTTGATAGCAGAGGGCAAAAAGCTAGCTCCACAGGTCCTCAGACCCAAGGAGAGTTGAACAAATGCATCGCAAAGCCACAGACCTATGAAAGATGAACAAAAGGATTTGTAGGTCCTTGGAGCTACAAATTTGAATGAAGAGATCTCGTAGGATGTAAGTGTTTCATAGGTCCTCGGACTTGTGAAGGATGCGCCCCCCAGGTGCTCGGTCCTGAAGGAAGCCAAATGTAGGAGGCTGCACAAAGTTTGATTGAAAAGCAACTTCATAGGTGCACCTGCAAAACAACATGTTATTCTACAAACAAAACATGTTAGATATCAAAAATAAGCCATACATGTAGACAAGAAGACAGTCATGTAGACAATTAACAATTGAAGGAGGAGCTTTCAAAGGGGTCCCTCGAGAACCCTTCAAAAGGAAAAGGATGCTCAATTTGAAAGCGAGATAGCATTTTTTTAAAAGAGAAATTTTTCACCAATGATTCTAGCATCAAGGATTCCTTTTGAAAGATTCATTTCATCAAGGAATTTGAAAGAAAGAATGTTCCCTCGTGAGGGAAAATCCAGATTCTATCTTAATGCAAATTTTGAAAAATAGAGATTTTCAAGAAGAGATTTATTGGCAACTGAATGCATCTTTTGAAAATCAAAGCAGTATGATAGCCCCCCCTTATGATGGTGTGTGCCAAACATAAAGGCACGTGGCATCCTAAGGAGAGAAAACCAAGAATAAAAATGATGTTGTGGCCCATGAAACATGATGAGATATAACCGTGGTAATGTTGTCCCACATGTGAGGGACAACACATAAGCACCACAACATCACAAAGTAAGCAAAAAAGAGAGAAAGATAAAGAGAAAGGGCATACAATAACATAACGAATGAGAGACAAGGGGATTTGATATTTCGGGGTTAGAGCTATTCATAAATATAGATAGATAAGTATAATAATATATAAATGAACTGTCATCAACCCCCTACTATATCAAACCATGTGAAGAAGGGCACATGAAAACAAAATAAAAAATTGGGTCAACATGAAAGGGATGCCTAAATGCCCCCCAAATATTTGCACCATCCCCAATTTTCAAAAATAAAAGCACAACAAAGAGAAGAATGATGTGAAAAATAGAGGAAGTTTTACGACACAAAAGACACTCCTATATCCAAGCACCAATGAGGGTGACAAATGTCATCCAAGAACATATAAAACAAGCACGGGGGAACACAAATTACACACACACAATCTAATCCAAAGATAAAGAAGAGGTACCCCCTAGTCCTCATCAACAAAGAGGTTGTCATTCTCCCATTCTAGATCATCATAAGGGGAGGGAAGATGAGCCTATAAGGGCAGAATATCAAGGGGGGTACCCTCTAACCCTTCTGCAACAAGAGCCAAGGAAAAAGGCCCCTCGACGTCTTCTCCACTCAGTTTTTGTGAGGTGAATGTTAGTAGTTTTATAAAGATCGTTGATAGGGCTGGGACATCATCTATGGAGTTAAACATGCACTTAACCAGAGGCGGTGCTCAAGATCCATAGATAGCCTCACTAGAAAATTCAGGAGTAGTGATGAACTTTGGGGACATTGGGGCTTCCTCTTTCACTAGAATAGTGCATGCTAATGTAGAACCACCCTTAGAAGAAGGAAAACCCTTCTTCCAACCCCCATTGCTAGCAGGATCATCCTCCATCTTTCACTTCATTGGAGGATGTGAGATCCCCACAGATGAAGCAGAGGGCTAGGAGGAAGAGGAGAAAACCACGAAAAACACCACCAAGGTATTCAGCATGTTCATGGGTTTCAAAAAGGGTAGGATGTCCAGAAGGGACATTGGAAGGGGAGGCTCAGCCAAAGGAGCAATGAATACCTGCACCCTCTTTAGGTGAGGATTGTTCATGCTCGTAGGGGGAGCCAGGAGCAAGATTGAGGCTAAGGGAATTAAATAAAAAAGAGCAGAAGAGGAGAACAAAACAAAAGATGTCGAAGCAAGAGTTACCAACTCCCCTTCCCTCTTTTGCAAGGTAGCTTGCTCAGTGTCTAGAGCCTTCCTCTAATGCTTGCGCTCATGTGCAAGGTAGTTTCTACAGTTCTGAGAACTAGAGGCTATAGCCTAAGAAGGGATAGAAGACTCTTATTCAACCATCAGAGTATCCATCACAACCGTTTCTAGTAGAGAGAGAGACTCCTAGATGGGAATAAGAGGAAGAGATGGAGAAGATGATGCAACAACATCGAGAGGAGTAGGCTCAAGTGCCTCAATGATGGGCCTCTTCCCCTTTACTACCTTAGAGTTAGGAGGAGTAGGAGGCTGCATAGGTTGAGATGTAGAAGATGCTCCATGGGGACCCTTCCCCTTACAATAGTAAATGGGTCAAGGCACCATGGGTAAGACAAGAAGTTCAAATGTCAGACGCTTGAGATTTCGCTAAGTAGGCACCATCGAAATCCCTAAGAGGCACATGGGGGGGAGTCGATGGCACCATACCGAGGTGAGAGGAAGTAGTAGGTAGGATAGTGGAATAAGAGGAGGAAGAGTCTTAGGTGCAGGAAACTTTCCCCTTCCCCTTTTGAGAGGAAGAGGCAGCCCACTGTTGTGCTACTGGGTGAGTTGTTTTCAGCTGTCCCTTGCTCTCAGTCTTATATTTAACATGGTTTCAATAAAGTAGGTCCATTTTGAGAGGAAGCAAACCAATTGGGGTGGGCCAAAAATGATCCAAGGAGTAACCCCCATGGGATACCAATTGTTAATACACATTTTCATGCACGACATGCATGTCACCCTTGTGAGATAATTTTAGACACTTATAAATTATTAGAGTGATCCCATTCATGGAAGCTAGCCAAGGGATGCCTAGCTTCACCCTAAACAAATCAAATTCTGGGATGATGTCAAAATTAGTATCCACGACCCTAGGTCCCATTAGGATGGAAAGAGTTATGTGTCGGTGTGAATAAGTCTTGTACCTAGTTTATTCCTTTACTAGGGACTTAGAGGACTTAATTCACATGTTAAGTTTACTTAGGATATTAGTTGTCATATCTAGATAAGTATTAGTTGTCTTATCTAGAATTTCCACTTTCCTACGTAGTTATGAGTTAGTTGTCTCATGTGATAGGATTAAGACACTTGTAATGATCTTGTCTTATCCTATCTCTCATCCTTGCCTTTATAAGCAAGGCATCTCTAGCATTGTATAGTATTGCATTGATCATATTGTATCATATTGCAATCCTTGTTTGGTGGAATAGCATCTTCCATTGTTGCTTCTCTCTATCTCTCGTGGAGGTTCTTTGGTGTTGCAGATTGAAGATCTTAGGTTGATAAATCCAACATGGTATCAGAGCTTTGAATCTGGCAAGCCCTTTCCATTTTTTCATTAGAGAGTTTCCCTCAATTTCTATTGTGATTTTTGAGTTTCTTGTATCCTATATTGCATGCTTGCATTTTGGTGAGATCTGGTGATTACAGCATTTTTGGCTATAGTGGCAGTATTTTAGGCTGTCCCATTGCATCCAGGAGGCTCGAAAAAGTCAGATCTGGCTTTTGTTTCACTCAATTTCGTCACCATTTGCAACTTTGGCAAAGAAGGGTTTGGAGCTCAGATTTGGTGAACACCTTTTTATAGGAGCACTTTGGGCAAAAAATAAGTCTTCCATTGCGTTCGGGTGGCCGTTTCTGATTTTTTGATATATAATTTGCCTATATTCAGCAAAAGTTGTCTTCGGGGCAAAAAAAATTTAGTTGAGGAGCCGTATGGCCCCCCGCGTAGGTACGACGTCGTTAGAAAAAAAATTCAAAAAAAATATTATTATATTTTGAATTTTTTCTGTCGGCATTTTTATTTTATTAAAAATTTCAAAAATAATATAAAAAATTATATAGCGCTTTAAAAAGCGTTGTCGGCATTGTTTAAGCCGCAAAATTTAAGTCTGCAGACTAACCGTCGGCTGTAGGGTTCCTAGCGGTTGGAGAAACCACCAGGCGGGCGGCCCCCCAAACTGCCAAGAGTCCGTCGCAGTCACCGCTAGCGGGCGGTTTAAACCCCTACTCGCCAACAGTGAAGCGGTATAACCGCTAACCACCACCAACCGCCCGCTAATTGCAGCCGACCATCAACAAACTACCAGATTTTTTGAACCCGCCAGCGCCGTGGTCACGTGGGTGACCAGGAGCCAGCCCCTGGTGCCGAACTTTTGCTCTTGTTTAGTGTTCACAGTGCCTAAAATAGGCCTTTTTTTCAATTTTGCATAACTTTTCACCACGAAGTCAGTTTTTTGCAAATAGGATATCGTCGGAAAGCTGGTTCGACGAAATTTGCAGTGGTGTAGGTGATTTTTCCAGATTTTGAATTTTTTTTTCAAATTTTTCAGCTTGAAGGTACAAGTGCATTTATTGCTTGTTCTTGATGTAACTTTTGCAAACAAAGTCAAAATTTGGCAAACTTTTTTTGAAATTGATCAGAAAATCGCAAGGAATTTGTTTGTAACCTCAGTTTTTAGTTTTGGCAAGTTCTTTTTTTGAAAATTGTAAAAATCACTGTGTTATATAAACGGTTGATTTGAGCTTGTCACTTGTAAAAATTACAAAATTTGTTCATTGTAATTTGCTGGGGGGGTTGCAAAATCAGTTTTAATACATTCTGGGGGGGTGAAAGGCACAATTTTAGTGCCACATTGTCTTCTTTCTTTTGGTGTTCATGGCGGATCTAAGGCAAATTGAACCACTCACTCCACACAATTATCATACATGGAAGCTAAAAATGACTCAATTGTTACAATCTAAGGGTCTATGGCCAATGTTAGATGCAGAACAACCTGAATTTACAAGGGATTATGAAAATTTTGTCCATAGATGTAAAATGGATGAAGCAAAAGGGCTCATTGGCTTACATGTATCTGATAATTTGTTGTTTCATATTTCAGAGTGCAAAACACCTAAGAATGTTTGGGACAAACTTGAAGAATTGTATGGTAAAACAAATCATTTCAGACCTTGCAACTTCAAGCAGAACTACAATCCCTCTCTCTAGATGCATTTCCTTCAATTCAGGATTTCCTTGCACAATTCAAGATGATTTTGTCACAGTTGAAAGGATGTGGACATGATGTATCTAGTGATGAATGTATCTTCTTGATTCTGTCTAAGTTAAAGGGCCCTTATCAAGTGTTTTCTTCTACTTTCTATTCAACTATGGATGCAATGGGGAAAGATTACAAAATGCCTACATTTGAGTTGTTTTGTGAGCGTCTTACTAGGGAGGAGGCCAAGTTAATTTAGTTGGATGCCTTACCTAATTCTAAGAATCATGCTCTAATGGCTCAATCATCCAAGGGTAAAGGAAAGAACAAGAAGAAGCCCAAAGCAGAATCATCTTCTGGTAGTGAGAATCCCTCCAAACCAAAGCCGAAGAACAATCAAAAGTCCACTCAATCTCCTTCTTCTTCTACCTCTGGAGATTCTTCTTCCAAGTCCAAGAAAAAGAAAGGAGATCCTTGTTCATTTTGTGGCAAAACTGGGCATGATGCATCTCATTGCTTTAAGAGATTAGAGGCCTTGGAGGAAGCTATGAAGAAGCACAATATTTCAGTAGCTAAGCCTTCTTCCATGAGCAAAGGGAAAGCTCTTTCAGCTCGAGCTATGCATTCACCTTCAGATAGTTGGATTCTTGATTCAAGTGCTTCACATCACATGACCAATTCACGTGATCTTCTTGATTCCATAGTTCATACTTCTACTTCTCAGATTGCAGTTGGAAACTCTTCACAGATTCCAATTTTGGGGAGAGGCTCTGTTCATATGCTAGATGGGTGCATTGAGGATGTTCTTCTTGTTCCTGATATTTCAACGAATCTTCTTTCCATATATCAGATTTGTCATTCTGGAGATGGGAATTCAATTGAGTTTACTCCATAGAATGTGACTATTAGACAGTTGCAGGATCATGAGAAGGTTGTTGCTATAGGGATAGTTGATCATGAGAATCATTTGTATCAATTTGATGGATTTGAGTCTTCATCGGGTTCATGTTTTGTTGCTCATGCTGATTCAATGAGCAAGCTTTGGCATGAGAGATTTGGGCACTTGAATTATAGATATTTTTAGAAAATGAAAGAACATAACTTAGTGGTTGGTCAACCAAAGATCACTTGCACAGATGGTGTTTGTCAAGGATGTGTTCTTGGCAAGCAACATCAAGATCCTTTTCCTAAGGGTCAAGCTACATGTGCAACCACACCCCTTGAGTTGGTCCATAGTGATCTCATGTCATACCCAACTCCTTATTTTTTAGGGGCTATGTATGTGCTAACATTGATTGATGATTTTTCTCGCCGGACATGGGTCTATTTTCTAAAGCTCAAGAGTGAAGTCCTCACCAACTTTAAGACCTTCAAAACCTTTGTGGAGAAGCAGTCAGGGTTTTCTCTTCGACAGATACACATAGATAATGGGGGGGAGTATGTCAATCAGGCATTTCAGGATTTTTGTAGTGAGCATGGTATTCTTCATTAGCACACAGTTCCTTACACTCCTCAGTAGAATGGTGTGGCGGAGAGAAAGAATAGGACTCTCAGGGAAATGGCCAATTGTATGATTCAGTCTAGGTCCATGGCTCCCACCTTTTGGGCTGAAGCTGTCAATTGTGCCAACTATATTCAGAATCGTATGCCCCATAAGGCAGTGCAAAATATGACCCCTAAGGAGGCTTGGTCTCATCGCAAGCCTAATGTACCCTTCTTCAGAGTATTCGGTAGTGAGGCTTGGGCATTCATTCTGAAATGGTCGGCGTAAATCCATGGAGAAGAAGAGTCAGCGGTACATATTTGTTGGCTATTGTGAGAATGTGAAGGCATACAAATTGTTTGATCTTGACACACGAGAGGTTCATTTCTGACATGATGTTTAGTTTTCTGAGACCTTCACCCTATCAGATCCTCCTTCGACTTCTTCTTCATCACAACCTACTCACTCTTCTTCAATTGATGATACTTTGCTACTTGAGGAAGATTTTGATGATGGTCTTGACGAACCTCCTCCTCATTCACCCACTAGGCCACGATGGGCTCGAGTTACTCTTGAGGAGGCTGGTCCTCTTGTTGGTGATCCCACAGACACTCACCATACTCGTTCTCAAACTTCTAGAATTAGTCTTTTGAGTCATGCAGTTTCAGATGATCCTTAGAAGTTTTCAGATGCTTTAGGTATTCCAGAGTGGGATAGTGCTATGGATGATGAGTATTCTTCTTTGATGAAGAATCATACTTGGGATCTTGTGCCTCTTCCTAAGGGAAGAAAGTTGGTTCAATGTAAGTGGGTGTATCGTACCAAGTATGCAGCAGATGGTTCCATTGATAAGTACAAGACTCATCTTGTTGCAAAGGGGTTTTCTCAGGTTGAAGGGATTGACTATTCCAAGACCTTTGCTCCTGTTGCCAAGATGGATTCTATTCGCCTTGTTCTTGCTATAGCTACATCTCAGGGATGGTCAGTATTTTAGATGGATGTGAAGAGTGATTTCTTGCATGGGGATATTCATGAGGAGATCTATATGAAGAAGCCACCAGGTTTTGTGCAGGACTCTTCACTTGTTTGCAGGCTTCAACATTCTTTGTATGGTCTCAAACAAGCCCCTCGAGCTTGGTATGAGAAGATGGATAGTTTCTTGCTTGCTTCTGGCTACACTCGCTGCCATTCTGATCCCACAGTTTATACACAGAGACATGGAGAGGATCTAGTTATACTTGTGCTCTATGTGGATGATTTGATTCTCACAGGGAGTTCTACTTCCATGATTCAGAGTACACAGCGAGCATTGATGGAGTGATTTGATATGACCAACCTTGGTCTTTTGCATTACTTCCTTGGTCTTCAGATTCATCAGACTTTTGAGGGGATCTTCATTTTCCAGCAAAAGTATGCTCTTGATTTGCTTCAGAAATTTGGCATGGTTGATTGCAAGCCTGCCTCTACTCCATTCTAGTCAGGTGTTGTATTGTCTTCCAATTGCACTACTCCTACAGTTGATCCTACCTTGTATCGATAGTTGGTTGGAAATCTTTTGTACTTGACACATAGTCGTCTTGATATTTCCTTTGCGGTTGGACTTGTCTCTCACTTCTCACAGGAGCCTCATGAGAGTCATTGGAAAGTCGCCAAGCGTATCTTGAGATACATTCAGGGCACTACTCATTTTGGCATTCACTACACTTCAGGTGCATCTCAGATTGGGCTAGTGATGTCAATGATTGGAAGTCTACTTCTGGCTTTGTCTTTTGCCTTAGTTTTGGTCTGATTGCATGGTCATGCAAGAAGTAGACTGCTATTGTATTATCATCGACAGAGGATGAGTATTGAGGTGCAGTGTTGGCTAGTCAAGAGGTTTTGTGGCTTCATCAGTTGATGACTGAGCTTGGATTTCCTTCCACTTAGCCCACTACTCTTTGGTGTGACAATTAGAGTGCCATTCATATTTCATGCAACCCAGTTGAGCATCAGCGGACTAAGCATATTGAGATCCACATGCACTTCATCGGGCAGCTCATCCAGGATGGTGTTCTCAGCTTGGAGTATTTTCCTACAGATCAGTAGGTTGCAGACATCTTCACTAAACCTTTGGCATCGCCTCGTTATCTTCAGTTGTGATCGATGCTTGGGGTGAAGGAAGTTGTCCTTGGGGGGTCTTGAGGAGTACTCCTTCCTTCATTAGTTTTCTTTGTTTCTTTCTCTCTTTTGGAGAGGAGTTTTCTCCCACAGGGTTTTTCTCCTTTTCTCCGCTTGTGAGAGTTTTTTGTTTTGTACATGGGTACCTCATCAGGCCTAGTTGTCGGGACCCATCTTTTCATTATGCATTGCTTTGTACCTCCCTAAGTTGCACTTAATGGGGGGTGTTGGTGTGAATAAGTCTTGTACCTAGTTTATTCCTTTACTAGGGACTTAGGGGACTTAATTCACATGTTAATTTTACTTAGGATATTAGTTGTCATATCTAGATAAGTATTAGTTGTCTTATCTAGAATTTCCACTTTCCTACGTAGTTATGAGTTAGTTGTCTCATGTGATAGGATTAAGACACTTGTCATGATCTTGTCTTATCCTATCTCTCATCCTTGCCTTTATAAGCAAGGCATCTCTAGCATTGTATTGCATATAGCATTGTATAGTATTACATTGATCATATTGTATCATATTGCAATCCTTGTTTGGTGGAATAGCATCTTCCATTGTTGCTTCTCTCTATCTCTTGTGGAGGTTCTTTGGTGTTGTAGATTGAAGATCTTGGGTTGATAACTCCAACATTATGGAATCGTATGAAGTGAGAGAGAGGCCATCATGTGTACATATAGTGGTTTTTGTTTTCTCATATTCCTCCCTCTATAATGAATTTAGCTATAAAGTCTCCTCCATAATAACATTCACTTGACTCACAAGGTCGACTAGGACCCCTATCACAATGTTTCCATTGAGGCGAGTGAGAATATATAGGGGAGAGGATTTGTTATTCATGGGTAAATCCAACAATTTAAAACCACATTTGGTGAACCAATCACAAGTTGAGGGGGAGGACTAGGAGTGAACGAGACCACATTTACATATGTAGAAGCCTTGGGAGAAGCATCTGAAGGATCGATAATTAATTTTGTAGAGTGAGACAGAAATGGGTTCATATAAATTTGCAACTCACTATTTTCCTTAGCCACTGACTTATTTACATTCTGCTTTTTACCATTGAGATGGATGGTACTATCATCAATGTGATCTTGTATCTCATGATGTAGGCACATGCAATGTTTAGTATCATGCCCGTGGACACGATGGTACTGGTAGAATGCATTTCCATCATACTGGTCAAGATAATGTTCTCTTAGAGGTTGAGGATCTTCTAATTCTATAGTACTATCCTTCAACAACTTTTGCAGAATAGAAGAATAAGACTTAGATAACTTAGTAAACTATCTATTGTGCTTGAGGCCTCGATCATTAGTCATGACAACTACATTTGCAATAGATTTTCCTTTTCCTGAAATTGATACAATGGATCTTCCTTCAGGGTGGAAGCACGAGGAGGACCCCCCAAACTGAACAACTATTTGCTAGTATTCCTACAACACAACACAAATATGTGCAAAAGAAGGGTATTTCATTAAGGAAAATTTATCTTGCCAAGGCCACTGTAAGTTTCCTATGAACACCTTTTACACATCTGATTCAGGCCTGGCGGGTAGGAGATTTTAGAAAAGAGTGCTTGGTATCGTGCAATAAAATCAGTGATCTTCTCATGCTCTCCCTGCTTACATCAAATGAGATATGAGAAGGTCATCTTCGGATTGATGTTAGACTGGAATTGTTGGAGAAACTGATTAACAAGATGGTCAAATGAGAATATAGAGTTTTTAGGCAGGGAACAATACCACTCTAGTGTTGTATCCTTGAGAGAACGAGGAAAGATTTTAGCCATCAAAGTATCATGATGAAAGAAATCCATACACATCTCACTAAAATTTGACATGTGTGTTTAGGGATCTCCTTTACCACCATACTTCTCAAACTTATAAATTTTCATCCCCTGAGGGAAGGGAGTGTTCAAAATCATTACCAAAAAAGGACTATGTTGGAAGATGGGTTGGACAAAGGCCTGAGACAAATTCACCAACTGGTTTTGTATTTGACCTATATTTTGTAGGAGAGCATTCAAAATATGGTTAGAAGATGATAAGGGACCAATGGAACCTCCACTAGAATGACCACCACCAAAACCACCTTTGAAACCACCTCCAAAAGCACCTCTAGAGCCACTTCTGTGACCATTGCCAACGCCCCCAACATGGCCTCCACCAGAGCCACCACCATGACCACTACCAGATCCACTGCCAAAGATAGGGTTGCCCCCAGGAGGAAGAAACTCAAATCCTAGGGATATCTTGCTTGCCTTGACGATAGGGGGAACAAGAGCAGAGATGTTGATAGAGGGCCCCATTTTAGCCATGCATACTGATGTCATGAGCATCGAGACATTAATCTATCTTTCATGGGTGTTGTGCTCATGACCTCCAGTAATACCTGATCAAGGATTGTAAGAGGGGAAATATTCTTCCACTAAATGATAAGGCCAAGAAGAAAATCTATGCCCATCCGATCCTTGTTTAGCATGTATCTGATCTTAATAACAACCCTAGTGGTCCTAACCATGCTTGGATCTCTACCTAAATAAATTGCAAGATCCAACAACCTCCTATCTAGAGCCATAAGATGCTCCGTGGGTATAGGGATAGACTCATTCTCATCCAAATATGGAGGTGAAGGAGAGGCATGAGGGGTAGGGGTACAAGTGGTTTCATCAAAGAAACTCATCTCTGCTGTTGATACCATCTTCTAGGAGGCAAGAATCGGAGTGACCCTCATAAATTCCATCTCTACATGTTGCACACTCCTCTTAAATATGTGCTCAGAGGTAGTAGACTGAGTTATGAATCTCATCAAGCTTCACATCATGTGTGCTTACAACCTACGCAGACATGAGGAAGAGAAACTCAACACGAAGAAATGGGTATCACAAGGTTCATGTTTGGTTCACCAAAATGTAGAGGAGGGGGATCGAACACTCAGGACCCCGGGTCACAGGAGGGTCTACAATGATTAGCTGCCCTAATCTACCTCATGCTAAGGATTGTCTAAGGTTTTATGGAGTGTTTTAAGGCAGAGAAAGAAGAGCACTCTCAATACTACTATCTTTCTACTAACCTAAGAGTTTCAAGGAACTAAGAGAGCATTTTTTTGGATCTCAGGTTGTACCTCAGATAACTCTCTGCCAAGGGACAACAACATGAGATAGGGATGACAACATGGTATTCTAGTGTCTCACTAGTGCATTGGCGTACGTACGAACATAAAGTGCAAGATTCAGTACGAAATCACAGAGACATGCTAACTACTTAACTAATGTGATTTAATGTGATAATGAAAATAGAAAATGATAGAATTAAAAAATAATGAGAGAAATTCTTTAAGGTTCTAACTAGAATTTGACAAGAACAGGGGTGGTAGAAATCCAACTTATGATAGGTCCAACCTCCTGCAAGCTCCACACAAATTCCAACCTACACATAGTGGAACAGGGAAAAATTTTGGGGCTATTTTGAGGCTTTCCATAGTCAAACCCCTGTTTCAGTGTTCCCACCTCCATGGACAACTAGAATAGCCACGGGATAGAAAAAGTGATAAAGTAAAGGAGGAAACACCAAGCAATGGCAACAACACTATGCTACATAAATAAAATAACAATGCTATAGAAATGGAGAAATGAAATGATATCACCTTCCCAATCATGATTCCCTCAAGCATGTAGAGGAAGATGCAAGCTTAGAAAAGTAGACGTTGTTGCAACAATAAAGAAGTAGTCTCGCAAGAAACTAAGTTGCAACTCCAATGGTGACAAAAGTGCAACAAGAAGGGAAGTGTGATCAAGAAGTATGTGTAGAATTCAACAACATCAAGCCAAAGTGTGTAGAGGTATGAAGAATTGTGTAGAAGTGTGAAGAAGCTTCAATTGCATGAAGAATAATATTTTTGAAGTGAATATCAACCCAAAAGAGTCATTCAAGGTCGGTCAAGGGTGTAGGGGTGTTACTCTTTGTCGCCAATGGAGAAGTGTAATGCCTCTATAGATTTCAAAGGTGGGAATTCTATCAGGATGGAGGCATGCCGCATAGACATTCATGCACCGTGCTAGTGTCCCTAACAAAAATTATCCCATTGACACTATAGACAACTATCAAGTGGGTGGAGAGCGAGTGGATGAAGTGGAAATGCATTGTTGGATTTAATTTTTCTAAGGTGAGGGGATGAAAATAGGGAATTTGCGAGGGGTGCAAATTCACTCCATTATAGTGATATATCAAAGATGCCATTAGAATTTTTGATTCTATGTTAAGACCATCAACCATATTTTATTATGGTGTATTAGATACTAGTTAGGCCTGAGAAGCTAACCACATCATACTCTCAAAGTGGGAAGATAGAACTAACTTTGGATAAGGATTTAACCTCCAAGGTAACAAGTGCATAGATGGTACATGACATTGAATTTCATATCTATCCATCACTTGATAGATAGTATATTTATGGGCCTACAAGGATTGATACCCCCACTTGATTAATTTTAGGCTTGCTTATGTGTATTATGTATCTATTAATGTTTAGAGTCAACCCTCCCCACTTTAATTAATAAAAGGGAAGATATCCTTTTGAACCTAAATTTTTTTTTCTTTTTATCTTTTTTTGTGTGGATTACAAACTTACTCCAAAATTGAATTCTAGCCAAAACATGAGACATGGAATGATTCTCCATTAAATGTGATGATGATGATAGCCTTGTTGATTAAGATAAATAGATTGATGAACCCCTTGGAAACATTATCTCAAGAAAGCTATCCATCCTAAGTGGTGAAAAAATCCATGGTTAGACATCTTATAGGTATAGGAACCAAGCTGCCACCGAACAATATCCTTGAGCATCTAGGTAAGGGAAACCTTTCAAATATAAAATATTGAATCCTCCACATAATCTTATAATTCCTCATCTATCAATCCCCTCATCAAACATTTAAAATTTAAAATTATTGAATCCTTCATCTAAATTTATAACCTCTCATTTGTCAAGCCCCACATCAAACCTTTCAAATATTAGGCCATTAAATCCTCCACCTAAAATTATAATCCTCAGTATATTAAGCCCATTATCAACACATAAAAATCCCAAGCCTTTAAGTCCTCTACCCATCCATAGCAATTCCAATTTTAATACATCCATCCCCATAAGTCTTAATCACTTGAACAAGGAGCCTCCTAGCCTGAATGACCTATGTGTTGAAACCCATTGAGAGGAATCTATTCTAGCACAAAAGGGGACTTCATTCTTAAACCAAGGAAAAAACCAAGATTTTAATCTTATCTTCTTGCACAAATACTCCATCAATTGAACCTTCAAATATTAAGAAACAAACTGATGAATATGATCAAATCGATCAACTCAATCCTACCAATCAATCCACCATAGTTATGAAGGATGTTATCCAAGGGCTATTAGAAAGGAATAAAAATAATGAATCTATGAGGTTATATCAAACCCCTCACAAGCACTAATATTTCAACATCAATGAAATCTCCCTAGCATAATCATTCCTACAAATAAATCAATGCAATAGGCTAAACAAAGTCCATCCACCCGTTTCATGCTACCCATAAAATATATGATCCATAAACCTCATAAAATTCATAAATATCCTTTTTATTGATGTTTAAAGTTAAATATATACATTCAATATCTAATTGATTGAGGACATATCGAGCTTAAAGGAAATGCACCCATATTATAAAATAAACATCAAGATTGTTGTGAAACTCATGGTCAAACTTGTCGTGCAACTAAATCAAGGTCAAATCACCTCCATTGTACCCATTAATCCTTTTCAAAGATAAACATCCTCTCAAATCCCTATTGATCTCATTAATCCTATCCAGGCACAAATATCCTTTCAAATCTTTGTTGATCCCATACAATAACCAATGTAGTATCCATTGGGATAAATCACCTATGTCCAATTCAAATTCCAAAAAAATAAGAAATTTGAAGATCCCATTAGATCCAAGTTACCTAATGAAATATTTTTCATATTTTTTCTTAAGTAATGAGTATCTTATTGCAAATAAAATGTACAAAATCATGAACTATCAAAGAAAAGCATTAGGTATCCATGAGAAAGGAAACATATAGCATATTTATGTTTATTCAAATAAAGGATTTCAAGGCATTGGATATATTTCTCCTGAAGAAAGAATAAGGATGTTAATGTTACAAGTGCTAGGGTAACCTCTCCCACCATAAAAATAGGTACCTCACATCATTCCCCCAAGGAACTTGTCAAAATACCTTCTTTTAGTTACCTCATTTCTCTCATCACTAGTCATTTCATTAACCCCATCATCAACCTTAACCATCCACCTCCTACATCCATTATCTCAGATCAATAAAGGCACATGCCATGTGACCTACTCCATAATTATTAATCTATCACCACTCAAGTGTGAGACTCTAAGATCATATTTCTCTTAAGGATCATAGGTCATATCTCTAAATTCCTAAAATACATATGCTAGAATGGTATCAATCCCAAGTATTTCAAAGGAAAAGGACCCAAAAATCTGCATGTATATAAAAAATCTCATACACCTAAGACTACCATTCCAAATATAAAAACACCAAATCCTAATATCCAAAAAATATTAAACTCCAAAGTTCATATGGGTTCCAAAATCCAAGGAAATAAAATAAAAAAAATCATGAATTTAAGGCTAAAGGCCAATGGTCTACAATCCCCAAAGCCTACAAATTCACAATCCACTTGCACCCCAAAATCTAGCAATCCAAATATTCAAGGAAAGAAACAAGAAGCTAGATGAAAAAATTCATTTGGGACCCAAAATATGGTAATATCCATACCCACTCCAAAATAGAAAAAATCCTCCTATCCATGAGCATAAGAATCCACAAACTCCTAAACAATAAAGTCCAAATGCCAAAACCCACATCCAATAAAATATTCCATCTACAAATCCAACATGGTGTGTGAAATTGTTGGTCTCACCTATACTAATCCCATGAAATTTACACATGAATTCATTTTACCATCCTTCCATCCACCCCTCTTACCTACACCAATCCATGATCCCACATATCTCCACCATTGCACACACCTTCAATCTAAACTTTGGAATAACCTACCTCCCACTCCATTTTCCTTGGTAGTACCCCAGGAGAAGACAACCTAGCAATCATTGAAGCTCACAAATGAAATCCATAAAGCTTAATATTATTATCATGACCAACTTAAAGTGGCCATGTACAATGAAATATTATCAACTTACAAAAAAAGTAGACACTTGATTTTAGAAAATACCAAAAAAATAAATAGTATAAAATACCAAAAAATAGTAAATGAAAGCATCTCTCTTTGGTGAAAAACTTTGTGTTCGTCTTTATTTTTTGTTTCTTTTATTGCATCTATATTGTTTATTCTTGCATGTTTATTTTTATTATTGTATATTGTTTCTTTTATATTTTGATTTATTTTTTGCATCAATCCTTTATGTAGATGATGTGTTGTCATCTTGATTCATTATACTATGATGCATAATTATAAAAAAAATCAAAATTATTGCTCAAACATATTAATTTTTTTCATAGATTCTCTACATATACCTATGCTCAAAATACTCTAGAAAGATCTCATGCTCCTTAATTTCCACTACTAACATCATAATCCATAATAAGATGACCTAATATAATAATTGCATCATCCTAACACAATTTGTACCTATTCATCCTTTTAATAATTCTAATTTTGTCCATTTCAAGAGCACATCCTATTCTTCAAACTTGCTCATTCTCTTGAGGGTCGTCCCATCATCAATTCAATCCCAAATCTATTCAATCCAAAACCTAAAGCCTCTCAAAGCATTGAAGCATCCTTTGAATCAAATCTCAAACAATCCTCGCATTATTTTTGTGATGAATCTTTCCCACATCAACAACATTGTTAAATAATCAATCCTTAATCTTTAATTCTTGGGGAATCTTCCATTGCCAAGTGCCTATATCCATTTTCTTTGAAATGAATTTGCTTATTACAATTGCAATGCCATTTTAAAGAGGGGGAAAATGTAGACACCTAAATTTTACTAGTAACATCCTAACACTTAATAAACATCCATTAATTATGAATCACCCATCTAATTAAAAAATCATTAATTAATCATCACTTAATCAAAGAAATTAATTAAATAATTTCTATTACTTAATTAATTTAAATAATTTCATTAGCCATCATTTCTAAAATAAAATAAATAAATCAAATAATCCATCATTATCAACAAATTAATTAAATTAAATTATATAATAAAATCAAGTGTTCACAATTAGTTAATTAATTACTCAAATGAATAAAAAATATTTGAAAAGGAAAAGATAAAAAATCAAAACAAACAATTAATTGAGAAAATCAATAAACCAGTCAATTAAATTAAAAAAATTATACAACCAACTAATAATAGCCATTTCATCCTCATCTACTCCATTGATGCTTATCCTCATCCATAAAATATATAAACTAAAATGAAACCTTCACCTTTCACAATTATGAATCTAGTTGAGTAAGAAGATGCTAAAAAATAAGCAACACCCAATTGACCACAAAGCTTAACAAGAATGCTCTATCTAAGATTTGCAACCATAGTCAAAATAATTGTGTTTTTAATATTACTTATTTTATTTTGTTTTTGCATGCATATAGACAATACCATTGAAAGGCATGCATCATAAAGAGGGAAACAAGAAAGTGCTTATTTTAGATCTATAACAAGGTATAAAGTTTTCCAAATAATGAGGGCATGTTTCTTCAAAATCCTAAGGTTTGAAAATGCATATGAGTAGCAGGCATTGTTGAATAGAGGAGTAGATTTTTCAAGTTAAATTTTTTTATACTAGAATGATTTTTTTAAGTTTCAAAAGAGGCACAAGTGATATTCAAGCATGTGCCTTCAAGAATGCATGATCAATTTGTGTTAGAGGGACAAGTTGAGATTCCATATGGATGCTACTTCTACATGGTATTTAAAATACAATATCCACAAATACCTAAAAGAGGCATGCCACGGGGAAATCGAGATATATGTAATTTTTTAAGACAAAAATGCTAGGTATAGTATGGGTGCACACTAAAAAATAACACTTGCAAAGGGAATACCCATTTTTTCACATAAAGTTCATTTTCTATATAGTGGATTATGATAATACGAGGAAGCATAAATAAATTTGAAGTTGTCTTTCAATTCAGTAGCACGTGTAGGGGGATCTTGACTATGAAAGTTGCATAAGTGTCAAACTTGATCCAAGTGTGCCTCCAAGGGTTTGAATCTTGGTGGATAGATTTTTTTATCACATACCATCATCCTCACTAATTATGCTCAACCAATTGAGATACAACCCTTTGACCCATATATTATATTTTAACTTGTGCAACTTATTCATAATTGCACTTAACTTGTAGTATGGTAAACAAAACCAAGGCACAAGTTCGTTGTTTATAGAAAATATCATGAGAAAGAAATTTATTTCTTAGGAGAATCAAAGGTAAATTAGAGTATATATATAGGTAATCAACAACTAAGAAAAGAAAATAATATATGTGTTTTCAAATAGATGTCAATTGTTTCATTCCTTCCTCACATTGTTTGATGGCAGTCTTCATTGAGATTCTTCATTAACAAAAAAACCATTGTTTCAATGGGTTTTAATATATCAAGAAGGTATTTTATTATAAAAACTTAAAAATATGATTTACATCAACTTATGCTTAGGGTTTTGGATTAAATATCAATCTTTATTTGTCTTTAAAACCCTTGGTCAATTTATTTAATCTAAATTCAAACAAAGTTAACAAGAAAAAATAATGTTATAATAACAATTATATTGACTTTGCAAGAACAAGTTTTCAATCATAATAGAAGCAAGAAAAGATAGGTTTTTTCATTTATTTTGTTCTTTAGTTTAAGTGTGTCAAAGTCAATTATTTGGTTTTCAAAAAGTATATCGCTAATGAACTGTGGTGTTGAAGGTTTGCAAGAGATGACAAAAGATAATTGTTAATGTTTTTGCATTAGAATTGTTAGATTTTATCATCTTTTATGGTGTCTAGGCCTTGAACTCAGTAAGATTTGATCCCCAGTGGGCTCATTCACAACCATTCAACAAACCAACAAACCAAGGGTCCATTGACTCTGTGTTATTTTTAGTTGTCATTTTTGAGGAAATACAAACATTTTTATACATATTTTTACCAACTATTTGTAAATTAGCTATTTTTAGATGATCTATCAATAAATCTTATCTTAGTCAAGGGAAATATTATGTGATGGATTCAATATTTGTTGACAAAATTATGTAATAAGCTTGATTTGCATGCAAATAATCTATTGTTAAAGTCTAGGAGTTTTAGTTTTTATTTTTTTATTTTTCATGCAATAGTCAAAATAATATTATAAAACCTTATGATGTAATAAGCTTGATTTGCATGCAAATAATTTATTGTTAATGTAGGAATGTTTAGTTTTTTAATTATTTTTCATAAATAATTTTATAAAAAAATATAAATAAATGCTCTTGGCACTTAGTTTACTTATCCAATTATATGATTCAATAGAATTTAATGTCTATTTTTTCTCAAACTATTGTTGAATTTGTTCTATATTCTTGTGACGTGTTTTTATGAGTTAAACATTATTTAACAATTGTTCAAAAATCTGTATTATAATACTTATTAAATTGGTAGTTGTAGCTTTTGGTAGTTGTAGCTTTGCATGTAATTGTTGTGTTTATAGCATAATGTGTAGTGTTTATGTAGATATAGTGAATTGAAGTGTTTGTATTGTTAATAACAAGCTTTGTATTATAGGTCTGATGATGTGGATTTGGCAGCTTTGAATGTCATTCCCTTCTTTTGATTTATTGAGTCTATTTTGTTGTTTAAACCAAAACCTAACTTTGTGTGTATTTGTATTGCTCAAATTGTCTTTAATTGAGTAGTGTGAACATGGTAGTTGGTGTAGGGTCCACTTCCACTCAAAAAGTATATAAAAACCTCTCCCTTGAGAAAATTGTTGAATCACTTTGGGCCTTAGTTTGAGAAGCAAAAAAATAGGTTTTATTTTAAGTTTGTTTGTGTTGCATGCTAAAAATAGAAAACCTTTAGTTTTGTTTGCTATACATGAACCGCCCAAGAAAACACACTTCTACAAATTGTCAATATAAAGCATGTATTGATCATATTAGAGTTTAGGTTGGTTTGTGTAACAATGAATCTTCCCTTATAATTTAAATAAAAAATTTATCATACTCGTTTCGTTTTGTGATGCACTCACATATGCAAATTAAAACACTAATACAATCACACACTAATGTTGGTCTTGATGCTCAAAATTGTCCATGTTACATTTATTCCCAATGCTTGATTGAGCCATAAGTATTGTTCACATTCATACCCCTAGCCTTTTGGTTTGGTGATTTTCTAATGGGTTAAAATAGGTTTTTAAAGGACTTGAAAAACCTTTTACAAAGGAAAGAATTCAACTAACACAAAATCCAAAAAACAAAGCAATTCTAGCCAAGACAACCCGCAACAACAAGAAGCCCAAAAAGTAGTCAACCCACAGACGACCAAAGAATTATTGACCTACACAACATCTAGCCCCCACTAGTAGTCTACACACCCAAAATATGTGTAAAAAAATAGAGACATGTTTAGAAACAACTCTCTTTCTTCTTTAGACAATTTTCTAAGAAGCTTCATTATCCAAATTTGTGTACTAAGAAGAGAGTTTATTTTTTCATCTTGCAAAAGAGAGTCATCAATACATTGAATGGATTACCTTCCATTGATCTCAATCAATTAATAAATACAATATGGAATAGAATACTAGACAATAGATTGAAATGAAGTAGAAATTCTAAGTAACATGAGGAAGTTTGGTCTCCAAGTAGCCTAAAACTTTCTGGATTGCTTATTTTATAGTAAAGGATATGAAGAAAGAATAGTAAGATTTCACTACCATCAATAAATTATCTCCTTGCCTATTTATGGTGGTCTAATATACCTTTGATATTTTAGATCTCTTTTATAGTCAACAAGGAAATGCGAGTGTATCAACCACATAACAAAAAATTTGTGTATATTCAATTGATGGGGTTGTTGGTGACCCATGTAACTTATGTTGAGATTATCCTTGAGAATCTGGTCAACTCAACCTATCACCAATGATAATAAAAAAGTATATAGATAATAAATTTCCTTCTCTTAACCCCTTTGTAGGAGAGAATTGGGTTCCTGCAAGGGCATTGATTGAGATAGATAAATTTGTAGGAATAAAACAATTGTACACTTAATTCATGGTACGTTTGTGAGCCCAAAACCTTCATTACATTAATAATAAATTGGTAATCATGTCAATTGAAGTCATTTGTCATATCCAACTTGATGAGGAACCCTATTCAATCTTATGCACAAATAATATTATCTCCTAGACTATTATAGGGTCATCTATGATTTTTCTTTCACAAAAGTTGATTGATTGTTTGAAAATATGGTATCAAATGAAGATTGTAATTGAAGAGATGAATAGGATGAAAATAAAAAGCCTCTAGTTGGTCAACTACTTGAGCTTTTAGAATGGGAGCCAACTTGATAGACCATATTTCAAATGATTGTAGATTATGTAGTAGACCTAATTTGATAATCTTCCAAAAGTTATCTTAGAAATGTAAGAATCAATTTGGACCAAAATCTTTCTTGTAAATGAAGAGACTATTGGATATGTGTTATATATTTTGCATGTTTTACAAACTTTATAGATTATAGACCCTACAATGATAGGGGGGCCTATGATGTGGGGAGGAATTGAGTGGTATTTTGACACAATTTAATATCCATTATATTATAATACCACTTGATGATTTTATATCTATTGACGTGCCTATTAACATTTGCACATGGATTAGAGTTAAACACAAACATAAAATATCTTTATGTATTGTTAAAGGCTGAGTTAATATAAGGAGTATAACTTTTGTGAAGAATTATTTATCTCATGAATATAAGTGGTTATAAGAGCTCTCCTATATACAAATCCTATATGGAATATGTAATTAATAAAAAGAATAGAGAAGCATAGTATTATTTGAGTATTATTTTTTGTGAATATTTCTACTATGATGAAGATTTCTGATATGGTATCAGAGCCAAATGCGGGAAGCAACAGAGGTTTTGATTCAATTAGATGGTTAGCATCAGTGACTGGTTCTTGGTTGTAGAAAATGTAATGATTACATAGGCTTTGAAATGATGATCTAGTGTGATTTGAAGCTTCACATGATCATTATACCTTTTTCAAATCATTGAAATGAGTTGTTAGTTGGATTTTCAATGTCGCGAGGATTCAATTTTGGTGTCAATCAACATTTTTGGCCCTTGATTCGGATGGTGGTTCCATGGCCCTTCCAACTATGAGTATTTGATGCCCCTGCTCACTCGCCTCTCATTCCTCCTATAGTCTTTAATAATAGTGGGTTTTCTTTTTCTATGCTTCTTGTTTGAGAGCATTAAGGGAAAGAGGCCCATAGTGGGTAGGGGCCGAATGGTGGGTATAGAAGTAGGTCTAAGTGGGCCCCATAGTGGGTAGTCTTAATATCTAATAAACTTCCAATTAATATCCAATTGTAAAACACTTTTACCCATAAAGTACATAAATTGACAAATCATGTGATGCCACCTCAGCGCACCAATAATACATGACTTAGTGACCCACTATTGGTCTCACCTTTTTTTTGGTCCATTTTGGATACCTTGACAAAAAGCACGGTGATGTGGCCTTGAAACCAATTCTGATAAGTAGGGGACTTGCCAAATAAGTTGCTGCACAAATTTGGGAGTGATTTGAAATTTTCACAAAGGACTTTGAGAAGTGTGAAGTTAAGGTGGCCCATTATAGGCCCCTCTCCCTTAGCTTGAACCGAGTCCTATGTGGAGGGAAGGACATGACAAGACACTGCAAATCAGTTGGTAGAGCATGGTGCATGCAAGATGACAACGAGAAGGCATAGCTAGTGAAATATATTATGTGGGGACAAAAATCATCTTCAAGGTGAGAGACTAGTTGATAGCGCAAGGATATTGTATAAATGTGTATGTGGTTGTATTAGAATACGTGTAGTTGTGGGTGATGTTGCAGGTGTTGCTACTGCCTACATAAATAGTGAAATTCCCTCTATCAATATGATTGAGGCTCTCCTCCCAGTATGCACAATTCACCTGAACATTTGTGTTCCTACAAATTAAGGCCTCAAACTCTTTTCTCTTATGGTGGTGGTACTCTACAATTGGGTTTTTAGCATAAATATTGTATATGCCAGGTGAAGATCCAACTCCTATGTGGTTTACCAAATGTTCAATAGGATTTTTGTGCACAATGACTTGCTTAAGAAATTGCTTGAGGGTTTTGATGCTTGGAGATGTGTGTTTTTCTATAACAATTTGATTTAATAGAATTGCATTGCCTCAAGTTATAAATTTGCACACAGTAGTCAGTCCATGACAAAGAAGTTAGTTTTTCCAACAAAGAGTGATATCCCATAGCTTAGAACTTTTTTGTTTAAATATGAGTTTATAGATATATATGTATTTAAGAAAAGGAAAAGGAAGGGGTAGTATTGTTTTTTTTATAAAATCAGTTGTCCATGTAATGGTGTCAATGTGTTAGAAGTGTTAATCAAGGTGTATTATTGGTGGAGTTGATCTTATTTTGATTGAGGGGTTAGGAAAAAATAACACATTGATTGAAAAGTTTGAAGGCAAAGACTTTCACACTTGACAAATCAATTTTTGGTTAATTCTTACTGAAAAGGATTTGTGGGACATTGTGAAAGGTACCACAACAAGGCTAACTGATGCTTATAGAATGACAAAATAGACTACCCAAGGATCAAAAAGCAATATATTTGATTGTTCTTGGACTTTTAAATGCATATCTCCACCAAATTGACTCATCAAAGACTTCAAAAGAAAATATTGAATGATCTCGGTGTTTTATTTGGATCACAAGCATCAAGTGCAAAGATGGGCCTAAAGAAAAGGTTATTTGGGCTAAAAATGATGGAAGGCGATAATATTTTTCAACACATCAGTAAGTTTTGTTTTTTGATGAATCAACTAGCTAGGATAAAAGACAAGGTAGATGATGACGATGATGCAAAATCCATTTTGTTGAATAACATGTCTTCTACCTATAGTAATATTGTATTCATGTTGACCAAAGTAGATGTTACTCTAGAAGATATAAGATCTCTACTTTGATTGATGAAAGAATCAAGAAAAATGATTCAACTATATTGCAATGTCTATTAAAAACAAGATTAACCATTCCCCTAAATCCAATTATTCTAATTCAAAAGGAAATAAATTCTCCAAGGATAGAATTTTGTTCTGCTATTGTTAAATAAAATGGGCACATCATTATAAACTACATTCAATGTGCCAAGGATCTGCTTGATGGAAAGATAAACAAAATTAAGGTAATGGTTGCAAACAATAATGAAGAATATATTTTTGAACTAGCTACCAAAGAATCTCCACACAAGATAGTGAGGAGGAATTTTTTTTTTTAATAAAATCAATAACTTGTATTTGTGATTGGATGTGTATGTCCCCAATCACATTTGTTGAGTGATAGTGATTCAATGTGTTTGTCCTCAACCACAGTTTTTTTGAGTGATTTTATGTGTTTGTTCCCAATCACATAAGTTGGTAATTATGATTGGATGTGTTTGTACCCAATCATAATTTTTGTGAGAAGAAATGTGCACCCGTGTTCATCACTTTGATGTTGGATTGATGTGTTTGTCCCTATCCAAAGTTGTATGCCCTTGGATAGATGTGTTAGTCTATATCCTTGGATTTGTGGCTAAGAGTTTTTGTCTCTATCCATGGATAAAGTTCAAAAGAACAGTGAGACTAACTCTATTATTGCTTGTCATGAGTAGATGTATATGTCCATACTCATACCTTATATTTTTGATGAACTATTATGTACGTCGTAAATTGTCACCCTTGACAATTTCACTCTATGTTTTGTCCCCCTTTATTTATTGGACCTACTTAAGCTCCTAATTTCCTAAATTATGCATTCTAAGGCCCATTTTTACCATTTTTTGATAAATTGTAAGCATTGAACAAATGCATCCAGTTAATGTTTTTCTCCTGATGCTTTATGTCTTGGAAAATAGGGCCAAGACCCTACACTTCCAAGTGGGTATCATTTTATCATTGACATTTCCATTGTGGAAGTGGAAACACTAACAAAAGGTTTGACTAAGGCAAGCCCCTAAATGGAACAACCCTTTCCTTCTCTTTGAATGTGTAGGTTGCAGGTTTGGAGAATATTGAGGTAAGTTTTGTGGACACGAAAAAAGTATCCCTTTTTGCTTACTTGATTTTGGAATAATTAATGACAAATTGGACTTAATAAGGCCTTGATTTGGTGTTGTGAGGTGTTTTTCACATCCACAGTAGGTCTTGGACCCTTGCAAACTGAATAAAATGCATCAAACAATGTCTTGTAAAGGTGTTGTAAAAGAATTTCACACTTCTCTGGACTTAATGAACCCATTCAACATTATAAAATATATTTAATGACATTATAACATTAGTCTAGAAAGATTGTAAACTAAACTTGACTTTAATCTAGTGTTGTAATGTGTACTACACATTCACATTGGATGTTGTGCCTTTCTAGGCTATGTGGACCTCATTTTAGTGTTATAAAGAGTATTTAATCACACTTTCACATTGAATTTTGTGTCCCAATCCCTAATTTACCTTTACATCATCATTAATAGGCCCCTATTGCTCCATATTGTGCATCTCGAGGCATAACTTGATGAAATAACTGACAAAGTCACCATATAAACATGATTTCCTTATCTCTCGACATTCTAGCTAGCAGAATGGCCCCTATGGGACCCATTCTCCATTAGGGGAAAATCAGTCCCATCCAGGTGGGACCCATTCGACCTTGATGGAAAATGAGTCCCATTTGAGCCATTTTCGGGGTTTAAGTAGGAAAAGATGGATTTTAAGTTTTATTTTTCTCCATTTCAGCCTTAGGGATCAAATTAATGGGTAAATAAGGTGAATTTCCTACAAATACAAAATTATAAACCCTAATTCACAATTCACATCACATATTATCATTCATTCATAATTTTTTTTCCACATCAAGTCAAGCAAGTTATGGTTTCATCATTCCAAATCATTCAAGATCAGTTTTGAGACATTCAAGGGAAAATTCTTCATCTATTATTGTATAAAATCAATATCAATCATCATGGCAAGGTATTAACTCCATTATTTCATGTTTCATTATATTATTTCTTCATTTTGGTTTAATTACCTAAAAGGGGTTTGACCAAGGCAAACCCCCATGCCCTAACATCCAACATTTCTCCTTCTTTTCTTGTGTGTTTGCAGATTTAGGCATCTTAAAGACTTGGAAATTATTAAAGATTAGGTTGACGACTTGTTGAAGATATCTCCTTGTTGAATAAGGAAAAACATCAACTAAAAGTCACCTACAGTGCCAAAAAGAAGACTTTCAGAGGCATACACCTATCAAGAACCGAAGTGTAGATCAAGGGATTTTGTTTCCACTTTTGGATTTTTAGAAATTCAAAAGTGGACTGATTCACCATTAGTGGCGAATGAGTCCCACTACTAGGCCTAAAAAATGTTTTTTGCAGTTTTGGATACCCATTTGTCCGAAATGGGCTCCGAAGTAGTTTCCCAGATCTAGGACTAATTCACCCAAAATGGCGAATGAGTCCTAGTAGGCCAAATTTTCAACATCAGCAGCATTTCAAAATTCATTTCCAGTCTCCAACAAGATCTCAGATGCACACATTCAACTTCATTCATTTTTGTTACAATTTGCATTCATTTCTATGTGTTTTTGCATATCACAATGTGTTTTCAAACAACTTACATTTTCTTCATTTCCACTTAATAATCACTATCTTTCTTTAGTTTTCTGCATTTAGATAATTTCATCTAGACATATTACACCCATATTACATTAATCTTTGAATGTTTACATTGCATTTTGGCCCAATCTTTCCCCTTTTAGGTGAAAAACCCTAGAAGGATGAGAAAGACATCAGGTGCCAAAATTTTTATTTACAAGTTTAAAGATAAGTTATTCATTGTTTCAATTGAATCCCTACATCTTATCAAATCATGAAAAAATCATCTATAGAATTATCCGACAGTGTTTTGAAAACTCTGCAAGCGAAAACAAAGATCTTAGATCTATCATTAGAGGATTGCAAAAACAAATCAGGGCACCCCTACAAGGACTCAAACACCCTTGGATGACTCTATCCTTCTATTTAGACCAATACCAACTTTTCAGGATAGGTACACAGTCCTTTACCCTTCCCAAATCTATCTGTAATTCATTGTTTTAGTTTATCAATTGTTGGATTCTTGCAAATTTCACATTAGCGCACATAGTCTAATTAGTTTAATTATGGAAAATAAATTCCAATCTATTTCCAATCCTCAAAATACGGAGATCCAAGTCTAATTGGCTCACCTTCATGGTTGAAATTCAATCTATTCACCTTGTTGATCTCCATCTTAATGAAACCATAGAAAAAGGCTTTGAATCCCATTGTTCTAAGAATTTAGACATATGAGCACCTTTTTCTATGTTTCATATTGAACATGGATATCAAGTATTGTTAGTTCACCTAGCCCAATTTGGAGAATGATAGAGTATGAGGGGTGTTAGGAATATTACATCATTTGTGTTTTTTAGTTTGTTAGTACTTGTGAGTTTGTTATGGTTTGTTAGGAATTAATTATCCCATGAATAGGAGTGGTTATAGGAACTATCCTATAGTATAGGAGATGCAACTCCTATATATATGGAAAATGTATTGAATGAAAAATGTAGAGAAGCATAGGATTATTTCTTTTGAAGCTTTTTGCTAGAGTGAATATTTCTAATACTCTCATTATATTGAGAGTGTGTCATTATCTCTTTCTAGAGAAATTAAAATAATACTGGTATTGCTTCTCTTGCATCTATTTATCGGTGTTTTCCTCTTTATAAATAATGTTTTTGAGTTCTTTTGTCACCAATTTTGGTGAGTTCTCAAATCCAAACTTGCATGAGAAATTAAGAATATTTTCAATTAATTTTATTTGATTCAAGGTTCAATGCTCACTCAATTCAATGATTACATGCTAGAAATGTCTTGTAGCTTCAAATAATCATCCAATTATGGGACTTCTTCCACTAGGTAATTTCAAAGGGATATGATTTATTTATCAATGATTGAGTGTTACATTGTCAATCAATTTGAAAATTTGGCCATCTTCTCTTACCCACATTATCCTAGAATACTATCACCCCTTTCTTGTAGGAAACCACCCAATCAAAATCCATTCTCAAAGTTCTTTTAAATAGAATTTAATAAGCCTTAGTCTCTATTAAATGATGGAGAAATTTTCAAAGATTTATCTAATTCAATTATGATCATATACTTAAAGATTTCTAGTTTGCACATGAACTTGGATTGTGAAACACATAGATGTCGCACACTTTTACAATCGCATTTGTATATTGACTAAACCATGTTCTTGAAGGACATGCCCCCAATATTTTTTGCCTCATACCCATAGCGAGGACATGATGATGCCTTGGAAATTTCCCTCACCATCCTTGAATTTATTTGTCTTAACCATCCCAGAAATGTGAGGATAGTTGAACATTCCTAAGACAAAATGGCATCCTAAGGATGGCTAGTCATCCTCACAACAAAACACTTCAATTTCTTTAAAAATAAATCCCAAAAGCAATCAAAAGTTATTTAATATTTTTTGGTGGTCCCTCACAACACACTTAACCCTAAATGAGTAAAAGAAGTCTCCCTCTTTCATTCCCATTTATTTTGTATGCCAAAAAATTACAGCTATGTTGGAGAGAAAAAATATTTTGAGCAAAGTTTGAAGGTGTAGTTGAAAAAATCAAAACTAGCACAAAATTATTGAGTAGTGAATAGTGAGGTAACAAAATATATAAAAGATGTGAATAATTCTTTCACTTATTTTTTTCTCTAAATTTTTTCAAAGTTTTACTTTAAATGTTTGATTTTATGTTTTATCTTTCTATTTTCAACTTGTACATACATTATATTTTCACAAAACATGGGAAGCAATAATGGGAGTAGAGAACATGAAATGGAAGAAAGAAATGTTAAGATTTTCAACCTCAGTTGAGGGTTCACTAAGTTGTAGAAGTGTTGCAAGTGGAAAAAACAACCACATAACCCATTTAAGTGCCCTTCCACCATCTATATAAATTATGAAAATGGTGCTTTTAATTCTAAAAAACATTTTCTTTAATGTGATATCCCTAGAAAAATACAAAGACAAAGGAAATTTTTTAGAGTAGTAAAGTGTGGTGCATCATATTTGCAAGACAAAATTTAAAGGGAGCTACACCATGGTATATTCTCATTTATTAGGAATTATAGGACATGGGGTTAAGGTGTGTCTAAGTATAAAGGAGATTGAAAAGGTCGAATTAATAGAATGCATATATAAGAAAAATCAAGGTCTAAGGGTGTGACAATGTCATTATAGTCTTCACAATCAAGTGTGTTTATGCCAACTATAGTGCTAGTGGTAGTGGCGATTTTTCACAAGAGGAAATAAAAAGACTAGTGATAGTGAAAGGTTGGGGATATTTGCAAGTATCTATAATATGCAAGCACAAGATGTGGCAAATCCTTCCTTTACCAATTTTTTATATTTCCATGTAATCCCATTTCATGTGGCACATTCTCCTTACTTCAAACAAATGTTTAAAGATGTAGCTTTTGTTGGTCCATCATTTACTTCCCTCTCCCATAAAACATGAACTATGCACTATCCTTCTTGACAAAGAATATTCTAAGGTGAGTTTTGTGATGGATGATATGAGATACACTTGGATTATGATTGGTTGATCTATTATCATGGATAGGTAGACCAATATTATACATCATCCTTCATCAACATCATAGCCACATGTAGTTGGCTCTTATTCTCTTAGAGATATTGATTGTTCAAGGAGATGCAAGGATGCAAATTTATAATTTTATAATTTAAAAGAGGTCATAGAAGTGATTGGGTCTTCAATTTAGAGTGGATTAAATGGCTTACTAAAAATATTGTCAAGGGAAAGTTATCAAGCAAAAGCTACTTGATGGTAATTGTTGATCTAGTAAGGTAAGAAATTATTTTTTATTAAGGTAAAATAAGTTTTAAAGGGGCCCAAAATCCTTTGACAAAATGCAAGCATAAAATAATTTAGAGATAAACATCTACAACAAAACAAGTTTTATAGGGACGTGAAACCCAAATATCCAAACATTCTTAACAAAAAACTAGAAAACCAGCAACAAACCTACAACTAACCTACCAAGAACACACCTCTAAAAATCCAGAACCAACAGAAAAACTAGTATTAGTCGCTTTATAGAAGCTTTGATGGATATTAACAAGAATTTAAAAATCATTCTTCTCCTCTTGAAAATATTTATTCTTTCCTCTGGTACAAATACTTGGCCCCTTCTGCTCAATTTTGCTTTGTTTTCCTTTAGGTTTGTGCTTCTTCTCCGTCTTCTCAACAACATTGAAAGCATCAATAACTTGGTCTTTCCCGAGTTCTTTTAGGTTTTCGATGAGGATGTGAATGCCTTCAACACTATTTTTAATGGTTCTTTGGCTAATTTTGATGATCCATTCCAAGTTCTGATTAAGCTGCAACAAATTGTCTTCCAAACCCTTGACTCGATTCTCAAATTCATCTTTCATCAGAATGACTTTGGTCATAACACCAAATGAATTTATTTTTCCTCATTCTTCTCACTAATAGAATCCTTTGCATCCCTATTAGCATATATTTTATTCTGCATAGAGATATTAGTTTAATATTAATCTGATTTAGATCGAGAAATAACAATTTAGTGATTTTAAACTGACCCACCACCCCGTCTATAGAAAGCCCCAAAATTTTATTTATTCCCTCTCTGTTTGTATTGAGTTGGGGGAAATCCTTAGTCAAATATTTCAAGGAGAAAAATATGGTTTCCTTTAATATTTTTCAGGGGTAATATTAGGGCTTTTATCACTATTACAAACTTGCATATCAGTCTTTTCCTTGGCTCTTTCCTTTACCTTTCTCCCAATCATCAATATGTTTAGGGTTTTTCTTATCAACAAAAGAGATGTGAACATCTTCAAGAATAATGTCTTATGTGTGTGACCCACTGGACCAAGAGATCTAAGCTTGAGCCCTTTTCTTGGTTGACTTACCCTTTCTCATTTTTTCAACCTCAAATGGGGAATTGGATAAAATTTACAATTCGTCCTCTTCTCTCCACTCCTTATCCCCATTTTATATGAAAAACTCAAAACCCTCTTCAAAAGAGACAATGTGAGCTCGTATATTGTGTTTCAAAGGCAACTTCTTAACCAAAGAGGGAGAATGAAGGGATTTCAAGTATTCCATAAGCAACAAAATTAGGCCCTCATGCAAAAAAAGTAATTTATCATTCTTTTTTCTCTCTTTAAGGCCAAAATATAATAAAGTGAGAAGATGAAATGGAAAGGAAACCATATGCTTATGATGAAAGTGATTTAAGAGAATTAAAGTGTACCTTTTTGTCAAGTGTGAAATAATGCATGATAACCTTCACTAACTCTGCCCATATGGGTTTAATTGACAATCAATCATATCCACCAACATTGAATTTTAACTTCTTCCCCTTTGAACCCTTTAAAAATTGTTTGACCACACCTTCTAACACTTTCCTATCCCTGAAAATCTTTCTACCCTAGGTAGAAAGTCTAGTAATTTCCGTGATGAGGTCCTCAGTGACAATTAACTCCTTCCCTTAATCATTGATAGTGCAATCCTTCCGCCCTTTTATAAAATCCTTTGTAACTTTAGGGTTGTTACCATGCAACTTCTCCAAGTAAGAAGTAACACCCTCATATTCATGAATCTTCCAAACCATAGCTTTCTTTTTGGTATCCTCATAGGATGAAGACTCAATTCTACTTTTGGAACCTCCCATTTTAGCCCATCTAAGAAATAGAGAAATCAAAAAAGAACTTCAACCCCATTGAAAATCACACTTTTGAAGGCCCACTAAAATTCCAATAGTTCATGTGACAAGACCTCAAGCATTGATTACAATCACTGCAATTACCAAGGAATATCTCTCGCATATCATTATTTCATAAGGCTTTGTCATAATCATCCTCCATCATTAAAAAACCATACCATTGTGATCCCTTTGTACATTAAAATTTATTAAATTTTGGATGTAAAAAGGAACATCACTCAACTTTAAACAACAATGAGTTGAATCATTGCCAATGCCAATATTGACAAAAGAATCCGCTATAGAATTACCCTCCCTATAAATATGGGAAATGCTAACTTCATATAAAGAATTAAGGATCAAAATAGAATACTTTATAAAAAATTCTATTTACCAACTCTGGTTTTGTTAAAACAATTAATAATGTTCAAAGAGTCTCCTTCGATCCATATCTTGTGAAAACCTTGAGAATGAGCCAATTTCAAACTATTGTAGGTAGTCATAGCTTCAACAATAGGGTTTGTTTGGGTACCCAAAGGGAGTGCCACAGTCGAAATAAATCTACCATATTCATCTCTTAACGAAGGTAAGAAACTGTTGATTTTTGATAAACTATTGATTTTATTGATAAATTACTAAGTTTATTGTTAAAGTTAGTTTTATTGTTTCTAAATTTCTCACTTGTCCTTTGATTTTGAGTCTTATTATTTTTTATTTATTTTTGTTTATAGATATGTTTTCTCCTTCATCTTATCTATTGTATGTCATTAGATATATTGATCTAGACTCTCTTAGCCTTGGAGACATTTATAAGACATCTAACAACATTCTTGTGTAGATGAAACAAGCCTTTACTCTAAATCTTAAACAACATGCACAAAAGGCTAGTGTCACATCCCCCACATCAACCACTTCTATGATGGTTAACTATGTGGAAAACAAATTTTAAAAAATAGTGAGAAAAACCCCATTAAAAACAAGGGGCGTGATATGTAGGAAGGGGGCATTGATCAAAAGAAGGGTGTTTGTGCCAAGAAGGCATGGTGTCCCTTCTTTTGCAAGGAATATTGTAGGTCATGGGAAGAAAATGGCATGCAAGGTAGACTTTGAAACACCCACAAACCCATAATTTATAGATGCAAGATCTATTTATAGAAGAAGAGTGCAAGAGGAAGATTGAGGGTAGGGTGTGGCTATTTGGATGCATGAATGAGGGTTTGGCATGAAAATTGGGCAACATGGTATAGGTAGAAACCCTCCATAAATTTGTAATTTTGGGCTTTGTTCTAGGAGAGGAATGTGAAGGGTGAAATGGAATGGAAGGAAGAGCAGGGAGAACATGAGAAGTTGAATAGGTAATCTAGAAGGATATTTGACTATATTTTTCATGGGGTGTAGCATAGCAAGGGAGGGAGAGTGAGAAACCAAGCATGGAGGCATTGCAACTCTATTTCCAATTGCCTAGACAAAGTTTAGATGTCATTAGGAAATCTGGACACTAGACCAAGCACATGAACTATTTGACAAAATGTATCAAGGAAATAGAGTATCTAAATTACTTATAAAGATGGGCATAGGAATATTTTGGTCGTGTTATTTTGGCCACTTGAAGGGTATGGGTTTAAATTGGACCTTTGCATTTGGTTTTTCACCCATGTCCCTAGATGAGTATGTGAAGGACATCTAGTATGCAAGCATTTTAGGCAATAGGATTATTGTTTGAATGGCTATCGGGTATGTTCATCTCCAAACTCCAATTTTTGCCTTTCTTCCTTTCAAACATTGTGTTGTGATAAACCAATAAGCTTCAAACATTGTAAGTATATAAAAGAGTGAATGAAAAAAGAAGCTTGTATATAAGGGGTGAAGGGAAATTGAATTACATCATTTTCTAATTTGTGATTCAACAAAGGGTCTTAAGCTTTTGTGATAGTCATTGTCTTGTTTTCACACTTATAACATCTAAGTTAATGATGAACATATTCCCTATTTTATTAGAACAATGCTTATATATATATATAGAATCACCAAACATAATTGACTACTTGATAGGATTTTTGTGCTACATAGTGTTTGACTACTAATATTTTGATAGGAATGAAACCTCTAGCTACTTGATTATTGTTATTTTTCTGAAGTTAGAATAAGAAAATAGGTATTCCCTTGGCAGACTCAAATGTTGGTGTCAAGCTTCAATGAAATCCATTTAAATATATTTTTTTGCAACAAATGCTTGGATTAATTTGAGAGACTAGAACAATTCATTTTAACAGAAACATTAAAGCTTGAAAAACTTGCATAATAAATTACAACACATATGAGAATTTTGATGAATAGGGTAAACCATAATGAGTTTCTATGGAAAAATATATCTTTAACCTGTTGAAGATTGGTCATCAATATTCTATTTAAAATCAATTCTAATATACCTTAAGATAGGGATGCATACATGTAAATCATGCATATAGTGTTCCAATTGAAGTGTATGACAACATAGAATGCTTAGCCTGCACAAATTTATGCTCATGTGATATGAGATAGAGTTGTATATGTATACATTTACTTAATGTTCTCTTCATTCATATCTCATTGAAATGGCGTGTAGCCAATAATGAGGCCATTCAATATGTACCATTATGAAAGATGAAATTGTGTGAGTGTGATGTTAGTGAAGGGAAGAGTTGATTTTGTTGTCATTTCTTGTGAGATGCCCATCTAGAATACTAATGTTATGTGGAAGCTAAAAATTAAACATTACCCCATGCTAAACAATGAAAATAATATTCATACTAAAAACACTAGTAGACATGGTACTAAAACCACACTTCTCATGGGAAGTAAAGAAAGAAGTTGATGGGTAGCATTGGCTACTTGCTTGCTTCTAGCCTAACAATTGTTGTAGTTATGTCTACGTATGACATGTTCGAAAGGCTCTATCAGACATTAAGGACCTAATATTACATTTATTCCTTGCTAGTTTACAAGTTTAATTTAAACTGAAACCATCATAAACATTTGGCAGTCAAGAGTTGAAAAGTCAAAAAAGTGTAATGATGGTTGTCATTATTGTACAAGTTTACAACAATTAAATTGTGATAGTTAAGGTGATTTATGCCAACCATTTCATTATGGAATTGGGATTGTATGAACCAAGATAATTTGTGTTGAGTATAAGTCTAGCCCCTATGTTAATAAGATGGACCTAGGGATGTTCAAACTAGATTATGAATAATGAGGGTGTCAATGCCCTTGCATAATGTTATAATAAAATTGGATCATAATTAGCTATAAGTCACGGGTATAAATATTATATTCTCAATGAATTGAACTAATATAAGAGTATTGGATTGTGACATAAGGTAAATGAGGTCAGGGACTTAAGAATATTATTATTCAAATTACTGAATGCACATCTTCATATGATTATATAAAGGATATAGTGTTTCCCATTGTTCTCAAGTATGACTAGAACATTAATTGTGTTTAGAAAAAGCTTGTAATTATTACCATATGTATTTTGAGTTGTAGGAGGATGTCTTATATGATTAGAATACTTGATTTTATAGAACCATATTGTAGTGGGGCCTCACTTGGGCCCATGTTGAGGCTTTTTCCCATTTGATGTCTATTAACGATATTTTGACTACTTTAAAACACGATACACTTTTTATCAATATTATATTCTCATGTTGAGTCTAGATTTCATGGCAACTTGTGCCTAGGTACGTTTAGATCTCCATGTTGGGAGGGATACATCATGGATAACAGTGTTCTCGATAAAACCTAGCTAACTCGTATGCTCCCATGTAAGAGAATCTTAGTATATATAGAACCTTGGTGGGTTTGTAAGGAAGACAATATTATTTTGCTAAGGTTTAATTAAATCCCTTGGGTGGAAAATGATATTACCCTTATTTATTAATAGACTAGGGGTTTTATGTGTAGGAATTTCAGGTGTATGTTTATTGAGAGAAACTTTGTTAGGAGAATTATTTGTGACTTTGATCTCATTTGGAAGTGAGTACATAGGCAATCCTTGGGCAAAGGATACCCTTGTGACCTCAAGCCCATAAGGAGAGGGTTTAAGAGGGATAACTTCAAGGTTTGGGGTTGTTCCCAACTTGTTTGACCTTCCATATTTAGTAGGTTACAATTTGAGGTTGAAATGGGTATTAGATGGTTATGAATGAGTTACGGAAACTTGATAACTTGTATTTAATATGCAATACACTTATGAATATTAAGTTAAATGAAGTCAATGGATTTGACAACTTTATACTTGATGTTTGTTTATGTGTACATGTTGAGTAGAGGTCATCTTCTGTTAGTTTAATTTGATTCTTATGTGCTTATGAAATTCAACTCTAGACCAATAGGACTCTATCTATAGGCTCCTAAATTAGTTGATTGTGATATACTAATCTAGGTCCACTTGACCAGTACTTGTGAACCCTATTATGTAAGTTTTAGGTTAGAGATAATCTAAGTGTGAACCTTCAAGATATTTGAGTTATGTTAGGTCGTCATTGGATCGTGTCAATTATTGATGCCTAGGCTATTGTTAGGGATTAGCTGACATTCACCTTGTTCATGAAGGTGAAAGTTGCCAAGGGTTACCCTAGTTATGATTTGGGAACAATTGCGCTAGTAGTTACTTTATCATGTGGGTAATGGTAACCAAAACTAACCATTGTATCAAGAGGGTTCATTGACAATCACCTATAGCATGAGGGTGATTGATGCCAAGTGTTACCCTGATAGTAAAGAAGATAGCTGCCAATATCACTAAGGTCACAAAGTGGTATATGTCAGAAGCTACTTCTTCTTAGGTGGATAAACTTGTCGTCAGTGGCCTATAGGTGATTGAAGTTGAAATCGATCAGCCAAGGTAGGTTCACTACCTGTGGAAATCTCACTTGTGCTTATAAGACACTTGGGATGGACCCATGATGTAGTATGAGATACACCAAATCCTCTTCCCAAATATTCGATGGTATACTTGACCCTATTGTGATTGAGTATAGACTCTTGATGTAGTATGGGGTTCACTAAATCCTCTTCCTAGTTGGTTGATCGTGTAGGCGATTGAGGAAAAGGATGAAACCAACAATGTAGTGTGTAATGCATCAATATTCCTTTTCTATCTAGGATGCACTATGGGTAGGTGTTAATCATTCATTGTGAATATGTTAGTCACTCATTGTATAAATGACCTCAAGTTTTGTATACAGTGTTATTGATGCCCTTTCCAATGATGACATCAAGTAGCATATGATGCTTGATTGTCATCATAGATGGCAATGGATTGGGAAAAGAATGAGACCCACGATGCAATATGGGATGCACTGACATTTATTTTCCAAGTGAGATATGCTTATGGGCTTATATGATTGTGAACCAAGTAGTGGGATAATGCATTCAATAAGTTGCATCCATTTCCACTTTATCAAGTATTTTTTCTATAAACATTTGATGTATGTGTGAATTGTTTGGAAATATGTGATGTATGCTTAAGCTAATCATAATTGTACTTGTGAGGTGTATGAGTTAATCACCTTGTGTATATGTGATGTATGCTCGAGAAAGTCATTGTATGAGATAGGATTGTGATATGATATGACCTTTATAAATATAATTTATAAACTTGCAATTTTTGACCGTTTTGTTGTATTTTTTAAGTTTTATATAAACATATTAATATATCATGCTCACATTGACAATGAATTATGAAAGCAATTAAATTATGACATTTGTTAATTTGTTTTTGATAAGGTAAGCAACATCTACAAGGTGTTGTACCCTTTACACAGAGGGCCCTCGAGGCCAAAAAAGAGCTAGTTCAAAACAAAATATGAAATAGAAAGAGCTTACAAACAAGAGTCACAAGGCTCGACAGAACAAGCCAAACAGGCTACACACAGAACAATACCAGAACACGAACAACTAACAGACAACAAGTCAAAAGAAGTACTGGGACTAGACAACCCCTAAATCAAAGGGGGATAGGACTAACTCCCAAAACCCGAGGTTGCAGTTTGGTGAGTCCCTTCTTTTTCTTCTACACACTAGACCAGGAAGGCTCGAAGCCAAGGTCAACCGAGCGAGGCGGGATGAGCGGTTCATCCACAGTCACAACAGGCAAAGAGCCACCACGCAACAAAGTTGGCAGCACAGGGGAGGAGTTGGGATCATTTAGGGGATCAGTAGTAATGTTCAGCGAGGGACGAGCAGAATTAGTTGGCGCAACGACAACAAATCGAGGCAATGGTACCTCAGAAGGGATAGCTAGAGGAGGACCCTGGGGGGCCACAGCCACCAAGGAAGAGTCCTCCTCAAAGGGATCCACCAAAGGGGGAGAGCCCACTGTGAGATGGCTCGAGAGAGATGGTCTATGACATTTGTTAATTTGTTGACTCTCATGTGAACTGTCAATTCAATTCTAAAGATGAGTATTAAAATATATATAATGTATAAACTTGTAACCTTTAAACATTTTGTTGTATTTTTTAGTTGTATATAATATATTAATATATCATGTGCACATTGACAATGAATTATGAAAGCAATATGAATTCTAACATTTGTTAATTTTTTTTTACTCTTGTTTGAACTCTCGGTTCAATTCTAATGTTAGAGTATGAAAGATCTATAATGTATGTGATAAATGCCTTATCAATGTTATCATATGAATATTTAAAATTTTCCCATATTTTTATATGCTATCCCTTGCTGTCTCCTAAAATGGCCTAAAAAAATTCTAACATTTGTTAATTTTTTTTTCCTCTTGTTTTAACTCTCAGTTCAATTCTCATGTTAGAGTATGAAAGATCTATAATGTATGTGATAAATGCCTTATCAATGTTATCATATGAATATTTGAAATTTTCCCATATTTTTTATATGCTATCCCTTGCTGTCTCCTAAAATGGCCTAAAAAAATTCATCCATGGAACATATCCCCCCTCCCTTTGTCCCTATTCTGGAAACTCATGGAAGCTAGCCTACAAATTCGCATATTTGAACTAAAAGAATGAATTTGGAGTTGAGGCTTTGGATTGAATAAAGGCCACTGATCAGACAACATGGAGTCAAAAATTAAATTCACGATGGTATATGGTGGAGATAGCCAATCAGTTGAGAGGAGATGGCCCCTGAATTTTCCTTGGCAAGTTATATCGAATTGAAATCCCTCAAAGAATTAAGAGGCTTGACCTTCCACCTTGCACCCACGTTAGTTTTAAGATAAGTAGATATCTTTGAAAGTGCAAAGGAGGTATTAAAAAGGAGCAAAAACTAAAATTCCAATTAAAGTTCAGGGGCTGTATGAAAGCCACTCTGCCAAATAAGCAGATTTAGAGGACAGAAAATTATATGTCGATCCCACGATATTTTGGTACCTCCGTCTCTTCCATTTGAACTCTTAATGATCTGAAATTAGTTGCCCCAGGGTGATATCCTTGCTTTTTGGAAAATTCTTATCTGATTTTGCTTCTTTTAGATGTATGAAGTCTGCCTTGCTCGTTATGATGAGTTTCCTGGTGTAAATTCACTTGTTCCCGACCCTTCATGACAAACCACTGAGTTCTGTTCCTATTTTGAGATCTCAACAGGTCTTCTCTTTGCTCTATTACATAGGAAATTTGCATTAAGTTAATCAGCTAAGAATGAGAATGGGAGATCCTCATCCTCGGTGTTTCTTTCTCTTCTTTTCAGCTTGTGCTGCGCTGCAAGGTGCTTATTTGATGCTGACTTCAACTTGATTTATTGCGTTTGATTTTGCTTTTGTAATGATTGTGTTTTGTGGACGACCCTTTTTGGGCAACAAATTGTTGATCAAACCTTGAATGTTATGTGAGGCTCGTTCATAAGCACACCATCACTTTGAGTAGGTTGATCTGTAAGTGTCCATGAAGATGGCACATATAACATTTGAAGGGCATCTTCCAATAATCTACAGGTTGTTCCCATTATATTCTTCCAATTCTGAGAACAATCGACTGGAAGAGGTTTCTTCAGATTAACACACAAATCTGGGCAACAACAAAGAATTCTAGTCCAACAAGTGAGCTTAGAGGCTGCAATGTATTCACCAGCCAATTTTCCAACTCGACTCAAGACCACAGGAAAATTCACTTGGAAACAAAAGCAATTTTAATTACGCATTATATTGGAAAGATGATCAGTGAAGTTAAAACTTGGCAACCATGGCTCTCTGCAGGGTCCTACCTTATTCATAAACCAAGGCCGTCCCTGAAAGATTGACTTTCTTCTTTAGTTTAAAGTATTGCCATAAATTATCCCTTGGGCACCATCAAAATTGCCTACTGAGCTGACTGGCTTCCATTGTGTTTATACCTGAGATCTGAATCTTAGGTCGAAGCTGTACTACCATGAAGCAAAAAATCAAAGCTGTTTCCTCAAAGTACCACAATCTATGAACCCTATTTTCTCCATAGAAAATTGAATACAAGGGGGATCCATTTTTAGGTGGCATTCATTCTCCTTTCTTGCTAGGAAATAACACACAGCAACTGTGTGTTGAGCTTAACACAAAGAAACCATAACAGATCTTCCCTTGAGGATGACAGATTTTCCTTAAAGGTAGTTTCATCTAAGCTTGAGGACAGATTAGAAAGGAAGGCCGTGGCCCCCTCAAAAGATTTCATCAATGTTTACTATCAATCTAAGATTGGAAATATTGCTGCATGGTGACAGAAGAGAGTTAAGATTGGGGTAGATTCAATATTTGTGAAGAATATCCTTTACAGAGAAAGTTTTATTTCGCATTTGGTAATGACCTGACATGAAAATTTGCTATGTTCAATTACTTGTCATTTGATAGCTTTTTCCCAAAATTTATCTGAAGAATCTCTGTTGTTCATTGAACAGGAAGAAGATAGCCCATTTGCAGAGCACATCACAAAGTTGAAGAAGATAAAGGAACAGTTCAAAGGAAATAGAATGGCGAAAACTATCTAATTTTCTGAACATAAAATATTATTAGATTCTCTAAACAAACACATGATTAATCCATTTTCTCTGAAATATCAGACTTCAATTTTAAAATGACATCTCCATTTCAAACTCGCTAGACTAGGAAAATCTAAGAATACTAGTTCCCACACTCAAATGTCAATGACAAACAAGGATGGAGAACTGAAAATTTGGTGCTGGAGAAATATCCTAGAGTATTTTAAGTGAGAGTCAATAAACTGTTCATACTGTTGTATCACAGTTATTTCCAACACAAAACATTGTTAGATGCTATACAACCCGACTGATCCATTATGTCTGAAATAGCAGATGTAGATTACCCTTTTAAAATGAACATCTCCATTACCCACTCGCTAGCCTAGAAGAAACATATAAATCCTGGTTCCTACACTCGAATGTTAATGATTAATAAGGATAGATGGCTAAGCATGCTACTACAGAATAGTCCTAGAGTACAAAGTATATCAGTCAGCACATGGTTCTCACTGTTGGTATTTCAGGTTGTTTGGTACCACTGAATTCTTCTCCATAATATTGTGCTGCAAGCTCGTGTACATCGTTCTCATCAAAACATTTTTTATTAATAACCTTAAATAGATTTTGAATGACTGAATGCAGATACTCTTTGCCATCAGCTGAGCTCCATAAACTTTGTAGAGTTTCATGAGAGAAAACAGTTGCCGGTTGAGCATGCCAGCGACATTGATTCATGAACACTCCATTTAGTCTGTCATTAGACAACAAACATGAAGAAATGACAAAACAAGGTTGAAATCAAATCCAATACAAGAAAAGGCAAACAGCAGTAAATGTGCAACAATATTATACCTGTCTAATATATCAAGCATGTTAACCAGTTCAGTTTGACTAAAGTGCACATCTACTGTATCTTGAGCCCTGCGGTGCAATCTCCTAACACCTCCAAAAGAATTGCAAACACTAAGAATTTTTGCATTACCAGTTTCTGAGCTAACATTTGAAATTCTCACAACTGATGTTCTTGGAGTCTCAACTCTCCTGATTTGTAGTTGCTGCCCACCAATGTAAATCCAATGTGCCATAAGAGCCCTTTCCTTTGCATCATCTGTCTGCAAAATTAGAAAATATTTATTTAGATCCAGAAAGTTACATGGAAGTTGGTTTAGTAACATGTGTTCTTATACATGGCATGGCATGAAACTTATTAACTGAAGAACGAATGCTTAAGCATGGTTGATACCTCAAATTCAACATATATAGTAGAATTCGATGAACCCATCAAGAAGCGTGACACAGTTCCACAAAAGGCCAATGCATTTTTGAGATGCTTAAAACTGATCGCATGAGGCAAGCCTTTGATCATAACTGTACATCGAGGATTTTTTAGTTCAGCTAGAGGCACAGCAAAGTTCTCTGCCACTTTGGGAGCAGAATCATGACAAAAATTTTGATTAGAAAACGCCATTTTTACCAACAAATCACTACCACAGACAGTAAGATTCTTCTTCATTAATGCTTTCTGGAAAGCCTCTTCTGTCTATGCAAAAGGGGAGCCAGTCAGAAATGAATTAATATGCCAAATGAAACTTCAAAGGCAATGTAATATCCAACAATATTTCCTATTCAAATAAAAAAATCAAAAGAAATGTAAACCACGTGCAATTTTACAAGTTAAGAATTACAAATATATTTATGATATTAGTCTCCACACATACTAGAAAGTTTACCTGATAATGATTTTGGCAACTATTCTCATGCTATAAGATAGAAGAACTTTATAATAGTGGCATAACATACCTCAAAAATAGTGGTAATGGTTACCTAGCAGTTTCTTATAAATTGAAATGACTTACAGAGCCAGGTCATACAAGAACTTACTCTAAATCTGATAGAAGCATAATTAAATCTGTTTTCTTCTCTCTTTGATTGAATGATTTTGACTTCATCAATTTTTCCACAGTGACTAAAAGCTTTGAATAGATCTTCTGCAGTGGCTGAGCATGGTAAGAACATAACTAGAAGACACTTTAGATTTTTAGGTTCCGAAAACCCTGGCATATCTGATTTGATATTTCTCTGAGGGATCACAGCTTGAACTCCTCTATCAGGTTTAGGGTAATCACAGGCTGCGAAATCAGAATCATCTTCCCATTCATCATCACTATCTTTGTGATCAAGCAATACAGATGCAAAAGGAAAATTTATGCTCCTTTGATTTTTCCCAAGTTGCTTTGTTTGCTGCCATATTCTGGTCTGAGTGTTGGTACCTGTTCTCTGTGAACTCATTTTTTCATATACATCACTTCCTCTTCCCTTTTGTTTGTTGTCTGCCTTAGGAGAGAGAGTGACACCTTGAGCATGCTGAGAGTATCCTACTTCTATGGACTGTTCTGACATGATCTTTTTTGGAGTGTTCGAAGCACATAAATTTCTGCTATTTGATGTAATGGCAGAGGCGTTGTTATTTACCTCTTTATTTGGATTGTTTTCAACTTTTCTATCATCCAAGTTTGTTGATTCTACAACATTAAGTCCTCCTTTCTTGTCTTGTTCCAAATTCTTTATTTCTATGTTTGTAGAAGATAGCCCCTTAGAATGAACAGAGGAATATCCTTCACTATGTTGATTATTTTCTATCTTTTCTGACACTATTTCTGGTTCCCATTTATTGTTTGAAGATTGTAGTGAAGTTTTTTCTTCATTGCCAAGCAGATTTGTCTCTGATGGCCCCTTAGGGCATGCTGGAGCAATAGAACAATTTTTTTTATAATCATTATTTTCTACCTTTTCTGCAAAAATTCTTTCCAAAAACGTTGGAATCAAGCTTCGGTCTGAAAAAGACTCTAAAATTGGTTCCTTTTTTCTTGTAGACTGGGATAAGGTTTGTTTATCATTTTCAAGTATATCATTTCCTGATATATTGCTGAAACTCAAGGGAGCCTTTTGTTTCAAACTGTCAATTTCCAAGACAGTGGCATCATTTGATTTTGTATCTGTTGACAAATTTACATGTGCTACAGATTTTGCTGCCTCCTGTGCACTATCATTAACATCTGAAAAAGACTCCATGATTTGTATCCTTTTCTTTATCAACTGGGATAAAGTTTTATTCTGATTTTTAGGTACATCATTTCCTGATATATTGTCAAAACTCAACAGAGCCTTTTGCTTCAAACTGTCAATTTCCAAGTTTGTAGCATCATTTAATTTTGTATCTGTTGACAAATTTTCAGGTGCTTCAGATTTTGCTGCCTCCTGCGCTTCATTATTAACATCTGCACATAATTTTTCCAATAATAATGGACGTGAACTTTGATCTGATAAAGGTTGTGCACCTGATTCATATTTTATAGATTGGGATAAAGTTTCTTGCTGACTTACAGCTGTATCAATTTCCGATATGTTGTTAAAGCTCAACAGGTCCCTTTGTTTCAAACCACTGATTTCCATCACAGTAGCAGCATTTAATTCTGCATCTGTTAACAAATTTTCAGGTGCTACAGATTTTTCTGCCTCATGTGCTCCTTCATCAATGTCTGCATTTTTCTTTTGATCCTGAGACGTCTTCAAGCTTATTTTTAGTTCTGCAAGAAGCTTTCTCAGAACATCCCCAGAACCCCCTACTTCCTTCATGACAAGAGTAAAAGTGGGAAATTTTCCAGGAAACTGTAGCATATACCTGAACAGGACAAGCTCTGCCTTTAAGAATCATATACCATAAATAGCATATTTACATAGATGAATATAGAACCATAGCAGTATTAAAGAATATAATATTCTCAATGGGAATAAAGCATGCTTTTAGCATTTCCTTCAACAGGACAAACAGGTAGCAGAATGTGTAGCATTCAAGTCTGTCAAATCACTTCATTTTGACTAATTAAGGATTTTCTGTTCTTCAAATTGCAGTCCAATATAGAACTAATTAATAATACAGACCAAATTGACAAGTTTGTTTCAACACTTAGAGAATAAAATGACCAGGCTATTCATGTACCTCACAATACAAAGAGAAGGCAGGGCATACAACTTACAAGTTCAATATTCGAAGTACCGTATAGAAGTAGTTATCCATATTTAAAAAACAAATCTTCATTGTTTATCGAATCACCACATAATATGATCATCCTTGAAGAAATATCAATCTAATACAAAGCCCTTTATCATCCAACTTCCAATCTAGCACATTAAAATTCCAAATCATATAAAATTTTATCCAATTCCATAACCAACGATTAATCATTTGCCTATAGTAACTCTGAAAAGAATAATATGATTAAGGTAGAGCACTGCTAGGGTTTTTAGGGCTTCCCATGAGCTGGCCATATGAGCTTGTCTTTGTTGATACATATTCTTTGTGGGCATATGCCATTGACATTCTAGAACAAAACGATTATATTGAGAGAAGCTACAGCTTTGATGAATAGAGATGATCACCACTTTCAATCCAAACAACACATAATATGATCATCATTAAAGAAATATCACACTAATACAAAGCCCTTTACCATCCAACTTGCAATCTAGCACATTAAATTTCCAAATCATGTGAAATTTTATCCAATTTCATAACCATCAATTAATCATTTGCCTATGACAACTATGAAAAGAACAATTATGATAAGGAAGAGCACTACTAGGGTTCTTAGGGCTTCCCATTGGCTGTCCATATGAGCTCGCCTTTGTTGATAGACATTCTTTGTGGGCACATGCCATTGACATTCCAGAAAAAAAACAATTATATTGAGAGAAGCTACAGCCTTGATAAATAGAGATGGTCACCACTTTCAAGCATCACTTGCAAGCATAGATCTCTTCATGGTGGTCAAAGATCTACAAGACTAATTATTGCCTTCTTTCAACCCAATCATAAATGTTGCAAAAGAGGCATCAAGCACCCTTTGGATACTAATGATTCATGTACAAACAGGGGCAAATCAGTTGGATATCTCATCCCTACAATCTACTATGGCCAAGATTCCTCGGCAGCCAAATCTGATTCTAATGGTTGTAGCTCCATCTCTTCTTGACATCATCGACTCTCGAACACCCCTCTTTAACAACACAAATCTCATGGGAAAGCTTACATTACCAATTTCTCTCTCCACCAACAATTCTTTGGATTTGTGTGTTATTGAAAAATGGTAAAGCAAACACATTACAAAAAAAACTAAACCATGATTGTAGACACAAATGAAAAATATTATTGATTTAAGTCTTCCGAACTACATTCACTCGAGATAATTTTTCATTACAATGCAATGGCTTATAAAGCCAATCTATTCTCATGCTAACTTATTTACAAGAATGTAACTTCCCAATTGTTAGATTTGTGAATAACATGAGAAGCAGGATCAAACAACAAATAATAACACCTTCCACGCAAGAGCTCTACAAAATAATGATTTGCTATTCCTCAACAAGAAAATACTTACTGAATAAAATAATACAAAGAGAGTGTTTTATAATAGCAACCCTAAATGGTAAAGAGATTAAATCATGACAAGTGTCATCATCCTGTGTGATGCAACAAAATAATCTAATAATAGCTCTTCTAGTTAAAATAAAAAAAAACACTCCTAAGTTTAGCTTAAGTGCATGAGAATAAATAAATTAGAATAATAATTAATTAAAGATTGATTAATTATTATCTAATGCATGATTACTCTAACACACCCCCTTAAATGTAACTTAGGGAGTAGCTAAAAACTCTAAAAAACCAATGCATAAAAAGCAAAGAAAGCATGAATGAGTCCCAACAACAAGGCCTAATGAGGTACCCATGTACAATCAAAGAAATCTCTCATAACCGGAGAAAAAGAGAAAACCTCATGGGAAAAACTCCTCTCCTAAAGAGAGATGAAAGCATGTACAAAAAACATGAAGGAAGCCTCATGATGACCCCCCAAGGACAACTTCCTTCACCCTAAGCATCAATCACAACTAGAGGTAACAAGGCGATGCCAAAAGTTTGATGAAGATGTCTGCAACCTGCACCTTTGTAGGCATGTGCTCCAAAGTGAGAAAACCATCCTAAATCAACTGTCATATGAAGTGCACGTGGATCTCTATGTGCTTAGTATTTTGATGCTCCACTGGATTGCAAGAAATGTGAATGGTACTCTATTTGTCGCACCAAAGAACAATGGGACTATCAAGGGGAAAACCCAACTTAGTCAATGACTAACGAAGCCACAAAACCTCTTGGTTGGCCAAAACTGCTACACGATACTCAACCTTTGTGGATGATAATGCAACAACAAATTACTTCTTACGAGATCATGTAAAAGGGCCAAAACCAAGGCAAAAAACAAAGACAAAAGAGTACTTCCTATCATTGACATCACCAACCCAATTTGAGTCAATGAAGCCAACTATTTGAGGATCTCCTAATGTATAGTGAATACCATAATATGTGGTGCCCTAAATATATCTCAAAATACGTTTGGAAGCTTGCCAATGACTCATGTGGATCTTGTGACAGTTGAGAGACAAGACCAAATGCAAAAGGAAGATCAGGACGTAAATGTGTCAAGTACAAAAGATTGCCAACCAATTGCATGTATAATGTAGCATCTACTAGAGGAGTAGTACAAATGGAAGACAATACAACACTCGACTGAAATAGTGTCGGGGCAAGCTTGCAATCAAGCATTCCAAATCTTTCAAGCATGTCAAGAGCATACTTCTGCTGAAATATGGAAATCCTATCCGAAGATTGAATAACCTATAAACCACAAAAGTAGTGCAGAAGGTTAAGATCTATCATCTCAATTGCTCCATCAAATCTTATTGAACACTTTGGATCATGGAGGATGAACCGCTTGTAAGGATCAAATCATCCACATATAACACAAGGATCAAAAGATCACCCTCCTATCTTTGAATGTACATTGTGGGATTGAAATGACATCGTGTGAAGCCAGAAGAAAGCAAAAAAGTATCCATCTTCACATACCAAGCCCTAGGGGCCTGTTTGAGACAATATAATGAATGACAAAGTCTACTAACCAACGAAGAGTCCTCAATAAAACCATTTGGCTACTCCATATAAATCTCCTCATGAAGGTCACCATGAAGAAACTCTTCAAATCCATCTGAAATATTGTCCATCCCTATGAAGCTACAAGTGAAAGTACAAGGTGAATAGAATTCATCTTAGCAACAGGGGCAAAGGTCTTAGACTAATCAATGCCTTTGACTTAAGAGAGCCACTTTGCAACAAGATGAGCCTTGTACTTCTCAATGGAACCATCTACAACATATTTGGTATAGTACACCCATTTGCACCGAACCAACTCCATTTCCCTTAGGAAGAGGAACAAGATCCCAAGTAAGAATACTCATCTACCATAGCACCATCCTACTCACGAATACCAACCGCCTTTGAAAACTTCTAAGGATCATCCATAATGGTATGACTCAAAAGACTTAACACTTGATGTTTGTGCATGAGTACAACGAGAGTCTGAAGGATCGCCTGCCAAAGATCCAGTTGCATCAATAGTATTGCAGGCCCATTTGGGTAAGGGATGAATATTTCGAGGTAGAGGGATAGTTGGAGCATCACCCTCATCCTCAAGAGATGAAGAGTGAGTAGCAGGTGATGAGGGAGTAGTTGGGGATGGAGAATTCGAGGAAAGCACTCATCAAACTAGACATCCTGTCGAAACAAGACATCTCTGGAATCGGTATCAAACAACCTATACACCTTAACATCCTCACAGTAGCCAACAAATATGAGTGGTTGACTTTTCCTCTCCATGGCTTTTTGTTGAGCTTCGAGAATGAATGCCCAAGCTTCACTACCAAAGACTCTGAATGAAGATACATCGAGCTTGACCTGGGGCCAAGCCTCCTCAAGAGTCATAGAGAGGACAAGACATCTTTGGAAATGGTATCAAACAGCCTGTACACCTTAACATCCTCACAATAGCCAACAAATATGAGTGGTCAACTTTTCCTCTCCATGGCTTTCCATTGAGCTTCAGGAATGAATGCCCAAGCCTCACTACCAAAGATTCTGAATGAAGATACATCGGGCTTGACATGGGACCAAGCCTCCTCAAGAGTCACACATTGCAATGCCTTCTGAGGCATACGATTTTGAATATAATTGGCACAATTAACTACCTCAACCCAAAAAGAAGAATGCATATCTCATGACTAAATCATATAGTTGGCCATCTCCCATAAACATTTGTTCTTTCACTTAGCAACACCATTTTGCTGAGGGGTGTATGGTACTGTTAACTGATGCTACAAACCATGCTCAATGTGAAAGTCCCTAAAAGTTTGATTGACATACTCCCCCCATTATTTGTGTGTATCCGCCCGATAGAAAAACCAGATTGCTTCTCCACAAATGCCTTAAAGAGCTTGAATGAATCAAAGACATCACTCTTGTACTTAAGAAAGTGCACCCATGTATGCCTAAAGATCATCAATAATGTGAGCACATATTTGGCCCTTGAAATGAAGTAGTTGGAAATGACATGAGGTCACTATGTACCAACTCTAAGGGTGCCTTAGCACATGTGGCTCTACCTGTAGGAAAAAAATCTCGATGATGTTTGCCAAGAGCACATCCATGACAAACACCATTAGTACAAGAAATCTTAGGGAGTCCTAACACCAATGCCTATGAACTCGTCTCCTAGAGATAGAGGTAATTGACATGACCAAAACGTTCATGCCAAAGCTTACTCATATTGTCTACATGTGCTATAAAAGATGAAACTATACCAACTGAACTCTCAAAACCATCAAATCGGTTAAATGAGGGGAATAATCAACACTCCCAATGGCCACAATATTATCAAGATCATGAAGGTCTCCAATAACCACATCATGTGGGGTAAACCTGATTGTCCTATTGGTGCCAAAATGACAAATCTGATGCACTGAAAGATTGTTGGTGGAGATATCAAGAACAACAAGAACTTCTCAAAGAAAACCACCCTCAAGTGTGACAGTACTTGAGCCCAAACTGAAAGCTGTGTAGAATCCGCAATGTAATGACCTATCCCTTGCATAATTTAAAAAATTTCCAATTTTACACCAAACATATAAAGATAACAAGTAACAAAGGCAATACAATAAAATTTTCCTTTCTTCATTTATAAATGTATACAAATAACAATATATTTACACAAGAATTCCATTTTCATTGCAAATATAAATCAGAGTACAAAAGTAATACAATTACATACATAGCTCGTAAGCTTTTGCACAAATAGTAGTAAGAAGGTCCAGTTGTCTGTCCTTTCAAATCTTGGTACATCGGTCGCTTGTTGTGGAGGAGAAACATCACTCGGGCGCTTTTCAGCCAACCACGGACTTATAATGCGGTCCCCCGCACACCTATCGTTAGATAGATGGCCCTCCCTTCGAAAAAGAGATTGGTAGGGTATCCTTTAACAATTACCAACTGAGCATAGCGTTGTGTCCTACACAACTAGAACCTTGCTATTTCACAATCTCGAACTAGTACTCGGATCACAATGAACTGATAGTGTAGTCTCAACTAACTCACATCTATGTGGAAGTCATACATTTCACTACTTTGGCCAAAGTATTGTCATTCAGTACTTCGAATGAAAGTCATTATCATAAACACTACTTAGGGTCGATTTGACTTAAGGCTTCCTTACTCTATGCGTAGGTTAGTCTTTCCGGGGTAATTTGTACCCTAGACGTTCTACATCAAACTAACTACTAGAAATGAGGGCAGTATAACAAGTAATCACAATTTTCCATCCTATACAGGATATCTTCATCCTAGGAGTTTCATTAGCTTAACTAAGTTAATCTAATAACTTCTTGTGACCAATACTTAATTTAACACCCTCAATTCCATCCTAGTATTTAGTAACTATTTAAAAACATATACTCCTTATATGGAGTTCATACATCTAATGAAATTCACACATTAATGAATCACTAACCTTAGTGTAATTCACATACTAATGCAAACAGATGTACATTTCAGTAAACATGCCATGCCATTCTTTAAAGTATAATAATTACTTGGTGCAACATAGAACCACTACTATGTTCATCTAACTAAAGTATTGATGCAATTCCCTATCTTTGCACATTCAGTAATTTCGCTTTCAGCTTTATATTTAGAAAATACGTTCTACAGCATAAAAGAAGAAACAACATGCCTGGATTATGCCTTTCCCAAGAGGATGAACTTGACTGTGTTTGCAGCACTTCAGGCCTTCAGCAAAAAACCTCCAACAACTCTCAAACTGGACTCTAACTCCTCAGAAATTGAACTCTTGCTAAGATGTACAGCTGAAAGTAAACTCAGCTTCTCACTGTGAACTCAAAAGTGAGATGATAATAGACAGAAAATGACTCTCAGCCAAAGGTAATTTTTGCTCTCAAAACAATACAGAATGCTCTTCAAAAATTATCAATTGCTCTCTAGAAAAAGCCTACACTCAGATTGTGAATGATGATGAAAAAGAGTGAGCAGGGCGGCTTTATGTAGAGCCCCTGCTCAACCATTTCCCTTCTTTAATGGCATGTAAAATGCCAGACAAGGCTCAGACTGATTCAAACATGAAATGTGGCAGATCCAAGAGGTGAATCGACCTTCTTTTGTGACAGCAAATGAAAAAAGATTCAACATTGCACAAACAAAACTCAGAAACATGACACCTACAGGCGTTCTCAAATTTTGGCGCAAAAATTCAGCAATTTGTTTTGATGAATCTACAAAGAAGAAATGGTCAAGGTCACCTGCAATACATGTTGCCATTATACAGGGTTCGAGTGCCAAATACCCAATTTAAGCAAAGTTCTTCTGACCTGGTCATGGGGTGAGAGTTCCAGGTCGTGCAATTTGTTCCTTCACAGCAATTTTCATTTATTTCATTTTATTTCCTCTTCCAAAGTTTCATAAAGTTCAAATGAAATATTTCATCTTTGGCGTCATTTGCCCAAAGAGATTCGATTCAAATTAAAAACGTATTATTTCTTTTCAATGACTTAATTGATTTCCATAGTTTTCCACAAATATTTAACATTGATTTTTAAAACAAAGTCTTACATTTTCATGTATCGATTTCTTTCTTTAACAAAAAATTTAATTAATTTAAATTGTAAATATATATATATATATTTTTAATTATATAATTATATATATATATATTTTACCTAAATATATATGTATGTATATATATATATTTAAATTTTACAATTTAAACATGTTTATATATACATATATATATTTTGGTAAATCCTATAGTATATATATATATATATTTATATAATATTAAATATATATATTTACCTTTACACATATATACATATTTACATATTTGATTGACAAATACGTATATTGCGAGCCAGTCAACATACTTTCGATATACATATCTATGTATATGTGTATAAATTTATATATGTAAAATCCAAGGCAACATTAAAATAATATTATTAACATCCATATATATTAGGTTGGTTGTGGGTATATATACATGTATATATGTTTGTATATTTTCCTCTATGTACGCGTATATGTAAGTATATTATATCGATGTACTCGTATGAGCATATCCATTTGCCCTCGTACGTTTGTATCAACATGAATATACCTACAGATACGTGTATATACTTTATACATGTATACATGCCCACCTCCTAACCAGTAATGTAATATCATAAACAGTTACATAGTTAAGCATCACTTATACATGCATTCAGAAGTAGACAAGACTCCTAATGTCAACATACCAGCCTACGGATGACTTACCCATAACTCAACAAACTAACTTAGCTTACTCAGTCTAAGGGATGTGTGTGTATGCTCAATTGGTACTCGTTATTGTTTACCCGACCAAGCTCTTCCCCGAGTGATATTTCTCCTTTGCTTGGAGGAATGGTCCTCTTACTTGCACACCATGACACGACAATGGAAGTCATATGCTCACAACAAGGTAGTATACATAAAACATCTCAAAAGTTAGAATAAACATTATTCCATAACTTACATGCGACATTTAATCAAGAGTTACATCAATAGAAGTATCAAACAAATGAGACAATCATTTAAATAGGACACATTCATTTGATAACAAGAACAACATGTTTTATTCATCTAAATGATTCAATCATTACAATTCATTGCCCTATGCAATAGTAGCTATAAAATCGGAGTGTAACACCCAACTACAATCTGAGTAGTGCTACAATCTGAAAGGGATGAGGCCAAATCCTAAGAGTGAGTCATGTGATGTGTCATGCCCATGTAGAAAGAGCATGACCTTTACTTGTATATGGGGAAGAAGATTTAGGGGCTGATATGTTATGTTGTCGCATGGATTCCTCTAAAGCTTCTAATCTCTTCCAACATCTAGTGACTGGATGTCCCTTGTTGCCACAAAAAATTGCAAGGTTCGCCTGATTTCTTTGTCTTGGAGGAAAACTCACCAAAGAAGATTTATCATACCGAGGAGTGGTTTGAAGTTTTTGTTCTGACTACTGAGATGGTTTGAAGGAATGCTCACTACCTAATGGAGTATCTATCTTGTGTTTTTGTTTCTTCTTGTCTTTTCCTTTGGATGTCTGTGCTACCAATGCCTAGGTTTTGGAACTAGAAAGAGAATCAAACTAAGCCAATTTTGCCTGTTCATGAGTCAAATGTTCACAAAAAACCTCAAAAATAGGCATGGTATATGCATCGCCAAATGCATCCACAGTAGAGTAGAATGTAGAAGGGAAGACTTGAAATGGCCCTCCAAGCTTAGACTGAATTGAAAAAAACACATTCTTTGTCAGTTTTATTCTTCCCAGTTCCCACAACCCTACAAAAGAGATCTCAAGGAATTAAACTTCTACAAGAAGTCCTCAATGAAGGGGAAAGAATCCAAGTACAAGTTATTTTAGTTCTACCTCAATCTAGAGAACTCGTCACTCATTGATGGTGCCAAAAGGATCACTAAACTTCGCCCACATATCCCTAGGAGAGGTGCAAGACTCAATATGAAATAAGAAACTATCTGAAACTCGTCCCATAGCCTCATCCATCTTGTTCCTATACTAAAGAATGTGAAATTGGCAAGTCAATGTTGGTTATACTTCATCCAAGGTGGACCATAAACCTTTTGACATGAGCAATCTGGTCATATGAGTTTTCCAAATATGATAGTTGTGTGGCGTAAAATGTTCCAATGAAGAATTGTCTGCCATGATGGTTGAGGTTTTCAAAACAAAGTGTCGAAAAGATTTGTTGTTCTTTGATGTATATAGATATTGAAAGCAAAAAATATACCCCCCACAACAAGGAAAACTAAACCTTAATCCAACTTTGAGAGCAAAAAGCTTAAAAATTAAAAATCACATCAATTAAATTTGTGTACCTAGTAAATTTTCTAGAAAACTGGATTGCATGGCTATGTAAGCACTGAAGCACCTTTCCAACGCCTATTCGTTCGCAAAAAACGAAGTTTGTATGCCCAAGTTATGACCCCGAAAGCACAAAGAGGTAGATTTGACTTCAACGGCCTATAGGAAATTTCTAGAAAAATATTAGGAAAAAATACTTAAACCACTAGATCGGGCTTGAAACCAGCTTTCCAACGATATAAAGTTTTCAATAAACAAAGATCAAACACCCAAGTTATACCCAATTTCGTAAAACTTACACTGCCTAAAAGGCACACATGGGGCTTAAAAATCGGCCCTTGGTTGCATGGGCGACCAGCCGCTTGGCACTGGGGCTTGCAATTAAGCCTCGGGTCACATGGGTGACTTGGACAAGCACTGAAAACCTTCAAGGGACTTTAAGCAAAGGTCTTGGTCGCTGACATGACCATAGCTTTAGTTTATAGCCCTTGGAGGTTTAGATCTATGTCAAGGTCACAGATGTAAAAAAGGGGCGTTTGCAGAGGGCGACGAGGCGGCTGTAGCTGGGCAGGCAGCTAGTAGCTCCGCCTGTGGGTGTCGCTCCACCTTATATGCACTATGCATTTTTATATATTTTTTAATTTCATCGTATGGTACGGCCTAATAGGGTCCCTGAAAATTTTTAGTCAAAATTCATCAAATTGGCCTCCTAAATGCAATGGTGAGGTCCTTTTCACACCAAAATGCACCTAAAATTCAACCACCTCCAAAAATTGCAAAAAAAACAATGACGATTCCAAATTTGATCCTATAACCCTAGTTGAGAAAAAACTCTCAAAAATGGTGAAGGGGTTTGTTGATCCACGCTTTGATACCATGTTAGATTTGTGAATAACACAAGATGCAAGATCAAACAACGAACAATAACACCATCCACGCAAGAGCTTTGCAAAATAATGATTTTGTATTCCTCAACAAGAAAATACTTACAGAATGAAATAATACAAAGCGAGAGTGTTTTATAAGAGCAACCCTAAATGATAAAGGGATTAGATCATGACAAGTGTCACCATCCTGTGTGATGAGATAAAATGATCTAATAAAAACTCTTCTAGTTAACATAAAAAAGCACTCCTAAGTTTAGCTTAAGTGCATGAGAATAAATAAATTAGAATAATAATTAATAAATTATTATCTAATGCCTGATTACTGTAACACCAAATAACCGTAACACCAAATAACCTAACTACTAACATAAAATTAATTATTTATTTATAAATTAAGATCTAAATGTTAATTTATTTTAATATTTAATCTAACCTATACTAAACTAAAGATGTAATATTCCAACATTCCCCACCTTATTGCATCAATGCAAACAAAAGATGGAACACTGCGAGGACTAAACACAACAGACCTTCTAGAGACTTCAATGAAGTGCCTTCACCAATTCTCCTCACTCACCCAGAAAATACCTCGCTGCTCCATTAGCAAATCTCCTAATTGTAAAATCTACAAAACCTTTGTACAACACGAGAGAACATAAAATATCCCCATCCTACTTGCACAATGAGAGAACAAATTTACTCAAGAACTCCACATCTCCTCTAAGTGTGACAAAATCCCTCTTCTAGTGTTGCACATGAGAGAACAACTCTCCTCTAAGAGTCCACATCTCCTCTAAGCATGTCAATATCCCTCCTCCAGTGTTGTGCAAACCAGTCCCTCCTCTATTGTACAAAAGAATCTCAACTAATATAGATACATTAACTATATCCACAAGCTCTACCAAGACGCTGTAACAACCTAACCGGTCTACAGTTTAAAAAATTCAACTATCAACTAAATTTCCGCCGAATTGCAACTAAGTTGTTTTCAAAACTAGGGTTTCCAAATCAATTTCAACTAAATCAATTTTAAACTTCAACTAACTTCTAAGTTCAGTTTTAGTTGAATTGTAACATCTAACTGTTTCCACCAACCATCTCACGGACGATCAAAAACTACATAACTATCAAACTAGGGTTTTCCTTTGCAATTAGACGGAAAAGAAAATCAATTCTGATGTTGTTACATCATACCATTCATCAACTAACTTTTAATTTCCATTTTTAGCTGAAAGGAAAACTATTAACTGTAACAAATAATAGAAAATTATAGAAGGGTAATATCTACTTTTCTTTGCTTCCAGAAAGTAATGAACAAATACTGATCAGCTATGAAACAAATGTAACAACTTTCTTTCTATGGTTTAAGAAATGGAAACAACTGCCAGATTTCATCTGGCAATTCTAACTACCTAAACCATCTAGGGTTCCCATTTAACCAACTAATGAACCGAGGAAAAGAAATAACTTCTTTATATTCATTAACTAATTTCAGATCTTTCATTTTGTCATGTCCCCGTTTTAGCTGACACTGCTTGTCGAGGAGTTAGCCTATAATTTCGATCCTCGTAGGCTGACAGGGTGTGCAGAGGATCATCTGGAGCCGTTGCTCAGTGTTTCGTAGCTCCAGTTGCAGTTGTATCAGGTTGGGCCTTCGCAGAATCTTCCAGTGAGCATTTTCAGGAAACTTTCTATTTTTAGAAAGTTAGGTCAGGCGGACGCTGCTATTTCGGGCAGGGCACCTGGTTCAGCCATTCAGCTCAGAATCGACCCAGTTCAGCAGTTGGTTGATTTGACGGAGAAATAAGGAGTAATTAAGGAGTTATCAAATATTTAATAATTTGACTTTGTATTAAAGTCACTTTATTGAAATATTGAAATATTTAATTATTTGGCTTAATTATAAAGTATTTAATTGTACTTTATAATATATTATTAAAAGGTGACTTAATGAGTATTTATATTCATTAAAAAGGGGACGCCAATGATTAATTATTTTTCCTAAGTCAAAAGTGTAAATTAAATCATTAATTTAAATGATTTATTAAAATGGAGTTTGGGTCGAATTTTCTCAAGGAGCAATATATACCTTTCACAGGCAAAATCGAACGATGATGTTTATTATTCAATTTTGTCCTTTTGGCTTCTGAGCTTTGGAGTTTGCAAACCCTAGGGTTTCCAGCAGACGATCGTTTCTGGAGAACGAAAACTCTTCAGGAATCAGGCAGACTGAGGCTGTGAAATACCAGTTGAAGCTGGCACTTGGTGATTTCATCCAGAAGTCACAGACTGAGCTTAACCATTTATTTTAGCAGAGATTTACAGAGGAAATCATAAGATTTATAAGGCGAATTCATCAGAGAGGTTTTTGCAGAGAACATACATCATTTATTGGAGGCCGTACTTTTGTCATTAATTGCTGTCAGGCCGTACCAGCAGGGCCGTACTTTTGTTCCTCTGGAGCAACGCCTTATTTCATCAGCTTTTGGTGTTTGGATGTTGGGCGCCTTGGTCAAACTGAGGTTGTGCATCAATTCTTGAGCCTGGAGATCCTTCATTCATTTGGCCGTACCCTCTTCATATTGCTGCAGCCGCCACTTACAGAAAATCAGGTTTTTCATCAATAAATTTATTGTATTTCATTTATAGCTCCATCTTTATCATTGTAATTGCTCTGGAAGTTAAATACATTGAGGCGCCTATCTTGTCTGAGCATAAAATTGCAACATTGAATTTATTTAGATTTTATTTGTAAATTCTTAGTAAAATCGCAGCATTTATTATTTTGTCAAAAACCCTCAAAATCACAAAAAACCAAAAATTGCAAAAACGACACAAAAACCAATTAGGGTTTGAACAGAGAACCATCAGGGTTCTGACACATTTCAGCTGAATGATTCAAATAACTGTCTAACTAATTAACTATAGAATCTTACAACGTACATTTAACATAAAAGAATAACATTCATTGCATGAATGAAAATAAACTTTAATTAGCATTGCATGTACCTGGATTTACAAGTGAGAAAGAAATATATTTGACATCATCTTCATGCTGTTATACCTAGGCTTCTTTATCAATGAGGGAAAGAGAATTATCATCGGGGGCTTTACGCCCAACCAAGACCTACTAGTCTCCCGAGTTTCTTCAACTGAAGAACCCATCCCTTCACGAGGGTAATCACATGGATCAAATTATCATCATGCCTTTGAGCCTGGTGTCAAGGACCTATACCTCCTGATCGACCTTACTAAGGGTACCTCCCAACTAGAAAGGCCACTCTGATCAGTGGTATATCTGATTCTTGATAGCTAACAGATGTTGAATCTAGCATCGTACCTTGGCCAAGGATTTTTAACATTACTGGCACTCCTGTGCCGATATCTCTGGCACTCCTGTGCCGTCAGCGCTCTCACCCTTGCTCGACATGATTACAAAAGTCTCAAGTTTTAAATTATAATGTCAGGTTAAGTTTTCACTTCTTATTTAATATATTTATCTTCCAAGTTTCATCTTGTAGCAGGGGTCTTGAATCAGAAATCATATTCTTTCAGTTTTACAGAGTTGAGAAAAAGATCAATTGATTCAACCAAACATTCCTCTCAAGGAATCATAAGCTTTATTATATTCCTTGAAACACAAGAAAATGCTATATTATATAAGTCAGAACAAGTTCCAACTAAAGTTTGCAAATTTAAGAAAATATGAAGAGGAATAATGAAGTCGAGTTCTCTCAGGTTGTCCAAGGACAATTTAAAAGAAGAGGGAAAAAGTTCTCAAACTTGGTAGAGGTGAGGATACAGAGTGGAGCAACAAAAGAAACTAGACTGATAAGACTCCCAGCCAAGGAATGATGAAGGCTTAGGTTTTACATGGAACCCAATAAAATTAAATCCTCAACAAAAATCGAAACTATCTCCTTATCAAACTGGTTCAAATTTTCATTATATCAAATCATATGTATATAAATTTCATTTCGTTTTAAAAAGAAAATGTTATGCAACAGGCTAATGCTTAAAGACTCATACATGCTTGAGTCAATTATTCAACCTTAAGACTTCAAAACTATGATCCTCTAGAGATTTCGTTTGCAAGTCGCCACCCAAAGAGACACAGTTCCAAGAACTTGATTCCGCCACCTCCCAAGGGATTGAAATGCAAATTATTTCCCAGACTCCAACGCGTACAGCATCCACAGAGATTTTTCAAGAATGAAATCTAAAGTAGACTCCAACAATATTGGGAAAGAGACAAAAGAATGGAGCAAACTCGAGTTGAAACAAATGCGATTACAGAGAGGGCTTTCCAATTATGGGAAACATGAAATCATGAGCAAGACGGATGGAAATTCAAAGAACAGAGCTAAACTATCTTAAGGTCTGTGAAACTCCTTAATGTCGATACCAAAAATTCCTCAAACGAGTAACTCAAGAAAACATGAGAATCCCCAGAATAGCGGAAGAACAGAGAAACGGGTTATGAGGTTGAGACTCGATGATATTTGTCTAGAAATAATCATCTATGATCCACCATGAAGGCCGATGGTGTTTGCAAATATTACCAGCCCCAAAACAGAGTGCATCGATGTCAAAAAGTCCCCAATGAAATGGAGAGGCCTCCAATTAATTGCAAATACCTCCCAGTAACCTCCGCTCCAAGATTGCTTGAATCCCCTGAAACCTCTTGGCTCCCATCTTGGCCGTTTCGACTAGAGGCACGAAGAGAAGATGACGGGAAAGACTACCACCGATGACTCAACATTTAATTAATTCCTTTTTGATTTAAGCTTTACTTATGTTTAAATTTAGATCAATGGCATTAGTTTATTATCTACTAATGATTTTTAATATTTAATACCCTTTGCAATTTCCTAATATATAGTTAAGAAATGGGTTCGCTCAACTCCAAATGGAGATTTTTAATTAATATTTTGATTTAACTTATTTAGCAATAATTATTACATTAAATTGCTTTTGGCCAAGGTCACAACGTCGATACCATTGTCTTGCACTTGATCAAGGTTTGATGATTAAATTGATCCATTGTCAACCACATCCTCTCCCTCATGATATTTCCCTTTCTCTCGTGGCGTCGACAATCCTGCATCCACTGACAAGGATTATGGTTAGATCGTTCTCAACATTTTAATAAATATATCTAGATATATTTAAATATAATCCCATGATCTCATTCATTTTCACGTGAACCATAAATTCACTTGCAGAATAAAAAGATCATTAACATTACAGTTACGGTAAATAAAACATCTATTTTATTCTCAATTTCACATTCACATGAAAGCAGTTACTTGCAACTAACATAACGACCATAATTCCATTGTCATTAACATGTTTAAGTCAGAGGGGATGTGACAGATGAAACGCCCTCCTTTGCTCCATAAAGGAACATAGATATGAAATGGTGTTTCTCATGCAATGAATTGCCTTTGAGCAAGAGCTAGTTCAAGATGATAAAAGACCTCTGTCCTCCAATTCCTCTAGCCTCCAATGTGACCTTTTACAATCTATCCATTTGGTGTCTTGTTAGGCTCTCCATTGATATAGACATATGAGTCTCGAATGTCTTTGTCAAGCGTAACATGGATGGCTTGGAAAACACAAATATTCAGTAACATGATAGAACTAGATATGTCAAATTTGAAGGTGTCAACTTCAATTGATAATGCACCTTTTACAATAAAATGTGATATTTAACTTGACAATGCCTATCAATCTACCTCCAAATATATATTTTCTTAATTTATCTCCTTATAAAAAATGCCACCATCACCCTTAAAAAAATCCAACTACTTTCCATTTCACACCTTACAAACCCCACTTACAAAAGTTTCAAAACTCATATCCAAACAAAACACATACATCCTCTCTTAAATATGTACCATAACTCCAATTACATGCCTAAATAAGAGGTTAAAGAGTGGCAATCTGATTGCTGCGTAAATGTTCCAAATTACATGTTTCTCCAGTTTCATTGAATATCTCAATGAACAAGTAATCCTGCAACTAGGCATGAGAAGAACGGATCTTTTTTCAAAGGCTCGACACATTTACAATTAAGGAAAATGAGTGAAAGCACGATTCTGCACTTATCTATGCTTTTATTGCTCCATTTTGAACACCTCCAGAATCTCCTACTAGGCAGCTATGACAAATACAGTTGACTGCACTTAAGAAGATGCCATTTCCTATCCTGCACTTCCTGTTATCTAAGGGCAACTTAATCTCCTACTGCAACCACTTCGCTATGTGAAGTGGGGCGGCTATCGAACTTCAAGGTGGCAGCTTTCATCTCACCTGCGTTTTGATAATTATCTTCACTGGTTCCAACAAACAGGCACGGGGATAAAATCGCTCTGATACCATATTGAAAAAAGGTAAGAGCAAACACAATACAGAGAAAACTAAACCATGATTGCAGAAACAAGTGAAAAATATTATTGATTTAATTCTTCCATATTACATTTACTCGAGATAATTTCTCATTACAATGCAATGGCTTATAAAGCCAATATATTCCCATGCTAACTTGTTTACAAGAATGTAACTTCCCAACTAACATAAAACTAACTTATTATTTAACATCTAAATGTTTATTTATTTTATTATTTAATCTAACCTATACTAAACTAAAGATGCAATATTCCAACATGAGTTAGGAAAGGTTCTGTCCAAAATCAGTCACCTCCTAGGTCCAGCCCAGCCCCCTAAGCCCTGGACTTTCCCAACAAGCATTTTCAAACTCTGCATTTGTACTTTGATAATGATTGTATTGGATCTCAAAGTTGTATTGCTCCCTGAACCCTAAAGATAAACCAGACCTTTGCCCCAAGGAAAGTCAACTCATATGAACGGACCAATTCATGAGATAGGACAACTTCTCTTTCTTCTCTAGGTTTTGCTAGGCCAAGGGAGGTATTCCCTAAGGTTTCAGCACAGGACAATTTAAGAGAAATAAGTTAAACAAAACTGACCTTGAAGATAAACAATACCCTATGTACCACAGAACTACAATTTATCACTGAGCTTCAGTATGCAGGTTTGCCATTATCAAGACCTCAATCCTCATTAAGTAGAAGGCAGATCTTACATGAGACCTAAGATATATCAAATTTTATCTCCTATAAGATGTTCAATCTAAGAGTACACTTCATACATTGCTGCAAACAGAACAGCAAAGCATACCTCTCTGAAGATTATGCTCAAAATTAATATTTGATTGTAGAATGGATAGATGTCGGTACTTAATGCTGTGTGTTTTCCTTGTCTAGATGAGTTAGGATGGTTGTCCTAATGTTTACATGTGATTTCCAACTTGTGTTGGTATTGTAATGTTTCCTTATTGAACTGAACCAGATAGGTTGTATAAGTGATTTGTAGGTAAGCGTAACATGGAAATTTATTCCAAGATTCTGTACAACTGTAGGTAAGCATAACATGGAGACAAACGACATCACTTTCTCTACTCCAATTCCAGCACATATGTGAAGATCATTTTCCCTTAAGATAGGATTGCAAAAGTATCAAAGCAAGGATTGGAGTTTGCTCTTTATTTCATTGACTTGCATCACATAGGCTCTACTGCTCTTACTAAGTGGGGCTTCACAAGTTGTGTCTTACACATTTTATTTTTCTCCTTCAATCAGTAGAGCTAGGAGATCCCCAATGAAATCATGTGGTCTGACTTGTGCTGTACACCATTTTCCACCAATAGGTGGCATGCTCTATGGCTATGGATAAGCTTTATTACTTATGTGAGGTTTTGGTACAGTGGTACAATATCATTGGGAGTTGACATCTTGGTGTGGTATGGAACTTTTAGGGTATGTGTTTGAGTTTTGTCAGTCTTGCTTTGTGTCTTTTAGTTTATGTTTGTTTTGGATGTGTGCTTTTTGTGTCTTTTAGTTTATGTTTGTTTTGGATGTGTGCTTTTGATTCTATTATCATGTACTTTCATGCTTTGTGTTTGTGAGTTGGTTGAGGTTCTACGTGTTGAATAAGGGGTTGTGCTAAGGTGAGAGGATAGATGTAGTATGGGATGCATTTTATCCTACCTTGAGTATGTGTCATTTGATAAGATGCATGGCATCAAACGATGAGGTCTCTCATAGTATGGGATGTGAGTAGTAGTTCATTGGGATGTTATATTTGGTCTTAAGTGTGTGGTATTAGTTGAGTTTAGTATGGCTGTAACACCCTTAGGAATATAGTAAAGTATTGGTTGAGTAAATACTAATTATTGTATCTTGTGTGTATTTGTGTTTGAAATGACAAGTTGTCAATTATTGCACGATCTTGTTTGGTTTGTGGTGTTTGTTTGGTATATATTTGATGTTATGAACTTGTGATGTGTATTCAATGTGACTTGGTTAAGTGGTTTGATCTATGGTTTTGTATGTATGTCTATATATATGTTGAAAGAAAAAATTAATCAAGATAATCACTAGTGTTGTAAGTAAACCATACTATTGGGTTACAGGATAGATACTTCTTTTCCTTGATTGATGGTCAGGGACGAAAGGAATTTCTTCTAATAGTGAATTCAATGCCTTCCCCAATTGGCAACAAAAACTTGGAGGGATCACTTGTAGATTCCAATTGAAGACATTCACATTGTCTTGTACTTTATACTAAGACCACTTGTGTAGGTGGCAATCTGCCGATGGCCTAAAGTAATCATTGTATTTTATATTGAAGTGTTGTAGCACTTGACCCATTGTATATTGATTATTATTGAGATGCACTTGATAAATTGAATTTAATATTCATCATGTTGATTCTTTACTGATGTTACTTGCATGGTTTGCATATAAATGTAATATTTGTTTAAGGAAAAAATAATCTAGCTAATTTTGATGGGTTGTTAAATTTTAAAAGGAAATAGACTTTTCATGCCTTGGCCCACATGCCCACATGGCATCAAAATACAGAATCACCAAAGCACAGATGGCGCATTGTGAGTGATCTAGAGAAGCAATATGAGTCATTGATACAATTGCCAAATGCCAACAAAACAAAGCAGAAGCAAAATTTGGGCCCAAAATGTGAAATTTTGGACAAAGGCCAACATTGGCTCTGGTTGGGGATGCATGTCTACTATAGGCACAAGAAGAAGTCGAATTGTCTGTGGGATGCAAACCATGGAAGCAAAGGTAGGAACAACAAGAAAACACAAGGACAAACACACAAATAGATATGTAAAAGATAGACAAACAAAAGCTTATGACACAAACATATACAAAAGGAGAAAACAAGCCACTTACAACCAGTGACATCAAGCACAAGGGAGCAACTGAATTTATATGGTTGTAGGCAACCTTGGAATATGTTGCAGGTCAACACCAGCAAAGAGGTTATATGGCACAAGGACAATAGACAAACTAAAACATGTGTCTTACCTCTGTGCAAATCGAATTTCCCCATAATTGGGACATTACAGCTGTAATCAGATTTGTAAAACAAAATCTTCCTCTACCTCATCTAGGCATTCAATTGTATGAGCTTCCACTCCTTGCAACCCTTTTGTAGCACAATCAACATGGGGAAGATGACATGCCTCACACCAAAGAAATAGGTTCTCATATGTGTCCACATGATCACTAGCATCACAATCTTCAAAGGAAAATCCTTCAAATTGAATCCATACCTACACATCATTTTTACAATAATGCTCATCTCAGAGTGTAGAATCTTCTGCCTCATCCCCATGTGAGCAAACACTTGCAACTAAGCCGCCATTAGTACTGTAATGAAACAAATTGTACAATAGAGGGAATACACTACAAATACCCGATAATATTTAAGAATAATAAGCCACTTTAAGGGGGCCAAACCTCCATAAGTCTAAGAATAGCATCATTTGCAATATACAAGCTCCTATATATACCCTACCTATGCCTTGGATATCACCCTAGCTGACTTAGATAACTAAATATAACACCTAAGATGATCTAAATACCTAAATAAGCATATAATAATGATCATATAACTTAATTAAGAGTTAAGGTAGCCACAAGTTAACTACTCATAACTCAATGAACACTATAGGATTAGAGGCGTAGCATGCCCCCCCTTTCAAGAAGCATTGTCCTTAATATTGATCAACTATGGATGCTTCTACACAAAATCTCCATCTTCCCACATGGCATCTTTGATCGACCAATTCTTCCACTGGATGAGGTATTATATAATTGTCTGAGGTCCCAACTCTAGAACCAACATGACTTTTCCTTCTTCATCTAGCTCTAGCAACACTACATCAAATGAAACTCTATGTTCATTAACCTTATCTGAGCTAGAGACATCGAAGATTGGATGTACCTTTGTCAACTTAGGTAGCTCCAACTTGTATACTACATTGTTAGTCCTCATTTAACCCTTATAAGACCCATACAAACTAGGTGCCCACTTGTAATTTGATGACTTGTATTTCAAGGATCACTTATATTGCTTTTGTTGGTGCCAAATATGGTCATCAACTAATCTCACCTTCTTGTGTGTTTGTAAGAGAAGTGATGGATGGTGGTAAGTTCCTTGGTAGTTGAAAGGCTTGACCATGATCACTATTGGAATGCCATCTTTTTGGCATATCCCCCAAACTATAACTACTTGCAACCTAGGTGATGTAGGCATCTTAGGTTGGACTTCCAATGATAATAATTGAACCATATCTCTATTCACATCTTGTTAAGGCATTTTTTGCATTTAGCACGAGCTTACCATGTATGGACTCTTTACATGCAATCCTCTTAGCTCAAGTTTTCTATCCTCTGAGTGGAAACACATGAATAACTCTTGAAAATTCATCTTTGTCATGCCCAAGATAGTGAGCAATTAGACTCCCAAAACATTGTTTTCTCTAGCCATGGGTATAGCAAACATAGGGCAATCTAACATGTAGTCTCCCATGGTGAGCTTACTATTGTGACATTTCCTTGAAATTTTGACTATACCACCATTTGCAATCATAACTTGGAATTCTAAGGTCGAGTAGACAAAACAATTTAATTGTGTTGCCAATTTATTGTTGATGAAGTTATGTGCACTCCCTAAGTCAATCAATACTATCACCTTTTGTTGTTTTAATAAACCCCTTACCTTGAGCATTTGTGGGGTGCTTATACTCAATAGTGTGAGACAAAAGATGGTTGGACATCTTCTGAGTCTTTTGCCACCACTACACACTCTTCTTCATCCTTTCTTCGTCATAGTTAGCCTCAATGTAGAATAATTTTTCCTAGCACATTTATATCTTTTATTGTATTTTCCATCACAAGTGAAACATAACCCTTTTGCCCTTTTCTCTTCAATCCCAAAGTTAAAAAAATAATGATGCAAGGATCCTTCAACCTCCCTTGCTCAAGAATTCTTTCTTTCCATCAGCCAAAAACTTTTCTTCTACCTATCTTGCCATAATCATTGCTTGGGACATGGAATCTGTTTGGAACATGCATAGCTCATATTTGATGTGGTCCTTTAAACCCTCTAAAAATAATTCCTTAAATTTTCCTTTGCAACATTCTCCACTCTTAAAGACAAGGTCTGGAATTGATGAATATAATCCTTGCTTGCACCTATTTGCTTTAACTTGGTAAGTTTGTTGAAGTAGGTATTTGTAAGATTGTCATCATAATGTGTAACGAGTTGCAATTTTGGAAACAAACTATGTAACAAGACAACCCTTCTTTTTCTTCTCTTCAAATAGCCAACAATACCAAATGAATTGGTCTAGATCCAAGTAGAAGGATGCCTTTGCAACCTTTTGTTGACAAGGAACATGACTAAGACCAAGTAATTGCTCCATTTGGCAAAATTTTCCATCAAAATTTGACATATCCATCTTTGGTGTGAAGTGCCTATCCATAGAATTATTTGAGTGTTGATCATCTAAAGATCTGATTCAAACCCACAAGCATCGTATCCCTTAGAAGTATCATCTTCCTCCCAATTCTTATTATGTGAATTTGCTCCCTTATAGTTCATACCACTCATAAGGAAATTTAGTTCCCTCGATTATGCATTGATCACTTCTATTGTGGATGTCATCTCCGTCTTCATTTATGAAATATCTTCCTTAGGCTTAGTGATTTCACCCTTCATATCATTATGAGCAAGAACTATTTGAGTGTCTAAAGATCTAATTCAAACCCACAAGCATCATGTCCCTTAGAAGTATCACCTTCCTTCCAATCCTTATTGTGTGAATTTGCTCCCTTATAGTTCATACCACTCATAAGGAAATTTAGTTTCCTCAATTATGCATTGATCACTTCTCTCATGGATGTCATCTCCATCTTCATTGATGAAATATCTTCCTTAGCCTTGGTGATTTCACCCTTCATATCATTAGGAGCAATCTCCTCAATTTCTCTATCATCCTCATTTGAAGATTTGCCAAGTGGGACAAAGTTCTTTTTGCCTCTTGTGGCAAACCCCACCATGATGGGAAAAAATAATTTTGCAATAAACCACACAAAATCCAAATGGTCTAAAGAATTATTGTACTTAATTCGGCCTAGATATCACCTTGCTGGAAAGATATCCAAAAAATTCACTGATTTGTAGGCTTGCAAATGAAATTAGTGGAAACCCTGACTTTGCAATAACTCCTTGAGTTGTGCTCAAAATTCCCTCAAATTTTTACTCCAATGTGTCCTTGAAAAGCCCTTTAAAATCAGTTAGAACATGATCAAAATGAAAGAGATATACACTTCACAATTTACCCTCCAAAATAAATAAAAAATTGCCTTGTTTCTTGCTCTACAATTGCCAAGATCATGCTCCAATACCACTTGTAATGAAACAAATTGCACAGTAGAGGAAATATGTTGCAAACACTTGATAATACTTGAGAATAATAAGAACACGGGCTCCTATATATACCTTACTTTGCCTTAAATGTCACCTAGGCTGACTTAGATACCTAAACAACACCTAGGACGACCTAAATATCTAAATAAGAATACAATAATGATCATATACGTTAATCGAGAGTTAAGGTAGTCAAAGGCAAACTACTCATAACCCTATGAATACTATAGATTAAGGGTATAGCAAGTACCACAATCTTCAAGGGGAACAAAAAAAGGAAGTTCATTAAGCAAGAAATCATACTTATGTTCCTCAATTTGAACTTTTGCATGCACACCTTTAGCATTATCATTCACAAGAACTAATTCATCAAACTGAAAATTGATAGACACACTAACCTCTTCTTCAACAAGGCTGCCACAAGATGTGACCTCACATACCTAAGCCTCCTCCAAGCACACAAATGTTGCATGATCTTCAAGAGCATCATCAATACAGGATAAACCCTCATGATCATTTAAAAGTTTAAAACTAAATGCATCACTAGCACCAACGCGTTAGGGCATAATACTTAATCTATTTGATGTTTTCCTGATATTTTCAATGATATGAGCCCATCCATTAGCATGGTCAAAACTTCTAGGTCTAAGCTCATTGGGTATCATACTTGGACCACATTCCAAGGCTTCACAACACATGTCTACACAAACTGATACCTTAGACCTATCACTCTATAAGATACAAGAGGACACAACCGTAGACTTCTGGTTAGAATCTGAAATGGACTTTCACAATTGTCGTTTAATGTTTGCAAGTTCTGGTTCAAGAAAGGCAGAGTCAACAGTACAATCATATTCCATACTCAAGGCTGCAACAAGGCTTTCCCATGAAGAAAAATGACAACTTGGAAAACTACTCAACCATTTTTTAGCATTCCCATGTAAAGAGCTAACAAAGTATTTCATCCACATTTGCTCTTGTTCAATATGAAATTCTTACATCAAATCATCTAAGGCATTTACATGTGCATCCCCTTAAGAAATATCTTGCCTATCAAACTTGGGCAACTGGTTATAGATTTCCCTTCACATGGGGCATATGCCGTTTGTTACCCAAAACAAATCTAACTGTTTGAAATCACTAACAAGAAGGGGGTCATTGGAAGATTTAACGTTTTGATGCATTGTGGCTGCAAGCTGGGGTTTGGAGTGTGATATATCAAGATTAAGCATTTATGGCCTCTAATGTCTGCAAGCTCCTACATAGATGCCTTTAGACTTTGAGATGGATTTGGGGAAGGCCCATAACTACTTGAACAACTAGATGAGGTATCACTCTAGTAATCAGAATCATATTCCTCATAATAACTAGGTCTAGAAGTATACTATGATGCATATGGAGGGACAGACAGAAAATCATCCTAGCACCAAGAATCCATGTTTTGCACACTCATAACACAATGAAATACAACTTTTCCCTCATACAAACATGTAATCTTCTATGAAAGAAACTGTCTCTGAGAAAAAGAAGAAGAAGAGTTATGCACCTTTGAACCTCCTGCTGCATCAATTTGAGGTATGTTCTTGTAAAACCTCAGCAGGCATTTGAATTGCAGCAGCATAAACATGGACTTAGAACAGCAGAGTTGCCACCTCAACTGTGAGGAACACCTTGAAGCAAAACAACTGTCTCCAAGGCAGAATACATCTAAGCATTCTACACCAACAAAGACATCAATATACTTAGAATCCAAGCAACAGTGCCATTTGTTGGCTCTCAAAGTTGTATTGCTCCCTAAACCCTCGAGAGAAGCCAAACCTAAGCCCAGGGAAAGTCAAGCCACAATGACCAACTTGTAACTCATGATCAAGCAAGGATAGCTATGGACCAGTTCATGAGATAGGGTAACTTCACCTTCTACTTTAGGCTCTACTAGGTCAACAGGGGTATTCCTTGAGGTTTCAACACATGAAAAATTGAGAGAAATAAATCAATCACAATTGACCTTGAAGATAAACCATACCCTATGCACTACAGAACTCCTATAATTTGTCACTAAGCTTCAATATACTGGTTTATCAAGGCCTCAAACCTCAATAAACAGAAGGTAGATCATGCATGCAGCCTAAGATATATTAAACTTTATCTCCTATAATGTGTTCAACCTAGGAGTGCACTTCATACATAGCTGCAAACGGAACAGCAAAGCATACCTCTTTGAAGATTATACTCAAGTTAGCTTCCCAAAGATATAGTATTGCTAAAACAATGAAATATGCAATGTTGATACTAATCCTAACTAAGTTACACAATTGAGAACATAAGATAAATACATAATGATAAATGATTGATTACTTGACCATCCAGACTCGTGCCTATTCCATTGGAGGAGACAGTCAAAACTTGTGAAGGAAAATAAAACATGCATAAAACTGCAATAGATACTGATGTGCACATGCATGCATATCACAAGCATACTTACACATCCATTATCAATCTAAAAGAACTCACATGCATTGAAGAAAGGGTTGTTGCAAGAAGCCCTTACAACTATCAATGGAAACGAATATCAATGCAATAAATATCAGCAAGTGTGATTTAAGAAACCCAATAGCACTAGATCTCCTGAGGACTTCTAACTGACAATGGAAACAATTATCAATACAAAGAATCATGCATATAATAAACTTCTTACAGCTCATACAAAGATATTCTTGCCTCCACAAAATTCTGACTGTTTATTAATCAAATCCCTAGAACATAAAACAGCACCTCTGTACTAAAAATTGGCTCAAGAGACCAATCCTGAATACATCTTAGAATTTTGCATATATAACTCAATTATTTTCCCAAGTCCCACAAGATGTTGCCATTTGTCACAATCTTGCAAGACAGCTAATATTCCAGCTCTCTGTCGTCACAGTAGCTTCCCCAACAACATAAAGATGTGATCAGATTTGATTTTGCACTGACAAAGACACACTCAGAATTTGTCATCTTCAGAACAGTAGAAAAACATTCCTTATTTGATTAGGAAGCCTCCTACAGATATTTTCCATTTCAACAAACAAACTGACTTTCATTCAATGCAGGAATTGTGCCTTAGCATGGAAATCAAAAATTGATTTCAAAATATGCACAAAGAATTGTCAGGAGACAAATCAGTATTTATTCCGCAACCAACCCCTCACTTCAATGATTAGATTTGGGTTTAAAAACTAAATAAAGAAGGGGCAAAGTCCAATCAGCAGTAAATTCCCAGACACCTCTTCATTGAATCACTCATCTTGCAATTGACAGGCAACCACTTGCCAGCAACAAAATTGAATTTAAAGGCTGCCTACTTGAAGGGTTTACCTGTTATTATCTGTGGTCCCACAAATATCTGAAATAATACAAAGTATTAAACATATTAACAAAGCCCCACACAATCTTCACACCTCCTACTATTTGCTGACTATGAAAACTGATTTTGGTGCCAAGCCATGGACATGTGCCCAAATAGCAATATTAATTCAACCCGAAAACCACCTGTAGACACACAAAATTTCCACACCAATCCATGGCTACAGTGAAGGAAATATAAAATGGTAAAAGTGGCATGGCATTTGGAAAAAGGCATGGGAATTTTGTCTTAAAATTCAACCCTAAAACACATATTGTGTAGCAGCTCTTTCTCATTCTTTTCTTGTAACAAAACTTTAAACAAGGCACCGAATAGAATTTAGTTATTTCAAGCACCAATTTAAAATTTTAAACAAAATCATACCCTTCTACATGGCCTATTCCCTTTTTGTTGTGTGACCCTTTTGTATTCAAAACTACTTGTAGACATTGAAATTGCATATAGACATTGAAATTCAATGGTATCATCTTATGTTAACATTTAACACACTTAACACCTCTTAATCCATTAAAATAATTATTATCCTAAGTCCATTACTTTATCACATTTAAATCCATTAAATAATATTTATTGCTTAATTAATTTAATTTCAATCTAAATCTAAATTATCCAAAATGAAATTAATTTAAATCCTAAACTACACCTCATTAACTATCCAATCAAAATAGTTAACTAAATAATCAATTTAGTTAACTCACTAATCAAGTCAATCAATTTGGCAACTCAAGACCACAAATTAGTTAATAGATCAAATAATTGTCAACTCATCAATCAAATGAGTTGACTACATAGTCACCTCTATCCAATTAGCAAATTGATTGCCACCTCTCCCGATCACATCCACCATTCGTGGATCTAACTTGCAATCCAAGATTAAATCTCCACCATTCAGTTTTCTCTAGAAAATTCTATAAATTGGAGCTTAATCCTCCATTTCCATCATCCTGAATTGAGCAAGTAGATGCTGCAGCACTAAGCAACAAACATCACAAAACATTCGAGCACATTCACTCCATTGACAATGACAGTTTGCATTGATTTTGCATTTGTTATTTCATTCATTTTGTGTTGATGCAAATCACTATTGTGCTCGATTATACAGTGAGAGTTTTGATTTCATTTGGAGTTGATTCTTATCATTTTATTCTCTTTTCTACTTTTTTGTTTGATTTCACCTCTCACAATTCTAGCACACCTAGTGAGACTCGAATCCACAATCACCTAATTTTTAATGTTTAAATCAATCTAAACAGTTACTCTCCAGAGTTTTTGAAACTCTCTCCATTTTCTTGGCCCTATGCCTTATTTGTGTATATTATCCTCCACTAAAGGAGTTGATAAGGGCGCACTAACTGCAAACATTTTTCTTTGTATACTCTCATTGCTTTTTACAGATTTTTTTCCTTCAATCCTATGTGTGCATAAATTCTTTTAAATTTATTTCCTTTAATCCTATGGACATATTCTTTCAAAATTGTGTAGGATTTCACAACCAAGTAAGTGTTGTAATGTTCAGTGACCTTTGTTACCCCAAGTTTCCGGGATGGGGACGGTAGGGGACGGCAGGACAAGTCCCCAAGTTTCTGATTTTTCAGGCCAAATTTAGGAATGACGGGGGGATGGCTATATAAAATATAAAAAAAATTAAAATATATAGGGAAACTTTAAATATTCATATGAAAACATGGATAAAGCATGCATATATACATTATAGAAATGTAGCATATAACATTTGTGTTAAGAATTCATTGTCAATACTCAATATGCATTCAGAATTCAGAATTCATTGTGAATATGCATGTGATATTAAACATAATACACTGTTGCCATCCCCTGGCTGTCCCCTGTCCCCGGGACGGGGGTGGCAGGGTTTAGACCTGGGGACATGTCCCCGTGTAACACAACGCATGAAAGTAGTCAGGTCTATTTCATTCTCATGGTAGTTTTTGAATAAAGGTGGGAGTCAGGTTTTGTAGACAAAAAAGGGGAAAGGGTGGGGAATGCTCCCTCCAAAGCATCATTTGCACTGCTGCAACACCAAAATCAGGTAAAAAATTCTAGTCCTAGGCCAACAACACTAAAGGAACCCCTTAACAAGAGATTTCGATACAAAGTATGTGATTCTAGAAACCATTGTCTGGAAAGGCGTTTCCATAGATTGACTAATTTTCTTTAGGCATGACAAGTAAGGTTCTATGATGTATGCACCAAATCCCCCACGTATGAATGAGATCATTCTAGATAAGGTGCCATGTACAGTACTAGGCAGCTCAAGCAAACATAGATACCATTCCTTCCACCCACCCAACACATGGAGGCTCATATGTGGTAGTAGAGCAGCTCATATTCCCTACAATAATTATGTGATTGTCTATGCACCCTACCTTTTTTATTTCGGATTGTAATCCTATGACATATTTTTGTTGAATTTGGGTCCAAAGCTAACTGTGAAATCTCCAAGCCCTCTTCTTTCACTATTTTCAAAAATCTTCCAAATGGAAATTATGAACCTCAATGTCTTCATCCCAAATAAATATATAATCATAAATGGAAGTAATGGCAAGATGTAAAAAATGCTTGGCAAATCACCATTTTGTTTAGTTTTGTGCGACTATGTGTGCAACCTCGATACTCCATCCAAGATCATTCCATCCATCCAAAAATCCATCAAAATGAAAGAGTATAATGTCATGTTCCCAAAATAGTAGCATCGAAATATAAAATGTCAAAACAAGATAAACAAATTTACATTAAAAAAATTAACTATCTAAATAATTATCAATGATAATCTTATAATAATATTAAAAATAATATCAGTATTAAATATTATGATCATACATCAAAAATTGTAATACTTTAGAATAAAATAAAAAATAGAAAAATAAATATATTAAGAAATAGATAATATAAAATATAAAACAACATAAATACAATAATATATGAAATTTATAAATATCATTATAAGCATTATAATGATATAAATATCACAAATAGAATAACCTGCCTTAACTAAACAAATACCAATTCGTAAATAATAAAAAAAGCGTACCTCTTAAGGGATATGATTAATATTAAGAGTCATGCCCATAAAGTAAGAGTTGTGCCATTCGACCTTGTAAGGGGTATAAAAGGAAATGACGTCTGCAGTTTAAAAGGAGGGAGGATATTATGGGAAATAAATCAGGGGAGCATCAAGAGGAATCGTAGATTTTCTACAAGAAAATTCAATGTTTAAGTTCACTGCCATTCAAAAAGGGGACAAGGTCTGAAACGTGGGCCCCGGCAGCATCCCAAAGTGGTGTTTAAGGATAGAAGGAGAAACGGAAGAAAAAAGGACATCGAATGGAGGGATAAAAAGAAGAATATATGCTAGTGCCACCATGGCTGGAGAAAGGAAAGAGAATAAGGCGATCAGCACTAACCGCTGGTATATATATATCAATTTGTGATTTCTTGTGATTTCAGGTTACAGTTAGAATAATTATAATTTCAGACTATAGCTAGAATAATAGAGTTTATAATTTCAGATTATCAGTTAGCATAATTATTTTATTGTTTCAGATTAATTTATATGATGATAGGATTAGATATATGTAAAGTAATAATATATATGATCATTGATACATGAAGTAATATACAATGGTTATATAAATATATAGAGTAATATATAATATGTGAAGTAAGCTATATGGAGTTTATATATATATATATATATGTATATATATCAGTGGTTTATATATGATAGAGGATAAAGTATATAAGTATAAGGTTATATTGATATATCTAGATGTATAAAAAAATAAATAAAGATACTTACATTGAGTCAAATTAGAAGTGATGATATATGCTTATTTAGATAGAATATATGTATATATACGATTGTCCAAATAATGATGCTTGCAGCAATTATTGAGCCTTATAAGTAATAATGACTCTATTCATTAACTATGGTGATAAAAGGGTAAAATAGATTTTGATAGTTGTTTAATATCTACCCTAGTATATTTATGAAATACAATTTAGAAGAATCATTCATAAGAGTAGTAAGAATGAAATCTTTATACCACCTTTGATCTTATTAGACATTATTACTACAATTTATTGATCTCTAATGTTTAGAATGTCTCTTTGAGAAATACTTTGAATGCAAGATTCGGGTTTCAATGCTTCCTCCGGAAAGGGGACATTACAAGTGGTATCAGAGCAACTTTCCTGCCATCCTGTGAAAATCATGTATGCAAATCGACCAAGAAAAAGGTATGCTCTATTGCAGATCAGGTATGGGTCACATGCCTTCTAAAATTATGAGAAACAATGACATTATTTTGGCAGATAAATAAGAAAATTAAATCACTGATGAATAGGCATATCTAAATATCATTAATAAATATACCTAAATATATGCGAACTGATGAGTACATAATAGGCAATTGATAAATACAACTGATGCATAATAATATTTTTCTAATGGATGTAAATTATTCTGGGAATGCATGTTACTATTATAGTATTGCTAATATGTTATTTTGAATTGGACAACTAACGATGTTATGATGATCTATCATTCTATTAAAAAAATAGTATAAGAAGGTGACATCGTTTGATGAAGGTTTCTATAGCTCAAGTGGTATTAGATACTAAGATTAGATTTGGCACTATAATATACACTATCAAATTATGGACTTTCTCTTTCAGTCATAAGGGTAGGGAATTGAATATGCATTGAGGAATGCAGAGACTAGGATCCCTTCAAGGTAGGCCACCCTCTGTAGGCGGACTGCGGTCTGTCACTGGGGGCCGAGAGGGTCATTACAACGGGCGTTTGTTGACCGCTCTCGGGCTGAGAAGGTTATCACTAAGGGCATTCTCATGTGTATTCACTCCCCCTTCACCTATGAATGTTGGAGCAAAGGAGTAGTAATTTGGAGTGTTCTACAAATATGTTAATCTACTCAAACAAGCAATAACTATTATATAAATTTACATGTCTTCCATAATAAAAAGAGATAAAGGAATGTTTTAATGTTGCTTCATTACAATTAAATTAATGTTTACTTCGATTACTATTCTTATTTTTTACGGAAATATTGGTATTCATAGGTCATTTCTTAAATCTCTAAAAAGGGAACATGTCCCTTCGAGGTAGACCACCCTCATTGGATGACTGCAAGTCTGCCATTGAGGGCCGAGGGGGTCATTACAACGGGTGCTTGTTGGCCGCTCTCGGGCTGAGAAGGAAATACTCTAAGGGCCTCATATGGAAATCCTTCCCTCAAACTATCGCATTGACTATGTTCAAATTATGGTCTCTCACTCTAATAAACCATTAGATGAGGTGGAGTGGATGCCCACGAAGGAGAGCAGATGACTAGGGTCCCTTCAAGGTAGGCCACCCTTCGTAGATGGACTGCGGTCTATCACTTGGGGCCGAGGGGGTCATTACAACAGGCGTTTGTTGGCCGCTCTCGGGCTGAGAAGGGTATCACTAAGGGCATCCTTGTGCGCGATCCACTCTGCCCCATTTGGGAATTGGATGATCAAAGAGATGATAACTTGGGTGTTTTAATATCTATTTAGTTGCTTAGAAATTTATAGGTTGAATGCATGATTACATAAAATTTACCAGTGATTAATATGATAAGAATGGTTTCATTATGTTTGATTAATATCTTTCAAGTTAGTATTTTTATTTTATGAAGTATGATTGTACCTCATTAGTGTATATACTAGATGACCTTGGGATTGTGGAGGGGTCCACGGTATAGTATGGGATGCACTGAGTCCCCTTCCCCAACTGTCTGATAGTATATTTCCTGCGTGTGTGATTGTATTTGAGTGAATACTTTATGACTCGTGATTGAATTTGTATACTCTATAACTTAGTATTGATATTTGGGTGCATACTCTATGACTTGTATTTGAATTTGAGATGTATTTGTATTCAAGTGTTTACTTCATGACCATGTATTTGGGTGTATCTGACAGGGTATTTGCTGTGACTTCCATTCAAGTGTATACTTTACATATACTTGCCTTGTGACTTCATGCACTCACGTTTTACCAAACTTATGGTGTTTTGTTTCTTGGTTAGCATCTTACTTGTTCACTTCATGACTGATGTACGCTTATATATTCTTAAGTGTATGCTTGTGTTTGCGTAATTCATGCCTTGTATGTGATTGTTTGTATCTATTGAGTGTATCTACGAGCATACTTATACCTACGTTCTATATGTATGATCATTTTGTGCTTTATGTATACTCAAATGAATGCTTCATATTGTGTATTTTCCATTTATTGAATGCATGATATGCTTATATTTTGTGCATAGAAGTAAATTTGAGTGTACTTGAACGCTCTACATATTCATATCTTAAGTAATGACTAAATGCTTCTCACTCCATGTGTGCAATTCCTCTATGTATGCTTCTTGTTAGAGTATATCTATATTGCTTCCTACCTTATGAGTATTTATGCATTAGATACCTTGTCTGGGTTTATGAGCTCTATGTATGTACCTCAAGTGTATTTCTTTCCCTAAGTATAATTACATGATTTACATACCTTGTGTGTAATTTATTGCTCAATGTTTTTTGTGCGTATTTGTCTTACATTGTGTGTCTTACTCTACGTATTTATAAGTATTGCATATATTTGTATGCTTCATAGGTAATATGTGATTATGCTCTACACATGTATTTATGTTTGCTCCATGCTTTGTACCTTGTATGCATTTATGACTAATACATTCAACATGACTGCTCTATGGATAACTTCCTGATGTGTCTTTCAAGATTGGTGTGTTTTTAGCATCTCTACTCAATTTTCATGTGTACTTGACACTTTATATTCAAGTGTATACTTCATGAATACTTCATGCCGTATGTATTCGAGTCTATGTTTCCATGCTCCATGTATTTATTCATGCTTATACTTCATGCTTTACTGCTTACATGTATTCAAATGTATGATTCATGTCTTATGAGTGTACCTCATGTCTTACATACTTGCTTTATGCCTAATGTTCTTTAGCATGTTTTTGCACGTGTATATTCCCGTTATATTTCTTGAGTGTAAACTTCCAATTGAACATGTATATTTCTTCGAGTGTATTTGCATATCTTGAGTGTATTAACGCACCTTACTTGTAAGTGAATGTATCATACCTTGCGAATGGTTATGTGGTTGATGTGCCTTCAACATGATTATTGCATGATAACTTTATATGTGATTAACTCATGTTTGTCAAGATTCTTCATACATGAGTGCCCTCTTAATGCTTTGAATATGCTTTGTAACACGACTTATGTGTCTTTCAAGGTTTTCACATGCTTCGTATATTACTCGCTTCATTGCTGATGTGATGTGACTGTTTTGTGTATGACAAGTGACTATTGTATGTGGTTGGTTGCTACATGTCTGAAATATTTTCTCTATGCCATATGTGTATTCGTGGCCCATTAAGTAGTTCCATGTGTTTGCTTCATTCCAAGATGTGTCTTCAAAAACAAGTTTACTCCATGGTGTCTTATGCTTTAAAGATTAATTAAAATTTTGTTTGCCTAACTGTTTCTTGAGATGATGAGTTGTGACGATTAAAGTAAAAAGATGTTTTGATTGCTTGAGGACAAGCAATCTCGGGCAGGGAGGACTGTCATGTTCCCAAAATAGTAGCATCGAAATATAAAATGTCAAAACAAGATAAACAAATTTACATTAAAAAAATTAACTATCTAAATAATTATCAATGATAATCTTATAATAATATTAAAAATAATATCAGTATTAAATATTATGATCATACATAAAAAATTGTAATACTTTAGAATAAAATAAAAAATAGAAAAATAAATATATTAAGAAATAGATAATATAAAATATAAAACAACATAAATACAATAATATATGAAATTTATAAATATCATTATAAGCATTATAATGATATAAATATCACAAATAGAATAACCTGCCTTAACTAAACAAATACCAATTCGTAAATAATAAAAAAAGCGTACCTCTTAAGGGATACGATTAATATTAAGAGTCATGCCCATAAAGTAAGAGTTGTGCCATTCGACCTTGTAAGGGGTATAAAAGGAAATGACGTCTGCAGTTTAAAAGGAGGGAGGATATTATGGGAAATAAATCAGGGGAGCATCAAGAGGAATCGTAGATTTTCTACAAGAAAATTCAATGTTTAAGTTCACTGCCATTCAAAAAGGGGACAAGGTCTGAAACGTGGGCCCCGGCAGCATCCCAAAGTGGTGTTTAAGGATAGAAGGAGAAACGGAAGAAAAAAGGACATCGAATGGAGGGATAAAAAGAAGAATATATGCTAGTGCCACCATGGCTGGAGAAAGGAAAGAGAATAAGGCGATCAGCACTAACCGCTGGTATATATATATCAAATTTCTTGTGATTTCAGGTTACAGTTAGAATAATTATAATTTCATACTATAGCTAGAATAATAGAGTTTATAATTTCAGATTATCAGTTAGCATAATTATTTTATTGTTTCAGATTAATTTATATGATGATAGGATCAGATATATGTAAAGTAATAATATATATGATCATTGATACATGAAGTAATATACAATGGTTATATAAATATATAGAGTAATATATAATATGTGAAGTAAGCTATATGGAGTATATATATATATATATGTATATATATCAGTGGTTTATATATGATAGAGGATAAAGTATATAAGTATAAGGTTATATTGATATATCTAGATGTATAAAAAAATAAAGATACTTACATTGAGTCAAATTAGAAGTGATGATATATGCTTATTTAGATAGAATATATGTATATATACGATTGTGCAAATAATGATGCTTGCAGCAATTATTGAGCCTTATAAGTAATAATGACTCTATTCATTAACTATGGTGATAAAAGGGTAAAATAGATTTTGATAGTTGTTTAATATCTACCCTAGTATATTTATGAAATACAATTTAGAAGAATCATTCATAAGAGTAGTAAGAATGAAATCTTTATACCACCTTTGATCTTATTAGACATTATTACTACAATTTATTGATCTCTAATGTTTAGAATGTCTCTTTGAGAAATACTTTGAATGCAAGATTCGGGTTTCAATGCTTCCTCCGGAAAGGGGACATTACATATAAAGGTGAAATTCCCTAAAAGAAACTTCTAGATAATGCAACTAACATTTTACTTTTGTTTAATTCCAACAGTCATGGCTAGTAAATTCCAATAATATAGAAAAAAAATTAAAAAAATTGACCTAACATTTTGTTATTTTCTGAGTTCATTGGATTCTATGCAAGTCATTTTTCTAACTATTCCTGCATAACAAAATTTGAAGACCATTTTAAGACTGCTAATGAGATTCATTCAGGTTTGATAAATGAAGAAAATTTTCAAACCAATCTCACACTTGTTTTGGACAATTTAAAATGAACCCTTCATACTTTACTTTGGTGTTCAGTAATTGAAATTGTTTGCCGTGTTTTTTGTTATTTAGATTAATGTGTCTTGGTAATTGGTTGAATATGTTCTTTCCTCATACCGCAAGGTGAGCTTGGAAATCAAAAGCAATTTAAACTACCACTTTGTGTACCAAGGATGGGCTACGTATTCTCTCCTCTCTCATTGCAAGATGATCTTGAGGATCAAGAATAGCTCAAAGTCATTTTTCTTGTGACTTGATCCTCAACACCAAGCACTCATATTTTCATTATTTCTAGATTTGCTAGTATCTAGATTTATTCACCAAATCTAGTGAGATCTTGTGCATTGACGGGCTTTACAAATTCAAGGAGGAGCTATCATTACTAGCTAAGCGAAGATGTGTTTTAAGCACTCCATAAAATGAGGTGGTTTCATCCCACCAATAACTAGGCCTTAGACAACATACCTGCAACACGAAAGCAGGCCTCGCATACCTTTGAGAATATAGAGAACTCCCTTAGATTGCTTGTTTATCCTAATTAGGAATCCTTTTGGCCATCATTCCTTGTACTGAACTAAAGAAAAAATCTATGGGATGAACTTTGGTGTAAATTCTTCATGATTCCCATGCAAAGACTTCTAAATATACCAACCATATTTTTGGCAATCCCCTTGGCTGATCTAAACAGCATCAATCATTTAAACCTCTGATTGATCAAGAATTGGAGAATATAAAGGATACCCTTAAAGTCTTCAATTGGGTTCACCTTCTACTAAAGGATATAAGATTGTGGAACTATATCTGTACCCCTTCAAAAGTTCAATTACACAAACACCTTGTCCTCCACACTTTGAAATCCCCAAATTTGGCAAATACAAAGGAAAAGACAATCCAAAGACTCATATCTGTGAATTTTACATCACTTTCCATGAGTTGTTCTACAATGATGATTATCTACATCACATCTTCCATCATAACCTAGAAGGGCAAGCTTTAGATTTGTTTAAGCATCTACCTTAAGGAATGGCAAACACATTTCCCAAACTCATAGTGTTTTGTAAAACAATTTTTGTACACACAAATTGATGATGATCTTTGCAATGCAAAACAAAAATATGGTGACAGCTTTTCCACTTTCTTTCAACAATGGCAAAGCCTAGCAAGTAAGTTACCATGGCCTAGACTCGAGAAGTAACTTGTACATATTTTTGTTACAAATCTTAATGTGAAAATGGCCTTCCATTTACAAGTACATTACATATCTACCTTTGACAAGATCATTGAAAAAAGTTTTCAAATCAAGAAGGCACTAATTGCCAAAAGGTTAGTCAAAAACTTTACCAAGAATTACAACAACAACAATAACCAAAATGAGAAGCCTAAATTCTTTGCAAAAAACAAAAACGTGGTCAACGACAATACCACTAATACCAAACATGTACAAACAGTTCAAAATACAATTAAACTTGTATTGCTTGCAAGGCCACCAAAAAGGGAGAATAAGAAACATCAATACACAAACTTGCATGAACCCCTGGAGAATGTATTCAAGAAACTCTTACAAGAGAACACGATCATCTTCCCACTTCCTAAGTTTTACAATGATGACAAACCAAAAGCCACGTGGTAGAAAGACAATGAATATTGTGAATGCTACCAAGTCAAGGGTCATACAACTAATAAATGCAAGAAACTTAAAGATTACAACCAAGATTTGATAGATCAAGGCGACATTAAAGTTGAGGGTACACCATCATTGTTACACCCCGTTGTGCTACTACTTATTTACTTTTACCTAGTTGGGTGAAAATGCTTTAGATGAGTGAATCTATGCTTTATGTGTTTTGGAAAAATGAAGAATAAATGTTGATTCAATTTGATGTTATGAAATGATTATGATTGTGAAAATATACGATGCAAGTGAATGTATAGTTTTCAGCTAACTACTATTGCAAAGTGTAAAGTTGGATGCAGGAAAAGTATCAAGCCTCCTAATGAGAGGGAAAGTATCGCTCAGGGAGAAGAACTTGGTCTGGTAACCATTGATAAAAGACCTAAACTGAGCTTTCACACACACACACTTCTAGTTTGGTCAAGTCGAGAAAATAGATGGGGAATAGTAAGTTATCTTTAGTCTTGCTTGCGTTTATAATTGTGAATGTTCTTGCTTAGGAGTCCAAGTATTGACTCTCTTTGTTATATGTGAGTTCTTCTTTGTGTGTTTATATTTGATCGATGGAATATATATACATACCATGTATATATGTCGGTCAATATGACTACGAAGATATGTGCTTAAATATAAGGTGTGATATATATGTATATATATAGTATATAAAAAAATACATATATATATTAACCTATGAGTATGTATTGACGAAAAGGATACGTCCATACTAGTATGTTAATATATATATATATATATATACACACGCGCGCTTACATCAATATGTGAATGTGTATTCAATTATCAAATAATGTGTTTTATAAACTTGTGAATCGATATATATATATATATATAATCATTATGTATATATGATTATGGTATCGCTGAATTATTTAACCAGCGCATAGCAATTAAAACATAGACTATGCTATGTAATGCACGCAGCATAGTAATGAAGGGATTAGTGCTATGTAAACAGCGCATATGATAATGCTATTGCTGAATTATTTAACCAGCACATAGCAATTAAAAGATAGACTCTGCTATGTAATGCACAAAGCACAGTAATAAAGGGATTAGCGCTATGTAAACATTGCATATATATATTATCAAGTGATGCTTTGAACATTTAAAAGTTGTAATGTGTAATGTGGACAGCACTATATAAATAAGCGCTTAAGTTATCAAAGCTTTCCAATGTGTAATCTTGGCTGCCAAGACTTTGTCAAAGCAAAACAATAGTAAATGATCATGCACAGGAAAGTGTTGACCAAGCCAAATAAACCAACAGTGATCCATGTAATATGGCGCGAATGATATAATGTGGCACCAACTGAGAAAGGCATGAATCGATTAGAAGTCTATCTTTCAATATGAATTTCCAGGAAGTGAAGCATTTTGAAAAATGCAGAAATAGTCAAGCACGCAGCTGTGCTAAGTAAGTCAACCTATAGGAGGCAATTGCCTTGCATTTGTAATCATCATTCTTGCTGTCTATTTTAGCATCAACTCATTCACCCTGGCTGCATATGTGTTTGTTGTGCAACAAATTTGGTTGCCACCTTTTCTTTTGATTCCTGAGTCAAACCTCTTGAGCTAAGAAGTGTCATTCTTAATGCCCTGTTTCTAGCCCTCCAATGTATAAAGAGGTTCTCTCAACCTCAATAGGGACGCATATTTTTTGCATTCATGCTATGTTTTTTTGAGTGATTGTAATCTGAGTTTCTAAGCTATGTGAGATTTGAGAGTTATGAGAGGAATTTGACATTGAGATTTGGTGAAAGTGAGAAGGTTTATTTGGGAAATTGCATACTGAATTGAGGGAAAGCTGAGATAGGAATCAAGTACGATCCATTGGAGCATTGCATAAATAGGCATGCTGATTTCTTCTCTTTTATTCTTTTTATGTTTGAAATGATTGTGAGACTTTGATTGCTTAGATTAGAGGATTGTATCATCAATTAATAGGAAACGATTATTTTAATCTTAAGTAAAATGGAAAAGATTGCTTGTTGTACTTTGAGTTAAGATCTATTTTGCTTGAAGTGTTTGTACATATTCCATATTAAGGAATAGGTGGATATAGAGGGAATAAATACTATATTGGGGATACAACTTTCATAGCTAATTGTTTAAACTAGTTGAGTCGTAGAGTACCATGATTTACTTAGTAGACGAGATAGTTAAACATAGAGGTAATAGATTGTTCCTGGGGTTAGGATAACCCAATGAAGGGGATAGCCTATGCATAGATTATGAATGGTCAATACAAATCGAGCTAGGAAGGTTGTTGAAGTAAATGACATCCACTCAAGATATTGGGGGATAAATACTTTGGCCAAAGTAGTGTAAGTTGCCACTGTTTACACTGTCAGTTCACTGTGATTCAGATTTACACACTAGGTTGAGGAATGTCATACATGTAGGTTGTAGCCACTGTGTGACAGATCTAGATATGTAGGACACAACACCAAGCTCAGAAAAGGTCAACATTTATTATGAGGTTACCAAACCAATCTCTTCGTCTAAGGGTAGGGCCATCTATCAGTTTGATAGTTGTGCGGGGAACCGCAGTTAGTCCAAGGTTGGCAGAAAAGCGCTTGAGTGATGCTTCTCCTCATCAATAGGGGACTAAGATTTGGATGGGGAATTCTAGGACTATTTGTACTTCTTTTGCCAATAAGCTCCGAGGAGCCTTGTTTATGTATTTTGTATCCATTATGATGGAAAGATTGAAAAAAGATAAATGATATCATGTTATCATGTACTATGTAATCATTACTTTGAAAAGTTGTAATAATTTGACATAATGCAATGGAAAAGTTTGGAAAAGATATTATTTCAAATGTGCATGCTATCTTTATAGTTTTGAAAGAAAAATTTTATTGCTCTTAATGGTTAGATGCTTAAACTATTTACTTGAGGTTAAAACTTAGGAAAGTTACTATGTAGAACAATGGGCATTGTACAACCATGTTTGCCTAATGCAAACTTAGGCATATACAAATAAACCTTTTTGAAGCATGATCAAGGTCAAGCCTCTACCAAACAAAACTCAAGATAGGATAATTGCACATATAATATCCACCCCCACAAATCCTCTTCTGACTACGATTCTATTGTGGGCTACATTGAGCAATCTTCATTTCGCATAAATACAATCATAATTAAAAAACCTTGTTGTGCCACGCAAGGCACAATCACCATCTCAAGATCCCTTTTGCCTACTATCGCAAATAGATATGATCCAATAGAACAACTCAAGAAGGCTCCAACAAAGATTTCCATCTTTGATCTTCTCAAGCCATCACATGTTCACCAAGACATATTGGATTAAGTCTTGAAAGAGCTGAGTGTTCCAAATGACATTGAGCCCTCTCAATTCTTGGCATTCATTGCACACCTTATTTTTTACCGCTGTAACACCTTTAGTCCTCAAGACATGGCATCTCAGGACCCTTGCCATAATCATCCGCTTCATATCAAAGCCTTCATTGCCGAAAATAAGATTGAGTAGTTATAGATAATGGCTCTAGACTAAACCTCTGCACCATGCAACTTTTTAAACTCTTGGGATACACAAAAGAGGCTTGGAACCCCATACAAACACAATCAAAGCGTGTGATAATGCAAAAAGGGAGACCATTGGCACCATTAATCTTCCCACCAAGTTGGATCTATTGTCCATAACATCCTCTATCATGTCATGGATCTTGATCTTCCATATAATATCCCCCTTGGCCACCCATGGATGCACACCATACTAATTGTTCCATCCACATTCCACCACTTTCTCAAATTATTTCACATAGACATTGAAGTCACCATTCCAATAAATCAAAACCCCTTCCAATACTACAAAATGTTGGAGGTTCAATGCCAAAATTCAAACCACTATCCCATATTGAAGTCGCAAAGCCACCATCTCAACCAAATACCTCCTATATCAATCCCAATGATATATCATCCACCTCATCCAACCCACCTCCTAATAAGGTCAAGATTGTTTGATGCAGAGGAAGGACTCACAAACAACAACCTTGACACATTCCAACAAGGTTTCAATACCAATGATGCAAATGTGCACCCTAGTTCATTCTTGGCAATTTGCTCCTAAAGCCCATTCGCACCCAGCAAGAGACAACCAACATGAAACATAGAAAACTTGATTTGCTCAGACCTATTTCAACACATTCTAGGGGCTTCCAAACATGCATGACCCAACCAAGTGATTAGCACAATGATTCTTGCAAACAAAGAAAAGAACCCTTGTCATATGAATCCCCAGGCTTGTGCAAACCTCTAACAACATACCACCATGATTCATCACCCTTCCATTAACAAACAGTGCATAGATTAATCAAAGCAACAAAGAACCTAGGGTTTTAGGACTGTCACCCTGCAATTTTGCATACACTGTTAAACATATCCCCTTCACACGTGCAAAACATGAGTTGTCCTCTTGCAAGAATGTGGTTGGGCATGGGACAGAGTTTTCCACAAATTTTCATGATTTTTGGATGGTAGGGTTTAGACCTGCACTCACCAAAATTGCAATATCTTACACAAAACTTGATGAAATTCTACCAAATCAAAAGCATTCGAAAGCTAGAACCCTTCTCCAACTTCTCCAATTGGTTTCAGGACCGTACCAAACTATACCAGTCCATACAATGCAAATTGCAGTCAATTTACACAAAAAAAATGCAATAATGAACGTGCAAAATGATTTGTTTCTCATTCAAACTTCTCTCCAACCTCTGTGATCGAGATTACATTGCATATTTATCATGTCACAACCAATCCCAACTACAAAACCGACCTCTAACTCCTTGGTTACCCATAATGACAACTTTTACAAGTTTTTTGACAATAGTGACAACATTTTGGAACATTTACAACTTTCTGACAACATTGCACCAAAACATCATAAAATGGACTTAAATGACTCCAAATGATCTTAAATGACCTTATTGACCCCAAACAAACCAAAACTCAAAGTTTAGCAACATGACAACAATGTGCAATAATGGTGCATCAAGGATGGGCGCCCCTGCATCATTGCCAACAAAGGATGCGGCTAGTACGAAATCCAAGCGGCCTTCCACATTAGTAAGCTTCATTGTCACCTCAATCCTATAGTCATCCTAACATGGAACAAAAGCAGAAGTGAGAGACCTTACAACATGGCTCTATAACTTTTTCCAAACGTGGTTTTCTCTCCAATGAACAAATTGATTCCCCAATGCATCATGGTTACATGCTAAAGAGTAATATGCCTCCTATTTCAAGCATATCCATTTTCCTAAGACTACAACTAAGTAGGCATTTGTGTATATGCCTTGAGATGAAACTCTCAATAACCTTAGTGACTCTTTAGAAATTGTTGATGATGCTTTATTCAATGTTAATCATGTTAAAATGTGACTCACCTTGACCTTTATGAAGAGGTAGCCAATACCACCTCTTTCTAGATAGTTCTATGTTCACCATAAGCCTTGACTTGCAATCTCTTGACCTCATTGAATAGGACCAATATGACCATATACCATAAGATGAAATCCAAATAACAAGGCTCTCCTTGAACTACTCAACGCCAAAGATCATCTTCCTCAAGAAGACCACAAAAAGGGTTTTGACTTTAATCTTCATAAGTCAACATATTTTGGGGAACAAATGAGTCCTTTACTCCACATAGCAGACAAAAATATAAGAAAACAAAATCTGAAGTATCCATTCAAGACTTAGAGGATGCATTGTTTGCTAAGGAACTCCACCTTCTCCTTGCTCCACAAATGTTACAAGACATATCAACTCTCTTAGCAGAAGATGCCATTGACATAAACCTAGGCACTAACTAGGATCAAAAGTTAACACAAATTGCTACTTTTATGAACTCGGAAGAACAATAGGTTCATCAAGATCTCCTCATAACATTCCAATGTGTTTTCGTAGTCAATATTAGACATGTCATGTCCCCTTTTTGTAATAATGCTATTATGCATCAAAATGCCTATCTCATAGTCCCTCACCCTCATTGACCCGAGTTTTGTGTATATGTTCTTCCTCTTCTTTCCCCTTGTGTCTTTCATAGGCTTTCAAATTCTCTAAGTGTTGGGGCTTGCTAGTTCTTTTAATTGTTTGTAGAGTTTCAAAGCTCCTTGTTCTAGCATGCCTTCTTGCCTCAATCCAATTTTCCCTAAGTCCCTTTTGCACTAGACTTTCAAACCTGTCTTTCCCACCATGCCTTTCCATTCACTTCCCATTGGAGTGTCAAATTTCCCTTCCCTGTGTACCCTTCTCATGTCAACCTTGACTACCAACTCCTGAGTTCATATTTCCTCTAGGTTACTTTGTCAAAGTCAAACTTGTGGTCTTATCACTTGAGCACCCATTCCTTGTCATGCCTAACTCCCAAACCCTATCAACTTCTTTCATCTCATGGGAGTTGAACTTCCCCTCATTCGCCTACCTTATTGGTATGAGTCCCTTGTTATCCATGACCTTCAAAGTATGAAACTTCCACCATTTCACATGGCTTGTCTCACCTACCTCCCAGCACATCACAAAGTGCCATTAATGCTCAATTTCAATGCCATAACTTCAAGAAAGGGGGTTTCATTTACTAGAAACATTACTTTATGTAGGGAACATGGATCTATATGTACTTCCTACTATGAAAATTAAGTAAACAACCTTAGCCACAATTAATGCAGTGGTTACGGTTTGACCTCAAAGAACCTCAATCCATTGATTCTAAAGACTCTTGCATGTCACTAATATCTTATTTTGTGCCCTACAAGTATAGCTCTACACATTTGGACACAATTTCAAGCGCAATCCAAGGGCAAACGACACCTACTAGGTATGGGTGTCCACATATGTGTACTTTTCTAGTGTTCATGGTTTTCAACAGTAGGTTTGACATTCCTCCTAGATGTATTAAGGATTCAAAGTCTAAATAGAAGGATTATTATGAAAAACTATTTAGAACCCTAACTAGAAACCTTGTTTGAGCACTCATTCAAACACCTAGATTCAAGGATGAAAACTTGTATATTTGTATCGATCAAAGGACACAACCCCTTTTGATTGTGTGTGTCAAAAGACGAAACCCCCTTATCCAAAGGACAATTTCACCTAGAGATCGTATTAGAACATCCATCGTGGAAAATATAAGCTAGGTCAAGTTTGACTGAACTACAGAGGGTCATGAACATCGTCTAGTCCACAATCCATAAAGGCTACTATAGCAGTGTGTAATATTTTCACAATCCCATGGATGTAAGAAAGGCCTTGTAACTTCTTTTGTATTTGTAACCCAATTTGAGATAGGCATCAACGAATGTGAATCAATATTTACAATATAGGTTTATTAGATATGGTCAATGTATTAATCTACGGTTTATTTTTGTTTGTTAACTCGAACTATAATATTAGGGTTTAGTGTTATCTTGTAAATGCAAGCAAAAAAAATTAGGTTTTGCAAGATTTAATTAAATATTTAAACCCAAATTTTTATTGTCCCGAATACTAAATATTGGCTAAGGATTTTATATAATATTCGCTACATATTTTTTGGGGGGACATTACTAGACAAGTTGGGCTTAGATCCTTCTCTTGTCGTTCATCACTTGGTAGTCAAAGCAAATGCTAAACTGGTCAAGCAAAAGCTTCACAAAACACACCCCAAGATTGCTCAATTGGCTAAAGAACTTCAAAACTATTAGATGTTGGCTTCATTAGGCCTATTGACTACTCAAAATGGATCTCCAATATTATACTAGTTTAAAAGAAGACGAAATCTGTCTATGTTTGCCTAGACTTTCATGATATCAACAAAGCTTGCCCTAAAGATGATTTCCCTCTACATCACACTAACACAAGCATTAATCTTAAAATAGGTTATGAGATGCTCTCCCTCATGGATGGTTTCTCAAGCTATAATCAGATATAGATTGTACTAAAGTATCAACATATGTACTATCCCTACCAAAATATTTCAACCAATTTGCAAATTTATTGATTTCACATGCAGAGCCAATTCATCAAACAATTAGCAAAAATGAAATGATTCAATTTCTTGAGTTTTGTGCTTAGGAACAACAGCAACTATCTTTCATGATCATAGGAAAATTACAAACAATTGGCATGCATTGAACAATAGATAGGCATTTTACCAAAAACTTTACAAGAATATGCAATTGCTGATATCTCACACAATAAGCGTTGATTTACATTCATATATATATATATATATAGTTACCAATTTACAAGCCAAAATACAACAATTACTACTATTTTTAACTTGTGGCCAATAATTGATAAAGAAACATTCCATCAAACAATTATCATGTAAACTGAATATTAAGTAAAATGATACCCAGAATACTTGCTACAGCAAAACGATGATGTCAATGCTGCCCTATGTTGTAGAATGGCTGATGTTATTGATCGGAAACTGATGCACTATTACTATAAGATGAAATTTGAAGTCATTCCCACTCTACTGCATCAAAATTCAGACTGGTACAACCTTGTTAATGGCTGCCATTCTCACTAGAAGTCTTCTTTCTAGACCAGACAAAATTGTACAATCTACCTTTTTTGATGATGTAATCAGCAATATAAATATAATCTTCACTCCCACATTTTACAAATAATTTTGCTATGCAAATATTTCAATCAACTGCAACCTAGAAATGAAATATATACATATTTATCTGTCAAGCTTCAATTTTTCAAAAAAAATCCTAAAATTCAGCACATCTGTTAATCCTAGATGAATACACTCACAAATTGGCTAGGAGGATTTATGTGCAGGGAAGATGAATAGTTGCTTAATCTCCAAAGCTAGGGTTTTGAAAATGAAATGTTAAGAATGAACTTTCACTTCTCCAAGCTCCTTTTTATACACTTTTTTTGGAAATAATAAAATATTAATTTTTGCAACTTCTCATTTTCCACCAAAAGTGACTTTTAAAATCTTTTTACTCTTGGACCCCAAGTCACTTTTACGGTTCCCTTTAAATTTCACTCTATAATACTGGCCATCCTTATATTAAAATAATTAATTAAACTTAAGTTGCCATGTAATATAAAATGTCCCTTCACAACTTAATTAATTATTTCCTACATATTAAACAAAAAGGAGGAAATCTTTTGGAAACAAAAGTCAAGGGTTCAATGGCTAACTAAGAGGATAGGAACACTAAATTTTTCCACCAATCCACTTTAAACACAGAAGCAGAAACAGAATTAGATCACTTGTGAAAGAGGACGGCTCAATGGTGACCAATGAAAAAGATATTGCGTGGGAAGCTGTTAACTTCTTCTCTAACCACCATATGGCTCTTGACAATGTAAATCGGGTAAATGCTGACTTTATTGAAGTGATCCCTAAAGTAATTTCTGATCTTGATTTAAAGATGATGACTAATGTTGTTTCTCTAGTATAAGTGAAAAAAAATTTGCTTTCCTTTGGAGCTTTTAAAGCTCTTGGCCCAGATGGGTTCCCTCCTGCTTTTTTCCAAACCTACTGGGATATTGTTAAAAATGATCTTTTCAATGCTGCGAGGGACTTCTTTAAGTCAGGCAAGCTGCTGAACCAATTGAATGCTACTTTTATAGCCCTTATCCCCAAAAATGTTAAAGCCTTGGCCATGAAGGATTATAGACCTATTAGTCTTTGCAATACGGTCTATAAAATTTTCTCAAAAATATTGGTGTTAAGGCTTAGACCAGTGCTAGGTAAAATGATTACCCCAAACCAGAAAGGTTTTGTCCAGGGAAGAAATATTTTTGATGCTGTCATTCCACCCATGAAATAATCCACTCAATGGACCACTCTAAGAAACCTAGGATGGCCTTCAAAATTGATATTTCTAAGGCCTATGATAGAGTCTCATGGCCTTTTCTCTTTGTTGTTCTTAGGAAGTTTGGGATAGAAGGAAGATTCCTAAAGATGATCTATGCTTGTGTTACCTCCCCCATGTGGTTTGTTCTAGTTAATGGAGTCCCCCAAGGTTTTTTCTCTTATGGTTGTGGTCTTAGGCAAGGTGACCCCCTCTCTCCCTACCTTTTTATCATTTTTGTTGAAGTCCTTGGCAGGAACATCCAAAAATTGGTGGACTCTAAAGCTCTCAAAGGTGTTAAAGCTGCCTCATCTCTTATGCCTGATTCCCACCAACAGTTTGTAGATGATCTCTCATGTTCAGGGAAGCCTCGGTGGGGGAAGCAAGTCTTTCAAAACAAGTCCTTAATGAATATGTTGTTGTTTCTGGCCAGTGTGTCAACTATAAAAAATGTAAAATTTACTTCTTCAATACTAACCACCAAACTAAGGACAAAGTGATTAAAATTTTGGGATGTCAGGAAGCTGCTTTACCTAATGCCTATTTGGGCCTACCTTTGATCTCTAAGAAGTTGGAAAATAATCACTGGAATCAACTGATTGAGAGGGTTCAAAACAAACTTGCTCGATGGAAGGGGAAGCTTTTTAGCTTGGCTAGCAAGGTTCAACTTCTCAAAGCCTCCCTTCAGAATATTCCAATATACTACCTATCTCTCTTTAAAATTACTGCTTCTATAGGGGAAAAGATAGAACAAATTCAGAGAAGATTTTTATGGTCAAGAACTAAAGAAAAAAACAGACTGTCTCCAATTGGGAAAAAGTGTGTACTCCCAAAAGGAGAGGGGGTTTGGGAATAAGAAGAATATCAATCCTTAACAAATCCCTAACTGCTAAAATTGGTTGGAATCTTCTTGAAGGTTCTAAAGACTGGGCTAAAATCTTCCAAGCAAAGTACTTGAGGAACAAGAATCTTGGCTGTTTTCTCTCCTTGTCTAACCTACCTAGTGATTCTGTTTTATGGAATCACCTTGTTAAATTGAGGAATGTGTTGAAGCTAGGAGTAAGAAAGAGATTTGGGAATGGGAATAATACTGATTTTTGGAAGGACCCTTGGATAGAGGCTTCTACTCTGTCCTCAATTGAAGAACTAAATCCTCTTAAACATAGCCTAAATAGGATCTATGATAAAAAGGTTTATGACCATATTAACTGGGAGATGGAGGAACAAAAAATGGAAGGAGTTAAAATTGCTATTAAGGAGGGATAATCTGAGAGGCCAGAGACAGGTAAATTGGGATCCGATCCTCCTAAGGCTGAATAATCTGATTGGGGAGGTTAAGTGGTTTGATAGAGAAAGGGAAGATGAGTGGCTTTGGAAAGGTAGCTCTTTAGGCTGTTTCTCGGTTAAAAAGGTTGTTTCTCGATTAAAAAGGCTTACAAAGAACTGATGAAGCCTTTGGATGCCGTTTCAGACCATTTCTAGGATAAGGTGTGGTTAAACAACTTGGTTCCCAAAATTAACTGTTTCTGGTGGACTGCGGCTCATAGTAAAATTCTTACTATTGGCAACCTAGTTAGGAGGGGTTTCCAACTGGTTAATAGATGCTCCCTTTGTAAGTAGGAAGAGCAGTCAATTTCTCACATTTTCTTTCACTGCCAATTTGCAAGGGAAGTGTGGTCCTGCTTCTTGTCATTGTTGTCCTCCGATTGGGTGTTTCCTCACTCAATGAAGTTGTTTATAGAAAGCTGGTTGAATTGTTCTTTCTCACATAATGTAATTGTCGACCTCTGGAACCAAGTTCCTCCTTTTGTCACCTAAGGTTTATGGAAGGAAAGGAAGAACAAAATATTCAGGGAAGTGGAGAGAAGCAGTCAAGAGGTTAGTCTGATCATAAAATCTTAGATTAAGGAAAACATTGAGGTTGGAAGATATAGCTTCTCTAATGCCTGGCCTAACTACAAAGAAATGAGGACTAAGTAGAATTGGGGCATAAGGAAGGATCTAACTAAACTCAATTGGTCAAAGGTGCTAACTAGAATGGCTACTATGTGGAGCCCTCTGTAGAAGAATTGGATAAAGTGTAACTTTGATGGGTGCTCAAAAGGCAACCCAAGATTAGCTGGAGCAAGGGGTCTGTTAAGAAACCACAAAGGGGAATGTATAGTGAGCTTTGGTGTGAATATAGGTGTTTGTTCAAATAATAGAGCTAAAGCTATGGCTGCATTAGGGGGCTTCAAAACTCTTAAGGAGCTAGGTTATAAAAATGTCATAATAGAAGGGGACTCCAAGCTAATAGAGGATATTTTGAATGAAGAGGTTGTGCCACCATGGAAGTTAAAAAACATTACTAATAAATGCCAAGTCCTTAAGAAATTCTTTACCAATTGCAAGGTGCAACATGTCTATAAAGAGGGCAATAAAGCTACTAACTGTGCCGCCAACATGGTGCTGAGTTGCACGGGGTCGACCCGATGAACTAATGGTAATATGCTGAAGTCTTTAAGAGACTTGATTCTAAATGAAAATTTTGAAAATGAGTACAATATGCAAAGATGAAAGGTTGATGTTATGTGAGAAGTATGAGAGCCAAGTGGTGCTCAATGGCTTTCCGTGTAATGATAACATTGGGAGTACGGGGTTGTATTTGATGATCTCGGCAGGAAGTAATATTAATTATTCTTCCTTCATGGAGGTGACCAAAAATCATATTAAGTTATCCAAGTTGTTAAGGGCTGTCATTTCAAATCATGCCGATTTGCCTTGTGTCAGCTTTTCCCAATTTTCTAATGTTGAGAAAGGAATGATAACTAATAGGGATTTTAATACTTGTAAGAAAAATGATGGGATTTTGGTACAAGGAATTGTGTCTCTGGCCTTCACTAAAAGAAACTTCTCCATTCACCATTTTTTATCAGCTTTGTTTGTTGTTTGGCAAAAGAGTGTGTGCTACATTACGGAAAGAAAGTAGGAGAGGGAGATTATGAAAAAAAGTCTATTGCAGCTTAAGAATTTGCAAAGAAGTAAAATGGGAGGCCCACAGAAGAGAACTGAACCTCCTAATTGTCAAGCCCTTAAGCAGAATGTGGATTTATGGAGGCTTTTAGAAAATGTTGGTATGGTTTTGTTCTTTCAATCTTTGAAGAGCTACAACGAGAACCTAACAGCAAAGTTCACCAATTCCTGGAGGAAGGGAAGCGTTACAATTGGAACGATGAAGTTCGAGGTCACGACGAGATTCATAGTTGAAGCAACTAGTCTACAAAATCCAGGGATTAAAGTTGCAAAGAAAAGTGGGGCAAACTAGTAGAAGTTCGTCGACAAATTCCTGCATGAAGGGGAGAACCTCAAAAGATTCCAGAATGGGTATGCTAGGTTGGAACTCCCTCCTCCTTTTGCTTTAGTTAGCCTGTTTGTTATGCAGTATTTTACTTTAGAGGAAAGGTATATGTTGGTACATGCGTACCATTTCCCCCTACTAAATCACATTCGACATGGTGAGAGAGTAAATTTACCCTTTTACTTGTTGTCTTCCCTGCAACTCAATATTGAGAAGGGTGCTAGTCCTCCCCTTCACCAAGGTCTAATGTTAACCCTGTATAAGTATGCTCTGGCACTAAATCCTCACAACAACCCATTGGCTGGTAGAAATGATAATCCCAACCATATTGAAGAGGATAATGAGGAACAACATGTTGATGAAAATCTTGCTACTGTAGAAATCCCTGCTGTGGATCCTAACCCCCACCCGCCTCCTGTTGTCGCCGCTAGGAGGGTGCTAATTCCTGCAAAGAGCTAGTCCCCTATAGCCAATGTTTCCAACACCTCAACTCCTGTGTCGCAGAAGAGTGTGGAAAAAAGAGTTTATGAGATTGAGCTTATCAGAGCTACACCGGAGAAAAGAAAACACTCGCCTTTGCTGCTGGAACTTCCCAAGGCGAAGAAACCCAAAAGAGATATAAACCCTAGGGATGTCATTAATATTTCTAAAGAAGGGACACATAATGAGGAGGTGAAGGAGACTTTGCAGGGGCAAGGGAGCGGAAGGAGTGGTGGTAGAAGGTCTGCCCGCCTAGCAAAATTAACCTCAAAGGACAAAAAAGGCAAACAAAAAATGACTGTGAGTGATGAGGAAGACCTGGATTATGAAGAGTTTGAAGCCCAGGAGGAAGAAGATTCTGAAAATATGGATTTTGAGGACTCAGCTTATGAGATGGGGGAAGAAGGATCAAAGGAGGATAAGGAAGAGGAAGAGGAGGAACAAATTGAGCAATTTGTGGAACAAAAGAATGATGTTGAGAATGTACAGATGCAGGGGATTTGGGTATGGAGATTAAACAAAGGACTCAAGCAATGAATTCTTAAAGAGTAAACTAACGTTTCTGCAGGTTCAGTTTGAAGATATGGAAAAGGCATTAGTTATGCTAATGAAGGTAACTAACAGACTGATGAGGAGGGCAATGCTAGGAGCTGCTTCTAGAGAATCCAAAATTACCAGGAAGCTAAGGAAATAGGGGAAGCAGGATGTCTTGAAGATGCTAGACGAGTCTGAGGGACTTGACTGGAGAGAATACATCTCTCTCATGGGCGAATATGGGGACCTGATGAAGAAATCCAATTAATGGCTTTTTGTTGCTACTTTGATGACTAAGAAAAGTTTTTTGTCCTTTTGTTTCATCATCTTGGACTGCTATTTTATAATAGCAATGCTATGGTGGAATACCACCTGGGACACTATTGACTTAATTAATGGTTTATGCAGTTTTAAGTTTGCTAGTAGAAACTTACTGTTTTTTATTATAACTGGCTGGACTATGGTTACTATGTTAAATGATGGCCTGCATGCCAATCTGGTTGTTGTTTTTTTGGTTCTTGCTGGTGGTGTTGTTTCCCACCTTTTTTCGGTTCCTTTTTGTCTGTTGGTTGTAACCATGGCATCAGAGCCCTTCCCTGCTTATCTAATAAAAAACTAGGGTTTACAGAAAATATTAAAATAGGCCACATAATTTTTGACCTCACCACCATCACCATAAGTGCATAGGACAACTATCCATTCCGAAGTTGGTGCTATCCAAGGATGATGGACTACTCCAAGAAGTTTGGTATGCTCGTCAAGTGTCAGATTCACACACAAAAAGTAATGTTGTGCTTGTCTTGGCTCTAAGAAATAGCTGCCACCATTAGAATTTCTTTTTGGAAAAAACAAGTGCTCTCCAAGAATGTTGGAATGAACAAGAAAGGGAACATTACAACATAAGACTACTTTTATTACACCTTGGGGAACCTTGAATTATCGAGTCATACCTTTTTTCCTTAAGAATGCAAGAGCAACTTATCAAAGAGCTATGGCAGTAATATTCCATGGCATGCTTCATCACGAAATTGAGGATTATGTTGATGACATTTTGGGTAAGGCCAAAATGAGATCAAACCACCCCATTGTCTTGCATCACATCCTATAGTGGCTTAGAGAATACAAGTTTGCTTGAATTTGAGAAAGTGTCTTTGGCATAACTAAGGGAAAACTTTTGGGTTACATCATTTCTCAACACAAGATTGAGGTCGACCCTAACAAAGTCAAGGCTATACTAGGCATGCTTTCGCCACGACACCTCACACAACTCCATAGCCTTCAAGTCAAATTGCAGTCTATCAAACGGTTCATTGCTCAACTTGCAGATAAGTGTCAACCATTCACTAATCTACTCAAGAAACATATACTTTGTTTGGGACAATTCATGTGAACAAGCTCTTGACAACATTAAACATTATCTTGCCAACCCCTTGGTGTTTATGCCACCAAAAGCCAATCAAATGCTAATCATGTATATCTCCACCACCGAACATGCCTTAGGGGCACTTTTTGCACATCATGATGAACAAGTTAAAGAACAAGCCATATACTATCTTAGCCAATCTCTAGTCAGCCATGAACATCAATGCACACCCATCCAAAGGGTTTGCTTAATTGTGGCATTTGCTTCATAGAAAATCAGACACTATATGCTCTCACACACCACTAAGCTCATTGCAAAGATTGATCCTCTAAAATGCCTTCTCTCTAAAACAACATTAACAAGTTGCTTGGAAAAATGGGTCATGCTCCTTAATGAATTTGAAATTGAATATGTTGACCAGAAAGCAATCAAAGGGCAAGTCATAATTGATCAATTAGCAATAACACCTCTAGAGGATACATAACCCCTACTCACTAAATTTCTAGAGAAGTTCCTTCTCCATATTGATGAACCATAGTTGTGGACATTATATTTTGATGACTCTTGCACCAACCATGGGCTTAAGGGGTACCTCACTACCCAAACGCTCCCACCTAACATTTCCCATAACCAAAAATGCACATTCATCCAACATGCTACCTATTTCACCCTTCTTGGTGGTACCCTCTATCATAGGGGTTATGACAATACACTATTGTGATGCCTTAACTCAGATGCAGCTAATTAAGCACTTGCAGAAGTCCACAATGGTATTTGCGAAGCTCACACTAATGATATCACCCTTGCAAAAAAATTACTCAAAAACCAATTACTATTAGCCAACCATGGAGCATGAAGCCTAACAATATGTCAAGAAATGCCTTGCTTGTCAGAATCATGTGGATCTAATTCATGCACCTTCACAATCTCTTCCTTGGCCTTTCTCCAAAGGGGGACTCAACCACATTAGCAAGATAAAACTCTCCTCCAATGGCCATAAGCACAATACAACCAACATTAAATACTTCACTGAGTGGGTAGAAGCCTTCCCTCTCACTTATGTGACCAATAAGCAAATTTCAAAATTCATACTTAATCATATCATCTATTGCTATGGTGTTCCCATTCCTATTGTTAACAATAATGGTCACTCCTTTAAGAACCATGAAGTATAAGCTCTCTATAATAACTTCCATTTCCAACACAAATGGTCCACTCCTTACTACCCTCAAGGCAACAGTCAAGTTGAGGCGTCAAATAAAACACTTATAAAGATTCTCAAGAAAATTGTCAATGACACTAACCATGACTAGCACTTGCAACTCCACCTTGCCCTTTGGGCATATCATACCAATATTCATACACCCATAGGAGCTACTCCCTATTCATTAATCTTTGGTACTAAGGCCATCTTGTTGATCAAGGTTGAACTTCCCTCCTTACACGTATCATTGCAACATCTCAATGATGAGGACTATCGAAATGCATGCACGCATGAATTAGAACTCTTGATTCCCTGAATGAACATCAACTCACAACTCGAGATCACCTAAAGGTCTACTAGAACCATCTCCAATGTAGCTACAACAAACATCTCCATAGCAAAGAATTTGAAATTGATCACTTGGTTCTTAAGGAAAATCAATGGAACACCAACAAGAACAAAGAAAAGAACAATAAATTTGAGCCCAATTGGCTAGGACCTTACATCATTACAACAAAATATGGCTCAAGCACCTATAAGTTATCTACACCACATGGCCAAGACCTAGACGAACCCATGAATGCAATTCATCTTATGCACTTCCAAGCTTGATCTATCATTAAAAAAATACAAAAAGAACCAAATAACAAAAAACCTAAAAAAATAGTGAAGAAAAAAAATTGCCCTCTAGTGAAAACCATTTCTATGGCACCTTAAGGCAATCACCATGATGAAAACCTATTCGCAATCATCATGTCTAACAACCCAAAAAACCATTTAAAAAAAATTGTCCTCTGGCAAAAACCATTTTTATAACGTCATCCTATTCGCAGGCATCATGTGTGATAGTACATAGCCCTCTTATCTATAACTACTCTACACAGTTAGTGGCATTGAGTTTAGCCATCCATCCGCTTCCCACAACCTTACCCATGGACCCTAATGCAATATACAAAACCTTACCTTGATTAGTGTTTCAAAAAAATCTCTAAAACAACACCTATCTCTACTACAACATTATGATCTATACCTTTTGACACCAATTTTCTTTGGTCCTTCAAGTATGAAGATATCATCACCTCTTTTTTCAATAATGAGCCTTAACATGTCACATTCCCAATATCAAACTAGAGAACAGCAATTGCACATGTGTGATAGTACATAGCCCTCTTATCTATAACTACTCTGCACAGTTAGTGGCATTGAGTTTAACCATCCATCCACTTCCCACAACCTTACCCATGGACCCTAATGCAATATACAAAACCTTACCTTGATTAGTGCTTCAAAAAAATCTCTAAAACAACACCTATCTCTACTACGGCATTATGATCTATACCTTTTGACACCAATTTTCTTTGGTCCTTCAAGTATGAAGATATATCATCACCTCTTTTTTCGATAATGAGCCTTCACATGTCACATTCCCAGTATCAAACTAGAGAACAACAATCGCACATTGGTCCCAATATATTACTCTAGTTTGGATGACCCAACTATCGCTATCAATATAATGACAACTTGAGGACAACAGAGACCTTGGTTGTTTTTATTTTATCATGCTTGGATTAGTTCCCACAACATACTTCCACAAGGACATCAAAGTTCCTTATACTATGACTATCTCTTGAGGTTATGCTTGCTAGCACATTTGGGTCTTGTCTTTTATCTTTGCTTTATTTTTTCGAGTCAATCCTTTATGCATATCGTGCATCACCATCATGATCCCTTATATCATGATGAATAATGTGTATGCAAAATAAAAATTGTTGCTCAAACACATAAGTTGATTCTCAACATATACCTAAGCTTGAATACATAGGGGAAGATATCACAACATTCATATCCATCTTGATCATCCTAAGCTCCAATTAAGCCAACATACACCACTCATTATCATGTCCTCATATTCCATCCCACCTCATTATTACCATATCTCTTAGATATACCATTCCAAAAAAAAAATTCTTTACATCATCCTTACTATTTTCCTCCTAGTCTTCATCTCTACATCATCCTACTTATTTTAATCTTCTTCCAACCTTCATAATATCTTTCACCATCCTACTCAATCATTTATTTCATCATTCCCATCATATCTATTAACCCCCATTCATCTCTCCCATCTTTGCTAATATCGTTCCATCTATTTTGATAGAACACCCATGGTCTTCCAACCTAACAATCCTCTTGAGGGGGCATCATCATCTCATCATCCAATTCAATCCCAAAAATCAATTCAACATTTTGAATTCAAAATCTATCCAAGCATTGAAGCATCATTTGAATCCAATCAATCAATCAATCTAATCAACCCAATCATCCCTTAACCTTTGATGCTTGGGGCATTATCTCTCATCAATGTCAACACACCCTATGTCCATATCTACTTTCTTTGAAATGACATTGCTTCTTCTAGTCACAACGCCATTTCAAAGAGGGGCAAAATGTAGACATTGAAATCACATGTACACTGATTTCCATAATATCATCTTGTGTTAACATTTAATGCACTTACCACCTCTTAATCCATTAAAATAATTAACATTATCCTAAGTCCATTACTTTATCACAATTCAATTCATTAAATAACATTTATTGTTTATTTAATTTCATTTTAACTTAAGTATAAATAATACACAATTAAATTAATCTAAATCCTAATTTACACCTCACAAGTTAACCATCCAATCAAAATAGTTAACTAATGATCAATTTAATTGACTCGCTAATCAAATTTGTTGATAAGCCAATCAATTTGGCTAACTCAAGGTCACAAATTAATTAATAAATCAAATAATCATCAACTCACCAATCCAATGAGTTGACTACCTAGTCAACTCCAGCCAATTAGCAAATTGATTGCCACTTCTCCTCGTCACATCCACCATTCATGAGTGCAACTCATAATCCAAGATTAAATCTCCACCACTCAATTGCCTCTCAAAAATTCTATAAATTGGAGATTAATCCTCCATTTTCATCATCTCGAATCAAGCAAGTATATGTTGTAGCACTAAACAACAATCATCACAAATCATTCGAGCACATTCACTCCATCAACAATGATAATTTGCATTTGTTATTTCATTTATTGTGTGTTGATGCAAATTGTTAGTGAGCTCAATGGAAGGTGAGAGTTTTGATTTCATTTGGAGTTTGATTCTTGTTGTTTTATTCTCTTTTTTACTCCTATTTAATTTCACCTCTCACACTAATACGCTAATATTTTTAGAAGGAAATATAGTTTTCATGCCTTGGGTCCACGTGGCATCAAAAAATATACCATCACCAAAGAACAAATGACACATTGTGATTGGTTTGGAGAACAATTGCCACATGCCAACAAAAATGGAGCAAAAGCAAAATCTAGAGCCAATGAAGCAAACAAAATGTGAAATTTTGAGCAAATGCCAACAGAGTAATGATAATATTGTTGGCTCCACCAATGTGTCTAGGGATACTGCTACCTACAGTTTTTGGTTCAGTATCTTAGTGGTCTTCATCTATTTGCATTGTTGCTCCACCAATGCATCCAAGGATACTGCTACCTATGGCTTTTGGTTCCCTATCTTGGCGGTCTCAATCTATTTCCATTGCTTTGCAAAGTCTTCCCCTTGCATTTCTATTTATACTTGTACTAGTTTGTGGATTGCCACTTTTGGTTTAACATCTATTTCTTTGTTTTTCCAACTTTTCTTGCTTTGTTTTTTTGCTTCAAGTCTAGGACCCCTTTTAACTTAGTTCTTTTCCATTGTACCTGTTATGCATTCCAGTCTCTTTGACCTATGCTTGATCATTGGAGGACATTTATATAATTTCTTTCTTTCTATCTATCTTACCTTGAGTGAAATTGCATTACCAATAAGCATAATATATATAAGTTGAATTGTTGACTATCACCATAATCAATACTTCATATCAAACAACATCCATCTACTCATATACACACATGAATTCAAGAAATTGTTGCCAAACCGCTCGAGCACTATCTCAAAATTGGCAGTTAGGTCATCACTAATATATTAACTAGAAATAGGGAACTCAACCCATACAATTAGCACTACTTGGCCTTTAATTGGACTCCAACGCTAGGCTTACTAATTTGTATCTCAAACAATTTTGTCATATCCTAACCCATTTCTAGCAAAATGTAATTAACATGTGAAATTCAACTATCCTACTTATGACAACCAACCTAGAAATAATATTATCATAGTTATAATGTATTAGTAAATGACCAATTCAAACATCAATATGAACACATACACTATTCCACCATCACAATGGCAATTCCTCAATCATCCATGACTAGCCATGACTAGTCTCTATGATTAATAAGATGCATCAAGACACAATGAGGATCTATAATCACAAAGTCATCAGTTCATATAATTATCATAGGAATATGTAAGTCTTGAATTTATTAAACCATTAAGTTATAAAAACACAAATACAAACACAATACAACTACTAGTTACTAGCATGACAAAGCCTCATGATAAAAAAGTCTAGACCTAGTACAAGGCCATTGCCCCCAAGAGGGATATTCTCCCTCACTTCAAAATCACAAAAATGCTACTCTTTACGTTCCTCAAACAACCATAGCATGAAAGTAGCATTTTCCATATTTCATTCAATGTGTCTCATAGAAATCACGTATAGATGGAAGAAGAAGTATCTATAAACCTATTAGCATAAACTTATTAGCCGCCTCTTACAAAGGAAATCTCTTCTGATTATGTTAATTACAAATATAGATCAATCAAGTAATCCATAATTTCTTCTTAACATGATTTCTTCCAATTCTCAAAAATATAATTTTCAAATGACTTAATTGGATTTGTTTGCAATTTCCTTCTAGCATAAATATGATCTTGATATCCTAATTGTGGGATGATGTGTCTCTTCTTTCATGTCATATTTCATTTGACTTTGCAAACAAATCTTTTTTTCCCAACTTCTTTGCATGTACTTAACATTTTTTAAAGTAAACAATTTACTGTTTCTAAAATCACTTTTAAATATAAACTGAAAAGTAACCATGCTGTCATTAATTAAGTGTCAATCATTGTGTCATTTATTTGTGCCGTAGTCAATTGAATTGACCAAAGTTTCACTTTGTCAAAATGATGCCATATGAAGAAACACTAGGGAGCATTTTTCACAAGGAGTTCAATTATGAAGCTTTATCTACTCAAAAGGACCATCCATCTATGTAGCCTCTTCAACTAGCTTGAAAATTTCCTCATGGCCTAGTCTCCAAGGTATTTTGAAATTGGATTACCCATGCCGTCATGTCCCCAGAATTGAATCACGCATTAGATTAAATAAATTAGAAAAAAAGACAAAGTACATATTAAAATTATGAACAATTAGTAATTCTCCCAAGATAATATTATAATTAAATTATCAAATATAATGTCGCAAATATTAAATTACGAATACTAACAAATATACTTTAAAGAAACGTATAGTATAAAATATGATCATTAGAAATAAATGGAGCAACTATAGAGTATGATACTGTCGTGCCGATATTATTGCCATATGCGAGTAGACTATGTAGAGACCTGTTCGTAGAGGGAGGGAACAACGTCTACTCTATCGGATTATGTTAGCACTACCGAATATGGAGCGTGTCTGCAAATTGGAAAGAAGGGAAGTCAAATACAAGCATTCTCAAGAATATTTGAATTATTATGATAACCAAAAGGATGGTCAATATCTATGGTGTCATATTTATTCGATGGGCAAATGATTATTATCAATATCATATTCATCACGTCTCGCCATAAAGAACACTGTGATGTTGGTCAATAGCAGCTAAGAAAAAGGCGTTGCTTGCATCTGTTATATGCTGGTCAGCGACTACTATGGAGAGAACAATACTAATTATTAAATAAATAACTCTTAGCGGCGATTCAACCCAAGAACGCCTACCCAATCAGCATAATTAGAAGGGGCCTCAATTAGTTAGGAAGAGGATAGCAATCAACGTAAGACAAAGAGACATGCCTCTTGAAAAGATCGCAATGAAGAGTCACTCCATCTAACCAAATCATGGGTATAAAAGGGAGAATGTCTTCAAAGCTAGAGGGGGAAAAAAGAAGGAATAGAATCATAATTAAAGAGTTCAATACTTTTGGGGGGGAAAAACAAAAAGAAGTCGATAAAGGCTACCCAAGAGCAGACACACTGAATCAGGTGAAGTATTCACTAGCATTAATATTTAGCATATTTCAAACATGAGAACAAAAAAAACATAGATGACTAACATTCAATGCATTAGTTCAAGTCTCTGCAATAAACCTCCTCCATGACCCAATCTATTTGATTCTATGCTGCATCTAATCTCTGAATGCCTCTATCAAATATGTCTGAACCTAAGCATGCAAATTTCATGTACAGCCAAGCATAATCTGATCATTAAGGTTGCTGCATTTTAGAAATGACAAATCCTAATTTCTGTATTAATCAAAGCATTATCTTTTTAGCAAATACATGTAATATGGATGCAACTTATATATCAGTAGGAAGGAATAACAATAGGACTGTCCATAAGCAGATATAGATTTTTTCTTCATTAATTTAGAATTGCATATACATGATAGATATTGCTAATCTGATTATTGATGCAATGCTTTCTTTAGTATTATCATAATGATAATTGTTCTAAGAAATGATGTTAATATGGACTTAAAGAATCAATGATAAATGAAAATGTATTTGATTGTTTAAAAGATTGTCTTCCGTGTGTTTGCAAGCCTACTAGAGAGGAAGGGCCTGAGAAAGGTGGTGCCTAAAAACCCCACTCAAGTCCACCCCCAGAACCCAAGGCAAAGATGAGCCATGGAGGGGTGGAAATTCCATTTAAGATTCAGCCCAGTCCCAAGGCATAGGTAGACCATGGAGGGGTGAGGTTCCCACTCAAGATCCGCCGAGGCCATGGAGGGGTGGTACACCTAGGCCACTTATGAGCTCCGTTGGCTTCCCTCTAGTAGGTTAAGTGTCTTTTGAGGTGATAGCATGAGTAGAGAAAGCATGTACAAGTGTATCCACTAAGCACGCCACTCCGAGGGTGGAATTGTCTTGGTTTGGACATTCCTGCCGCTCGGGCCCAAGGGGTGGGTTGTCTTGGTCAAACGCTTGTGCTCTTGGGCTTAGATGCATAGCTTCAAGCAGATCTACCCATACCACTCCTCCTATGTCTTAATAACTGCTTTGTGATTATGTTTATATTTTAGATATCTAGATATTAATGCTAACAGACATATGTATATGTGGAATGTTGTTAATATGGTGAATGCAGATTTCAATCCAAGAGTACTTTCATTAGAGAAAACATTCCTTTGAAAAGAAGAAACCCTAAACCTAATCAACAAGCGAATTCTAGGGCCAAGTAGGACAAGGGACATTACACATGCAATATTGCATAGAACTGGGAAGAGGTGATTTAATGTTATAAAAGGGGGAAGAGAAAAAAGAGGATTACCCTAGCTTGTTGCTTGTATGATTCTATTGTCAACAAAGATGGTAATTATTATGCATGTGTTAAATCACAAGGGGAAAGAAGTGGCTCACTTGTATATTAAAATTGCTTTGTAAGATCACCTAACAACAAAGAGATTTGAATGATGATCCGTTTTGGTGGCAGAGAGTTCTCTTTCCTTTTTGTCTTACATGGTGTTTCTTTAGGTCAAGATTTGATGGGTAGTGTTATGTCTTTCCTATGTACAACTTGTTTTTGGAGTGAGCTACAACTCGGATGGAAAATGGTATCTTCATGCAACCATGGCAAAGATCAAGGACTCGTCGTAAAAAGGAGCAATTTTTTATCGATGATTGCAAAATAATTTCAATATTCCCAACAAAGCAACGATGAGCTTGGATAGTGGAATGTTGTATTTTGAATGTCTCAAGAACATTGGGCTTGAACAACCCAAGTGCTGATTGAGCACAACTTTAGGCTCAAACTAGAGGACAAAATTATAGACATTCAGTTGCTTGAGGAGTTCCTAAATCTAGTTTTTCCTAAAGGTGGAGCAATGGAAGCAAGGTGTGAAGTGAATGAGGAAAAGCTGCCATAGAGAAAGACAACAAGGCCTGATTCTAGGCCCTACACTAAGAGATCATAGCTATCCATGAAACGAGGATGAAATTGAATGCTAGTTTTAGGATCAGAAATGCAAATAAGCAGAAATACAACACACAGATCAATGAACACAGCAATTTACCTTGGGAAAACCCCCCCTACTCGAGGGAGAAAAACCCAGCAAAATGATCTCTTATATATCAGATGAAAAAGTGCAGAAGACTGCATACAAAATCAGGCCCTACACAAGGCTGAGTCTAATGAAAGGAGACACTTCTCCTTGAAGCGAAATACAAAAGATGATACTTCTTAAATGAAATCTGCTGCTTGAAAGTTCAACCTGCTGCTGATGGAAGATGCGAACTGCTTCTGAAGATATTCAAATAGAAGTGAATTGATTGATGCTTGAATGAGAGGACTCCATCCTCTTTATATACCAAACCAAGTGACCTCCTTTCTAGGTTGGCTTTTAGAAAGAATATAAATATTATTTAAAACATGAAGGCCGACCTGCCTTGAACAAGAATATATAAAGGAGAAAATATCTCCCACGGCTACAACACTAACATTGAACACCTTCTAGGACCTAGTGAAAAACATCACGCACCTTGCATAGTGCACCATGAAGGGAGATTCGATATCCAATGTCTACACCATGCCAAGGTCGGTGAAGGATGGCTCTAGAGCTGCAAAAAAAATGGGACTTTCTACTAGTTGGGGTTTGGTCAAAAGCATCCCAATAGTACAAGTGGGCAATGGAAGGGTACAAGGACTCTTGGGGCTAGAAGCCCCTCCTCTCCCAATTGGTCTTTACGCAATAATTAAGGTAAACAGGTCTTATTTCCTCCAATGAAGAAGCTCAGCCCTTGCAAATCAATCCTTGTTATTGGTTGGAACAAGAAATGATGAAAGAAAAACAAATGGAGTAGAGGATTGAATAAAGAAAATATATGTAAATACATACTATATAGCATAGTTGAAAAATTCGCCAAATTGAAAAACTCGCCAAGCCCAAAAAACACGACTCAGCAAAAACTCAACAACTTAAAAAATTGCTTAAATTTCATTAAAAACGCATTATTTTTGCAAAATTCAATGATAAGATACATCCAATGAGTCAATAAATGAGTACATAAAAGAAACAAGTTGAATCTAGTTGTATTTGATTGATTTGAAAGCAAATTGGGTACAAAATGGCATCCTCGTGTGGAATGCGCTAATACTGATAGTCTAAAACAAAATGAAAATAGCAAATTATTTTTGTAGTATATTTTACAAATTTACATCTTCCTCTTCCCATGTCTAGTGAAAACTAGGGGGAGGTAGAACTAGACCATATTATAGATGAAAACTTGTAGGAAAACTTGGAAACTTAGACTTGGAGAGTACCTAGAAAATCAAATGAAACGAAAATGCCTTTTTAGCAGCTGCGGGTTGGACAAGTGAGTTTTTTTTGCGGACTCATCGAAAACTTGCCAAAAACTCAGCGAGTTTTTCTCCTTTATTCAGCAAGCAATTCTGGAGAGTAAATGCAGGAAAAACTTGCCATCAAAAAAAACTTGAGAGTTTTTTAAAACTTGCCAATTACTCAAAGAGTTTTTCAACTATGCTATATAAGCTTCAGACACTTCATTTATCTAGTTCTATGTTTTTTAAAGCTCTAGTTTTGTAGCCCATTGTCTATATGGTTTGGAGTGTCCAATGTCTAGCTATTTGTTTTTGGGAGTTATAAATTTGTAGTCATCAATCTATAGATCTCTTCATGAGCCCAATGTCTTTGGAATATATGTAGCTATCTAGTTTTTTATTGTGTAGGCCCCAATAGAACCCACATTTTACCTATCAAAGAAAATTTTATATTACTCTATGCTTAAATGAGTTGAGATGAATCAAAAAGGAAACCCAAATGTTCCCAAAGTGAGAAATATGATATCATAACATAATCCATATATAAAAGTCCACTAGCATAAAAAAATATACAAAAAATATTATGAACTACCATATGTTTTATTGTTCATGTATATAAACCACAATATGTCTTAATATCATGCTAGTACATAAATTGAAGGTATGGTTTGATCTTATGACAAACTTGGTCAAGAGGTCAAAACCAAACGAGATACAAATTTAAATGATACATAGGGTGTGAAGAGGAAAGAAACCCTATGTCAGCTTCCACAATGTGGGGATCTCATAAATTAAGTTGATGTCTCACTTAGCAATGACCTAAAACATTGGGTTTAACTTTTGTAGTCTTAATAGAAAACCTGGTGTACTCAAAAATACATAAATTATAGCATGCCAAAAAGGATCAATCTTGAGATATAAAAGACAATTGCAAAAATTGTTGCCACTAGGTGAGCCATTACATCAAATTAGAATGAAAAAATTATTGACGTTGATTTACCAAATCATATTTAAGTCAAGTAAAGTGCAGACATGAAAAACAGACACAAGCACCTTTTGTTTCCAAGGACACGTTAGCCTACCATTATAATCATAACTAGGGTAGGTTGACTAATATACCAAGATCATGTCTTGGTGGACCTAGATTTGTAGTTGTAGAGCCTCATGGGGCTCCTAGCTTGCTTGTAGGACTTGTCTTTTGTCACATGTACCCTTTTGCATTTTATCATCCACAAACTCATGCCCATTAGGTTGATCACACACCATTTGCTTCATAGGACCCTTGAATTTGTCACTTCACCTTTAGTAACAAACAACATATTTATCAAGCATAACCTACTTGAAAGATAATTTGGTAGTATATTTAGAGGCATTGATTCACATTATTATCTCAATCATTTTCATTCACACTTGTGTATTTTATGGCCTTTAGTTCATGTTATTTAAAGCATTCAAGTTCTTGAGTACCTCATCCTCAACACAATAGAATGATGCAGCCACTTCTAGCTCAAGTACTGTGATGAGCCCCACTGGCTCCTCTTCAAACCCCTATTGTTTTAATTATCTTTTGTGTTCTTTTGAGTTTTTTTAAGAAAAGTTTATAGAGAGAAATAGAAGGGGTGCAACATATAATTGCTCATAGAACTCAAATCTGAACTAGAATTGATAAAATGAAATTGCAAAAGGGATTAAACAACCATAACAATGAGATTGCATGTTTCAGACATACCCAAAATGCTCCAGATTATTTAATTAAGAAAATAAGTCCAATTGCCAGCCATGAATGGTGAAAACTGACAAATATGTATGCCTGGGCTCCAGATCTGACTTCTCCCACTCTGAAATAGGATACAAAGAGCTGAGAGGAGTAGTCGCCAAGAATGAAACACATTCAGAAGCCAGAAAGAAGGCGTTTCCACTACAAGCTTCACACACCTAACCTCCAGAAGGCACGCCTTTCAAGGAAAAAAGGTACAGCCCATGAAAGAAAGTGAAGAATATTAGTTGGAAGCTGCAGATTTGCTGAAGATGACGTCTTTGGTGAAGAACCACTCTTCTTTATTGCAAACAAGAAAAGACTGAACAGGAAAACTTTGATTAAAGCAGTAGAACCTCTAAATGAAGCCCTCACAGATGCACTAATTCGACTAGTCTCTCACAGTCTCAAAAATGCTCAACACTGAAGAAGATCTCGCACTCCAATGGAAGAAATGCTCAAACCCTTGTCTCAGAGAATAGCACAGGAGAAAACCAAATTGGCAAAGTCAAATAATCAAGAATGAGTTTTATTTGCCAAAATTGCCTTATATCCCAAAAGGCACGACTTTCAAGAAAGTGACGCCACTTTGAAGTCATTTAAATATTTTAAATTATATTTAAATCACCTCTTCAATAGTTTTCAGTTTAATACTTGGGCGCCCACTTTTATGCTTAAGTGATTTAATTTTAAATCACTTTTATGAAATATTTAAGTGATATAATATTTATAAAGTCAATTTGACTTTATAATAAAGCGTTAAGTTAAATAATTAACTCAAATCACTTAAATATCCATAACTCCCTCTAAACTCCATATATTTCCGTGTCGTCAGAAGCTGTCAACCCCTGAACTGCCAAGGCCTGCTGTGAGCCAATCACTGAACTCAAAAATGAGAACGACAAAACTCCTCCAGAAAATGCCACTGACCCTCTAACCAATCCAGTTAGCCCACAAGGGTCCAAGAAATAGGCTAACACACTTGCTCAGAACTGACTAGAGGGGACATCACAAGTACCAATTACATATTTGATCCATCTATTGGAAGGTGACAAGGAGCATGCTTAAAATTTCCAAACTCCAACAATCCATAGTGTTCAAGAGTAGACTTCCCAATAAATTGTGAATATGCAGATTTAAATGATCTATGAATTCATAATTTATGAGGAGCAAGCTGCCTGCTTCAATTGTTCACTAGAAACAATTCTACCTTCCAAATCACCTTCCTCCACCTTATGCAAGAGTTGGTCATATTCCACTACACAAAGATGACCAATTTGTGAATTTTAGTGTTTGAGATAAGTACTTACAATCTATCATTTACTTTATATTTCATGTACATATGTGCTAACCCTTGCTGCAAATATATCAAACCGTCAAGTCTCCATCATTTGACAGGCTAACCTCTTTATTTCATTTAAATGTTGCATTGCAAGGATGGAATATTGAGAGTATTGCTAGCTTGTTGCCTCTTTTTGTCAGTTTCAAGAGTGTGCATTCAACTCTATACAAAGAAAAACATCAAGAAAGCACAAGCATATGGTGAGAAAACTTGAATGTGAGTGAATTTGAAACCGGCCAAAGAATAAATGTGTTTTTCCTTCTAACTTGCATGCGATAGCTAGGCTGGCTAAGAAGTTATTCTTGAATTGCAATGGTTGGACATATTGGGAATTTTCAACTTTGACGTACAAAATAAATTAAATATTCACAAGGCCGTGACTAAAGAAAGGGGAAGAGGCTTATAAGGAACTGCACAAGAGTAGCCAATGGGGTTAGAAAGTCACAGTGATATGTGAGATTAAGTTTGAGAATCTAACGAAAATCCAGGCCGAAGAGTCACACAATATAAAGAGCAGAAAGTAGAATCTTCCAAGGTTGAACCATATTCACGTCCACACTAATGTGAGAAGACAAAATCACTGAAAAAAATATGGAGGATAAAGTAACAGCATGTAACAATTTCAGGGAGTTAAGTAGGCATACGAGGAACCAAAAAAGAGAATTTTATCACACAAAATTTTTAATGAACAATAACAATAAAGTCAAATTTGGATGGCAAAACAACGTAAAAGAGGAGTGCATGGCAAAGGGAGTCCTATTTTGTGGTGGAATTGAACAGGGCATTTTCTAGGTGTGTATTGTTATCCTCTTACTGATATGACAGACCACAATGCATGAAAGGTATCTAGAGCCTGAGCGAACCCAATGGTGAAGGTGTGTGTACTCCATAGAGGAGGCATAAGTTCAAATTTGAGAGGAGAGAGTATGTACACCTGGAACAATATATGAGGTAAATAAATATACATGGAGACACCAAAGTATCTGGCTGAGGAATTCAGTACGCTCACTGCCTCCCCCTCAACCTCCTGATGTTGGTCTAATGCTCTCCAGACGAATGCAGGAGGAGGATCTTATCTGATAGGAAGAGATCATAAATACCCTCCTCAACCTAAAGGTTTATTATCCTAAGGCCCTTGCGATTAACCGACAATCGCAAAATGAGTGTGCTAAATTAACTGAACAGTCAATTGGCACTAACTCATCCCCGTCACGCTCCCACCACCGAAATGGTAGAATAGCATTCATCATTTGAAGACCTATTGTTGGGAACCTTTGTTAAGAGAGTGGACAAAGGCACTTAGCCATGACCTTAAAAACTACCCTTGCATTTTAAATATTCGTAAATGAAGCACTGCCCTAATTCTTGAAAACTTATTATGAAAAACATAGTCGTTTTGTTCCAGCTAAGTATGTCATGGAGTGAGGAATATAGGGATGCAGGCAGGCATATTCGTGAGAAGAGAAGAAATTACTGTTTAACAAAGGAGTTGACAGCTTCAGCTCGGTCCTCTTTGGACATAACCCTCCTCTTTCTCTCCTTTCCACTGCTAAATAATCTTGTTTTTGCTGTGCATTTTTCATCTGCACAGAGGGAAACCAAGTCCATTCCTTTAATTAATAGGGTATATGACCATTCATACATTCATCTTAATGTTAACGAGAGAGAGAGAGAAGCTTACACTGAAGCAGTCGCCCAATGTAAAAACGTGAACACCGGCTTGCCATTTTAGCACAAAATACAGCTGCAGGAGCGCTTAAATAAAAGCGTTTACCATGCTGTACCATAAGCTTTAATGCGCATAAGGCTAATGACCGCAAAATCACTGCCGCTGCCAGTTTTTAAAATTATTACAAATAAAAAGAGTACGAAACATTAGAAAATAAAATAATTATTATGAAAAATGGTGATAGCCTCTAAGGTTTTTTAATGTAATGCTAAAAATTCCTGCACTTTTACCATTCCTTTTTGGTTTACTTCTACTTGGTTGATAACCAAGAGGTATTTTCTACAGCGTGTCAAATTGTTATATTGTTATCAAGATTCAATCAAGTAGTTTTACGGGTCAAACTCAATGACCCATGGTTCATGACGTAGCGGTTCACAAGAACCCATCTCTCATGATAACGAATGGTCCACTTAGCACTTATTGCATCTAGGTGATGCTCATAGAGGTAAAGCATCGGGCCTTCTTGGGAGGTCACCCATCCTAGTACTACTCCAACTCAAGCACGCTTAACCACAAAGTTTTCCCCAAGGTAAAGCCCACTTAGTTTGCAACCCCATTTGCAAAACCTTCAGCAAATGTTGTGCCTTATGAACCATTCATTATAGAGCCCCTTTAGCTCATCAACCTTTCATTATCATGAGAGATGGGTTCTTGTGAACTACTACTCATGAACCATGGGTCAATGAGTTTGACCCGTAAAACTACACAATTGAATCCTGATAGCAATATCACAATTCTACTCGATTGTTTTTAAAGTAAAGATCAGTGTATAAGTGGTAAATTTTAGTGTCAAAGTTAGATAAATAAGTTAGAATTTAATTTGATTTTTAGATTAGGTTATATTTATAATTTATTTAGGTTGATTATAGTAGAGAAGAAATGAATCTAGGTTGATTTCCCATATGTAAATATGATCTTAGAAATTCTAAATTTTAATTTTAATGTAGCTTCTTAACTTGTTATTTATTGAATCAAACTTGAAATATTTTGAATTGCATGTTGGGGTGTTAGACAAAAAGGTCATGCCCGATTCACTTTATCATCTATAAGCTCTTTTTCCAATTTGCATTATCACTCAAGGAGCTCTATAGTGTAGCATTGCATCATTAACTTACATTAACGTATGTACTTAGTGATAAAATAGGTATCTTGTATGGTTGCTTGTTGTCTTTAGTCTTTGTTCCAAAAATATTAAATCAAATCCTAAGGGTTTAACCAAAGGAGAAAGTCATTGCCTAGCAAACTCCTCAAAGGTGTTCATCAACATTGTTTTCATTGTAGATTAATATGTCAAGAGGCAATGTCAATAGGTTTTAGACAACTATAACTTCACATATCATCTTTTTGTGTAGAGGATAATTCCAATTTGTTCACTTCTATGGACCAATGATCACTTTCATGTGCATAGATTCAACCCAAAATATAGTAAGGTTCAATTTATAATTTGTTAAATCTTCACATCAAATGTGGCATCAAAGCATAATCTAGATCACTAAGCAATTATCTTCAATTAAACATCATTAAGTCATACACAAAGTTAAGTTCTTAATCCCTTTTTATCATTTAAAAATTATTCTTACACATTTTAATTACCATTCCAACTCATTAATCTAGAATTTTTTGTTTACTTATGTTAAGTTCATTGCTTAACCCTAGATCTATTTATGTAAAAGGTATTTTATTCCCTTACACTTGAGTCCATGTGAAGATATTTGTCATAAAATTAATTTGAAAGACATTTTTTAAATGAATAAAATAAGAAAATGAACATGATAATTGTTGGTAATTAGATTTGTCATTGCAATATTTCACTGCAAATAGCTTAGACCTGTTTGATGGGTAGTGACAAATGCTTCAACAATTGGAGAGATTGATATTAGATTAACAATCTTCCTCTGCATTTGAGAGGGGTGGCTCCCTCATATGATTTTAATTTGGGTTTTTCGTGTATACTTTTAACCAAAAAAATAAGAAAGGCACATAAAAAGAAAAAGAAACATTACATCAAAGACATAAGAAAATCACCTAGACTTCTCAATAACATACTTGACATAAAAGTGTGAAAAAACAAACATTGATAGAAAGCTCAACAATTTTTTCCCATTATAGAAATCAATAAGATTGACAATTACCCCTTTTTGACATGCTAGAAAATTGAAGAATTTATAATATATCATACATAAGACAGATATGTAATCAAGTAAGGACACAATAGCTCAGTCTAATAATACTTTCAATTCCTCTATCCTAGACGCAACCAGGCATAACAAAGAATCATCAAAGAATGATTACAAATTATTATAAAAAACTTGTAATTTATGGGAGAAAACTAGACACAATGTTCTAAAACATTCCTTTGAATCTTCAATGAAATAAGAACTCAAAGTCTCCCATAAATTCATGTATAGTGGTTGTATTAAAAAGGTAGTCAATTGCCACAAAAATTTCACAAATGTAAAATCCCTCTTACAAAGCTCTCCAAGTGAGAAGTTGGAAAAAGAATTCCCACCTTTTTTATATTAAAGATAGGCAAAACATTACATATATATCCATGTAATGTATTCAAAAAACACAAGCAACATAGTTGTTGCCACTATTAGTCTACTGTTCGTATCCCTATCTATGTTGTCTTAAGCATTAGCAGTTACACATTAGAGTCTTAAACAGTAATATGCAAATATTTAATTGCATAGATACTCAGACTTAACAGTTTTTACTAATGTTAAAGTTATTGATATCACCCCATCCAAGAAAGGGTTCCAAGCCTAAGTAATTAAATGCCACCTCCTCTACTACCTACTTTGGACCTTCATTAATAAAGTGTTTGATATTGACTCTCTTCTTTTCCTTCTTTACCTCAACATCATGTTCAATGTTATACTCCTTTAGTAACTCGGCCATTCCTTTTAGTAATGGCATATTGGTATCTTTGTAATAGTACCAAGTATGTCCATATCTGATCTCTACAGTGTTGATCCTCACAATTCCATCTTCAAGTAGTTTCAAGAATTTATGCTTTGAAATTTCCAATGCCATGGTAACCTGCAATGCAACATTTTTGAATATGAGTTTTTTGTAAAACTCAGTAAGCATTCTCTTAGAGCACTGAAACTTTTCCTCGTTTCTCCTAATGCAAATTTTCCAAAGAATTTCATTAGTAAAGTTCAACCAAAACATATAACAAACATTACTTAAACCTTTCACATTGCCAAGCAAAATCTTTGATAAAACAATGTTACCTTGCTAGCCTTTAAGATCATAACAGAAAAGGTTCCAAATCTCTTTTTCAAAGAAACACTCAAAGAAAATGTGTTTTTTTTTTTGGTTGTTTACAAAGACTGTACATCTCAATATCATTAGCATTAGCTTTGTAGGGAAATTTCTATAGAATGAGAAGCCATTTAAAATAAGCCTTTTTAGGCTCAATATAACTAGACCAATTCTTTTTCAGTATACCATGCCACTACTTTTCAGATAAGTTAAGTTTCCAAACATTATTCATATGCACATAAACATCATTTTTAATAATTAAAGAACTATATTTAATTTTTGAATATTCAAACCATTTATCCAAGACAATTGCTTAAATGAGTTTATTTATTAGTTAGTGCATTTCGGAAAATTGAGGACAGAACATGCCTCCATAAGCATGGTGCAAGTCCTCCAATTAGAATTGGGTATATTAAATTCCCCACTTGAAGAGTTCCAAGATTTGATTTGACCATCACAAAGAATATCTTTAAAGCAATTTATACCTTTGGTGGCCCAACTTTTGGCTAAAGGTTTATTTAATAAATGTAATTAAGAATGCTTGATGATGTATGAAATAAAGTGAGACTGAGAATTTATTAAATAAATAAAATTTAATTAATTTTTCAAAATGATAGAAATGTGAATTAATTAAATAATATCATTTTATTTAATTAATAGCAAAAATAGGTTTTTTTAGGACTTTATTTAATTAACTAAAGAAATAGGGTTTAAGGGTTTAGAGTTTAAGGGTTAAAGGTTGAAGGTTTAAGGGATCAGGGTTTAAGAGTTGAGGGTTAAGAGATTAGGGTTTCAGGTATAGGTTTGATGGATTAGGGTTGGCGTTTAATGTATAGGATAGAGGGTGAGGGTTGAGGTTGAGGGTTTGGAGATAGGGATTAGGGTTGAGGTTAGGATTAGAGTTTGAGGGTTAAGGATTTAAGGGTTGAGGGTTTAAGGGAATAGAGTTTAAGGGTTGGGGGTTTTAGGGATTAAGGGTTGAGGGTTTCAGGGTTGAGAGATTAGGCTTTAAGGGTATAGGGTTGAGGGTTGAGGGTTGAGGGTTAAGGGTTGAGGGATTACATGTTTAAGGGTTAAGGGTTGATGGATTAAGGGTTTAAGGTATATGGTCGACGGATTAGGGGATTAAGGGTTTAAGGGTTAAGGGTTGATGGATTAAGGGTTTAAGGTATAGGGTCGATGGATTATTAGGGTTTAATAGGGTAGAGGGTTTAGGGTTTAAGGGTTGAGGGTTGATGAATTAATGGTTTAAGGTATAGGGTCGATGGAGTAGGTTTGAGGGTTTAATGGGTAGGGTGGGGTTTAGGGTTTAGGGTTGAGGGTTGAGGTTTAAAGGTTGAAGAGTTTAGGGTTGAGGGTTGATGGATTAGGGATTAAGGGTTGGGGATTAAGCTTTGGGGCATGGGGTTGGGGAGTGCTGGTTGGGGATTAGGGTTGAGGGTTTAAGGGTTAAGGTTTTAGGGATAGGGATTAGGGTTAATGGTTGAGGGATTGGGGTTGAGGGTTGACGATTTTAGGGTTGAGGATTTAAGGGATTAGGGCTTAAGGGTTTATGGTTTAAGGGATTAGGCTTTAAGGGTTGAGGGATTAGGCTTTAAGGGTATATGGTTGAGGGGTTGAGGAGTTGAGGGTATAATGTATAGAATTATAGAGGGTTTAGGGTTGAGGGTTGAGGGATTAGGGGTTTAAGGGTTGAGGTTGATGGATTAAGGAGGTTTAAGGTATAGGGTCAAGAGATTAGGGTTGAAGTTAAGCGTCAAGGCTATAATGTGTATAGGAGTTCAAAGGGTTGAGGGGTTAGGGATTAGGGTTGGGTTGAGGAGCTGATGTATTAGGGTTTAAAATTATAGGAGTCAAAGGATTAGAGTTGAGGGGTTTAATGTATGAGGGTAGAGGTTTAGGGTTTAGGGTTGAGGGTTGTTGGATTAAGGGTTTAAGGTATAGGGTAGAGGGTTTAATGGATTAGGGATTAAGGGTTGAGGGTTGAGGGTTTAAGGGTTGGGGGTTTAAGGGATTAAGGATTAAGAGTTGAGGAGGGTAGATGGTTTAAGGGTTGAGAAATAAAGGGTTTAAGGGTTGAAGGCTAATACATTAATGGTTTAAGGTATATGATAGAGGGTTAAAGGGATTAGTGATTAGGGGTTGAGGGTTTAAGGGGTTGATGGATTATGGTTTAAAGTATATATAGAGGTTGAGGGTTGAGGTTTAAGGGATTAGGGTTTAAGGGATTAGGGATTTAAGGGATAGGGTTGATGGATTAAGGGTTTTAAGGTATAGGGTTGAGGGATTGGGATTAAGGGTTTAATGTATAAAATTGTTTAGGGTTTGAGGGTTGAGGGTTTAAGGGTTTATGGGTTCTTGGGTTGATGGATTAATTATTTAGGGTTAAGGGTTGATGGATTAAGGTTTAAGGTGTAGGGTAGAGATTTAAGGGATTGAATTAAGGGTTGAGGGGATTAGGCTTGAAGTTTTGAGGGATCGAGTTAAGGTTTAATGTATAGAGTTTGTGATTGAGGATTAAGGGTTGTGGTTTAAGGGATTAGGATTTAAGGGTTGAGGGTTTAAGGGATTAGGGATTAAGAGTTGAGGGTTTAAGGGTTGAGGGTATTAGGCTTTAGCAGTATAGATGTTACACCCCAATTGTGTAATTACTATTTACTATTACTATGTAGAGTAAATGTGAATTTTGGAGATGAATAAATTATGCTTGCATTTTGTTATCAAATGAATTACGAATGAATGTTGTTTCATTTAATGTTATGTGAAGAAATGCAAATGTGTGAAAAGGATGGATATTGAATTTATATTCTAACTTTGGAGATGTATTATGCAAAATGTATATTTTGTTGAATAGCTGACTACCTTGGGCATATGTTAGTGGATGCAGGTATATGTTCAATTCCTCTAGGTGGAGGGGAAGTATCACCCAGGAGAAGATCTTGGTCAGGTAACCAGAAATGTAACCTATATGAGCTTACACACACCATAGTAGAATAATTGAGTTGATTTATTATGTGGGAAGTTGGTAAGTCATCCTTAGTTGATGCGTTTGGATTAGTAAGAGTCTCGTTTACTATTGAGTGCATTATTGAGTGATGATTATCTATTTGAGCTTATGAGTTCTTCCTTGTATTACTATGGTTGCATTTATGAGTAGGACATATGTGGAGTATGTATATATACACACATGTATGTTGATGATAGACCATACACATGAAGGAACACACACATGAATGTACATAGGTAGACGTACCTATGCACACTTATGGATGAGTTGCTTATACTTATGGAACTATCAATTGGATCTAACAACATGTATATGTATATGTATAAATATATCACATGTAGGTGCTTATCAATGCAATAGTAATTTTTTATGATTTTAGTGTATAATTGAAGGTGTATATATATTATATATGCATATCCATATGTATATATGTATCAATACATGCATATGGTTGGCAAATGGATATGCCCATATAAATGGATCGATACATGTATACATACATAAATGCGTAGAGGAATATATATGAATATATATATATACACAGTCAATATTATTGTTATTACTATGTGAATGACATCTTGTTTGTATTCATTTAAATGTCAAATGTATACATGCATAGTTGGCATAAGATATTGTAGACACTGAAAAATGTCCTAAATGATATCATACACTCGAAATAGGTTTACTAACATCATTTCCTCTTTAAACCCATCCTCTTTTTGCTTAATTAATTAAATTTACCTAGCTAATTTAATTAATGGCATCATTTTCATCCATTAGTCTAATTCATCAATTAAATTTAATTCACTCCCCCTTCACACTAACTGTAGACATGTAAAATTGGCTTAACACTTATCACAAATTCAAAATGTCTTGGAATGACCCCGAAACGACTCAGAACAACTCTAAATCAACTCATAATGTCTCAAAATGACTTCGAAACGACTTTGAATCAACCTGGAACAACTCTGAATCAACTTGGAATGAATCTGAATCAACTCTAAACGACTCTAAATCAACTCGGAATGAATCTGAAACAACTTGGAACAACTCTGAATCAACTTGAACATCTCAGAATCAACTCAGAACATCTCTAAAACATCTCGAATCATCTCATAATCATCCCACAACATCTCACAACACATCGAATGACATCAAACGACATTTAAAACCCTATTTCTTCTATTAATTGCATAATACAACATTATTTAATTCATTCATTTTTTCAACATTCTCGACAAATTAAATAAATACTGTTTATTTAATAAAGTCTTGAAAACCCTAATTCTACTATTAATCAAATAATACAATGTTATTTGATTAATTCACATTTCATCATTTTGACCAATTAAATTTATTTAATAAAGTCCTAATCTAATCTTACTTCATCCTGATTAGTCAAATAATGATAATTATTTGATTACATCACCAATTCACCTTATCCCTCAAAATTAATTGAATTATTAATAATAATTTAATCATCACATTTTCCCTCCAAAATCTGAATAAATAAATCAAACTATTCAAATTATCAAAAATCAAAATCAAATCAAAATGGAATTAATTAATTAAATAAATAAATTAATATTCCTCACCCACTTTTTGATTGAGAAAATCATGGATTGCTAACTAAGGAATCTATTTTGCTAACAAATCAATCTAATTTTGCTAACTCAACCATCTAATTCCTAACTAAACCCTAACTGATCAATCAATTGCTAACTAAGCAATCAAAATCCTAACTAGCCAATCTATTCTTCAATCACCCTAATTGTGCAATCAACTTTGCACAATCTCCTCATGTCTAAATCCTCTCAACTCATTCTAACCGTTGATCTAGATATTCTCCAATGTGATCTTGACTATCGATTCAAAATTGCTTTTCCTATAAAATAAGCCTTTCTCTTCACAAATAAGGATCAAAATTTCAACTTACCTTATGCAACAAAGTGTTGTCGTAATCACCATTGATAGAGCTTCAACCTTTTCGATCAACCAATCATCGTTTATCAAGCTTTTGCATGTAAACAATAGAGGCTTTGTAGTGATACAAACAACCCAACATCATGCAAATACACTCCAACATGGGGTGTAAATTTTTATTTTGTTTGTTTGAATTCATTTTGAATATATTAGCATATCATTTCATTTAAATAGCTTATATTGTGCATTTCCTGAGTGATGGAATAGGATAGATTAAGTGTTTTGAGTTAGATTAGTTTTCTAATTTCAATCTTGCATTTGATCTTGATTTTGTATCGTTTTCCAGATGGATTCCTTCTCCCTTACACATTCTAGAATACCTAGTGGGACCTAGGTCCTCCTTACTAACATTTTTATGAGCTAAGTTGAAGTTACAGGGTTCTAGGAGCTTTCAGAGACATTTCACAGACTGCCTAACAAAAGCTCACTTTTGACTAGCAAGAATTCTAAGCAATTGCCACAAAATCAATACTCTTTCCATGGGAATGGCACCTTTGCTTTAAGATCAGCTCTTTTACTCTAAAAGTGAATTTTTTCTTCTTTTTGGGTTTGCACCTATACGAAAAATTTGAGCTTTTGCAGGATTTCTGAGTTTTTGCAAAAAAAATTCTAAGCTTTTGATTTTTCTTTTAAGCATTTGCTCTAGAAGACAAGTGCACGGATCCTGCACTATTGTAATGACCTTTCTTGCTAACATATTGGTTGTTTTGCAGGAATTAATGGATTTCTATGTAGGATTGTGAAAGATACTAACTTGTTTTGTGCATAGAAGCCAATCAGTCCAAGATTTTTGGAGATACCAATTAATTTTGTTTATTAACTTAAGAATCTCCATTTGGTGCTTAAAAATGAACAACACAACTCTCACATTTCAAATTTTGTGTTTTTAAAATGAACATTTTGAAGCTTTCTAAAGTAGGAATCTCCATTTAGTGCTTAAAAATGAACAACACAACTCTCACATTTCAAATTTGGTGTTGTTAAAATAAACATTTTCAAAGCTTTATAAAGTAGGAATCTCCATTTGGTGCTCTAAAAATTAACAACACAACTCTCACATTTCAAATTTGGTGTTGTTAAAATAAACAATTCAAAGCTTTCTAAAGTAGGAATTCTCTTTTGGTGCTCATAAAAAGAACATAAAACACTTCAATTTTGGGCTCTAAAAATGAACACATTTCATGTTTTCATAATTAGGAACCTTTAAATTTGGTTCATAAAAAGAGCGTAAACGTTGTTCATTTTGTCGATGCACGTACGATTTACATTTGTTGACCATTTAATGACCAGGCCTGATTTTCTTAGAAACACTTCAACTTTGGGGCTTAAAATGAACAAAATGTTTATTGATTGTTTTCACACCATTGCTATCTTAACTACTTGATGTCTTGAACACTTCAATTGGTGCAAAGATAAAAATAAATTTTCATTTTTACTCACATATTCTTGGGGATAACACCACTCGAGGTGTTTAAAATGAATCAATTTGCAATGAATTATCTTTTGTGCATGCATTAATTGACAAGCTAAAGTGTTTTGTCTTCTCCCCTCGCACCATTTTGGCGATCTTGGGTGAGTGGAGAACATTTTTGAGCTTTGCATTTGTTTTAAATTTTACCTTCTTAGAGGGTCTGCCTATTGAGACACATCTCGTGTTGGAGAACTCATAGGCGACCCAAGCGGTACTTTCGTTTTGGACCACTATATAAATCTTTTGTGAGTGTGAGGAAAGTTCATCACTCACCGAGTGTGGATGTCCTATACCGACGTATTCTTCCTCAGTATCCTTGTGATGCGTAAAAACCTGAAAGGGCTAGAAGGTTCTTAATTGAACAAAACGCCGCATGTGTAGGTGCCCAAAAAAAATATCCCCAGAACATGACTAAGAGCCAATTGTTTTAGAAGCCACCCTATTATCCAAAACATTCTTTGAAAGTGGTGCATCGAAATTTACTTCTGAGAAGTTACTTGCCAAGTCCGACTACAAGCCCGTGCCATAAGTCGCATGAAAAATCATCTCTTTGGAACATGAGGCAGGCCCACCTAAGAGGATGGTTTCTCTCCACTAGGGTTGTCATTGTTTGTTAAAGTTAAACTTTCCCAATTACATTCAAAAACAATTGTGACATCAAATTATGTGTTTGACTTAAAGAAAAAGAACACATCAAAACAAACATTGAACAAGATGATCAAAACCACAAACCCTTTGAGTTAGTGTATACTTGTGAAAGAAGCCTTATGTTTGCACTCCTTGAAGGGATTTATCCTTAAAGGTTTCTGGAAATTTTACTTTTTATTTCCAGGTTGCATTGATCAAAGTAAACACTTTAGTAACTATGGCTTGGGCGTTGTGATTTCACAACTTGAGCTCTAGACATTCAGGTCACATAAAGTCCATGCTTTTGAGTTAGTCCAGTGCTATTATATCATTTGTCATACTCAAGGGCACAAAGGAAATAAACACACAAAGGTTACAAATTGCCATTCCAACGCACAATATTTTTGTTAAATACTTAGGGGAAAACAAACTAAAGTTTGTTTATAAGGTCATTGCTTGAACAAAACACTTGGAAAAATAGATTGGTCACAAAGTCTCTCACCCATTATTCCCATACTACTTATTTGAAATCAAAATCCAAGAAAACATTAGGATCATTCCTCCACTCAAAAATTCTATGATATCAGTAGTTACTTGGAACTCACAGTTAGTTCAAGTATCTTTCCCACAACATATCCTCTGGACAAAGGAAGTGAAATATCAACCCTCGTTTCTTCAACATTTTGATTTCCAAAAAGTAGCCACATTCCAAAACAACTCTCATGCCTTAGGTTTTTTGAGTTTCATAGAAAACCACCTTACAACACCATTTACACCTTATGACCATCTGGCGACCAACAACTCCAGTTCAACAACCAGACATTATAACACCAATTATTTAACCTAGTCTCACGCACATTGAAGGTGCACAAACCAACATCATAAACAATTTTAGAACCTTTATATTTGAGAAAAATGAAACACCCTGTCATTTTTTCACCGCATCAATCATCTTAAATGAAGAGGAAGAAGAAAAAGCAAACATAGCAGTCAGAAGACCCGCATTACTGCCTCTCACATGGCAATAGGTATGATCCTCTTGAAAATATAAACAAAGTGACCTTATGATAGGGTATTAAGCACCATAACGTCCCCAAAACATGTCGATCCATTACCAAAATTACTCTTATTGAGGGTCACAACATCAAATAGGGCAACAACAACAAGAATTTCAAAATCACGATCCAAGAATAAATCTAAAACATCAAATTTCCCTAGATAAAATTGAGAGAGATCTTGAGGAAATTAAACAAAAATGAAACACAACATATCATCAATGCCTTATTCAAGGTTGGAACATTACATATCCACAACAAACAAACATTATCCCACAAACACCTCAATATCCACATCAACAACACTTCCAATATCCACAATATTAAGAAGTTCTACAATACCAAGGTGTACCTCAAGTGCAATATCAAAATGTACCTCAAACACAGTATCAAGGAGTTCAACAAAATCAAGAGCAAAACAATCAAGAAAAGAAATAGAGGAAATATTACCAACTAGGAAGGGAATTCATCCCTTTGGGAGAAACATTAGAGGTAATCATGCACGAAGTAGTACAACAGGAACTTATCAAGATCAACGACAGTCCAATTTATGGTGAACCAAACTTTAAACTCCCTTGGTATAACAAGTACGAACAATGTCAGTTCCATAAAATCAAAGGTCACCCAACGAACATATGTGCTACACTCAAAAATCTCATCCAAGCCCTCATTGATCAAGGAGAAATAACTATTAAAGAGCCACCTACCAATGACAACAATGACAATGTCTCAACCTTAAAAGTTGAAAGCAATGTTCAAGGGCCATCTACCAATGATAACAATGACAAGGTCGCAACCTCAAAAGTTGAGAACAATGATCAAGAGCTATCTATCACTGATCACATTGACAATGTCTCTACATCATCTAGTGAGTAAGAGGACATACATCAAGAATTTATTCCCAAGCATGGTCAAACTCAATCACCCAAGGCTAGCAATGATCCAATCCAAAATATATCGGCATCATCCAACCTCATGATAGTACATATTGATGATCAAGAGACTCTTAAGCCAACACTTATACCAAATGTAGAAAATTGAAGCCAAGAGCTATCACCCATATGCCCACATTTTGAGGAAATCCAAGGATATTTTATAGGAAATCCTTTCTTTGAAATTTCCATGTCAAGAAATTAATCCAAAGCATATCAAAGATGATACCAGACAGAGTCAAGATCAAGGATCCCTATCATAAAACTATTACAATGACTTGGTAGATATCTTCCAAGATATCCAAAGCTTTCCAAAAGAAGAACAAATCCATATGCCAAGCACACATACATCTACCCATGAGATGCTTACTCCTAATGGACATGTAGATGATATTCATACAAAACAAGAGTCTCATACTCTTGATAACATTACCATGGAACAAGATTCACCTACTCTTAACATCTTTACACCTGATCAAAGCACATTAGAATCTATAGACATATCTGGAAATGATCAAGAAGAAGCATTAAGATCAGAAACATCCTCCAAGCCAGTTGAAGACATCAAGCATGAAAATATGGAGTAGAGTATCTTAAAATCAACAAAGATAATGGACAATCTTGAGCAGTAGAGCATTAGGTATACAATAGTCAAAGAAGTACCAATATATTTTGAAGGTCCATCAGAATATGATATTTCACAGGAACAAGTTGAAAATATCAATCAGGAAGTTATCCCTCATATGGAAGATCTATCAATGAAGAAGCTATCACATTTGAAGATCCACGACAAGGAAAATAAGGATTAGCACCGTGTTTCCAAGGTAAGACATATCCTATTGCAAATAAAATTTATCAACATCAAGATAGAGGATTAAACCTACATGAACAAGGTATCCTAGCACCAATGCATATTATTAGCAATCCTAAGCATCAAGGTCTTGGTTATTCAACAAGTAAGGGATCTAAACATTTCAGTGATACCTCTATAATACTAGAGGCAACTTTATCTAATGCAAGCATCAACATAGAGAGCATGAAGAGTCCTAATGATGAAATTGCTACCAATACTACAACTAGCCATGTCATGAATCACCATCCATGTATTTTTCCACCCTCTCATTAGGACCAACAACAAGAGAAAAAGTTATACCCAAGAAAGGAACAAGTCATTCAAGCAAAAGAATTAGCAAAACAAAATGGACAAGCAAGATACAAATGGATACAAAAGAAAAAGCAATAAAATCATCCCTATCAAACTCCATTAGTCAAAGAAACTATGGGGAAAAATAAAAAAGGGAAGTTCATCCATCAAAAATGTCTAGCAATGCAAAAGCAAGCTTCAAGAGTGACCTACAAGGTATATCAAGACGTTGGTCCCAATCGAATCTCCATATCCACCCATCATTGCTCATCATCCCAAGTTTGGAGAATAGAAGGTTCTAAACTGCCAACCAATCTATCTAAAAATCATGTCCCTCAACACATTTCGCTATCCAAGATATCCAAATCTCACATTGACCATGTGTTGGCAACAACTCTTTATCATAAGGACTCTAAGGGTGCTCTATCACAATGTGCACATCAAGGTAAGGTTAACTCTGGTATCAACAAGGAAGATAAGAATTATCAGGGGTTACATTCAAGTGCTCGTATCCTAGCAAAACAACTCTAAGTACGATATCATTGGCACTTCATGACAACAATAACAACCATATCAACACTAGCAACATCTACATCAGCCCCACCAGGTGGTTCCAACATGAGCAAAACAATTGTCACCATGATGAAAACCAAGTAAACAGGCGTCTTGTGTGACATCAAAATCAATAAAAATAAATAAAGAAAATAGTCAAGAGAAAAATCGTCCTCTAGTGAAAACCACTACGGTGGCACTTTGGACAAGTACCATGATGAAAACCTGGCAAACAGGCATCATGTGTAGAATTGAGCATCTACATGCACCAATTCAGGTGGAAGCATCTTAGCCTATCCAAAATAAATCTCATCCATTTTTATCCCAATCCAACATGTCTTGATCTTGACAAATGTTTGGTGAATACTTTACACTTATGGAAAACATCTTGACATAGGTCAATATCATTGATCCTATCCTATCTAGCATTATCCGAGCCATGGGGCATTGTCCAAAAGGGGCATACTCTATCCAAACATGTTATCCAATCATGAGATAATCCTTACATTCATTTACATTGCTAGACACTAGGGGCAAGTGCTTACATCTTGCTTCAGAATAAATATTGATCTATGTCTTCTAGCTCACATTATGATCCAGGCATTATCCAAACAACAAGGTGTGCCACATGGTATCCTTTGAATTTGTACCAACAACAAGGTATCCCACCAACGCACTATCAGGATAGCCTTCAAAACAGCTTGTCCCATCAACAAGGTATCCTGCCAATGCACTATCAGGGTAGCCTTCAAAACAATTTGTCCCAACAAGGTGTACCAACAACGCACTACCAAGGTAACCTTCAAAGATACCAACTACATGAATTATTCCTTCACTCGAAATTTCTAAGATATCAACAGTTGCTTGAACCCCACAGCTAGTTCAAGTAAGCTTTCTTGCAACATATCCTCTCGAAAGACACAGTGAAACATCAATCCAAGTTTTTAGTATCTAACACCCCAAGCAAGAGGTTAAAAATCCAAAAAAAAAACAAGAAAACAAGAAAACAATTCTTCCCAACAAGGTGTACCACCAATGCACTACCCAGGTAACCTTCAAAGATACCGACATTGTGGATTTTTCTCTCACTTGAAAATTCTAAGATTTCCATAGTTACTTGAACCCTACAACTAGTTCAAGCAAAATTTTCTGCAATATATCCTCTAGAAAAATATAGTGACAAATCAATCCTAGTTTTTAGTATCTTACACCCCAAGAAAGAGGGTAAAAATCCAAAAAAGTCCAAAAAACATTGAAAAACATTGAAAACAAAACAACATCATGGGGTTATTCCTTCACTCGAAAATTCTAAGATATCAACAGTTACTTGAACCCTACAACTAGTTCAAGTAAGCTTTTTTGCAACATATCCTCTAGAAAGACAAAGTGAAATATCAATCCGAGTTGTTAACATCTTACACCCTAGGAAAAAGGGTAAAAATACAAAAAAAGAAGAAAAAAGAATAAAAAATACAATAAAAAATAAAGAAAAATAGTAAAGAGAAATAAGACGTTATCTGAGTGAAAACCACTTTGTGGTGCTCTTAGAACACGTACCGTAGTGAAAACTTGGCAACGCACCGTAGTGAAAACCTGGCAAACAAGCGCTATGTTTGAATAAACTTGCATCTTATCTATTGGTACTATCCACAACATCCACCCATTCATTTCAAAACAAGATATCCAACCATGGCTTGTCACTGATTAAGGAAAGTCGTCTTGTCCACAACTGGGGGCAAGGTCAAAAAGCTAGTCATGGATTAGATATTTGAGTGTCCTATCATGGTCATGGAAAACATTCAAAACGTAAAAAAAAAGCCAAAAACATTCAAAAAAATCCAAAAACATTTGAAAAACATAAAAAACAAAACAACATAGTGGGATTATTCCTTCACTCAAATAGTATAAGATATCAACATTTGCTTGAACCTCACAACTAGTTCAAGTAGATTTCCCGCAACATATCCTCTAGACACAAAAGTGGAATATCAATCCAGATTATCAATGTTGTTTACCCAAAAATAGTTTATGCTTTGAGTCAAATGGTCGAACTACGTGGTCTCTACGTGTACAACGTAGGAAAGGATCATTAGCCACCGAGACCCTAGGTTAGTCCCCTTAGGTTTCCAACATACTTTATTTCAACTTAGTAAAAACACAAAAAAATCCAAAAATGGTCAAAAGATACAAAATCCAAAAAAAATCACAAAATAGAAAAGGTCAAAAACACTCAAACCAAGCGAACTATGAGCCTTTGCATGTACAACATAGGCAAGGCTTATCTTTGATGAGCCCTTGAGGCCCTAGGTTAGTCCCCAGAAAATGTCAAAAATAGCATCATAAAACTTAGAAAAAATAAAAAAGACCCATGTCCACCATCACAGTTCGCAATAAAACATCACCCATAATAAATAGATCGTCACACTCACCCTTTGACAAAACAAACAAAGCAAGCATCAATAGTTGGAACCTTCAAGCATAAAATCATAGAAGAATTTAATCACAAATTGAACTAAAACAAAGCCAAGTATCAAATACATATCTTTTTGACAAGACCCAACAACATCCTGAGATATGTCTTAACGAATTCGTTCCTACGATAGACATGATCAACACCGGATAATAGACCCACCCCAAACAAATATGGAAAGTGATATAATGGCATTGTTTTATCTTTTGTTGTCTTATTTTTTGTGATTTACATTATTGACTCGTTCCCAGGATCTCTAAAGGATGTCCATAAGGATTTAGAGAAGGAATGGGGAAATTGAGCATCATTTCAATTTGTTCTTTGTGGATAGTCTTATTATACTACCATGGCGAATACTTGCTTTGTTATGTGTGTGGAAGTCGTCTTTAAAAAATTTCATGTAATAGTGACATGTTAGGTTCTTAATACATCTTGTGTTATTGATTCGACATGTTTTTAAAGCTTCTCACCCATACACTCTAACGGGGTTTCCATATGTCTGGTATGAGCAAGAATACTCCTTGTTTGTAGAGTCAAAGTCCATGCAATAGATACAAAGTCACCTTGGTCATTAATACCTTGGTGCATAGTATTTATTTGCTATATTAAAAAGGATTGTTCAAACTGCAAAGTCTCTAAAGCAAAGCAAAAGCAACTCATCAACTACTAATTAACATCATATTTCTATCTATCATCAATATTTCTTCTAAATTAACATCACATTTATATCTATCATCGATATTTCTTCTAAACTAACATCATTTTCTATCAAATCATCAACATTTATTCTGAGTGAAATCTGCATAGCAATATCATTAGTGCCATTCTACATCCACAATATCGGCAACATACATCATGATGATAATAAACCAATTAAAAAACTTCATGTATGGGGCATTCATTCATATCAACATCATATAAACATACATCATATATCATCATCATATGAGCATAAAACGAGAATGAATCGAAAAGGGTATATATTATATATATCATCATAAAAAAGGAGAGTACATTGTCAGTGTGATAAGATATACAAAATCATAATATCTATATGAGGCCTCGATTGGGCCAATGAGTATAGGCATACAAAATACATGTTTACAAAATGCCTCTAAACAATGAACAACATAAAGATCAAGTACCAAAGTAAGACCCCAAAAGGAAAGACAAAAGCCTATAGATCACCAAAACGTTCTAGCTGTCTCACAAATTGATCACTTGCACCACCAACTGCACCATCACTACCCACAAAACTAGGCTCTCCAAAGCATGGATGTCGAGCACCCCTGGGAACGACATACATATAAAGTTTGATAGTAGGTAGATCTCTACAAATAATGATCACATTCTTCCCTGAGAGTATCTCTTTGTGGTCAACAACTATACAAAAGCCTCTGCAGCATGTCATCAACCACTCTTGCTATCCCGCTCGGCCCTCAAAATATCTATCTGAGCCTCTGCAACCTGTTGTATCGCTATCTCTGCATCTCTAGTAGCGGTCATATGAGCTAACAGTATGTCTCCATCCCTAACTGGTGGAGGATCCAGAACTTGCCTACGACCCTGCACCTGAGGTGGTTGCTCATCCAAATCACCCTACACTCCATCATGATGAGCTCTACCATGAGCTCTATCCAACTAATCTACGAGGACCACAATATGTTGTCGCTCCCCACGATGACCTGTGATACTTGATTTACCTGAAGTAGGAGTACCCATGGGAACAATGAGTCTCAAAGGTCTACGACGAGACCACCAATCATCATAGTCATCAGAGGTACCTAGATCTGTGGGACCAACCGACCAACCCCAATCAATTGGGGCAAGTGCTTTGAACTCAACAATAGAAATATCTATATATGGCTGAAGACCCCATACACAAACCTCTCGTGTCATTTGACCAAAACGAGCCTCATAAGTATCAAGAACTCGACCTTGTCTCTCCCCAAATTGACAACATACTCGGTATGGTAGATAATGCTCTAGCACAATATAAGAATGATCGAGAAACCAATAGGTCTGTCGACAATAGACAAGGTGATCTGCATCCTCTGGCCAAGCATCACACCCCAAATATGGTCTCCACACAAAGCTGGAAATATCATAAAAAACTCAACTCTAATAAGGAAGATCTCCAGGCAGGGTGTAGTGCACAAAATCCCCATAATGATACAACTATGGATCATTAGGGTGACAATCTTATATCCCATTTGTCCAAGTAATTGCAATATGCTCCCATGCCCAAACATGCAAAAGTGAAACACCTACTGAAATAGATTTCCTACCCCGATACACGACCTTGTGCATATCTTTGTACAAGTGGGCAAGAAGACATGGGCCCCAAGCGTATCTCGTACCATACTCAAGCATATTCTCAATACACACACCCCAACCTACAGGAAACTTTCGACCTTGGCTATCAAGAACAAGTCTTGAAATCAAACCACATAGGACAAGCAAGATGGGATCTACACTATCAGAAAAATTGGATAGATCAATCTCAGACTGATGTACCATCAAGTGTTGAGCACCTAACACACGTTGCATAGCAGGGATATTGTGTTGAATATGATAAGTAACCAACTCCCCATGAATAGGAATATGAAGTATCCTCCATACATCCTCAAGGGTGATGGTCGCCTCTCTTGTAGGTAGGTGAAACGAGGATGTCTCTAAATGCCACCGTTCCACCAGTGCGGTCATCATAGCAGTACGAATCCTGATAGGAGGCATATAAAAAATGTGCATTAGTCCCACAACATTAAGAAATTATTCCTCTAACACACCAAAATGGGCAATGGCATTGAACAAATGTCACAGACGTCTCTCCCTCGGTTGTAGTACGTTGAGGCCAACCTACAATCGTTTTCAAACTACAATGTTAGGGTTTCACTCTAAATAGGTGGGAGACATGATATAACACAAAACATGATGACAAAAAACATTTAGGATGACAAACGAACACATGCTAGGATTCCAAGCAAAAACTAAAGTCAAACACAATAGGAGTCAAAAACAAGGGTTTTGAGCAAATGCTCAGAAAACACAAAACAAAAGCGATCTTTGCAGGCAAAGGCGAGCTTTTAAAGCAAATGCTCAAAAAAAAAGGCGAAGATCCTGAGCAAAGGTGCGAAAAATAGGAAAAAGCATGGAAATATGTCAAAGGCATGGATTCTTAGCAGAAAAAAAGGTGTGAAAAACAAGAAACTTCTCTTTTGACCTAGAAAAACTTTGTACACGCAAAACGAGAATGAAACAAGATGAAAGCAAAAAAATGAGAAGGTACATATTGGGCCACCAACATCTAAAAGTCATCCAACCTGTCAAACGAGCTTAGAATGATGTGGGGGTACATCAAAACGTGACATTGCTCCTCGAAAATTGATAGAACGAGAGAACCAAAGACAAGAATTAGCTATAGAGTCAAAACACAAATGAGCTATCTACAAGACAAATTTCCTATATAAGCCTCAAGAAAACCCTAATTTCTACTTAGGGAAACTTCCTACTTTCAAAATAGAAGCTTAGAGAAACATCAGAACAAGAAATGAAGAATCTATACACCTAATTTTGTGACCTAAACACATCAAAATGAAAATAGAATAGAGTCGTGAGCTTGACCTCAAAACTTGAAATTTTTGGTCAACCTTTTGAGGGGGCAGCATAGAAGCCTACCATCATTACACGAAACATCGGGGCATAGTGGGGCATAATTTTTTTCAAAAAACTCGATCTTAAAAATAGAATCTTTGAAACAAAGCAACCAGTACTTTGTATCAAAGATGGGCAAAATGTAGATATGCAAAATTGACTTAACACTTATCACAAATTCAAAATGTCTTGGAACGACCCCGAAACAACTCAAAACAACTTAGAATGTATGAGAACAACTCTAAAACAACTTGGAACAACTCTGAATCAACCCAGAACAACTCAGAATGACTCTAAATCAACCTGAAACAACTCAGAACGACTCTGAATTAACCTAGAACAACTCAGAATGACTTTGAATCAATCGGAACGACTCTGAATCAACTCGGAACATCTCAAAACATCTTGAAATCAACTTAGAACATCTCTGAAACATCTTGAATCATCTCAGAATCATCCCATGACATCTCACAATGCATCAAATGACATCGAACGACATTTAAAACCCTATTTATTCTATTAATTGAATAATACAACATTATTTAATTAATTCACTTTTTCATCATTCTTGACAAATTAAATAAATACTGTTCATTTAATAAAGTCTTAAAAACCCTAATTCTACTATTAATCAAATGATACAATGTTATTTGATTAATTCACATTTCATCATTTCGACCAATTAAATAAATTATATTTATTCAATAAAGTCCTAACCTAATCTTACTTCATCCTGATTAGTCAAATAATGCTAATTATTTGATTACGTCACTAATTCACCTTATTCCTCAAAATTAATTGAATTATTATTATTTTTTTGGTCGATAACAAAGTTGCTTTTGACTAGAGCTTTGAACTAGTGAGGCCACAGTTTATGGGGGACCTCATCCCCATGTTTGTCTGGTATTAACACCAGTCCATTTCTTTCTTCTTTTCTTGCCTTCGTCACCTCTATTCCTCCTCTCTTCTGTCTCCTTCCACCTTCCTTCCTTCCTCGTCATCCCTTCTTCGTTCTTTCCTTCCTCTCTCCACTTCCTTCATCACTCCTTTTTTTCTCCTCCGTCTCTTCTACTCGATCTTCCTCCATCTCTCCTGCCGCCACCATTCTTCCTCCTTCTTCTCCTCTTCTTCTGATCCTCTGAGGAAATCTTTTGAGATTGTCCTGATGGGTCATGATTTACGATGGGATCTTGAACTTCCAAGCCAAACAGAGCCTTCCCTTTTACCCTGTGATGGGAGAGATTGAAACCTGTGATGCCCTATCAACAGGGCTCGTGACTTACCATCACGTTGTGGGGTGAACCCCAAAATTAATTGAATTAATAATAATAATTTAATTATCACATTTTCCCTCCAAAATTTGAATAAATAAATCAAACTATTCAAATTATCAAAAATAAAAATCAAATCAAAATAGAATTAATTAATTTAATTAATTAATTAATATTCCTCACCCACTTTTTGATTGAGAAAATCCTAGATTGCTAACTAAGTAATCTATTTTTCTAACAAAACAATCTAATTTTGCTAACTCAACCATCTAATTCCTGAATAAACCCTAATTGATCAATCAATTGATAACTAAGCAATCAAAATCCTAACTAGCCAATCTATTTTTCAATCACCCTAGTTGTGCAATCAACTTTGCACAATCTCCTCATGTTTAAATCCTCTCAACTCATTATGACCGTTGATCTGGATATTCTCCAACACGATCTTGACCATTGATTCAAAATTACTTTTCCTATAAAACAAGCCTTTCTCTTCACAAATTATAAGGATCATAATTTCAACTTACCTCATGCAACAAAGTGTTGTCGCAATCACCATTGATAGAGCTTCAACCTTTTCGATCAACCAAGCATCGTTCATCAAGATTTTGCACGTAAGCAATGGAGGCTTTGTAGTGATACAAACAACCCAACATCATGCAAATACACTCCAACATGGGATGGTAAACTCTTATTTTGTTTGAATTTGTTTTTAATATCTTAGGATCTCATTTCATTCAAATAACTTAGATTGTACATTTCATGAGTGATGGAATATGATAGATTAAGTGTTTTGAATTAGATTAGTTTTTTTATTTCAATCTTTGATTTGATCTTGATTTCATATCATTTTCCTAATGGATTCCTTCCCCCTCACACACTAACATTTAATCTCATTAAATTAAATAAATCAAAATATTTAATTTAATTTCCTAAGTCGTCTTATTTAATTAAATAACCCTAAGTTATTTAATTAAATATCATTTCATCTCTCCCCCCATTTATTAAATTATTTAATTTAATAAATATCACTTTAATTCCTCCAAATCCCCTAATTGCATGATTAAACCTTGTTTAATTAGCAATTAAACTAATTTTCTTCTAAAAGGGGAATATTCCCATGGAATATTCCTTATCCCCTTTTTGCACAATTAAGAATTTCTTTTAATTTGCAAAATGCCTTTTACCCTAACCCAAATGAATATTCCAAGGAATATTCTTATTCCTCCATCATTTAAAAAAGGGATATTTTCACTTAGCTTCTAATGTAAGTTTTAAGCTTTAACCTTTTGAACAAGTCACCTTTGACCTATGTGAGCAAGTCAAAAGTGTGTTTGTTTGAAGCAAATGTGAGCCCTTGATTAAATCCCATCATGCATTCTCATCCGTTGATGATAATCCATGATCCATGCCTCTTCTTCCTTTCATCTTTGATCGTTGATTGATCTTTTTGATCTCAACCCTCCATTTCTCATTTTCTCTCCTATAAATAAAGCACTATTTGGAGACAAATGGATCCATCTTTTAATTGAAAAGTCACGTTGTTGAATTCACTTGCATCCATACTTTCAATTTACTCACTTGTAGCTTAATTTAGTTCATTTTAGTTGCATAATAGCTTAAAGCATCCATTAATGGCTTCCATGCATCCATCTTAGTTTGTATATGAATTAGGGTTTCCATATTTTAGCTTAGAATTAGCTTAGAAATTGCATAATTAGTTCATTTTTAGCATAAAATCATGTTAACTTATCTTGCATCATGTTTAATTTAACATAAATCAAGTTTTTCATCAGTTTATCACAATGGTTTCATCGATTCTCTTCCATTGAATCGATTGAAACAGGCTCGCTAATCATGAGATTGGGAAAGGATCATTGTTCCACATCAACACGATACCAATTCCAAAACAAGATAAGTTTCAAATGGGTTAGAGTAGGAATTTAACTGTTTTCATAGTTTGTAGTTTTTAGTTTCAATAAATGCTTAGTTTAACTTTCAATTTGAATGATCTTGTTTGTGATTGAGGTTTAGTGGATAAATTATGATTTGATTCATCATGGATCAAGTGTAATCGACTCACGCTGACGATCCTCATCTCACATATATATATATACACGTTGATATACATATATATATATATATTTAAATAATATCAATTGTTGGGGGTTGATTAACTCATACAAAGCTTTAAAGCCGATTTATTGACTTAATCAAATGCCAAATATATATATTACTCGTGACTGTATTTTAGAGGCCAAATGTTACTCAATGTTGTCCATGCATAATGGACAAGTTAATAGCAATATGGCTCGCAACCATTAAGTTGATATGGGAATAAAGACTTGGTCGATGCTTTGCATTGATATATCTTTGACTTAAGTAAACTGTTAGACGCCTTGTCATTAGGTAAAATATCAACAACGAATAAAAGCATGCAAAGTTATGAACAATAGGTTGATGAATTGGTCAAACTGATTAATGAGAAGTATCAACTCATGCTAAGACTAAGTTGACATGAGCTAAGTGTTGTACATTTGATATTGATTGAATCAACAAGTTTAAAACCACGCCAACTCTATTGGAGGTTTATGATTTCTTTGGCGCTACTTGATGAATCCTACTTGTTGTAGATGTTCATTATGAAGACAATTTGAATTACACCTTTTTCATCATGTGTTGAATTGAAATGGTCATATGCTGCTTCCAACAAATAAGGTCAACCTATAGCTTTGTTTTGCTGAGCATGTTCTTATTTGTGTGCCACCTTTTAGCTAAGATGAGTGAGTGGTTATGCATGGTGATTGGTGTCAATAATCATGCCTATTATGTAGGATGACAAGTCTAATTTCTGTTGTATAAATAGTAGAGAAAATTTACTTGTTTGGGATGCATTCCATACGCATTGAGCTTAGCATTTTAATATACATTTTTCTCTACATTTCTTATCTGCATTACATTGTTATATTTTGAGAGAGCTGTGAGTATTTGTGAGAGTGTTAGCATATTGAGTGAAGTACATTTTCAACTTGAAAGATAGGGAATTATTGTGGCATAACTAAAGGGATCAATAAGCTAGTTGCTGCTGTGGGAAAATTGATTTGTAGTCAATCGATTCGATAAGCGAAAACATGCATGAGGATAATCTTCTTTTATCGTCTTAACTTTTGAAAGATTATTTCATTATTGCTTTAAATTGTCTATTATGAATACTTACATTTAGGGAAAAATAGTATTGCTTTGAAAAGGAATTAGAAGCTATTATACTATTTTGTGATGTGCTTGTAGATACTCCATGATAAGAGGATTTTCTTGTCATAAGTATTAACATACTAAATATGATTTAACAAAGGTAGCTTAAGGGTTATTCATAGCTAGGCTATTGATTTAACTAGGATAGCTAGTAGATTACTCCTAGGATTGTTTATCCATTATGGGAGGGAGCTTGTACATTTACTTTGTTAAGTAGATATATCCTAAGTATGTAGGAATGTTGGGATTTGTGCCTCAAATTATTGGCTTGATATACTCCTTGAATTCTTGTTTCTATCTCTTATCGAGTTGACTTCCTCATATCAACGGGACCTTGTTCTTAGTCCCCTTGATGCTTCAATGGCCTCCACTATTTGGCACTAACAATTTCCTCTGGCATTGTGTTCTATTGGCGAGAGTTAGTCATGTCGGAGGGAGTCTCCAAGAAGTCTCCACAATAGACTGATGTCTTGCCTTGGTCACTCGTTAGTAGGACTTCGTGTCGTTGGTGGAACTCTATCTTGAGTCCCCCTGATGCTCTGATGGAGCAGTGACTTGTATGGCGGTAAAGACTTGTCGGTGGGAGATGACATCATCAACAAGAGTCTATGAGCTATCACATCGACAACCCTATAAGTAGCATTGAATCCTCATCGGTGGGAAGTTGTGTCTTCAGCAGGACACTGAAGCTTGTCCCATTGATGGAACGATGGAGTGGTTCGTCGATAGGCGATGTTGCTATCAGTGGAACCTTTGTAAGTGTCCCTCTAATAGGTTGATGGTGTAGGTAGTGTATGGTATGTTGGAAAGAATTCCCTGTATCGATTGGAAAAAAATTGGTGTCCCCCTGATATGATGATGGATGACTTGGTGACCTATGTACAATGTCTCGGTGGGACCCAATGGATGCTGAGGTGGAAAATGATGATTGGCTGGAACTTATTGACAGTTGGATTGACAATTGGGAATCTGTTGGTTTTCCTAGTTGGCCTGGAACTATTGGATAAAATGAGTGTTGCATTAACATTGAATGTTTAAAGTGCCATGATGAAAAAATGAAAAATGTAGAGAGAAGGGGGGAGGAGAAGAATCTGCATTGTATCCTGTGTGATGGTATTGTAACAGTGCGAGGATTTTGAATGGTTATGTTGTCTGTATTCTCTAGATGGAACAAGATGAAAACTCTTGTAAAGGCTATGAGCTTGAAATTGTATTGAAACTATGTTTGTTGCTAAATAATACAATCGCTCGATCATTTTGGAGTTAGGGTTTTTTACTCGAAAGGGTTTTCCCCATGTAAATTTGTGTGTCCATATCTTTTGTCTTTCATGTTGGTTGATTCTACAAGTTGAATTTGTCTGATGCATGTTGTTGAAAATGGTTGTATTTGCATGAGCTTTTCTTAGGAGGGTTAATGTGGGAAATCAACTATGCCAGTTTTTGCTTTGTGGCATAGTAGTACGTGTCTTTGAAGTAAATTAATGGTTTTGAAAGTAACTGAAGGCACTACTGATCTTATATTTTCATTCTGAGATGACCATGATTTCTTTACAAGTGGTATTAGAGCCTTCTTTCAGGATTTTCTTTTGCTTGCATGTGCAGGTTTGTGAGTTGCATGTTCTTGCATGTGTGTTGCATGTACTTGCATGGACTCGCATGTGGCTTGCATGTAAGAATTCTTGGTGTTTCTCAATTCTGTGGATTCATTTTGTGAAGATTTCTTAGCCTAGAAAGCTTGAAGAGATCTGAAGGAGTCGGCTGATGATTGGTCCTTTGGTGAGTAGAAGTCCTTGCTCTTTTTGTTTTAAGAGACAACACGTAGCTTGAAGGATGTTGAAGATGGATAAACTAGAGTTGATCATATTGTAATGATGTGGTATGAGGCTCCTAGTTGATAGTGAATAATCTTGATGCAAGGGGTGTGAGTTTATGCTTGTGGTTGTGTTACAACAAAGTTATTCATATTGGGTGTCTGTGTGAGAGGCTCCCCAATGATATGGAGAAGCTTGGGTTGTTATTTAGCTATGGAGTATTGTGCTTGTGTTGGGTGCTTTATCCTGGTATTCAAGGCATTATTCTTTGTTACCTTGATTACATGTAGACTATGAAGTTGATCTTTGGGTGGTCTAAAAACTTTTGAATAGCCTAGCTCTCTCGTATGTATCTGCATGTTGGTGGTTATGGAATTGATTTGGAATGGGATTGGAGTTCCTATACTACTTGTTCCTTTTAAGGATGCCTTGTACTTACATGGCTCAGATTCATGTTCTTTGTATTTGAAGGGGTTTTATAGATTTCCATTTAAAGAATCTATGATTATGCATATTCATGTTATTCCATTATTTTGATTAACTATGATGGTTGTATGCAGACTTTTGAGTTGTCCAAATGTGTAGTGGATATGGGTGTGCTTGGGTGTTTTATAAACACAATGATTTTGTAGGTTTTACATGGTCAAGAAAAACTTGTGGTTTTATGGAGCTGCTAGTAAACTAATTTGTAGCCCCTAGCTTGTGGGGTGTTACTGGATGAGATAGTTGTAGTTTTGCATGCATGCTTCATGCATGGTGAGAGGAGATTAGGTTCTTTGCATGGGAGTGTTGGTAAGTGTATAGTCACTCAAATTTTTTGCGGTGGTGCTTAATGGATTCCCTTCACTATGGTGCTTGTTGTGGACATGATTGGAAAATTGGATTTGAAATAGATCTAGTGGTTGAGTCAAGTTGTCAACATTATTATTCTCCTTGAGATATCAGTTTTGTTGTTTCCATTATGATGATGGGTTTGCATGTTTCATTTATTTAATCTATGGGTTAAGCAATTTTGTGGGTTATCTTTACCTACATGTTTTTTGTGGGACAACTCAGGAGTGGACTGTCAATATCCATGAAGTTTGATTCTATGATGGTGCAAATCTATTAGCTAGCCTTGTCTGTGGTCACTTGTGCATTAGTGTGGTTGCTTCGGGATGAGAGGATGGATGATGTAGAGTACTTGAATAGTTAGCTATGGGGACCTGTAGCATGTGTATCACAATGTCATGGATAGCTTGGGTACACCGGTTAGTGTTTCCTTTTGACAGTTATGGTTTTGTCTACTTGGTTTGGAGATCTTAGTGTTGCTTGGTATTGCTGTTAAATTGACATGTTGTTGAGTGGACCTAGAGGTTTTTCAAATTAGCAGATGTTTGGTCATGATGCTTGGAGACCTTGGATATCACAGTATAGTGGGAGCTTTAGCAGTGACTGTGGATTGATCACTTGGTGGTGAATGATCTTATTTAGTGTTGTAGATGTTACTAGGAGGGACTCTTAGATCATGTTGCTGCATAAGGGTTATTTCACATTTTCATTCACACTATTTGAGGATGTGTAACATCTTGGAACCATAGAAGATGCTTGGATTCTTTGGCTGAGGTGTTGGTGGTGCTTGACAGGTGATGTTGGTTTAGAGTTGTTTCATATCATGTGATACTCTTGCTTGTGCATTAGAGTTTTGGAATGAGGCATTGCTCTTGAGACCATGGTAAGGTCACTTGGAGTGTGGTATATCCTTAGGGGGATGGTAAGATCATGATGTCATGATAAGTTCCTAGTTTAAAGGTTTGGAGCTTTGACAGTGGTCTGGAGATTCTCTATGTTTTGGGTGCATTGGTCATATGCTTGAGAACTTCATGATAGTGCAGTAATGCATTTGGATTTTAGCATGCGATGATCGTTTGTAGGTGCTCATGGATTCATGGAGAATAAGGTGAGGTTGTAATTCTCTTGAGATGAGAGAAGTGTTGTTGATGGTTACTCTTGATGAAGATTTCAGTAGAAAGTTTGAGGAGCCTACACCTTGGTTAGATGTGAGTTCAATAGAGACCAATGAGGAGATTGCTCTTGGATGAGTCATGGTGGCTTGCATATCTTGGAGGAGCATTCTCATTCCCCACTCTTGGTCTACTCGGTAATGAAGTCTATTTGAGAGGTATTTTCCCATTATATCTTTCAGATGTGTTATATGTTTTCTTTCATGATATGGATCTTGAATTGTTGTTTAATGGTTATGGAGGATTCATAGTGAAAGATGGACAACATAGTTATCTCCTTGTGAATTTGAGTTTATGATATCTTCTATTGAGTTGTAATCATTGTTGTAAGTTGGGCCTAGAGATGGTTTTCTTTTAGACTAGTGCATATACACCATGGTGAGTTCCTTTCCTTTGGAGGATGGCTCAAACAGTTTCCGGAGATGGTGAACATTTTGAATGTTGTTGCATATGTCTCGGAGATAGGGACTTCGATCTTTGATTGGGAGAATCCAATAAGTTCTTCATCAAGTGGGAGCATGTTGGGATTTGTGCCTCAAATTATTGGCTTGATATACTCCTTGAAGTCTTGTTTCTATCTCTTATCAGACTAACTTTCTCATATCGGTGGGACCTTGTTCTTAGTTCCCCTGATGCTTTGATGACCTCCATGGTCTAGTGCTAACATTTTCCTCTGGCATTGTGTTATATCAATGTGAGTTAGTCATGTTAGCGGGAGTCTCCAAGAAGTCTTTGCGGTAGCCCGATATCTTGCTTTGGTCACTTGTCAGTAGGACTTCGTGTCGTTGGTGGAACTTTGTCTTGAGTCCCTCGATGGTTTGATAGAACAGTGAATTGTATGGTGGAAAAGACTTGTTGGTGGGAGATGACATCATTGGTGGGAGTCTATGAGTTGTCACATCAAAAGCTCGATATGTAGCATCGGATCCTCATTAGTAGGAAGTTGTGTCTTTAGTTGGACACTAAAGCTTGTCCCACTGATGGAACAATGGAGTGGTTCGTCAGTAGGAGATGTTGGTATCAGTGGAACCTTTGTGAGTGTACCTCTGATAGGTCGATGGTGTAGGCGATGTATAATACGTCGGCGAGACTTCCCTATATTATGGGAGACAAATTAGTGTCCCCTCGATATGACGATGGTTGAATGGGTGACCTATTTTGAATGTCTCAGTGGGACCCGATGGATGCTGAGGTGGAAAATGATGATTGACTAGAACCTATTGATGGTTGGATCAACAATTAGGAATTGGTTGGTTTTCCTGGTCAGCCTAGAACCGTTGGATAAAACGAGTGTTGCATTAACATTGAATGTTTAGAGTGTCATGATGAAAAAAGGAAAAATGTAGAGAGAAGGGGGGAGGAGAAGAATATGTACTGTATGTTGTGTGAGGGTATTGTAACAATGCAAGGATTCTGAGCAGTTATGTTGTATGTATTCTCCAGATGGAACAATATGAAAACTCTTGTAAAGGATATGAGCTTGAAATTGTATTATAACTCTGTGAATAATACGATGGCTCAATCATTTTGGAGTGTGGGGTTTTTTACCCGAAAGGGTTTTCCCCACGTAAATTTGTGCATCCATATCTTTTTTCTTTCATGTCAGTTGATTCTACAATTTGAATCTATCTGATGCATGTTGTTGAAAATGGTTGTATTTGCATGAGCTTTTCTCAAGAGGGTTAATGTGGGAAATCAACTATGTCAATTTCTGCTTTGTGGCATAGTAGTACGTGTATTTGAAGTAAATTAATGGTTTTGAAAGTAGTTGAAGGCACTACCGATCTTAGATGTTCATTTTGAGATAACCATGATTTCCTTACAAGGAATGGTGATAGGCTATCTCTGGGGTTATAGATTACTCATTGGAGGAAATACCTATGCAAAGATTATAGTCACCTTAAGTCAAATCAAGCTTGAGTAGTGTAAGTGAATAGATTGATCTTCACCCGAAGTACTAAGCGAGAATACTTTGGCCAAAGTAGTGTGATTTCCTCTGGCTCCACTATCATTTCACCGTGATCCAGTTGTTACATGCTAGTCCTAGATTGTGGGTTTACAAGTTGTAGTCATGTAGGACACAACACTAAGCCCAATTGGTTTTCATTACCTGGTGTAGACAATGAAAAATGTCCTAATCGATGTCATACACTCGAATAAGATTTATTAACATCATTTCCTCTTTATCCATCCTCTTTTCGCTTAATTGATTCAATTAGCTTAGCTAATTAATTAATTACATCATTTTCATCTATTTGGCCTAATTAATTAAATTAGGTTAATTCATCTCTTTTTGCACTAACACTTCATCTCATTAAATTGAATAGATCAAAATATTTAATTTAATCTCCTAAGTCATCCTATTTAATTAAATAACCCTAAGTTATTTAATTAAATATCATTTCATCCCTGTTTCCTATTTAATAAATATCTTCTAATTCTTCTAATCCCCTAATTGCATAAATTAAACCTTGTTTAATTAGCAATTAAACTAATTATTCCTCTAATCAAAGGGAATATTTCCATGGAATATTCTTTATCCTTTTTGCACAATTAAAACTTTGTTTTAATTTGCAAATTAACCTTTTTTCCTCATCCAAATGGAATATTCTAAGGAATATTCCCTCTCCTCCAATCAACTCACTTGGCTTCTTTAACAAGCCAAACCCAATTACCTCTTTGGCAAGTTACCTTTGACCTATGTGAGTAGGTCAAAAGTGTGTTTTTTTAAGGTAATTGTGAACCTCTGATTAATCTTCACCTTGCATTCCCATCCGTTGATGAGAATCCATGATCCATGCCTCTCATCTTCTCCATCTTGAACCGTTGATTAATATTTTTTTATCTCAACCATTCATTTCTCATTTGCTCTCCTATAAATAGATCACTATTTGGAGACAAATTGATCCATCTTTTATTGCAAAGTCATGTTGTTGAATTTACTCACATCCATACTCTCAATTTGCACACATTTACCTTATTTTCAGTTTGTTTTAGTTGCATAATAGCTTAGAGCTTTCATTAGTGGCTTCCACGCATCCATCTTTGCTTGTAAATAGATTAGGGTTTTCATCTTTTAGCTCATTTTTAGCTTAAATTAGCTTAGCAATTGCATAATTAGATCATTTATAGCATAGAATCATGGTAACTTAGCTTGCATTATGTTCATTTTGTGCATAATTTAGGTTTTTCATACACCAAACATCATGGTTTCATCGATTATCTTCCATAGAATCGACTGAAACAAGCTCACTATCACAGGATTGGGAAAGGGTCGTCAGTCCACATCAACGCAACACCAATTCAACAAAAGGATAAATTGCAATGGATTAGAGTAGATGTTTTTTTTTAAGCTTTCATAAGATTAACATGTTAGGTTTTTTGATAAAATGTTTACTTTCAATTTTGATTGAATGATCTTGTTGAGTTTCGAGTATTGGTTGCTTAATTATGCTTCAATTCCTCATGGATCAAGCGTAATTCGACCCATAATCAGTATCCTCGCATTGACATTTTGCTGCTAAAAAGAGGGCAAACCGATCATTTAGTTTTTTTTTGGCTCAAAATCCATGTTTTTTCTATTTTGCAGGTTGTAGTGATGCTCAAATCACAAACAACAACACTATCTCAATAACATCACCATATAGCGATGCCTAAGAAATTTGATACAACGACGTATATTTAATTGGCTGACGTTGATTTAAATATGACAACGCTTATTTAAATTTGAACTATCATGGAACGAAAACGACAACGCTCACCCTCGACAGACCAACGATTTCAAAATTCAAATCATGACGCATTCATTTATAGTGACACACATCAATACAACGACGCAATTGTGCTCACTGTCCTTTATGCAGAGTGACACTCAAATTCACCAGAGTGACGCCCAAATTTCAAATTGCAATGCCATCATGTATAGCGACGCTCAACTAGGGTAAGAAACTTTACACTTGTTTTTTGACATGTGACTTAATTTCTTTTGATTATTTGATCACTGATCCATGTCTGAATGTGTTTTCATTATTAGACTAACAGGGTTTTGCAAGTTTTAAGGCATGGAGCGAAATTGAAGAACTTCTCTTCTATCTAAACATTCTATAATTGTAACTAGCGTTTAATGCTTTGGGGCAATTATAACCCAATTTCATGCTTTATTACTTTCAATTTTTAGGCAACGCACTAGTTTTCCTTTGGGTTTAAAATAATGTTCAAGGTTGGCTAAAAATGAACCCTCACATCACATCTTTCAATTGGGCTTAAAATTGAACAAGGCAAACTCATCTTTCAATTGGTGCTTAAAATTAACTCATTATTGCTTTGAAGGATAAAATTGAAAACTGTTTGTTTTGTTTTGTGGTTTTCAACTTTGCTAGTGAATGTGTATGCAATTCTCTCATTCCATTTGGTGATCTTGAGAAAAAAAAAAAATTCTCTATCACATTGCAAAAATCACCTCCACACTTCAAATTTGGGTTTAAAATTGAACAACCATGCTAGTGTGAAAAAAGGCATAGTGTGTGTTCTCTCTTTGTGCATGCGAACAAAGATGATCAAACTACAGGTGTACTTACTCGCTATTGTTCACCTTTAGAGGGCTTTCCTTAGTGGGAAAAAGTACTCACCCCAAGGGAATGACCCAATATTTTCCAAACTAATATATAAATTTGTGGTTTCAATGAAAATCGTAATCAATGGGAAGTGGTACATGATAACTCTCCCCCAATGTCTTTATGATGAATAAAGCCCTTGTTCTAAGGGTTGAAAGATATCTCACAAGGAGTTTATCATTGTACCTCCTAAACTGGATGCCCTTATTACGAACCTTTGTTTAGAATCCAAAATCCAAATATTTGTTGGCGTCAGGAGGTCGGACCTGTTGAGTTGTCCCACATATTTGTGATTCTTTGTAGAGATGAAAAGTTCATCATGAGAACTAAAGCTTGGATAACCCGTAGAAGTGAGTGTCATGGAGGGGAGCCATTGTGGTCAAGCTTCTAATCATCCACTCTGAATAAGTGTAGCTAGATTTATCCAAGTAGGAATTCAACAAATATATCCATTTCTTTTCTAGGGTTGTAATGCTTGTGAGTCAGTTTAACACTTTGCTTGATTTCAAAACGTTCCAAAAACAAACACTCACTATTCAAAATTTCAAACACTTTGGCCTAAATATGGACTTCTTGTCCTAAGGATTTATCCTTAGCGATTTCTAAATATCTTGACATTAATCTTAAACCCATATTTACCAAAGACAACATAGGCAATTGTGGCTTTAATCTCATGATTTTCACGAAATGGACATTGTGAAAGTTATGATGTTTTTGACATAAACATCTAGTTTGAAAACATAATGAAAAGACAAGTGTTTGTGGTAAAATCAATTCACTTAAGCAAATATAAATTGAAAAATGAACCCCACATGACTATTTGGAGATCGATTGCTCCCATTCAACAACCTGATCTTCCAGGTGCTATAATTCAGCCAGATTTTGAATTCATAAACAATGAACAAACAAATCTCATTACTAGTTTGAGAAGCTTCACTTTTGAAAACAAGGAAACAAACTCATAGTGGAGAAACACAACAACCATTTTAGATGAAGAAGAGGATCACATTGATATTGAGGCTGGAAGGCCCCTATTACCACCACCCGCATGGTAATAAATATCTCCCTTTCTTCCAAAAACTTAAATTGTTTCCACATGATCTCACGAAAAATCAGGATTCCTAAACCAAAGTCTATAGGACCTCATTTTAGACTTAGGCATCTCACTCCAAAAGCCCTTAAGAAACACCTTCGAGTAGTTCACAAAAACAAAAACAAATTGGTAGCAAACTTTTCTAGAAACGCTTCAAGGTATAGTCTTGAATTGTTCACATTCTTTTGAAGTCAAAACCCTAGTCTTTTTCATGATACTCAACTTCTATAAATAATTCACCAAAAGGTCAAACTTTGTAGAAGAAATTCTCCAACCCACGATTTTAGACATAGGAATCATATAATAGAGTATGGTCAAAAGTGGGTTCAATCTTTTACCAGAACCATTACACTTTGCTGAGAAATTTTTATGCATGAGCTAGAAGAGCTAGAACAGGTTAGGAAATTCCCCTCATTCCTCTCATTTTCTAGGACTTGAACATTTTAGGGGTCTAGCATCATTTTTACTACCTTAATCTTATCAAAACAAAAGCTCACTTACCCAAATGATCTCATGCAAAGTAAATATCCCCAAACGAAAGTCAATTGGTTGTCACCATAAACTTAGACATTGTAGCGCAACAACAATCAACAATCGCATTGAAGGAGTCTACAAAAATAGAAAAAAATGATTGGTAAACTTTTATGTACGTGCTATAAGAAGAAATCCTGACCTATACACATTCTTCATAAGCCAAGACAACTTTTTGAGGATCCACTAGATTTTTGAAAAAATCATTAAGTCTTTAGGATTTGAACATTTTAGGGGTCTAGCATCATTCTTAATACTGTGGTTTTGTCAAAACAAAAGGTTCACTTTAGGTCAACATTGGGTCCAACATTTCATTCACCCCTTCATCACATTTCATCTTTCATCTCATATATCTTTGCAAAATTTCAAATACACTAACACTTTGGGGACTTAAAACATCACACCAACTTTCTACCTTAGCTATTTTGTATGTGAAATGTATCCTTTTCCATGCACTTAGTTGAGGTAGTTATCATATTTGAACAAGTTTATCTTGAAGGTCACAATTCTACCCTCAATATTTATAAGTTCATTAGCAGCCTTTATCCCAACATCACAATATCAAACTTAAGTCAAAAGTGTTGTCCCAAAATGGTTGCAAAGATCACCTCCCACATCACCCATCTTTTCATCCCACATTCTCATCATTTCTCTCAAAAGACTTAGAGCGTCCCTTTTACCTAAGTTTGAGTCAACTAGAGAGTTCAAACATTACAAAACTCAACACAACTCTCCCATAGCTGACACCAAATTTATGGTAAAGATGAGATCACAACACAAGAGAATCATGTAAAAAGACAAAGTCACATTTACCTCAAGTGATCCAAATCCTTTAGAGTTTGATCCTATAAGTCATGTTACACCATCACAATAACCATCATCTCCTTCAGGACCATACGAAATTGAAGACATCACCAACAACCTGTTTGAGCTCACTAGGGAAGAACTTTTAGAATATCAACTTTTTGAAAGTTTAGCTCCTATATCCCTGACATTTGTTGGAAAATTTTTTACAAAGGATTTCACAACTCCATTACAAGGGCCAAGTCAAACTTACATACCTAGTCTTGCAACCAACCTTGCTAAATATTTTGGTCACACCTTACCATTCAAAAGTAATACACTTGTGGGTACTCTTGAAATGAATCCTCCACCTCCTACTTTCGTTTGGAAACCTACCTTTGGTGCTCCTCCCATTCGTGAAGGTCCGAACTAGATATGAAATCCACTTGAACTTCACAATTCTACCACCACTTTTACATTTCGGGGAAACCCTTCTTCATCCACACCTATGAGTACCACAAGTGTACCTACCATCACACATAGTAGTACTGACCAAAAAACTCAAAGTAGCACACAAGGGCATGTCAATACCATATCACATAATCAACCCTCAATGTAATTAGGGACATCTTTATCCAACCCTCTAGTGGGTTTATCCATTCCATCCATCATTACCACATCATCTCCTCTTAATCCACCACAAAGAAATTCCTTGGTTACAAGTTCTATCAATTCTAGGAGTATCTTGATCACGAATCCTTTGTTTACATATTTTACACAAGGAAATCCTTCCAACATAGGATGAGGGAATCTTTTCAATCAATGGACTTAAGGTCCTAGTGTGTTATTTCCATTGTAAAATTTAATGACATCATCCTTTTCGATAGCTCCCTTTTCTATACCAAATCAATAAGGACCTCAAACATACATTCCTCCCGTCCAATCCACTATCTTACAAGGAATGTTAAACCAAGGGAATCCTCCACCTTTCACTACCAATCCACCAACCACTCAAAACATCAATATTCCTAATCCTTCGCAGATATCTCAACAACCACTTGATCCCACATTGCAAGCACATGCCCTAGCTCTACATCAAGCACCAAAAAAATACCAACAAGCCATACAACAATGGTAAGCATAACAAGCAGTCTTAGCAGCTCAACAAGCAGCCTTAGCACAACAACAACAATAAGAACAGCAAGCAACCTTAGCAACTCAACAAGCAACATTATCACAACAACATCAAGCTCAACAAGCAACCTTAGCACAACAACAACAACAAAAATAGCAAGTGGCCATTGCCTAACAAGCTCAGCAAGCAACTTTAACAACACAACAATCCGTGCAACAACAACAAGCACAACAAACAACTTTACTAGCACAATAACAATAGTAGGCCCAACAACAAGCCTTAGTGGTGCAACAACAACAAGAATCTCAACAACAAGCCTTACTAGCTCAACAATACACTCAACAACAAGCCTTACTTCTCAACAATACGCTTAACAACAACAACAAGGATCCTATTTTCCTCATATGAACATCATCAATCCAAACGCATTAGGAACATACTCACCACTTTCACAAAATCTCACACCTTCATACACCCCATATAACTCATCTCTCATCCCATCATATGTTCCTCCACCCAATCCGTAAGACGACGTCACATCATAGTTGAAAGCACTCTCACAAGAAATGTAGGACCTTCGCATGGGCAAGACAAAGAAACCTCATACACAGAACTTGTGTCCTTACCCATTTGATCGAAACATAGCAATGGTACCATTCCCCCTAGTTTTGAAATCCCTAAATTTGACAAATATAGAGGGAGAGAAATTCCTATTGACCATATCAAAGAATTCAATGTCATGTGCATGGAAGTGGCTTAAAATAATTCATATCTAATGCGCCTCTTTCCTCGAAGTTTGTAAGGTCCAAAAATTTCAATTACTAATTATAACCCGTAATTGCCAAAATAATTTAATAGAATAAAATTATCATAAAAAGGTGTGAAATAAGAGGAATAATTAAATTATTTTCATCACTAAATTCAAATGGAATAACATACATCAATGAATCAATGTATATCAAAATAAGGCTGTGCTTTCATTAGAATTAGCCATGTAGGCTTATACAATGATTATCATCTCAACCATACATGTAAACTCAAATACTGTAATGTAAAATTAAGGAAATAGCAAGATCATAAATGCATCCACAATGAATCCATAACACAGAGATTTCATGAGTGGAAAACCCTCGTAGGGATGAAAAACCACTCGTAAAAGTACCTTACTAGCTTAATGAAATGCCTCACTAACAAAGCCTTATTGGCTACAAATTCTCAATGTTTACAAGATGCCTCACTGGCAACGATCATATTGTCTAGTTGACATGACCATTCACTATATAGTTTTGGATTGTAATGCCCAAAAATTTCTATTACAAACTCATCTAAATTTCATAACACAAACCTCAAATTTACAATCACAACACAAGACCAACTTACCACTGATCTCACAATAGTTTAGTAAATACATAAAATAGTCCACAAAGGACTTGAACCAATACTATTCTGGTTGACAAGAATGTATATCATCAGAGCTCTCATTGATACTTATTATAAGGGTAAACAAAATATTATCATTGGTACACCCATAAGACCTCACAATAATTTTGAAAACAAAGGATGATATAGTCCACGATTACATAAAATCTAGTATTATTCCATACAAGTACAAATGGTCTATTCTTAGGAGAAGATATTATATCAATGAGTTCACATAAAATATCAACACTTACACACAATTATATAGTTTTCTCAAGAAAATATCAACAAAGAATAGATACACCAACTCTCTAGGTAATTTTATTTGAGAACAGCAGTATAGGTGGACACTAATTATGTAGAAAACATAAACAATACTCGAGCACACACAACCAATATAACTCTATAACAATCTATTATCTTAATTGTTGAAGCGGATCTAATTAAGAAAGAGAAAAAAATGATAATAAATTGATCATAACAACTTTCAATTAGTTGATCACAACAAAATGGATGATAATAAAATAGCTATAAATTTTACAATATGAAACTAAATTCCAAACTTTAATATGATTTGGAAAGGTGAAGAGGCCGACAACAAAACCCATAAAGCATTTGACAAGGTACAAAAACACGTGTGAGCAGTTTTGACTACAACTCAACCCACTATAATCCTATCAGAACAACAATTGGCAACCAAAATAATCTTAATTCAAAATATGAAAAGAAATAATAAATAAAAGAAAGACTTATCTACAAATTTAATTGGTGTCTTATTTAATCATATCAATGTTCCTATTCATGTCAAAAATCAAAGATTCCAACTATTAATCTATCCACTTCTTGTCTTTTTCAAAAAAGAAATAACTATCAACTAATTTCTTTAATAAATTCTATATTTTAAAAATAAAATAAAATAAAGACCATAATAAAATAAAACTATGCTATTAATTACAATTACTACCAATAAACATTTGAATATTTATCTATTAATTAACAATAACTACATTTGAAGATGATCCTCAATTTATATAAATATATATATACAATACCCCAATACTAAATTTAAAGCTTTAGTCATCAATCACACTACTCATGATTATTTGTTATAGTAACTAGTTATTTAGGCTCTATAATTTGTAAACTTAACTAATTTTGAGTTGTCACGACAATGCTAGGATTGAGCACAACTTCAAATGAAATCACAACAATGTTTAAGATTCTTTTGAAATGCATTCTTGCTGCCATATTTCCTAATGACCAAAAATTTACTCATTTACTTTTTCATGAATTTGTTGTAGAGGCACAACCACCGTTCATTCATAAAAATACATGTTGATCTCAAATTATTCATAGTTTACAGATTAACCAAAAATTTCTTCTCGAAAAGGAATTATGGTAGTTTTAGCACACAGTAATATCATTATCTAACGAATAGGTAAAATACAAATAAAATTTGACAGCTGCTCTATACTTCTAGATTTGTCAAATAAATTAAGTGGGCATTCTTAACTAGAGAGATCAATAACATAACACAATAGACAATTGTTCCTCATGAAACAAAGAACACAAAACATAGAGAAAATAAAAATTACTCTGTAATAATAGGAGTGTTGGAATTCACGCCAAGTTTGAAGGCCATAAATTGCATCAAGGGAATAAGAAATTTCTGAAATACTTAATATAGAGAAGGAATAACAGGTAATATTACTCCAAGCTATGATAGTTGCAAAATAAACTTGCGGTAATATAAAGTAAGGGTAAAACAAACATGTAAGAACTTGAATAATCAACTGAAAATACAACATCAATGTCGAATTTCAATGTTAGGTTTTTTAATAAGTTTGTTCACAACTATCTTGCTTGAACACAATTTATTATATATAACAATTTTGTAAGAATTATGAGATTTTGTTCATTTAAGTTTGTTTTCCAATACAGACAACAACACATTTTATAAATATAAACAAAGAGCCAATGTTTTCATTTAACCGATAACAATGGAATTAATTTAAAATTAAATAAACACAAATCAAAAAGTGATTCCAACATGTATTGATGCCCCTTTTTTTAAAAAAAAAGCCAAAAAAGAAACATAGCGAGAGACTTACCTCAAGGTTTTGCATAAATTCTATTCTATTGTCAATGATGCTGATAAAAATAAATGGGCAGAGTTTGTAGACATGTTGAAGAAACTCATATTTATGAGCAAATGTAATGCCCAGACCCTCTACTAACTCTTCTTTCTCTTCACTTCATGCCCCTCTGTAACTTGTTTTCAACTCCTTCCTTGTCAATACATCGGTTCCCATTCCAATATCTAAAAAGAATGGAAATATTAACTTCTAAAACTATCCACTCCTATTTTTGAATCCTTCATGCAATCTCTTCTAGTTCTCAATTCGATAGCTCAGATGTGTGCCCCTCTTTGCACCTACATTGTAAAATATTAACAATAAAAATAGGGGTTGTGACATCCTTCCCCCCTTAAAGAATCATCATCTCGACGATCAACTTAATTAAGGATAAAGATATCACACCTCTTTAATTTTGTTTTACCTTAATGTCACAATCTATCCTCCTGACAAAGATATCGTCTTCCTCAAGCGCCCATCTGCTTATAACAAAAATTCTTTTGGCTAGCACTCATAAACTTGCACACCTCGTTAGAACATCATGGCTTCATTAAATTCACTCTTTTTACTTAAAATAATAAAAAGCATGCAAACTAATTTATTTCTTTCATACAATCTTCTATATCTTATTCAAATATTTTCATATTCTAAGATATTTACCTCTATAGGAGTGAATTTGCACACCATGTGCAAATCCCCCTTTTTCCTCTCTCCACTTTAGAAAACCAAGTTTAGAGGCTTAATTCCACCTAAGCCCATTGCTTGCATCCCACTTGGTGCTTTTTTTGAGCATCGGTGGAGGCATTTCTGTCAGATACTCCCACATGGCACGCAAATGTCTGTGCGACACACTTACATCCCTGGCAGATTCCTGTGGCTAAACCTGCAAAGGCTTTACACTTCTCATTGGGAGTCAAGTTGTAACACTCCCTTCGACCGACTGACCCAAATATAGCTATTTTTTTCATTCCGTCCTTCAAATTCACTCCTTGAACAAGCATTCCAATCCTCTTAACACGCATTTGAAATTCTTCACAACTTCTTCTGAGCTACTACACACTTCAAGCATCCATTCTCTCACTCTTACATCCACTTCAAGCTCACAAACAACATACTTGCACTCTATTGCAACAAACACAATAATCCATCACTTTGGTAGAACAAGTTGGGAATGAAACACCATTGCAACAGAGGCTCGCGTACTTTCATTTTCTCCCCCAAGAAACCTTGAGTGCTCTTGGAGGAGGTGGTAAGCTTCCCTTTCTTTCCTTCTATCACTTGGTTGAGTTAACGCTTTACCATTTTGCAGTGATTTTGTGCTCTTTATTATATTACTTTCTTTATCTCATTTCCTTGGTTGTTCGTGGAGGTGGAAACACCTAAATGGGGGTCTGACTGAGGCAGGGCCCTATACAACCACCCAACATTTTCCTCTCTATGTGTAGGTGCACGTGCTTTGCAGAGCTAGCTAGTGAATAGGCTCTTCTATGAAATTATCTTTGTCACCCTAGCTTTGGTATATTTACTTTATCACCTTCATTTGTATTTCCTGTATTTCATAGTGTTATTTTGCTCTCTTAGAAGTTGCTAGCTAGGATACTAGCTCATTTTATGATAAGTTTGCATTTTACTTTTAGTCCTCTGGCCATACAAACACTAGCACACCTGAGAGACGCCAACGTGCCGCATTGTCATCCTAGAACTGTGCTCTTGTCCTTCGACAGAGAGCTATTTGAGATACAATGTTAAGCTCAAAAACTAGCTCGCCTAGCCCTATCTCAAATCTCAGGATTATAGAGTGGTTGCGGTAATTCATAGTCCTCATCATTCTCATCCTCATACCCTAAACATCCCACTTAGTTGAGGTAAGTTAGGGAAACTTTCTGCATCTTCGAACTCCATGACCTGGGGCCTTGCACGTGGAGGTCCCCCTACCTTACATTTTGGTGAACCCAATGTGAACCATTTTGGTTCCATTTTTGCGATACTAACAGTTCCTTTCCTCGTAATCTAGGAGTGTTGTAGGTGCGAGTTTTGTGAGGCTGTTGCTTTGCAACCCAACCTACAACCCCTAGTTGGCATAGTGGGAAGGTTCCAAAAGTATTGCATGATGAAACCTTAATTGTGTCACTGTCTTATCCTTTTACCTTTAGGGACTCTGTGAAAGTATTGTATGGTGTGCGTTATGGCCTCCTTCTTGCATTAGCCTATCCCCTCTGTGCAGCTTGTGGATGGTGGTACTGGTATAACCTTTACTTCATAGGACTTGTCGATGGGTTTTAACAAAGAACCATCTCCTCTTTATATCCCCGCATGGATTAATGGAAACATCATATCAGGTGTTCTCATTGATCCAATGTCACAAGTAAACATAATCATCGAGGAGATTATGTTGATCAAATTTTTACATAAAGATGGATATGATGCACTTGTGAGTACTATCTGCACATATGACGGGATTTTCAGCCCCCTTTAGGTAGTATCATCTCGTCGGTCTTGGTGAGACCTAAATCTATGAACCTCCTATTTGACATCATCCATGGGTCTGAGCTCTTTAGGGTGAAATTGGGTATCCCTTGGTTGGTGGCGATGAACGTGGTACCCTCCGTTGTGCATAAATGTCTAAAATTTATCCATGGAGGCATCATAAACGTAATCCATGACACCGGTTATAGACCACCAGTTGCACTTGGCAACTACTCCTTGGACTACTCTTGGCCTGCACCTGTTGGTCCTCTCCTGCCTAAGATGAACCTTTTGCACCAAACATATCAGAATTATAAGAAGGGGTGTCTAAGGTTGAAAGTTAGATACCCTCCCTCACCTTATGCGATTTCACACAAGGCTTGCTTAAAGGCCGACAACAATTCCACTAAGGCATAAAGGAAGGAAGAAGAGAAGCAATCTAACGATCTTCCTTCTTCCTCTTCCTTTGGTCAGTTTGGCGCTTCCGCTTGCTCTGCTGTGGTACCATCAGAATTTTCTCCTTGTCTATAGGAGAATCCTATGGTGCCCGCTTGGCGAAAGCCTAAGTGTCCCATATTCGAACTTCTTGTTTTGCTGACAAAGCCTAGACCCATTCGGTATGACAAGAAGAATGTCTCCCATGGAGAGTCTTCTTTGTCTAAACCTTCGTGGCCTCCTACCATTCCTGCTTCCAAGGTAGTGAATGGGAAGAGGCCCACTATTGAGGCTCTTGAGCTGACTCCTGATGCTGTTGCTCAACTTGTTCCTCCTATTCCCATTCAGGAATCCATTCCTCCACCAAAAATAGCTATAGTGGACATTCCTATGGTTGAGCAGGAGCCTTCTGCTCCTCTGCAACCTCTGGCCTCTAGCTCCAAGAGCCAGAGAAATTGCCTTGCGAGTGAGCACAAGCGTTGGTGAAAGGCTCTCTTAGCTGAGCAGGCCGCCTCACAAAGGAGGGAGGAAGAGATGACCACCCCTACTTTAGGGCCTCCTGCAGTGTCACCCTCTTCCCTCCCTTTTTCCTCTCTCCAGTTTGGTTTTGCGCTACTTTTGACTTCTGCTGCAAGTGCAAATGCACCTAACCCCAAGGGGGCATAGGTGTTCATCGCTCCTTCTGTGGAGCTGCCTTTGCTAATGTTTGTTATAGATATCCATCCTTTCCCAAAACCCATGGATATGGTTAATACCTCGGTCGTATCGGCTGCGGTTCTCTCCTCCTCTTCCTCCACACCTCTAGCCTCATATGTGGGGAGCTCGTTTCCTCTGGCGAAGAAGGAGGTGGAGAGTGGTCCTTCTAGCAATGAAGGACATAAGAGGAGTCCACCTTCTTTGTAAGGTGGTCCTGTGCTGACTTGTTTTGTCCTAGTGATGAAACCAGTCCTAGCTTCCCCTGAGTTTGTCACCGCTCCCGAGTCACTCGACGAGTCTAGCGGTGAATATCAGGCGTAGCCTACCCCGTCCACCAAAGTTAGACATGACACTCCTATGGGGTGCATGTTTAACTCCGTGGATGACATTCCGGCCTTGTCAGCGATCTTCATGAAATCACTGACCTTGAATCCACAAGAACTTGGTGGAGAGGACCTTGAGGGGCCCTCTTCCTTAGCCATTGTTGCAGGAGGGTCAAACGCTCCTCCTCTTAACATCCCTCCATTGCAGAATTGTCCTCCTTCCCCCTATGATGACCTAGAGTGGGAAGCGAACGAACTCTTGGCCAATCAATGTTAGGAGGCCTCTTCTTGATCTTTTGTGTGTATGTGTTTTGTGATGTGTTCCCCTTGTGATCATGCTATGTGTGCCTGAATGACCCTCGTCACCCCTGTCGTTGCTTGGATACAGGTGTGGTTTTTGTGTCGTAAACCTTCTTCTATTTGTATCATCATTCTTCCATGTTTGTGCTTGATTTTCAATAAATTTGGGACAATGCAAAGTGTTGGGGGAATTTAGGCTTCCCTTCCATGTTGACCCAATTTTTTATTTTTACTTTGTTTTTTGTGCATTCTTCCTAATCTGGTTGGGGATTGATGATCTTTTTCCCTGAATTGAGGTTACCTATTACTTGGACAAATCTGACCCCACTAAACCAGATCCCCCTATGCCCTTTATTTGTATTTTCCTCTTTGCTTTCTCTTCATATTTTTATCTTCTTTGCTTGAGTTGTCCCTCTTGTGTGTGACAATGTTCTCTCTTCAACATTTCTATTTTTTGAAAACACATTCGTTGCCATCAAATCTTTTCTTGAAAAATCCTCGCAAATCTTTCTTTAGAATTGTATTCTCAACTTGGGAGCCTAATAGAACGTGTTCCTTTCATCATGGTTTGTAAAGAAAGGACTTAAACCTTCCTTCGAAGTGGGAAAAAGAATAACCTTCCCCTCACATGGGGGCATATTCTTCCTTTTGAATTCCTTGATGAAATGAACATCTTTCAAAAGGATTCCTTGGTGAAGGATCAATTCGAGAAAGAGAACATCTACTTCTGGACTATGTGTTCCTTGAGTGGACACTCTCTTCATGACGAGTTCCTTAGGGACCCCTTAAAAAAAAATCAAAACTATGGATAGTTTGTGCAACTGTCCGCTTACTCGCCTACATGGCCGCTTCCTGACTCCGTGGAGTCTACTTTCCTAGGTTTACTCCATGTGAGAGATCTTGGGGGATACCTCCCTATAGGACTGAGAACCTGGAGGGTGCTTCCTTTGAGCTTCCTCCATGCGAGAGATCTTGGGGGTGGATCCTCTGTAGGACTAAGAGCCTGTAGGGCACTTTCTCGGGTTTCCTCCACGTGAGAGATCTTGCGGGTTACTTTCACTATAGGGCTACAAATCTATAGGGTGCTTCCTTGGGTGTTCTTCATGCTTAAGTTAGTGAAGAATACCTTCCCTGGGAACTTCCTTTGGGTATCCTCCATGCTAGAGTTTTTGGGGGACACCTTCCTTGCAGGATTGAGAGCTTGTAAGGCGCTTGTTTCATTTGGTATCCTCCATGCTAGAGTTTTTGGGGGAAACCTTCCTTATAGGACCGAGAACCTGTAAGGTGCTTTCCTTCCTCAAATTCATAGTTCTGAGCAACTATGGAGTCCTTTACTTGTCCTACACCTTTAGGTACATCAAATCATGATATGCTTCCTTGACGGTTCAGGTATACATTTCTAACCTTATACTCTCCTTGATCTACTTTATCGAGCACTCATCAGAATTCATGCTCGCTAAAGTGGGGGAAAATGTATAGGAGTGAATTTGCACCCCATGTGAAAATCCCCCTTTTGCCTCTCTCCACTTTAGAAAACCAAATTCAGAGGCTTAATTCCACCTAAGCTCGTTGCTTGCATCCCATTTGGCACCTGTTTTGAGCATTGGTGGAAGCATTTCTATTGGGGATGCTCGTGTGGCGTGTAGACGTCTGTGTAGCATGATTACGTCCTTGGAAGATTCTTGTGATTGAATTTGCAGAGGCATTACACTTCTCATTGGAAGTCAAGTTGTAACGCTCCCTTCAACCGACTAACCCGAATATGGTCGTTTCTTTCATTCCTTCCTTCAAATTCACTCCTTGAACAAGCATTCCAATCCTCTTAGCATCTAGTTGAACTTATTCACAACTTCTTCTGAGATACTACACACTTCAAGCATCCTTTCTCACACTCTTACATCCACTTCAAGCTCTCAAACAACATACTTGCACTCCATTGCAACAAACACAACACTCCATCACTTTGATAGAACAAGTTGGGGATGAAACACCATTGTAGTAGAGGCTCGTCTACTCTCATTTTATCCCCCAAGAAGCCTTGAGTGCTCTTGGAGGAGGTGGTAAGCTTCCCTTTCTTTCCTTTTATCACTTGGTTGAGTTAGCACTTTACTATTTTGTAGTGCTTTTGTGCTCTTTACTAGATTACTTTCTTTATCTTGTTTCCTTGGCTGTCCATGGAGGTGGAAACACCTAAATGGGGGTTTGAATGAGGCAAGCCCCTATATATCCACCCAACATTTTCCTCTCTTTTTGTGTGTAGGTGTACGTGCTTTGTGGAGCTAGCTGGCGAATAGGCTCTTCTACGAAATTATCTTCGTCACCCTAGCTTTGGTATATTTACTTTATCACCTTCGTTTGTATTTTCTATATTTTATAGTGTTATTTTGCTCTCTCAGAAGTTGCTAGCTAGGTTGCTAGCTCATTTTATGATAAGTTCACATTGTACTTTTGGTCCTTTGGCTGTACGGATGCTAGCGTACTTAAGAGATGCTAGTGCGCCGTGCTGTCGTCCTGGAACTATGCTCTTGTCCTTTGACATAGAGCTATCCGAGATATAGTGTTGAGCTCAAAAACTAGCTCGCCCAACCCTATCTCAAATCTCAGGATTGTAGAGTGATTGTGGGACTTCATAGTCCTCATAATTCTCATCCTCATACCCTAAACATCCCACTTATTTGAGGTAAGTTAGGGTAGCTTTCCGCATCTTGGCCCTCCATGACCTGGGGCCTTGCATGTGGAGGTCCCCCTACCTTACATTATCGATAGATGGAAACAATTATGTTCATTTTTTCAACATGCTTACTCATATGATATTTTAGAATAATTGCCTCTATGATGATAAACATGCATCCCATACTACTTGTTATCATCATTAATGAATTAAAATACTAACAAAAGAAAAGTTTCAACAATTTGAAAATGTCAAACAATTACAACAAGGTCTTCATCTTGGTCAACAACATAAAAGATAATAAGATTAATGAGTTACAAAAGATCATCAACATGATTAGAAACATCAAAGATAAGAAGATCACTTACTAATACAAAAGGTTCAAGTTGATTACCATAGAAACCAAGAGAAGTGCATTGCATAAATTGACTAAACAAGCCATACAATGATCCATGCAATGATACATATCCAGTTTCAGAATTATATAATGAAAGTAAAACATTTAATCAATATTCAGTTGTCTCAACCCAGTGGTCTTCCGCAAGCTGAAGGTCAAGAGCATGGTTAAAGTGATTTTCCCACCCAACCATGTAGCATAATACTTCCTCGAGATTCTTCCTAACTCAAAGAATGCCCAGTCCTACATGAGGCGCCTAGAAATCTATAACAATAGGGCAGGAGGGAAGCTCTTGATGCATACCTAATGCCTTATATGCACTCTTATACTAGAATGAACATATTTCTTGCATACAGGATGTGGCAGAGAAACATATAAAAATTCTAGGCATTCATTATCCATCTATTTCAATGGTACAAATTGCTTTGGCCAAAGCATATACACAAAACTTGGTTGATCTTGGAAAAGATCACCTTATATGTTAACCCACATTTGACATCCTATCCCAAAAGGTAAGCTTAAAATTTATCACATATAGCACATATAACAAGAAAAATCAAATTGCATAGAATAAGGACCAGATGATATAATAGTGCATAACATGCTCAAGTGCACATAAAATGAATAATTAACAAACAAGAATACATAAACCCCTAGTGTATAACTCGCATAGGGTATGAATACATAATTTACTTGCAGTGCCTCACTCGCACAAATATGGAACATGTATCGTATACTATGTACATTACTCATTCAAGTTTTCATACAATGGATATGGTAAGTGCATCTCTCGCACAAGTGCATCGCTCACACAAAGGTGAAATAAGCATAAAAAGAGTGATCCACAATGAGTATCAAAAGTACATCACACACACAATTACAAAATGCAATAATTACACAAATGCTTTATCCACACGAAGGAATCAAGAACTTACTCTTGTGCATCACTCACACAAGAAAAACAATAATATGAAATATGCATCACTCACATTAGTATAGTGAACATTTCTCGTTCAAGTATAGATATAAGTATAGTTAAGGAAATGATTTTCTATGATATGAATACAATCACCCATACAGATGTGTCATTTTCATAGAGCATGTAAAGTGAATTATTGTACAAGTATCATTATCATATAGTACATATGTACAAGTACTTTCACTAAAAACAATCAAGCATATAAGATTCATCACCTCAATCACTTCTGCCTTGTCTAATAGATTGATCAAGGTATTTAACTAATCAACTTTTGTTACAAAATACCAATTAATATTCTTAAGACATCTAAACCTTGCGTTTTCAAAATTTCTCAAGGATTCATCTAGGTCCAAGTCTTGTAAGAATAAGTCATTGCTCAACAATCAACTTTCCCAAAGCCTAGTACTGATACAAACATTCTTGCCTTAAAAACATCCCTCGTAGGTTTCCTATCTTCGAGAAGGCTCAACCAATATCTATCCATTATTATCAACTTGATTTACTTCATAAGTGGTTTTCCCTTCTTCCTCTCATCAAAATTTCATCTTTTCTCCTTTCCTTGCATCTTTCAACTCATTTATCCTTTACGTCATCAAAGAGATCTCTCTTCATAATTACTTTGCTTATTAATTCACTTTTATTGCCACATCATCATTCAAGGGTTGTCAACATATACTATCCATATTGGCTCACTTCAAATAACACTACAATTTATCCAACTTGGATTATTTTAAATAGTCACCATCACTCTTACTAGCAATTCTTATTAAATCATGTCTAAGGTGAAGGTATCTCACACCTCTAGAGTTCCTTGAATAATCAAACTACGCCCAGACTTCTAATCGGTTCCAACCATCCATCTAAGAATCACCCATAACTAGGGTTCTTAACTCTATACAATAGGTTCATATACTACAATGCAACCTAAGCATAGAAGACTCAAGGCCCGAGTGTTGAACCGAGTGCTCTGATACCAAAATGTAAGGTCCAAAAATCTCACTTACTAATTATAACCCATAATTGCCAAAATAATTTAATAGAATAAAATTATCGTAAAAAGGTGTGGAATAAGAGGATTAATTAGATTATTTTCATCACTAAATTCAAATGGAATAACATACATCAATGAATCAAAGTATATCAAAACCAGGTTGTGCTTTCATTAGATTTAGCCATGTAGGCTTATAAAAGGATTATCATCTCAACTATACATGTAAACTCAAACACTGTAATGTAAAATCAAGGAAATAACAAGATCATAAATGCATCCACAACAAATCCATAACACATAGATTTCATGAGTTGAAAACCCTCGTAGGGATGAAAAACCACTTGTAAAAGTGCCTTACTAGCTTAATGAAATGCCTCACTGGTAGAGCCTTACTAGCTACAAATTCTCAATGTTTACAAGATGCCTCACTAGCAATGATCATACTGTCTTGTTGACATGACCATTCACTATATAGTTCTGAATTGTAATGCCCAAAAATTTCTATTGCAAACTCATCTAAATTTCATAACATAAACCTCAAATTTACAATCACAACACAAGACCAACTCACCACTGATCTTGCAATAGTTTAGTAAATACATAAAATAGTCCACAAAGGACTTGAACCAATACTATTTTGGTTGACAAGAATGTATATCATCAAAGCTCTCAAATCATAAGATACTTATAATAAGGGTAAACAAAATATTATCATTGGCACACCCATAAGACCTCACAATAATTTCAAAAACAAAGGATGATATAGTCCACACTCACATAAAATCTAGTATTATCCCATACAAGTACAAATGATCTATTCTTAGCAGAAGATATTATATCAATGAGTTCACATAAAATATCATCACTTACACACAATTATATAGTTTTCTTAAGAAAACCTCAACAAAGAATAGATACACCAACTCTTTAGGTAATTTCATTTGAGAACAACAGTATAGGTGGACATTGATTATGTAGAAAACATAAACAATACTCAAGCACACACAACCACTATAACTCTATAACAATCTACTATTTCAATTGTTGAAGCGGATCTAATTAGGAAAGAAAAAAAATGATAATAAATTGATCATAACAACTTTCAATTAGCTGATCACAACAAAATGGATGATACTAAAATAGTGATAACTTTTACAATATGAAACCAAATTTCAAACTTTAATATGTTTTGGAAAGGTGAAGATGCTGAAAACAAAACCCATAAAGCATTTGATAGGGTACAAAAGCACATGTGAGCAGTTTTGACTACAACTTAGCCCACTATAATCCTATCAGAATAACAATTGGCAACCAAAATAATCTTAATTCGAAATATGAAAAGAAATAATAAATAAAAGAAAGACTTATCTACAAATTTAATTGGTGTCTTATTTAATCATATCAATATTCCTATTCATGTCAAAACTCAAAGATTCCTACTATTAAGCTATCCACTTCTTGTCTTTTTTTTTTTAAAGAAATAATTGTCAACTAATTTCTTTAATAAATTCTATATTTTAAAAATAAAATAAAATAAAGACCATAATAAAATAAAACTATGCTATTAATTACAATTACTACCAATAAACATTTGAATATCAAACTATTAATTAACAATAACTTCATTTGAAGATGATCCTCAATTTATAAATATATATATACAATACCCCAATACTAAATTTAAAGCTTTAGTCATCAATCACACTACTCATGATTATTTGTTATAAAAACTAGTTATTTAGGCTCTATAATATGTAAACTTAACTAATTTTGAGTTGTCATGACAATGCTAGGATTGAGCACAATTTTCAAATGAAATCACAACAATGTTTAAGAGTCTTTTGAAATGTAGTCTTGCCGCCATATTTCCTAATGACCAGAAAGTTACTCATTTAATTTTTCATGAATTTGTTGTAGAGGCACAACTACCATTCATTCATAAAAATACATGTTGATCTCAAATTATTCATAGTTTACAGATTAACCAAAATTTTCTTCTTGAAAAGGAGTTATGGTAGTTTTAGCCCACAGTAATATCATTATCTAACGAATAGGTAAAATACAAATAAAATTTGACAGTTGCTCTATACTTCTAGATTTGTCAAATAAATTAAGTGGGCATTCTTAACTGGAGAGATCAATAACATAACATAACAGTCAATCGTTCCTCATGACACAAAGAACAAAAAACATAGAGAAAATAAAAATTACTCCGTAATAATAGGAGTGTTGGAATTTACACCAAGTTTGAAGGCCATAAATTGCATCAAGGGAATAATTTTTTTTTGAAATACTTAATATAGAGAAGGAATAATAGGTTATATTACTCCAAGCTATGATAGTTGCAGAATAAACTTGCAGTAATATAAAGTAAGGGTAAAAAAAACATGCAAGAACTTGAATAATCAACTAAAAATACAATATCAATATTGAATTTCAATGTTAGGTTTTTTAATAAGTCTGTTCACAACTATCTTGCTTGAACACAATTTATTATATATAACAGTTTTGGAAGAATTATGAGATTTTGTTCATTTAAGTTTGTTTTCCAATACAAACACCAACATGTTTTATAAATATAAACAAAGAGTCAATGTGTTCATTTAACTGATAACAATGGAATTACTTTAAAATGAAATAAACACAAATAAAAAAGTGATTCTAGCATGTAGTGATGCCCTTTTTTTAAAAAAAAAATCCCCAAAAAAAAAACATATCAAGAGACTTACCTCAAGGTTTTGCATAAATTGAATTCTATTGTCAATGATGCTGATAAAAATAAATGGGCAGAGTTTGTAGACATGCTGAAGAGACGCGTATTTCTAAGAAAATGTAATGCCCATACCCTCTGCTAACTCTTCTTTCTCTTCACCTCATGCCCCTCTGTAACTTTTTTTCAACTCCTTCCTTGCCAATACATCGGTTCCCATTCGAATATCTAAAAATAATGGCAATACTAAGTTCTAAAACTATCCATTCCCGTTGTTGAATCCTTCATGCAATTTCTTCTAGATCTCAATTCGATAACCCAGATGTGTGCCCCTCTTTGCACGTACATTATTTTTTCCCCCCCTGTGATATTGCATGTTCTCTATTGCCTATAATGCATGAGATAATCTCCCCCTTCTCTACCATTCTTGTTCTACTGTACTTCAAAAACCCCCCTTCCCGACATCCATTCCTTTTTTTTTTTTTGAGTTATTGTTCTTGTAGAGAAATAAAGATCAAAGATATTTGTAGATGGTTTACTTCAAATATTTACAATCCAAGTGTATTCTATGCTTCATAACTTATTTTTAGATTTATGTATTCTTGTTTGTAATTATCACATTATTGAATAATATGCTTTTTTATCCATTCATTCCTAATATTTTTGTTGTATTGATAAAATGAAGACAATGAGGATGTGAAGTTTTTTTATATCATGATGTACCTTTACCTTTTTTAGTTTCACACTGATATTTTATGTTTGGCCATTTTTATTACCTTTTTACGGTGATCTTCACACTCATTTCACCTATACTTGTTGGTTAATTATTATCTTTCCTACAACACTATGTGTGTACGGTCTTGGATGCCATATTTTTAGCATATAGTTATGGAATCAAGTTTTATTCAAGAAAAAGTACAAACAATTTACATTATGTTTCCAATAATCTTATTGAAGTATATTCAAGTACCCATCCATTCAAGTACCCATGGACTCTAGTTGACTGATCACTACTTCAAATTTATATAGGTATTCTTCATGCCCACACTTTCCTTCATCTAAAAAAATGTATTCCTATATTGACCAAAACATTTATGACTACATTTAGTTCAATCAACAGAGGAGACTAGTTCTTTGGTGTAGATCATTCAGTCATAAGAGTATAAAGACACGTAGATTGACCAAAAATCATAAAGTGGATTTATTTTGTAGCCACCCCAAAATGTTGGTATTGTTGGTTTACCCCCATGAGATGAAGAATATAAACAATACCTCTCGACAACTTTTACTAAATGCAACTGACATTTTTTGGAACATCTAAAACATCATCGCCATGGGGGAACAACTTGGATATATGAAAAATTGAGAGAGGTTATTATAGAGAGACCCTACATTACCTTATACCTTTAGACAAAATGTTTCTAAGTGCCATAATTTCAGAGTAACAACTCATCAAAGTTCACCACTTTTTGGCACTAAGGGATTTTAAGAGAAAGCGTCAATACAATGTAGCTTGGAACGATTTGGCATGTTGGGGTGTCAAACAAGACCATTCATACCATAAAACTACCCACCTTGACGTGTTGGAACTGTCAGTTTGACTGCACAATGAACAAAAAAAAGGCTATCTTGCAACTTTCTTTTGAATGCAACTGATGCTTTTTCTATCAATTTAAAACTTGTCACCGCAAAAAATGGATTGGAGATATGAAAAAATGAAAGAATTTATTATAGAGGGACCCTACATGATCCCACACCTTTAGAAAGAATGGTTGTAAGTGCCACAATTTTTCAGAAAGATCTCTTCAAAGTTTGCTACTTTTTTGTAGTTTGGTCTCTTAAGAGAAATCATTGGTGCAATGTAGCCTGGAATGTTCCAACATGCTGGGGTGAAAAACAAGACCTTGCATAGAATAAAAATACTCATTCAAATTTGTTGGAACTATTACTTTGGTTGCATGATAAATAAAATGAAAATTATGACACCTTGCAACTTTACACTACATGCATCTCACACTTTTACATCAATTGAAAACTTGTCACCATAAGCAAATGGATTGGAGATATGAAAAACTGAGAGCAGTTATTATAGACAGGCCCTACATGATCTTATACCTTCAAATGGAATGGTTGTATGTGCCACAGTTTCTTAGAAAGAACTCATCAAAGTTTTCCTCTTTTTCACACTTTGGTCTCTTAAGAGAAATTGTCAATGCAATGTATCATGGAATGTTTTGACATGCTAGGGTGTGGAACATGACCTTTCCTAGCGTAAACATACCCATTCAAACTTTTTGGAACTGTAAGTTTGGTTGCACGATGAACAAAACACAAATTATGCCACCTTGCAACTTTATCTTCAATGCATTTGACACTTTTTCCATCAACTGAAAAATTGTCACCATGGGAAAATGGAAATAAGGGAATATTGACCCAAGTCAACCAGATGGAAATTAATTTGTATATAATAATTCTAATAGATTTGGCACAATTGGTGGAAATAGAGGAATACTAGATAAATTATTGGTGTGGTCACATTAATTAAGATTATTTAGGAACTTAGGTCATCCTAAGTTAATATTATTAATTATTTTCATATTTTAAGTAACTAAGAAATTAGAAAAAATCAAGTTGTTATACAAGATAGTCAATAAGAAAACTTTTGATCTATTTAATCCAAATCAAAAGTGATGAATATATGCAATAGGATTATTTATAGGGTTCCAAGATTAGAGTTTAATAAATCAAGGCTTCATCCCTTTAGAAATTATGGAGGATGAAAGAGAGATCATGCATGTGAGGATAAATTTTATTAGATTATCTCCATGATACAAATGTATTTAGGAGGTTATGAAAGGAGATTACTAGTGTGGCATTATTTTTATCTTAATTTGAATACTAATTTTATCTTTTAGCTTATGTTCATAGTGATTTATTTAGATAGATATAATCAAACACCCTTTTATAAGTAGGTTTCAGAGTTCTTAAATTTATGGCATAGAATGAGGTTCCATACTAGATTCAAACATGATATTAGAATAGTCTCTTTGTAATTTCTCTTTTGAGAATAATTCAAATATTATAGAGTGAATAATAAATTTTTGAGACACACTGGCCAGAGGTTGGGTGCAAAAGTACCTAGAAGAGGAAGGCTTGGCGGTCAAAGTTTTTGCAGATAATGATGATGATTGGGAATTGAGGACCGAAGAAGAGTGGATGGAGATTGATGCCACAGACCTGAAAGCGAAATCCAACAGCCTTGCTCATAATGCGTGTGAAGCCAAGTGCCCTATGATTGCTAACTACCTAGAATACACAAAGATGCATGATTTTAGAGCTGATGAAGATTGAACTTGGGTAGGTATGTGAAAATGTGGTCATTTCATAGTACAATAAGTTGGGTCTAGGGTTTATCCATATCTGGGTTATGCTTGCGACCATTTTTCTCACCAAGGCCATTTTGTAAAAGATGTGGCGATAGTAGGGTATGTATGTAATGGTAGTATCCATTAGTATCCATAAGTATGGTGGTTGGCTATAAATTTTTCAGGGATGAAGTCAAAATGCTCAAATCAATGTACCTATCCTTTTTGAATTAACACATCCCGTGCTACCCCTTAGCAGTTATTAATCTAGCAATTTTTTTTTTTGAGACACATAAAATAGTCTTAAAGATAATAATTAGACTAAATGTGGGAGCAGAGATGGCAACATGAATTGGTGCATGGGTAGATCATGTTGATCGAGAATGGCTAATGGAGGACCAAAGAGGGGGAAGATCTCAAGCGGACTTGGGGAAGCAAAGATGGGAAGAAAGCCATTGTTCAAGAGATTGGCAAGGTAAAAACCATGGGGTTAGAGAGTGGTGAGATAGGGTTGAGGGAGGAAGAGCCCTCAAAATTCAAAGAGAAAAATTCCTACAGTTTAGATATGGTAAGAAAGCAATGAATTACCAAAGGAGCTAAAACCACCAAGGAGGACCTTTCAACTAGAGAAGATCTAGTAGTGGTAGCAGACTACCATGGTTTAATAGGGTAAGATTCTCCCATCAATATCACACCTAGTATCCTAGAGGGTGGATAAAACATGAATCCAAGAGTAAGTGGTACTAGGAATCTAGGCAAAATAGAGGGTCGAGTAAGCCCTCGGTTGACAGAAACTAGCAAGGTATCAAAAGAAAGGGGAGATGACAAGACCCATGGCTAGGTTCATTAGGAAGCAGGGAGGAAAGACTCCTAGAACCAATAAAGCATCCCAATGGTGGCCACATTGAGAAGAACCAAAGAAGCAGTCTAGGTGATGGCCTGGTGGTAGGTGTGAAGAAAACCCAAAGCCATAATTCTTTAGGAAAGTGTATTTCTTTCTTTTTGGATAATGAGGCTTTAGATAAGTCAGTGGATAGGATAAGGGATGTTTCCTTTTTTGTTAAATAGGGTGGAGATTGGATAGATCTAAGTATATTGAGGCAATGGTGTGATACAAATTGGGGGAGTGATGTATCTCTGAAATCATAACTGAATGGGATTAATTTAGCCGAATACCCAGCAGATAGAATCAAGTGTAAGATCCTAAATGTAGGACCCTATATAATAGATGGATAAAGATTTTACATTAAGTATTGGGAACCTGTGGACACATAAATTATACTCCTTTGTAGATAGTACAATTTGTGGCCCAATTAGGTCCTATTTTAGACACCTTGCATCAATCACCCCTTAAAAACTGCATTTATATGCCCCTAATGCTCATAATTTTTGACTTTAAGTCCTATTTCACTCATAAATCACTCAAATCCTGACAAGTAACATTAAAATCACTCAAATTTCATGAAACCCACCTCAAAAATCCTTGGTGGGACTAAGTTGCCCAGGGTGGCAACTTAGTCCCTTTTGGGGTATTTTCCACTTTTGAGCAGGAAAATCACCGACCTAATTCAAATTCTTGAGGGATGTCAGCCTATGAAGTCAAAATAATGAATAATTTGGTGTTAATTCCTATAAATACATGTTTTAAAGTAATTTTTCACATCTCCTAGTCATTTTTCACAAAGCAAAATCAAGAGTCAAGAGCAAAATATCTTTCACAAGAAGTTTTATTAGTCTTTCTACAACAAAGTTGAAGCTTTGGGGTACCAAACTAGGGTTTTTGTAGGTCTTCAAGCTCACTTTATGTTAAATATCTCACATTGAAAAGGGTTGATCATGGATGCCGATGGTGAATCATGGATAAATCTAGGTTGAAGAGATGCAACTAGCCATCAAATCACATCTAAAGACTTGTTTTCAAAGTGATTCCATCTTCCATTTTCTCTCTATCTTCAAATTTAAGGTTTGCATAAAATTTGCATGTCATTTTCATTCATTTGAAATGTTGTAGGGTTTCTTGGATTGAAGTCTTGCATCATTCAAGTTTCATTCATGCATCTTATTCTAGCATATTAGAATAGGGTTTTTTCTCATCTTAGATTTTCCTAGTCTTAGAGACACTTAGACTAGGGTTTTATGCAAATTTTATCTCTCACAAAGTTTAAATACAAAATAGGGGTTTGACTGAGGCAAACCCCCCATTAGAAATCAAATTATCTTCTATTTTGTAGGGTTTTTCAAAGATTTAGATCCAGATTTCAGTCAGAAAACAGAGTGTAGGTTGTGTGCTTCCATTTCCACTTTTAGATTTGCAGAAAATCCAAAGTGGACTGTCACCCATAGTGGCGACTTAGTCCCACTACATTGATTTTTTAGGAATTTTTACAGTTTCAGACACCCATTTGGTAGAAACAAATTTTTGAGCAACTTCCCTAATCTGGGACTAAGTCACCTAGCTTGGCGTAAGTGTCCTAGTTGGCTTAAAAATTAAATTTTCTAGAATTTCAGAGGTCTCTGTAATCTCCAGTAAGTTCTTCATCAATTTCTAGGTGCATAGTTTCTGTTTTGCATCTTTATTTTGTTCTTTATTGCATTCATTTCATCTTTCTGCATATCACAATGTGTTTTCCAGCACTTTGCATTTCTTAGGTTTAGCATCTATAAATCATCTTTCTTTCAATTTTTTGCATTAGTACATCATAATTAGATACATTTCATCTCATTTAAATTAATCTTGAGTGTAGAAATTTGCATTTTGGACCCAATTCCTCTCCTTTTAGGTGAAAAACCTAGAAGTGTTAGAGGTAACCTTGGGTAATCCAAAATCATTGTTTACATTTTGGTGAACACAAATTTTGAACATATTTTCTTCTGATTTCAAGTAGATCCTAGGTTTCATTTGAATTAGCATTGCATTAGGTGTTGCATTATTTAAATTACATCCCAGGGTTTTCAAATTTGCATTAGTGCATTTCATTTCTTGCAAAATAGTGAAATTCTACATTTGCACTGTAGATTTGCATGGTACATTACATAAGACATTCATATCCATCAGAAAATTCAGAAAAAAATTAAAAAATCACCCTACTAGGACTAATTCACCACCCTGGGCGACTTAGTCCCAGTACACATTTTGCATCTTTATTTTCTGCATTTTGTTTCCCATTTCTGCAATTACTATTAGATTCAATTATTGTTTTGTTTCTGTGTAGTTATTTTCTATTACACTTGAATCATTAGCATTAATATTATTTACTTTAATGGCAATTATATATAGCATTATATTTTTACAATGTTCATTTCAGCATTAGTTCCTAGCTCCTTTAGATCAGATTCATAAGAAAAAATAAACAAAAACTTCACAACATCAAATGAACCAATAAAAACTATGATTCACTTTAGAAAAACTATATCATCCAAACCTTTTAGTAGTGATGAATTGGATAAGTTAGATGAAGCTCTACAGGGCTTCCTCTCATTGAGTTAATCCACTAAGGCTTGTGATGACAAATCCAAACCAACCAATGATAACTTATCTCCCAAATCTTTTAGTCGTGATGAATTTGCTATGTTAGATGAAGCCCTTGAGGAATTCATCTCACAAAATCCATCCACTAAGGTTTGTTGTGAGCAACCAAAAAAAATACGTCAATGTAATTCAACCTCAACTTGTCCTTTACCCACCTTCACATCAACCTCAACCTCCACCTAAACCTGAGTTTACCCTTTACCCACCACAGTATGATGTTGTTGCACACACACATTACACTCAAAATAACCCTCAACCATTGCAACCAACACCAACCTCCTTACCTTTACCCAATACCACGTTGCCTAGTGCTCCTCAATTATGAGAGTATGATCTTGTTGAGCAACTTAAGTGCACTCATGCTAAAATATCCCTTTGGGACCTTCTTCAAAATTCACCCAACTATCATTCAATGCTCCAAACAGCCTTGCAACAAATAGTGGTTCCCCCTGGTACAAACTTAAATTATGTGGAAACTCTTATAAAAGGAATGAATGCAATTAATGTAGACATTACCTTTCATCAACATGAGCCCCCTCTGTTAGAATCAAGGAAACAAAATGAGGCCTTTATGATAATTTCCCAATATAATACACTAGGCATCAAAAGAAACCTTGTTGACAATGGCTCTACTCTCAATGTATGCAGTGTAAAAATCTTAGATCGATTACATGTGGATAAATCACAAATCAAACCTGATTCCTTATCTATTAGAGGATTTGAAAATACAAAAAAAAACCACTCAGTGTAATCACTTTTCCTATAACAGTCAGAGTGGCTACCTTGCAAACTCCTATTCATGTCATGCCCTATGATCTCACATATAATCTTCTCTTGGGAAGGCCATGGATTCATGAGATGCATGTGGTGCCTTCGACTCTTCATCGAATAATGAAATATGTCTATAACAACAAAGTATATCAAGTTGAGATAGACCCTGAGCCTGAGAGTTGTTTACAACTTGAAATGGGAACAACTAGTCCTTTTAACACATTAATTCCAACATCTCATATTGAACCTCTTGAGACCAATAAAAACAAAGAAGAATCTGTGTCTAAATTGCTCGATGATGATTGGGGAGCATTGGAATTCACACCTTCATTTATGGATGAATACATAATCACCCGAAAAGAAGATGAAAAACACAAACAACCAATGATTATGTCAACTTAGAATTTGGAAAAATATTCTCTCACATCTACCTCATCTCCTTTGGAAGAAAACACAACATACACAATGAATTTTGATGAGATAGATTATCAACAACCATCCAATCCCAAGGAAATGGAAAGACTTTATGGACGCAGTTATGAGCTTATGAAGCAATTGGGATACAATGGTAAAGGATGTGGAAAACATGAACAAGGCATTCGTGTCTCTATTGAACCTAATCCACAAGAAACAAAGATTGGTTTGGTATATTCCTTTTCTAAGACAACAAAAGCAACTCAACGACCATCACTCAATATCAACACCATCACATGTAAACCAAAAACCAATCTTACACTAAAACATCCTAAATTTCTTGATATGAATTCCCCACCATCTTGGGAGTATGTTGAAAGTGATGAAGCCTTGAAACAAATGTTAGGTGCTATTGATAAACCATCTTCTTCCAAAAAAAACATTACTTGCACTCTGATAAGTACCAAGCCACACAATATTGATGATAATGAGAAAACCATGGAACCATATGCTCCTAAATTTCCTAAGTCAAATGCACTCACCCTAGGAGATACAATTGATATACCAATGGAAATAGAAGATAAAGAAAAGATCATTAATATTGGGAAGTGCTTTGATGATGAAGAACAAGAGGAAACTACAATCTTGCTCCATGATTTTCCTAAAATCTTTGCTTGGAAATATCCAAATATGCTAGGAATAGACCCGAATATCATAACACATAACATTGTTCTTGCAAACAATGCTAAGCCTGTTCGAGAGAAGATACAAAAAATGAATCCCAAGATAGCCTTGCATGTTAAAGGAGAGCTTGAAAAAATCCTTGATGCATGTTCCATTCGCCCTATTGATTATTCTCCTTGGATCTTAAATATTGTCGCAGTTGCTAAACTTGATAATCGTATTAGGATATGTACAGACTTTCATGACTTGAATAAAGCATCCTTAAAAGATGATTTTACCCTTCCTAATATTGACATGATCGTGGATTCAACTGCTGGACATGCTTTGTTGTCATTTACAGATGGATTTTTTGGCTATAATAAAATCTTCATCAACCCACAAGATTAATACAAGACAACATTCACAACTGTTTGGGGAACGTTTTGTTGGGTTATGATACCTTTTGGACTAAAGAATGCAGGCACAACTTATCAACGAGCAATGGCATTGATATTTCATGATTACATACATAAAGTATCGGAAGATTTTGTTGATGAAATCCTTGCCAAATCCTTAACAAGACAAGACAATGTAAATGTCCTTTGACAGATCTTTGAATGAATGCGTAAATACAACATGAGACTCAATCCAAAAAAGTGTGTCTTTGGAGTAGATAGTGGAAAACTCTTAGGGTTATCATATCTCACAGAGGCATTGAGGTGGACACAAAGAAAATTGATGCTACCATAAACATGCCACCTCCTAGGAACATTTCTCAATTACACACATTACAAGGACGAATCCAAGCCATCCATCATTTTGTTGCCTCTTTAGGTAATCGAACATTACCTTTCACACATCTCCTCAAGAAGGATGTGCCTTTTGATTGGAATGAGGATTGTAAATAGGCCTTTGAGAGTTTGAAGGAATACCTTGCAACTCCACCTGTTTTATAACCTACTATGCCAAAAAAACCATTTATCCTTTACATAGTTGCATCCTCCAATGCTCTTGCAACATCGTTAGCTCAACAAGATGACACTGGAAAAGAACATCCTATTTATTACATTAGTCAAACTTTAATTGACTATGAAACACAATATACACCAAACGAAAAATAATGTTTAGCTCTTGTATTCAATACTACTAAATTACGACATTATTTACTAAATGCTGAAATACAAGTCATGAAAAAATGTGATCCTCTCAAACATCTTTTCAATAAAACAGACTTGTTAGGACATTTAGCTAAATGGGTTATGTTGTTGAATGAGTTTGACCTTAAGTTTGTTTTGCAAAAAGCAATTAGAGGCCAACAATTGATTAACCATTTAGTTGATGCTCCTTCTCCTTTAGCATTACCTAGCAATGACTCTTTTCCTGAGGATAGTGTGTTGACAACAAAAATTTCTACATGGGAATTATAATTTGATGAATCCAAGTGTAGAACAGGCTCCGATGCTGGAGTAATATTAGTTCCACCTAAAGGAAATCCTATTCCCTTTTCGTATCAACCTAATTTCCTATGTATGAATAACATGGTTGAATATGAGGCGTTCATTGCTGGGTTACGTGCTACTTTAATCATGGGTGTCAAAGATATTAAGATCTTTGGTGACTCACAATTGGTAATTAAACAAATCAATGGAACATATCAAATTGAGCATGACAAATTATCCAAGTACAAGTATCTTATCATGCACTTGTTAGAGAAGTTTTAGACATTTACCATTGATAATATCCCAAGAAAAGATAATCGGCTTGTAGATGCAATGGCAAGTGATGCCTCTCTTATCTCCCCTTAAGATCCTTCAAAATATTTGACATTCACAATTCACCCTATTATGAAACCTTTGATTGACAATAAGATAGAAGAGGTTTTAACAACACATGAAGAAAACTCAAGTGAATGGTATGATGCCATATTCAACTATTTGAAAAGTGGTACCTTCCTGAGTCGACGACCAAAAACCTCTATGCTCATTTACAAAAGCTTGCATCTAAATATGTCATCCTCGCAGATGTGATATATTGAAGGTCATTCAATGGTATCTTACTATGATGTTTAAACAAATCCGAGATACCTCTTGCACTTCACCAAGCCCATGAAGGTGCTTGTGGTGGACATTTTGGAGGGAAAACATTGGTTCAAAAACTTATCTGTATAGGGTATTATTGGCACCACATGGAATGTGATTGCTTTGATTATGTTTGAAAATGTCATAAGTGTCAAGAATATAGAAATTTGTATCATTCTACTGCTAGTGAAATTCAAACTCAACTTCCGATATGGCCCTTTGCAGTTTGGGGATTGGACATTATAGGAAAAATTTCACCTCCTTTCACCGGACATACCTTTATTATCACTACAACTGATTATTTTACAAAATGGGTAAAGGTCATTCCTCTTCGATCTACAACAACTGAGGTGATGTGTTATTTCATTTTGGAACACATTACTGCTTGCTTCAGACTCCCTTCCGCATTAGTTTATGATAATGGTACACCATTTAAGAATAATGATGTGGAGAATTTTTTAGAGACCTTTAATATCCAACACTATTTTTCAACACCTTATTATCCACAATCTAATGGTCAAGCTGAATCAACTAATAAAGTTCTTGAACAAATCTTGAAGAAAACTGTTAATAAAAATCATAGGGATAGACACACACCATTACATTATGCACTTTGGGCTTATCGTACAAGTGTTCAATCTTCCACAAGGACCACACCTTATAATTTGGTCTATGATAGTGAAGCCATAATGCCCTTAGAATTAGAAATCCCTACACTAAGAGTTGCTCTTCAAGGAATTGTTGATGATACACATTATAAAAAACAATGATTACATCAACTTGAGATGCTCGATGAACAACGTATTAATGCTCTTGAACATCTTCAAGCTTATTACAAGAGGAAACGTAATCATTACAACCTTAATGTTATCCCTCGATCCTTCAAAAAGGGTGACTTCGTTAAATCTACTAATTAGCACAACGTCAATGCTGACCCAAATGAACGCGATAAATTCAGTTCTAATTGGTTAGGACCTTACATAGTTGAAAAAGCTTTTGGGTCTGGTGCATACATGTTAACCAAACTCGATGGAACACCCCTTAAGAATCCTATAAATGCCACACATTTGCATTGGTATTATGTCTAATCCCCTTTGAATAGTATGAATTATAAAGCAGTGTTGTTAACGTTATGGGGTCTTATCCTATATGTTTTCACATTGCATTGTTATGAAAAAACCAATCCTATGTATGTTTTGAGCATTAAAGTGATTATATAATTTATTATTACTTTAGGATTAATTCTATTCAAATTCATCTTGTGTGTTATGATAAGTTAAATTTAATTTAGCATAACATACTCAATCATCATGTTGTATCTAAAACGAAACTGTAATATGTTTTAATTAGATCACATAAACTCTGTTAAACTCTGAAGACATTAATTAAAGTAATCTTGCAAAGGTTATTTAATTAATCACATTATCATTTAACATTCAACACACATTAAGATAGCTCATAAAACATAAAATTCTCATATATATATATCCAAAGTTTTATGTACATATCATTATAATATACAATATCACTAAGGTCTGTAAGAACTAGACCCCTCAGGCTCTTGTGCTCGTGATCTAGTAGCCGGACGTCGGGAGACGGTCATGTGCGATCGTGACTGCAATCTACCAAACTTGAGTTCAAACTCTAGACCATATATTCGTCCAAGGGCCACATGACGCTCCTCTGCTATTTGGTCCCTCTTTGACTGTAGCCATGATATCTCTTCCTATAATCTATCCACCTCTGTTGGGGTCTGGGATGATGGTCTTGTGGTCTCGGCTTGGCAGAGTCGTATCCTCATACTCTCATACATTACCTGTAGCCTCGCAAATGGTTTGAGTGACTTTGGCTCCTCCTCCACGATTGGTGGATGCACATAATCAGGGTCCATCTCCTCCTCATCGATGGATGTAGGTACTATCTCTATAGCATCCTGATGGTAGAATTCTCGCCAGTCTCTCGTCACTCCTGCAAGGTAGAAACATTACACAATCAGTAAACATCATCATGATATATATATAAAGAGAATAAGCACTAAAGTACATGCACAAAATTAAATATCATCACCTATATCGCCGGTCGGTTGAGTAATCTCAATGTCATCCTATATAGGGGGCATGGAGGATGTGCTAGCCTCTCCTCGAATGTGGGTGCTGGTTCCTGCTACAACTGCTACTCGTGACCTCATAATTCGAATGGGCGAGGGATCTCCCCACTCATGATGATCTTTAGCTCCTGCATCATCACTCTCACTCAAGGGTGGCTCCTCCTCCTTTCCCTCCTCATACTCCTCCTCATCCACCTCCTCCTCCTTTCCCTCCTAGCCATCATAATTTGGATCTACATCCTCATCATACTCATCATCAATAAAATTAGTGAATATATTGGCAGCCCTATAGCATGTCTTCTCGGCCCTATCCTCTTGGTCATCTCCCTCATTTGGTAATGGTCCCACATCTCCCACTAGCTCGTCCATTAGGAATACTAATGCTGGTCTAGTCACTGTCCACCACTCCTCATACTCTCCTGTGGCACCGACGTCATTTGCGTCAGAGACTGGCGACTGGTCATGATAAGAGAATTAAGAGTAACTCTTGGCTATATGCTCTAGAGTGAGTCACACTGTATCACTCGGTCTCCAGGCACTCCACATTGAACTCCTAAAAGAGGATCGTGCCCGGGGTGGTGTCTGCACCTATCCAAACTGTTGCATGACACGATCATAGTAGAAAGGTCGTACTACGTGGTCATGGAGGCCAACCAAAAATCTATCCATCTGCATCCTCCTCAATTGTATGGTATAATTTGGCCACTATAGTGTTAGATGATAAGGTCTCCAAAGGATCTCATCCTCCTCCAATCGGTCAAATTGTACTCTCCAAAAATGCAAATCACCATACTGCCATAGTCACCATAGAGGATATCCAAAAGTACGAGGATACCTTACTGCTGTCCCACGTGGATAGTCGACTGGTCTAGTGCATGTAATATGCTCAAGGCACCACACCTATAGAAGCATGCAGTGCACCATACTGTCCACCTCCCAGAATACAAATCACCCGAGATCATAATATAGATGTGCCAGGATCACCGACCCCAGGAGTATACTATGCGTTGCTCTACCATCCCTCGAATCAAGTGGACTAGTCCTCCCTCAAGGTACATTGCCCACCCCTCATGGATGAGAACAAGTTATACCATATGCATCATAATCCATCAAACCACTGGTGCCTGTGAATATAATAGCATCAACAAATCAATCTGCTCGCTAACCTGTGCATCATGAACTGGACCATCTAGACAATATTGTAAATCAACCTTCTACTCATGGAAGGTGCGATCTCTACAAAAATGTACTCACTCTCCTCAAATAGAAACGTAGAGAATCTAGTGTACATCCTCTAAAGTGATCATTATCTCCCCTGTCGGTAGATGAAAAGTGCATGTATCTATGTTCTAGCACTCGCAGAGAGCCATCAACATGGCATTGTGGTATCTCATAGGAGGCATAAGATATTCCCAATAGATGCCCACAACTTAAATATTCTCTATCTCCTCTATTGACAGTTCTAGAGCAAGATCTCTTAGGAAGCTCAACTGTCTCCCTCCTAATCATTGTCGTGATCGGGTGGGAATCTATCAAAATTACATAAATATGCTCTAAAACTCGTCTAATATCTTCAATTTTTACATTATTCATCATGTCAATGTACTAAAGTCCATCTAGTGTGCTTTTGTAAAGGCCCTAGACACTTTAGAATCCTTTTGGGATACTTCGCAAAGAAACGAGACACTTCGCAAAGAAATAGGACACTTTGCGAAGAAATGGGATACTTTGCGAACAAAAGGGACACTTTGCGAAGAAATGGGACACTTCATGAAAAAAGGGGACACTTTGCGATTTTTTTTTCCAAGATCCTAAATTAACTTAGATATGCATAACGATCATTAAATCATTGCAAAATCGACTCACCTCATGCTGATGCTCGCCGCATGCCACTTGGTCTTGAAGAACGTCCAATCGTGTAGGTGTGTAACCCCATCTGCTCGACATTTTTTCGTCTCACTCATCACTCTCAAGCTACAAGAAGGTAAAATGAAATAATAAGTGACCACATACTTCACTTTCACCTCTTTTAACTATTTCCATTCTTTTTACTATGCATTAAATTAGGGTTTTTCCTATCTTACAAATTAATAAAATACTTTTTCTTCAAAACAACATAATGGGAGCTAGGGAACTCCATTTTTTATGTTGCTTGAAGCGTTGGAATCATGATTCTGCACTCGAAATCATCAAATGTCTATCGTTATGTGACATGGTACTTAGAAATGTCCTACGATAGGATATTTCTTGTTTGATGTGGCTAGATTGCTACCTTGATTCCACCTTCATAAAGCAAGCAAAATCAAGGGGGGCATACATCTACCCTCGAATTTGATTTCTAGAAGTTGGGTAAAAGGATTATTGGACAACTAACGAATTTGTGTTGTAGGATGCAATTTCTAATGTTGTGGTTTTGCAGATAATAACATTGGGGGCTTCGTTCTCCCATCTTTTGAATGAGTAACGTTTTATGAAGTAAAGTGCAATGTTTAGAGTCCTTTAGCTTACATATGCACATAGAGTCATATGGGTGCTAAAGTGGGGGATAAATGTGGACAAAAAAATTGTACTCCTTTGCAGACAATACAATTTGTGGCCTAATTAGGTCCCATTTTAGACACCTTGCATCAATCACCCCTTTAAAACTGCATTTATAGGCCCCTAATGCTCATAATTTTGGACTTTAAGGCCTATTTCACTCAGATCCTGACAAGTAACATTCAAACCACTCAAATTTTGTGAAACCCACCTCAAAAATCCCTAGTGGGACTAAGTTGCCTAGGGTGGCGACAGTCCCTTTTAGGGTATTTTCCACTTTTGAGCAGGAAAATCACCGACCTAATTCAAATTCTTGAGGGATGTCAGCCTATGAAGTCAAAATAATGAATAATTCAATGTTAATGCCTATAAATACATGTTTTTAGGTCATTTTTCACATCTCCTAGTCATTTTTCACAAAGAAAAATCAAGAATCAAGAGTAAAATATCTTTCACAAGAAATTTTATTAGTCTTTCTACAACAAAGTTGAAGCTTTGGGGCAACAAACTAGGGTTTTTGTAGGTCTTCAAGCTCAATTTATGTTCAAGATCTTACATTGCAAAGGGTTGACCATGGATGCCTATGGTGAATCATGGAGAAATCTAGGTTGAAGAGATGCAACTAGCCATCAAATCACACCTAAAGACTTGTTTTCAAAGTGATTCCATCTTCCATTTTCTCTCTATCTTCAGATTTAAGGTTTGCATAAAATTTTCATGTCATTTGCATTCATTTGAAATGTTGAAGGGTTTCTTGGATTGAAGTCTTGCATCATTCAAGTTTCATTCATGCATCTTATTCTAGCATATTAGAATAGGGTTTTGTCTCATCTCATATTTTCCTAGTCTTAGACACACTTAGGGCTAGAGTTTTATGCAGATTTTATATCTCACAAAGTTTAAATACCAACTAGGGGTTTGACTGAGGCAAACCCCCCATTAGAAATCAAATTATCTTCTATTTTGTAGGGTTTTTCGAAGATTCAGATCCGGATTTCAATCGGAAAATAGAGTGCAGGATGTGGGCTTCTGTTTCCACTTTCGGATTTGAAGAAAATCCAAAGTGGACTAAGTCACCCATAGTGGAAACTTAGTCTTGATGAGGTAAAAATAACCTCATCAGTATGATGGGATCAATATGTAAATCTAAACCTTTCAGCCTCAAAAACCTTGCCAATTGATTACCTTTAGGAAAAATAAGTGCTCTTTCTATGAATAAATGTACAAACTTTATTTCTTAGAGTTGATCGAATTTAACTAACTTATGCTGATTTAATGGTCTAGTATTCAATAATTTTGCATCTCAACTCCACTCCCAATCACATTCTAGTCAGAAGGGAAATGAATGCCGATCTTGACACTTTTGAAAGCCAACAAGTAGGCATCAAAATTCCAGGAGCACATGTTTTGGCCGTCTTTATAATTCTATTATTTTTCAGTTTCAAAAACTTTATGGCTCATGTGAAGCCTCTTTAATATTGTATATCATGGGCTTTAAAGTCCCTTTTACTATGGAAAATCTGTTGAAAGACTCAATCGACTAAAAAATAGGATTTTTGTTAGTCATTTTTCATATAAATATGTAACTGTTACAAACAATACAAAGATTATCGTTATGATTCCAATTTTTATTTGAGTTAAAAACTACCATATGAATATGAGTTTTCCCATCATTCTTTGAATTACTATGTAATATGGATGCATCTGTGGAATAAAGTAATAGAGATATTTTTCCAGTGCATGTGATCTAAAGTAGTTGTAGTCACACCTAAGAGCTAGCCACTCGAGGGTTATAGATAGATAGATAAGTATTTTGTTTCCTATTTTGTATTTTATTTTAGTAGGTAATAGTTGATTTTGCATTTAATTTTTATGAGTATATGTTATACTATTAGTGTCAAGCCTGCAGGTTATAACTGAGTCCGTAGTTTCTGAGCTTAACATTTGAATGTTTAGAGCACCTTTCTTTAGTTGATTCTAATTAATGGTTTTATGATTAGTAGTTGGCTTGTTATCTTTCGCATTAGATAAATGTTTTCTAATTTATTTACATGCTTTAATTCTTTAGCAATCTATGCATTCTTTAGATTAATCGTTTCCATGCTTTCTAGTTTAATGGTGATGATTTTTAGATTCTTAGTTTTCTATTTTCTGATTTGAGTTATTTTCCCGCTTTCTAGATAGATGATTTATTGCTTTTAAGATTAGAGGCCCCTTAGCTTAGAAATTTTATTTAGTTGATTAGTGCTTAAGAGAGAAGTTGAGATGTCCTCTATTGCATACAGCCGTTGGTTACTACCCGATCAATATATTGATGTGTTTATTCACTAAAGTGTTACGACCTAACGACAACCTGTGAATTTTTGGTGCCATTGCTGGGGACCTCGTTTTCTAATGTTAGTAGGAGATATATTGAACTCCTCTCTTAGGGATAGGAATAGTTCTTTGGCTTCTTTTTTGCATGGTCAGGAAATGAGGCCCCCATAGAAGATTCATACCAAAAACCCCCCCAATTGACGTACCAACAACAAGTAGGGAGGAAGGAAACTCAGACCAAGAACTTACTGAGGAATGGACTGAACAGGTTCAACCTAAGACCTTCCCATATACCCCGAAAAGAGAATGAATAGTGGTCGAGGAGCATATTATTTCATAAAATTTTGAACCTCGTGACACTGAGCAAGTTGTGGAAGAGGATGACATCTCTTTCAACACCATGGGTGACTGTAGAAATGCTGAAAATAACCACAATAATGATAACCCCACACCACACACATTCACTTATCTTATTTCTATTGATGCAGATGACGACACAACAATGAAAAATATCTCACTAGCCTTCTTACCAACCTTTCAAGGTTTGTCTATGAAGGACCCTGATCAGTTCCTATTTGATTCAAAGTCTTGTGTCAAACATATGACTACAAGAATGATAATCAGAAACTAAAGCTTTTCCCTTCAACTCTGAAAGACTCAGGTATGCGCCAGTTTATGGGGTTACCTTCTCAGTCGATAACCTCTTGTGATGAGATGGAGTCTGTCTTTTTGGAGAAATACCAAAGTTATTGCAGGGTGAGTGATAGGAAAGAAGAACTATTCAAAATAAGGAAAAATGAGGATGAAGGTTTAGAAGATTACCTCGATAGGTTTATCTTCTTGTCCAAACACTGTGGTGGAGAATCCATAAGTCTTGATATTTTAAAGACCTTATTCCTCAAAGGTCTTGATGATGAAGCTCAAAGGATTTTAGACTTAATGGGAAAAGGAGACATGTCCTAACTGAGATTGGAAGAAATAACGAAATTGTGTCGGAACTTCTCCCGTACTCGTGGAGGTATTAGGAAGTCCACCCCCTCACGTGGTTCTAATGACATAAATAAACTTCATGTGGAATTGGCCAATTTCAAGACCAAAATTATTGTCCAACTAAACACCACCTTAGATGGAATACAAGCTAAAACTAGAAATCTTGAGACCTTGTCTATTTATTTCCCTAGGTGTCAAAACAAACATTTGCTCAGAGAGTGTCCCTTGGACAAAGTTGACAAGATTGACATTTGTCAAGTATGTGACAAGAAACACCCCACCAATCAATGCAAGCTATTGAATGCCATAAAAAATTCTAAGAAAAGAACAACTCCAGTCAAGGAAGAGGTGAATGTTGTCAACCAAAGAACTGGAGGTAATTTTTCCTATGGCCAGAATTCTAATCCTAACTGGCGGCCCCAATCAAATTGGAACAATAATCAATGGGCAACGCCTTGGCCTTAGGTACCACCTCCAGTACCCTCTAATTGGGGAACCTATCCTTGGGGACCACTGGACTGGATGAACCAATCTTGGGGTAACCCTCAGTGGCCCCACTAGTCTCAACAACAGTGGTACCCTCAAAATCCCATTCCTCAATGGAATTAACCCCAACATTAGTTCTATTTTGGTCCTAGGAGGATGCCTACTCAACAAACTCTCTTACCACCTCCCCAGAACACTCAACAGACTAAATAAGTTAACCAACCGCCACTTCTGGTGCAACCAGTCCCTAATACAAAGAACAAACATCTAAATACTTTGATGTATTCCTTCGAACAAGACAATGTCATTGGACTTAACAAAATACACTGTGGAAACCTACATTTGAGGTTTGGTAAAAAACTCTTATGTAACCAACTATCAAAGAAATCATAGATGAACCTGTCAAGAAGTTTATTAAGGAAACAAAAATAACACCTGTGCCTATAGAACAAACCCTAGACACTACACAACATGAGCTTGACCTGCCATCTTCAGCAGGAGTTGTCGACCTACCTCAGGAGGAGGAGGGTCAGTCTCCAACTGAAGTTCTAAAAATCCTATGCCTAAAGACAAAACCAAAGCTCCTTTTCTAGAGCAATTGAAACCAATCTCTATGAAAGATGATTCAAAAATAACTTCACCTACATAAACTACATTAATATAGGAAATTAAACGACTGTAGAATGAAGTTCCCTTGTTACAAGCGATTAAAGAGATCCTTGAGTTAAACCAGTTGATCAAATAGTTGTGCATTAAAACTCCAGGGAGGAAGCCAAAACAAATCAACACTGTTCATATCAATGGATACCTAGTTAGTTTTTTAGCTGGAACAATCACTGCTCTGAAATATGATGACCCAGGGAGTCCACTCATAACAGTAACAGTTAATGAGGTAGCAATACCCAATGCATTAGTGGACCTCAAAGCAGCGATTAATGTAATGACTATTGATGTGATGGAAAAATTAGGACTTACTGATCTACGCCACACAACTACAGTCCTAAAAATGGAAAATCAATCCATAGCTATTCCCAAAGGCATCATTGAAAATGTTCTTGTCAAGGTGGATGGATGGGAATATCCAGTGGATTTCCAAATGTAAGAGAGGGGGACCACCACATACAAGACCCTAGGTCATGGAGGGTCGAGACGCAAGAGGTTGCCCTAACTTACCTCAGCTAAGTGTATGTTTAGGATATGAGGATGAGAATGATGAGGATTTTTAGGGTCCTACGATCATTCTACAATCTCGAGTTTCAATGAGGGGCTAGGCGAGTCAATCTTTAAGTCTAACTCTATGCCTCAGGGAGCTCTCTGTTCGAGGATGTCAACGTGGACTTTAGACGACAACGCGACACACTGGCGTCTCAGAAATGCACCATAGTCTGTACGGTCAAACAACAACAGAGACAAGGTTAAACACACTAAAATGACTTATCAACCTAGCTATTTAACTAAAGGGCTAGAATGATGTAACTAAATAAATTAAGTAATATCTAATGTTATAAAGCAAATAAGAAAAAGTGATAAAGAGGAGGAGAATCTCACCAATGAACTCGTTCGTCAGCTGATCCTCCAAGAGCTCACACACCTACACACAAAAAGAGAGAGAATGTTGGGGGGTGGCTGTATAGGGGTCTTCCTCAATCAGATCCCCGTTTAGGTGTTCCCACCTCCATAGACAGCCAATGGAAAATAGATAAAGAAATGAGAAAACATAAGCACTACAAAAACAATACTATGCTACTCAACCAAATGATAGAGGAGAGGAGGTGGAAGCTTACCACCTCCACCAAGAGCACTCAAGGCTGCTTGGGGGAGAAAGGAGAGGAACTCAAGCCTCTGCTATAATGGCATGGTTCCAAACTTTCTCTATTGACGTGATGGAGTGTGATATTGCTACTATGGAATGCTTGGAATGTTAGAATGTGAGTGCAAAATGAGCTTGAAGTGGTGTAGAGTTCTTCCAATCTTCATCCAACCTCCTAATGCAAGTTCAAAGACTTGATTATGAAGAAATGAGGAAAGAAACAACCATATTCGGGTCAGGTGGCTGAAGGAGGTGTTGCTGCCAATGGGAAGAGTAACACCTCTATTGGCTTAGCCGCAGGAATGTGCTAAGGACGTAAAAGTGCCACGTGGATGTCTATGTACTGCGCAGGCATCCCTGACAGAAATTCCTCCATCAACACACAAAATAGGTGCCAAGTGGACTACCATCAGCGGGCTTAAGTGAATTAAGCCTCTGAATTAGGTTTTCTATAGTGTAATAAGGCAAAAAGGGGAATTGCACCTAGGGTGCAAATTCGCTCTTATACATTTTACCCCCACTTGAGCTAGCACAAGTACTAATGAGTGCTCAGTAAAGTAGATCAAGAAAGAGAGTAGGGTTAGAAAAGTATACCTGAACCGTCGAGGATGTAGATCACGATCATGAAAACCCGAAGATGCAGGGAAAACAAAGGACTCCACAACTGCTCGAAACTATGAAGTTGGAATAACAAAGTGCCTTACAGGCCCGTAGACCTATAAGGAGGTAACCCCTAAGATCTCTCGCATGGAGGAAGCCCCAAGGAAGTGGACTCTGCAGAGTCAGGAAGCAGAAACATGTCTACCCACAGATAAAGCATGTCTAAAGCGTCGATACGTCTACCCACAGACATAATGTATCTAAAAGCGGCGACATGTCTACTCGCAAATAGAACATGTCTAAAGCATCGATGCATCTACGCATAGATAGAATGCATCTAAAATTGGTGACATGTCTACCCACAGATAAAACATGTCTAAAGCATCGATGTGTCTACTCGCAGATAGAATGCATCTAAAAGTGGTGACATGTCTACCTACAAATAGAACATGTCTAAAAGTGTCAATACATCTACCCATAGATAGAATGCATCTAGAAGCAATGACATGTCTACTCGCATATACGACATGTCTAAAGTGGTTGGTCATGAAGACCGAAAAACTTTCAAAGGGGTCCCTCAGGAACCCTTCAAAAGGAGAGGGATCCATTCAAGGGACACATAGTTTGAAATAGCAAGGTCTAGTCAGGCTGTCCCCAAGCTAGATGTGAAAGGACGAATAAAATGAGTCTAGTCAGGCTACCCCAGACTAGACGTGCAAGATTCCATTTGTTACAAAGGCTTTTGAAGAAAGGGCCCTTGAGGAACCCACTGTGAAAGATAGGGGGTCCACTCAAGGGACACATAATTCAAAAGTTTCCACCTTAGAGCGATTCGTCATCAAGGGATCCTTTCAAAAGATGTTCACTTCATCAAGGAATTCTAAAGGAAGGTCATGCCCCCATGTGAGGGGAAGTCAAAGAAGTTCCCACTTTGGAGGAAGGTCTCCAAGTCCTTTCTTTACAAACCGGTGATGAAGGAAACACATTCCGTTAGGGTTCTATGTTGAGAATGTGCTTCCAAGGGAAAAGGGTGTTGTAAAGACTCTCAAGAAAAGATTCGTTGGCAGCGAATTCATTTTCTGAAATTCAAAGTGTTAAAGAAGAGCGTTGTCACACATAGGAGGGACAACTCAAGCAAATAAGAGAGAAAGATAAAGAAAAAATTGAAAAGCACAAACAAAGGGCACAGGGGGATCTGGTTTAGCGGGGTTAGATCTGTCTGAGCTCATATAATAGTAGGTAACCGCAATGCAAGGAAAAATATCATCAATCACCAACTAGATCAAGAAGAATGCATGAAAATCAAAGTAAAAATAAAAAATTGGGTCAACATGGAAGGGAAGCCTAAATTCCCCTAATGCTTTGCATCATCTCCAACTTAACAAAAAATCAAGCACAAACATGGAAGAATGATGGTACAAATAGAAGAAGGTTTACAACACAAAAACCATGCATGTATCCAAGCACCAACAAGGGTAATGAGGGTCATCCAAGCACACATAACATAGGTATGGGGGAACACATCACAAGACACGCACACACGCACACAAGATTAAGAAAAAGAAAAGGGGCCTCCTCCTAACACTGCTCGACCAAGAGGTCATCTGCTTCCCAATCCAAATCTTCATAAGGAGAAGGAGGATGAGCCTAAAAAAGCATAATGTTAAGAGGAGGGGCATTTGACCCTCCCACAATAAGGGCCAAGGAAGAGGTCCCCTCAAGGTCCTCTCCACTGAGCTCTTGTGGAGTAAATGTTAGCGATTTCGCGAAGATCGCAGATAGGATCAAGACCTCATCCACAAAGTTGAACATGCACCCCATGGGAGTGCCATGTCTTACTTCAGTGGATGGGACAGGTTGTGCCTGAGATCCACTGCTAGGCTCACCAAATGTTTCAGGAGTGGTGAAAAACTCAGGAGAGGTCGGGACTGGTTCTGTCACAAGGATAAAACATGTCATCATAGGGCCACCTTGCCAAGGTGGGCTCCTCCTATGTCCTTTATCGTGAGAAGGACTAGCCCCTGCCTTCTTCTTCATAGGAGGGGATGAACTCCCCGCAGACAAAGCTAGAGGTGCAGAGGAGGAAGAGGAAAAAACTGCAGTGGATATGACCAAAGTGTTAACCATATCCACGGGTTTTGGGAAGGGCTGAATAGGATAGAAGGAAATCATTTCTATTTATGGTGGAAGGAGTGAAGGGATGGGAGAGCATCATGAAATTATTATCTAGATGCATATTAAATTGAGGATGGAAGCCCATCTTGGGCATCCTATTCATTTCTTTCATAGAGTTAAGATGGACACAAATGTATTTTTGAAAGCTAAGTGTAGGAAAATGGCCTTCCTGGGGAAAGTTTCAAATAGGTAGTTGTGGGCCATTTTCAAGTCCAATTATGGATTGATGATGCATTCCATTAGGTTGATTTTGAGCAATGCTTACATGAATGGGGCATTGAGACACCGTGTCAACACTGATATCTCATTTATGTTTTTGGCTATGCTTCTAGACACGTGGGAGGAGACACATGTGGTAGAGAAGATCATGAATGAGCTGGCATAGTCATGGTGGCAGTGGAGGCTGAAGGACATTTTGAGTTGGGCTTTGCTTGGGATTGGACTTGCTTCAGGTGGAGGTTCTTGGCCCCATTTTGGGGGCCACCTACATCCGTAGTGGGTTCTATTTATCATTTAGGGGGTTTGGCATGAACGTGACTCAATGCCACAACCACGCTTAGATGGGAATCAACTTCATGAAAAACCTGGTGGGTGAAAATGACTCAGGCATGATAGATTGGTCCTTTTCACTAGTGGATCCTTCTAAACAGCTAGAGGCAGATGATGAAGATGGATGCTAAGCAGCTAGGATATGATCCATGCAGTTAGGTTTTTGTTCTAGACTATGTTATGTTGCATTGCATTGCCTATAGGCATATGTTTATGTTTAATGATAAGTTGAAGCTATATAGGTAAGCTTCATTTTGGAGGGATTTGACCAGTATGTAACCATGCCCTAGTTGGAATTTATATGTAAATCTTTTGTAGACTTTAATATAATAGGGTGTGGCCCTTTACACCCACTTTTGTTGATTTTTTTTTTTTTTTGAGACACCTTATTGATTTTCCCATCCCTCTTTCTAATTTTCTAAAAATCCCATATTTTCTCCTCCTCTTATCACTCCCTTTTCAATTTTGACTAAAACATATTTTTATAAGCATAAATTGGTTTTAGGTATGTTTAAAATCTATTGGGAATACAATGGTTCTCTCATTGTATGTTATGTATCATATACTCATAATCAAGTTTGTATTGCATCATTCTTTGGAAATCAAGAATTATCATGTTACTTCTATCTTTTTATGTGGAAGTACATTAGTGTTGTAGAGAATTCTAGGCTCCTATGAACCATTATGGTTTCTCTTTCCCAATATCAATTACACACTAGCTCTTATATAAGGTAAATTACCCATGGAATTAGCTTTATTTTCCTAAAAAAATAGTTTAAATTACTTAGACCTAATCACATGAAATAATGATCCACAATCAAACGATTTTCAAAGAGGAAACTCCTAGGTTGACTTAGAAGCCATTTGACTTGTCGTAGATTAAAAAATATACAAATTATTATATCTAGAGACAACACAAGTAAACTAAATTTATTTGCTCCTAATAATTTTTATCATGGGCTCAAAAATGTTGTTAAAAAAGAAACAACAATAACCTGGCTCATAAATCATTGAGTTATAATGAATGTGCAACAAATCAATTATAATTAGATAGCAAAATGATTCTCTTGTATTCAATAACAATTGAGATATCTAACAAAAAGGTTTTATATCAATATACAAAATTTTAATGTAGTGTAAAAAATTAAGAAAAGATAATCAAGAAAGGAAACCATTATTTGACATAACATTAATATGTCAATTTGATAAAAAAATAAATTTATTAAATTCTCGAATCTAAGAAATATCAACCTTGAATATAAACCATAGGCTTTAAAAATTAAATTATAAACCCTAAAATCTAAATTTTGAACCTTAGATAATGACCATTTAAACCTAAATAATGAATCATAGAACTTAATCATAAATTTTAGCATTGGTCCCTTAATATTACAAATTGAATAAAAACATTTAATGGTGAATGTTGAACATTAAAACCTATATACTAAATAATTAACACTAAACCTTCAACTAAGAACCCAAAAAGCAAATTTAAACCTAAAATATATACCTTAAACTCTAAAACCTAACCCTAAAGGTTGAAACTTATTCCTTGATTGTAAATGATGAATTTTGGATCCTAAATATAAAAAATAGATACTATATATTGAATGCTAAGCTTCTATTTATGGACCCTAAGTCTTAAGTAATAAATTTAAGTATTGAACCATAATGATTGAATTATGAACATTAAAACTTCAACTAAGAACCTAAAATTGAAAGCCTTGAAACCTCTACTCTATATTTTAACCGCTAAAGGTTTAACCCTATGGATTACTTCTTGAAAGCCAAGTCTTAATCTTGAATACTAAACATTAGGCAATATATATTATTAGGGTAAATCGTATATTTACCATGCTTAAGTTTACTTAGGAATGATTATGCATTTAATCTCTCGGGTAGTTTTGTTTCCCGTATCGGGAATTTTTATACCTGTTGCATTTCACTTGTCTTTAAAAGGCTAGATAGTATGTAATTTATGCATCTCAAATTTATTCACTCATATTTGGTGAATTAACATATTTGCTTCTCTCATGCATTGTGAAGGTGTTTTGTTGCAGATGGTTCTCCTGGGAGGTGGATGACACCAACATAGTATCAGAGCCAACCATTCTGCAATCCTTCCTTTGAGAGTTTTCATCAGAGGTTGAGATCATTTTTTTAGCATTTGAAAATTTTCAAAGAAGCCTCATTTTCGATTTCCCTGTTGAAGGGTGTTTGTTGTTGCTAGTCATTTTCCTTTGTGCTAGGCACAAATTTTCCTTGTGTGGAGGACATTTTACCCTTTGAAAGATCTGATTTTATGTTTCTGAGAGTCCACATTGAAGGAGGCACATTTTAGTGTTGGAGGCGAATTGATCATTCCTAGAAGCCATGATTTTCTTTCTGCATTCAAACATGTGTGTGGAGAATCTAATAAAAGACTCCAATTCTCATTTAAAAGACATGATTTGACCCTTAGGAGGCATGATTTTCTTGTAGTTGAGTCCAATGATTGGAGGCAGCGTTTGAATTTTCACGGTTTTGAGTTTGCTAATTGGAAGCATGTTTTCCTTCTTTGGAAGTCTTCTAAGGAGAGGCATGAATTTGTAATTTGGAGGGACGATCTATTGTATAGAAGGGAACATTATTTCAGTGAGGCACACCATGTTTGGAGGCCAATTTTCCATCACAGACCCACGTGAGAAGGTCGCCCAATAGGGCTGCTACTTTTGGGGGCTGATTGTGGGTAGAGGGCCATGCCATTTTTCCCAAGTTGGCGCATACAAAATAAACTTTGATTTGTTGACAGGAGGTGTTTGCAGTGAGGAGGGCATGATTTTTTTTTGCTGAAGTGACTGGTATCTTTGTTTGAAAATCCATGAATTCTGATTCTTCCTTTTGAGGTGCAGTTTCAAACCAGTACATTTTAATCAAACTTTATACATTTATAAAGTTTCTCCTAAAATTTTAGGGCTTTTGTGCAGTCGAGAGGAAGTGGGACCATGTTCATTTGAAGTTGTTTCTGGAAGCATTATCCCACATTGATAGCGTGGGGTTGTTTTTGATATTTAAATAGCCTCTTACTCCCTTTATTTGGTGTGTGCAAGTCTCATAGGCTATGAGGAGACTATATTTTGTGTGGTGATTGGTGCATATGCACTCGATGGAGTTGCTTGGTGTCAGCATGGAGATCAAGCAATGGGATGCATCATTTTTTGCACCAAATGAGGTTTAATTTTTTTTTTGGAAGTTTTTGAAAGCACTATCTTTGAATTTTTTTGAAGATTTATCAGTTATAATGGTTTCTTTGGAGAAAGGTAATTTTAGGCAATGGAGTGATGTTGTTCTCACCCATCTTAGTGAGGAGAATTTATTGCCATATTTGTATAATGAAGTTCCTATTCCAGAAACACATAGTAGGTATACAATTTGGAAAGGATTTAGGGCTAGAGTCTATGGAGTTATTTTTGAGCATATCAATGATGAGGACCTTTTTTATTCATTTTGTCATTTTGAGAGCCCTTATGCTATTTGGACTCACCTTCGAGAATCATATGGAGATCCTGATACTCTGCCATCTCTCGATGATCCTCCTTCCAATACCAGTGTGTCTCTTTGTTCTTTAGAGAAGATAGACCATGCTTGTGATCCTTTGGAGGTTGCTGAGACTTCAGATGAGGTTGTGGTTGCTTCAGAGGTTCCTGATTCTTTGTCAGATATAGTTGATTCACCTTAATCAAGTACTTCCATCATTCTAGAGCAATAGGATTATCATTGTCTTCTTGATTGGGATTCCTATTTGTTGGACATTGGTTCCTTGTTGGTGGAGTCTCACATTTCTAACTTGGAAGAAAATTTTGAGGGGTTATCTCTCCTTTTTGATGATAATTATTGCACAACTATTGTCAAACCATTTATGTCTTTGGATATTGTTCAACATTAGTTTCTAGTGGTACCTTGTTTGTCACCTCCTATTGTGATTGGGCATATTCTTGATTGGTTTGTGGCATCATCTTTCAAGGTCTTGGAAACACATGAGAGTAGATTTTGGAGATATCATAATACATCTTCATACTTCTTTCTTTCAACTCTTATCCAGAATGGGAAGCATACCTGCATTTGTATTTGGTTTTGTTTCTTCCAAAAGGGATACAAGTTGTTTGTCGACATTGGATCATGTTTTGCCTTTGGGAACTTACCATTTTTGTAGGTAATTACACATTGTGGGGGGGCTATATATTCTCTCTCTTTCCCTCTTATGAGGGGTCATTGATTGTATATACATGATGTATGTAGTCCTTGAGGGGTGTGATTGAGTCCTCCATCCATGCATCTTGTTTTTTTTTTTCTCTCTTTTAGAGAGGGGTTTTTTCCCACAAGGTTTTTCTCCTTTTCTCTGGTTGTGAGAGACTACATTGTAAATGGGTAATTAACATGGTTACGTAGCTGGGACCCATAGTGCATATTCATTTTGCATAATAATCTCCCTAAGTTACACTTAAGGGTGGAGTTAGGGTAAATAGTATATTTACCATGCTGAAGTTTACTTAGGCATGATTATGCATTTAAAATCTCTCGGGTAGTTTTGTTTCCCATATCGGGAAGTTTTATACCCATTGCATTTCACTTGCCTTTAAAAGGTTGTAGTATGTAATTTATGCATCTCAAATTTATTCATTCATATTTGGTGAAATAGGATATTTGCTTCTCTCGTGCATTGTGAAGGTGTTTTGTTGCAGATGGTGCTCTTGAGAGGTGGATGACACCAACATATATTAAATACTAAACTCAAGGTCAAGAAACCTAAACCTTAAGCAATAATTTAAAACACTAAATCCTTAATGTTGAATTATAAATATTAAATCTTCAACCTTAAGCAATAATTTTAATACTAAACCCTAAATATTGAATAAATGTTAAATCTTAAACCTTAAACCTTAAACCTTGAAATTTACAATACACCTTAATATTTGTAGTGTGTAAAAAAAACCTTTTTTCACACTTAATTTGGGAAAAAGTGATATTGAATTAACCTAATAATGCCTTAGTTTAGTGTTGTAATGTGTTGTACACATTCATATTAATCTAGGGCCCCCTTTTAACAAAATGTACTTAAACTATATTTTATTTATGGTGTTGTAAAGTGTTATAGTACACTTTCACACTTATCGAGGGTTTCACTAATTAATTGTGGTTAATTGAGCTTAATTAGCCCCTTTAATTTAAATTTAAGCCTTATTAATGACACCTTTTGAAGGATCTATCACAACACCCAATAATAAAATTGACATTTAATTTAGAAAAATAAAGGTCCTAGAAAATGATGCTAGGAACCATTTTCCTTTAGTGGCTAATGGGTCCTCTCAACATAGGACCTCCCTTTCTCTGCATATTTGAGGTGGGTTTTTGATGTTATTTCAACCCCCCCAAAGCATGGTCCTAGAAAGTTGTGCTAGGACCCATTTGCATTTAGTGGCAAATGGGTCCTCCTCACATAGGGCACCCATTTTTGAATTTAATTATGGCAGGATCATTATGATTTTCAATCCTAGATTTGGTGTCGGCTTGAATTATTTGAATTTCGAGGTTAATCTCTAGATTTAGTATAAATATGGGGTTGATTCACATAGTTTCTCATAGCAACTTTGATAGAGTATCCTAATACTTCACAAGAGCATTATAGAGCACTTCAAGAGCATTTTCAAAGGCATTCAAAGGTAGATTAGTGAAGTTATTGCAGCAATTCAAGGTCATTTCATCATGTCAAACATATAGTGCATTCAAGCATGTTGTTGAGCTAAGATTGTTGATGTAGCATTGAAGATCTACTTGCAAGCATTGTTTCATATCTAATTTGAGATCAAGATCTACATTCTACATGGTCACTTCATGTTAGTTTGCAAATTTACATTCCAAGACATCTTCCAAGTTATCAGCATTTCATTGTTTCATCATTTGGTTTAATTACCTAAAAGGGGTTTGACCAAGGAAAACCCCTATTTCTCTAACAATCAATAAGTTTTTCTCCTCTTGAATGTGTGTTTGCAGATTTACAAGTTGAAGATCAAATGGAGAACAAATTTGAAGCAAAATTGTCAAAGTTGTCAAGTTGCAAACTTGTCATTTTTGTTGCAAGATCATGGAAAGAGCTCTACATAATTAATTTTTGACTTTTGGGAGCTAAAAACCTAGGAATTGAGAGTGTAGACATTGAAGTACAAAACCTAGAAATTAGTTTTTCAAAACCCTAAAAGGACCCATTCACCACTAAAGGCAAATGAGTCCTCAGTGAGGCTTGAAGCAGTGAACATCTAGAATATGGAGTTACATACTAAGAGGAACAAAACCTAGAAATCACTTTCTGAAATCCCTAATAGGGATCCATTCACCGTTAAAGGCGAATGAGTCCTTAGTGGGCCCTGAAACAACACTTTTCTAGCAAGGTACACATCATTTTACCCTCTTAAAACCTACCTTTTTGTTGCTATAACAATTAGGAATCATTTTTTATAGTTATTTATGCATTTTGGCCCTCATAATTGAGTGAAACATCTCTAGAAGAATATAATGGTTTATCATCTTGTTAATTCATGGTGGTAAACCTTATTTTTCTATGTTTTAATATCTATACCCTAACACCTAAATATTGAACCCTATTTCTTCATTCTTGAACCCCAAGACATGACTAATATAAATGCATAACACATTAATTATGATTTTAATCTTGAACTACATATGAATGATATGTTAAGTTTACATCTAGGTCTATTAAGTCTCATTGGGGTGATCCATATAATGATGAGTTTAGAAATTATCTTTAAATTCAATAATGTATTTAGTGTCTCTTTAGAGTTCCTTAGCAACCTTCATTCTAGAAAAATGCTAGAACTTGTTCACACTTGACCCATTATTTTTAATTGCTTGATGTATATCTAGTATGTTTGTTTTACTTTCTCTTAAATTATATCTTTGATGTAATATAATTAATATTATTTACATTAATAGGTGATCCCTTACTTGAAGTAAATCGACCACATACTCAAATAAAAAACTATTATTTACATGGAATAATGAAATAGTCACACATTAGATGAATATTTGAGACACTTATTCTTGGATAATAAAAATGGGTTAACTTTTTCCTTTATAATCTTCAGCCAATTAAATATTTTAAAAAGAGAGGAATAATAAATTTCTATTTATCATACAAATGAAAGGATTATAAGGAAAAGTTATTGAAAGTTATTTTGAAAGACAAATCTACCATTGGAAGAAAATGATAAGTTCATAAATGTTAGAAAATTTGTAAATCTTACACATAGATATTTGATATTTTTAAGGTTGTGTTCCATATCAATATTTGGCACCAAACTTTGTGGCCCAAGCTTAATATTTTCTTATAGGATTGTTGTGTGTAACATTGAAAATTAATTTAATGTTCGTGGTACATTGTGGAGAATATATTTGATATTTAGGTCATATTTTAGTGATCACATAGTTATATGGCTCATTGGAGGATAAATTTAATTTCTGGAGCTCATTATAAAATGCATTCAATATTGTAAAAATAATTTAATTCTTGAATCACATGTAGTAATCCAATATTGATTACTAGGTTTAAAGGGATGAAATGAGGTTCCTTGGACAACATATTGACTTTATTCTACGGTCATACTTGGAAACTCATATTAGAAATTCTTAATGCTTGGAGAGTTAGATGATGGGGGAAATAAAATAGTAAGTTATTCCTTTTTTGTTACTCCATTTCCTATAAATATAAGGATTAGGATGGAATTTATAAATAATCTTTCAGTTGGTCTTCATATTTTGCATGCCCATTGTGAGTGAATCTTGATTTGTGCATATAGAGGCTTGAGTTTCTTGTTGAGGAAATCCTAATGAATATAAATAAGGACACATGGATCTTATTTATTCTTGGATAAGCCTCACAAGGAATGTAATAATATTTGGTTATTGCTACCAAAGGCCATATCTGACTTGACATCCTCATTGATTGAGAGTGTTGATAATATTAAATTCCTACTATTATATTGTAACTATTTTATTGCAAATAATACATTGGTTTTAGTGTTTTTGAGGATATATTTTCCTAAAAGGGTTTTCCTAGGATATTAGTTTCTCTATCTATCTATTTGTAGATATATCTTGTATAAATATTCTATTATTTATTGTTAGGATTGGGTGATATTAACCTTATAATCCCATGCATTTTATATGTATCCAAGATCATAGGAATAGACACTTAGATGTCCATGTATGTGGTTAAGAAGGGTACAATATATTTTATTGTAATTATATTTTTGCTAAGAATATATTGGTTTCAATGGGCTAGAGGCTAGGCTTTTCCTAAAAGGATTTCCCAAGGTATATCAATGCATGCCCCTCTATCTATCTATCTATCTACTTGTGTGCCTATTCTATTTTTATTTCAACCTTATTATTTATTTGATATTGCTATTATGTTGAAATATTACCAAAATTTGGATAGATCAAATAACTTGTGACATCTTTCCTCATAAAATTAATGTTGAATTTTTTTTTTATTTCCCTCTAAATATAAAGATACATGGAAGAATAAATATAAATACTTAATTAAATTAGAATTTTCACATATTATTTTTACCGCATTCCAACAATGGTGCCAATTTTTTTAACACTACTTTTAAAGCTTAATAATTTTTTTTTTATTCAAATATATAGTATACTTTCATATGAATTGTGAATAGATAGATAATTGTAGTTTTAAATCCTAATATCAAGGAAAAATGTAGCTTCTATGTTTATAATTCAATATGCATCCAAGGTGATGTATCCTTCAAATATAAAATATCATCATTCAAAATGGTAGAAGAACCTCCATTTTTATGTTTAAGGATATTTAACTTGAAATAAGAAAAGTAATTATGTTAATTAATTTTATTTATATAATCATTTTGATAACCTGAATATTAACTTTTGTCAAGAAAATGTATATGATATTTTCAACAACCCATTTATCAAATGAGTATTGTGATTTTGTACAACATTAAGGCTTAATACCTAAGTGAATTGTAGAATGACAATTAGAAAATGGCCTTCCTCACTAATTGGATGGTTGAATAGGTCACATGTTATTGCATAGGTTTCAAGTGAAAGGGTTCTCAATGAGTAGGTTTCAAGAAAAATGTCCAATACCCTTTTTTTTCTAATTTTTATTTATATTAGTTTTAGTCAAAACATATTCGATTGAATAGTTTTCACCTGAAAGATATTTGATCAAATATGTTTCACCTGAAACATATTCAACCAAATAGGTTTTTCCCAAAACATATTCAATTGAATAGGTTTTTCCTGAAACATATTCGACTAAATATCTTAGGTCACGCATGTTCCACATCGAGCCACTTGGTTTTGATTGAATTGTTTCATCTAAAACCATCTCATTAGAAACAATTTTATTGGTCAAAAGTGTGACACGGGTTTGTGTTTCTACTTTCTTACCAAATCTACAGAAATGAGGTTGGGATCTTGCCCCAAACAATTTTGATGAAATGAATATCCTTTAGTCATTTACTCCGAGTTGAAGAGGTTTCAACCTAAGACTTACACTCTTATACCAAATAGCTGAACAATTTTATAAATTTGATATAAAACCTTCTTAACAAAATATGACTTTTGTATTGTTAACTATTTGAAGGATGACTTAGAATAATATTATTAACTATTTGAAGGATTGTCCTCGTGTTTGTAGTAGCTTGATTTGATGCTTTTGAACTTTTCGTAGCCTTTGGCTATTATATTATAATTCCTTTTTCCTCAACTACTATGTAATATTAAAAAAAAAAGTCAATATGACTATTTGCTCAGCCAACAATCAACTATAGAGGCTGTTTACATGAGATTGCGCTGTGTCGCACTCGTCCTCCATGTTGCATGCGGCAGTCCTTGTTTCTCTATTTCTTTATCTACCTTTTGGACATGTTGTCATGGCAATTGGCGAAATTTTTGCAAAGAAACTAAGTTTTAAATAATTAGTGGTGCCATCAGGGCATGGAAAAATAGGAAAGCTTGCGTTGCCAAGTGCGAGCCTACCTTAGTCATGAAATTCCAAAATAGCAGTGTGAATGGGGAGGGGATGCAAAATAAAATAAATTCAGAACTAGAGACATGTGCGAACGAAATCAAGAGGAATAGAGATCAAGAAGTAATACCTGCACAGATGGAATGATATGACTGAGGGTGTATATATACAAACTATAACATTTGTTCCAAAAACACAATACACTGAATATAGATAAGATGGCTGCGAAGATGTTGAAGAGGAAATGAATCTGTCTAGGGAAGTGATGTAAATCTACAAAAAGATCAGCAAGTTAGAGAGCCTGAAGCCATCGAGGAGTGTGAATGCTCTGTTGACTCTGCTGGTGGGGCTCTGCACACTGCCGTGCTCATTAGAAATGGATTTCTGAGTGTTGGGCAAATATGTGGAAGAGAAGCGAAGGCATCTGATAGAGCTGTACGGGGAGGCAAAAGGGCATTTGGAGCGCCACTACGCAGGTGTGCTGCTGGAACATCACTCGCCCCTCTCACCTTCTACACTGCCCATCTTCCCCTACTATGACAACTACAAAAAATTGGCGGCGCTGGAGTATGCAATGGTGTGCAAGGGAACATCATCGTCAGTGAAGAGAGTGGCGTTTGTGGGATCAGGGCCGCTGCCTCCGACCAGCATCGTGTTGGCCACGCATCACCTTAAAAGCGCCGCCTTTGACAACTATGATATCGACGCAGTTGCCAACGCCGTGGCATCCAAGCTTTTGCGCTCGTACAACGAGTACAACCCGTCGATGTCGCAGAGAATGAGTTTTATTACTTCTGATATTCTCTGCGTGGGCGGGGAGCGGCTGGTGCGCTACGATGTTGTGTTTGTGGCGGCGCTGGTGGGGCTGCGTAGAGAGGAAAAGATGAAGGTTGTGAAGCACATCGGGAAGCATATCAAGTCCGGTGCTCTTGTCATCATACGAAGCGCCCGCGAAGGGTGAGCATTCTTGTATCCCATCGTCGAAGACGAAGACGTCGTTATGCACTCGGCTTTGCGGCTGCTGTCCGTCCTCCATCCCACCAACGAGGTCATCAACTCCATTCTGCTTGCCCATAAACCCAAAGGATTCCCGTCTCACTTCTTTTCCTCTATTTCTACATCTTTGTCATCTACTTTCTTTCATAAGTGAAGTAGTTTGCAACAAACTTCTTTTGAAGAACACCTTGTACTCTGATGCTGTTCCTTGATAATCGAAAATAGTGTACTTTTTTTCCCACAATTTCTTAAGCCTAAGCTCAATCTTATTTGATGAAAAAGACTGTTAACTTTTTATGCATAAATTAAAATATAATTTCTTTTTAGTTATGTATATTGTTTTCTTGTTTCAAGAAGTATTGTTGCACTTTGTTAATGGTTCTATGAGTTGAAGAATTTGATCCTTTGTTGAGCTAGCCATTCAACTAAGAAATTAGATTGCATGGTAGAATGCATGGTAGAGATAAGTAGTTTAGTCATGCATTATATTTCTATTTGAGTAGTTGTACTCATATCATTTATAACTTATAAGTTTAATTTATATATTATTATCTATGTTATGTTTTGTCTGTTTCATTCTTTTGTGTGTTTATGTGATAATAAAATCTTACATTTCATAAATATAAAAGTCTATATTGTCTATTAAGTTCTTTTGCGTATGTTTGTGATGTGAAAATATTAATTTCTATAGATAGAGAAGTCCATGTTACTATAGCGTTTCTTTGAAATATTTACTTTTTATAGAAAGATGAGAGAAAATTATAATAGTTCAATTTTTTTTTTCGAAAATTAGTAATTATAGAATTTTCCTTTCATTATTAAAAAAATTCAACAAGTTTTCCCTAGATTGCATTCCAATTGTTTATGTAGATTAGATTTTTCAAATATTTTCTAGTTAAAGTTTATTTCAAGCATAAGAATTTCCAATTTAAGTTTAATATTTAGAATTAGAATAATATATCTAGATTCCTTTTGCAAATAACCTCAAATACCACCCTAGTCAATATGATAAAATTGATTGATTAAAGTGTGAGACCTAATGTATGTAAGAAATTTGACTATGACAAAAGGAAAGCTAAGTTCTTTTGAGAGTAAACTTCACTAATTATATATATGTACAATTTTTTATTCTCTTATAGACATATCTATACCTATATACATTTAAAAGTAGAAATTAGAAGCTCATATAATGTATAAATGTTTGCATACATTTATACACAATATGTCTAATAGTTTAAATCGTGTTATTTTTAGCTATATGCATAGCATATAATAATCATTATACTTAGATACGATCTTATGATAGAAAATAAATGAATATATGAATGAACAAAGGTATTTAACTTCTATATTAAAATTACTTATCATATTCTTCCATATAAAAAAATATAAATGTAGATGAAAAAACTAGATATCATGCGTACATAGATATTTGAATTAATTAATTCAAAAAATAATGTTATTGTAACTACCCATTTTTAGCATAATGGATTAACAGTGAATAAAATATAAAAAATTATAAAACCAAATCAAGGGTAGGGTACATTAGAAGTATGGTAGATTATTGATTAAATTATAAAACCAAAAAATATTGGTCTATGCATTGTGTTTCCTTTTTATGGTTATTTTGGATGATTCAAAACATTAGATAATAACTTGTTGTAAATAAACGGTCCATATTTAAATGCAACTTATAGTCAAATAGATTTGGCCAAAGTGATGCTATGGTTATATGCATCATAGTTCACAATACTTTCAAGGTTGCATGTTAGTCAAAATTCATGAATAGCTAGAAGATATCTAGGGTTTGTATGACCAATTATATGTAATAGTGATTATACATTTATAAATTTGGTTCATAGATTTATTTTTATTGTAAGTGTCATTATCTACCATCGTCATTGAAGGGTTGAATCACTTCTAGTAGGAAGTGGAGTGGGGTACTGCTTGGTCTATGGTTGGAGGTAGAGAAATAAGTTGATGCTCTCCCTCCATATATCTTGATAACCATATTCCTTGTACTTAGATGAGATTAATTGACCATGGAACTGTTATGCCTTGCATAACCACCCCATTTTCTTTTGGGTCAAAATGGGTCCCCCTTGTGTTTTGTTTGTCCTTGGTGTTTTTGTTTGGGACTTAAGAGTTGTTCCTTTTCCTCCTAAGTCCTTGTTCCTTTTTGGTCTGGCGGAAGTGGAGCTGAAATGGAAATTGGACTTAGAACTTTGTGAAGGTTCCAAGTTTGGGTTTGATTCTGATCCCGGCCCTGCCCTTGCCTCATTATTCTTTTCTTTGTCTTTTTGGTTTGTCTTGCGCTCTTGGGTTCATTTCTCCCTTGAGTTGTCTTTCGTTTGCTTGTGTTTTTTTCCCTTTGGTGGAAGTGGAACCAAAATGGAACTAAACTTGGAACTTTATAAAAGTTTCAGATCCTGTTTTGGCTCCAATCCCACTCCCCCTCATTTGATTTGTGTTTTTGTCCTAGTTTGGTGTCTTGTGCGGGTCCAATTTTGTTCTGGTACCACTTCCTGTCATTCCTTTTGTCACTATCCTTGTGTGTTGGTGTTGGTTCCTTTGTTGGGAAGGAAACCAAAATTGGAACCAAACTCGAAACTTTGTAAAGTTTCATGTCCGGTTTTGGTTCTGATTCCACCCCCGTTTCCCTTTGTTGTCTTTTCCTGCCGCGGGACCAAAATCAGATTCGAAGTTGGATAAGAGACTTGAGTAAGGTTTCTTGTTCTGTTTTGGCTTCGCTTCTGCATCCGCCTTGCCTTCAATTTGCATATTGGTTGAGTATTCATTTACGTTTTTAGTTTCGCACCTAACTAACCGTATTTATTACATTAATTACAACCTCCTCACACACATGAAATGATTTTTAAACCTTAATCAAGGTTAATTGGCTCTGTAACTATGGGACACAGAGGCCAAGGGAGAGATGGAGGCAAGGTGGAGGGAGAGATGGAGATGATGGAGATGATAGGGGAGGTGTCAGGAGGAGTAGGAGGAGAGGAGGAGATGGTGGGAGGCAAGCTAGGAGGGTGAGATAGTATGTAGACTGAGTGCCCTTTGTATCGATCACCGAGGAAACCGAGGAGGAGAGAGAGGAGGAGTTGAGGTAGGAGGAGGGGAGATATGAGGAGCATGTGGCAGAGGAGGAGGCCAGACAGGAGGTTTGGCAGGAGGTGGAGATGGAGGTTGAGATGCTGAGGGATGAGGGAGTCGGAGGAGAGGAGGACATGGGAAAGGAGGACGATGTCAGAGATGATGATGATGCTATAGATGAGGTGGAGGATGGTAGAGGGGGAGGAGGATGCACCTTCAGGATCACCACTGCCACATGATGCGACTATAAATCAGCGAGTGGTAGACCTGCAGAGGAGGTTGGATGAGAGCACAAATTAGGTCAAGGCCCTACAGGTAGAGTTAGAGGTAGTTAGAGTAGAGCAGGATCAGGTAGTGATCCGCCAATAGGAGTCAGCTCAGTGGTGCATGGAGTTTGCACGGTTATGCTCGGGACCATTAGGGGATATGGCATGAGAGTTTTCTAGGGTTAGGACCCGTTTGGGATGGTACATGTTACTATATGAACATGCAGTGCCACCTGAGAGGTGAGATCCTACTTTGACATGATCACAGATGAGGATAAATAGTGGTAGTAGGTCAGGGAGTGGCAGCAACAATAGGAGCCAAAGCAGTGCAGGGGATCCACTTCCTTAGGAAATTCATTAGGGTACATATCTAGCCACTCCCACAGGCATGCCTCGAGTCACAGGTCAAGTCACAGTCATGGTTCCACTGGGTCAGGGCACAGGTTAGCGCACAACCAACCTCTAGTGATAGATCCATCAGTTGTAGTGTCTATGCAACCCCATGTTACTACATAGATGATGTCATTAGTAGTCGTTCCATCAGTTTCACAGATACAGGCCATAGTGACAGACCCTTTAGCTTCCTAGGCATAGGTTACAGTGACTATGATGGCATCCATTCCCTTGACATAGCATCGATCCCCTAGATCTTCTCCTCAAGGGGATGAGGAGAGATTGTCATAGCCATGTGTATTATTATCTCACATTAGGACATTTCAAGCACTTACGTTATGACATTTATATTTGACCATCGAGCCTACGAGCTCTTATTTTTTGAATATCTCATGACTCTATCCTATGACATTATTTTTGAGGATATATATATGATGCAGTTTTGATGCGGCCTATATGTGTTATGTGATGTGATGTGATTTATGCATTATGATGTATGTTTATGTGATGGTTATTATGATGATGCTATTATGATTATCATGTGATGCCTATGCGAATTATGCATTTATGATTCCTATGATGATGATGTTATTTATATGTCATGTCATGTATGCATTTATGATGTGATTCCATGGTGATGTGATGTTTATTTATATGTCATGATGATGCTAGGCCATGGATGATGATGATATGCATAATTTATTTATTTGAATGGATGCCATGTTTATGATTATGTTAATACATGACTATATATGTATGATGCAATATGTGATGCAATGTATATGGTTTTAATGATATAGATGATGTATGTATGGACCTAATGTAATGCCTATATGATCATGTGTGCACTTATGTTTTTGTATGTCACAGGATACCATCGTGAGATGGACGAGACAAGATGACAAGATAGAAGGAGATGAATGTTAGTGTGGAAACCAAATCCTTCAACGTATTACTATAGGGCTTTAATAATTATTGCTCTTAATCATCATTGGGTGGATTATTGTAATGGCCAAAAAACACCATGATATGATAGATCAAGGTGTGCAAGGTCATACCATCACATAAGACACGTCATAGACAAGGATGATCATGACTCATACTAAGAGCGCGATTGCCCTAGTCTTTTCGTCATAACCAACCATAAGCATAAAAAGACAAGAAAGACAAGTCATGAAACATCGTTGCTCCTCTAAATCCTGTTACTAGGACATCTTTGAGGAACTAGCAACATGACTACCCCAAAAAGATAAGACAAGTCAATCACCATGATACATTGTTGCTTCTCTAAATCCTGTTGTCAGGATATCGTGAAGAAACTAGTAACATGATGAAAGATCCAAGGAAAAAATGCCAAGATAATGTTTTCCAAGTGTGTCTAAATGCTAGGTGTTTGATGTCAAGATGTCAGGTTTGACAATGTCAAATGCCAAAGGTGTCAAATCTGTCAAATGTCAAGGATGTCATGTTTAACGATGTCAAATGCCAAAGGTGTCAAATTTGTCAAATGTCAAGGATGTCATGTTTGACAATGTTGGATGCCAAAGGTGTCATGTTTGTCATGTTTGACAATGCCAAAGTGTCGAATGCCAAAGGTTGCCAAATTTAGGAAGGACACATCCTGAATAATGTCGATGTTAAGAGGATCGATCCTTAAGTGTCAAGAAGATCCCTCAAAATTCCAGGTGACGATGATAATACCTAGGAAGGACACATCCTGAGGTATAAATGCCAGGGGTTGTTCTTCAAAAGGAAACATATGAAGAATGACCAAGAGTTGACTGTTTGACTGGTTTTGACTATGTTTGACATAAATTGTCTGAAGTTTGACTGTTGTTGACTACATGTTGATGTTGACATGTTGATTTGTGTGACGTGTTTATTAAGGAATTGCTAGAGTTTATTTTAGAAGTTTTCTTGTTTTGAAATGACTTTGTTTGACTTGAAGGCTTTTGACGTGTGTGCCCATGCAGTGTCATGAAACCTAATGGAATGACCTAGTACAGCCAAAGGGGCTCATTGATTGATGGCCTTGCCTACATCATACACTCAGAGACCTCATAGTTTGACACGACCAATGACTTTATCTTGATGACCAAAGATTGAGCCATGATTTTTATTTTGACAACCTAACAAGACTGACCTAATGTCTTGGGGGCTCAAAAAATGAGCCTTGCATATGTAGCAAATGCGTAGATGCAACATAGTTCGAACAAATGACCAAGACTAACTGACTTGACGAACTTGATAAGAAATGACTCTATTTTTGGGTTTTTGAGATATTTGATTTTTTTGGATTTCTTCTGGACTTTTTAGGATTTTTTTCAGGACTTTATATGATTTTTATGATTTTTATGATTTTTTCATGACTTTTTCGATTGTTGAGACCATGTGTGATACCCACTGCAATCACATGATAAATTTTTTCCCCTAGTCAGGTCCAAGACTAGCCAACTAGACAGATGTGGAAAGGATGTGCATGGGTGACGAATGGGTGACATGCTGGACTTGATGTCAATCATTATCAGCCATGATGATATTTTTGTGACAAGTGGAAAGGCGATGTCGAAAAAGTGATTGTTTATTATGGACTAAGGAAGATAGAGTGATAGTAGATGACAAAGCAATGACCAAATACACATGGCACCTGTTTGCTAGGTTTTCACCATGGTACTTATCCAAAGTGCCTGTTTACCAAGTTTTTGCTTTTGGACGACTTATTTCTCTTTACTATTTTTGTCATTTTTTAATTTTTTGGTATCACTAAGATGCCTGTTTGCCAGGTTTTCATCAAGGTGACAATTTTTTTATGTTTTTCATTTTTTTTGTATTTTTAAGGTTTTCGACCTGACTTTATGATGTTATGCATAAAACTTGTGAAAATGTAGACTATTGATAGGCTTTGTCAGTTATTTTCCGTATGGAGTAGCTAGCTGATATGCTCAAGAACCAAAAGAGGATATGATGATGTAAGGACCCAACCAATTTGGTTTGAACTTGCCAAGTTTTTCTCTGTCAACTTGATTCTTAGGATTTTGCATAAGAACTAGGTCACCAATGTCAAACTTCCTAACCATGACTCTTTTTTTGTAACTATGATAGAGCCAATTCTGATATGCTTGTAGATGGTTCAAGGAATTATGTCTTCTTTCATCTAACATCTCCAACTTGTGTAGTCGTGACTGTCTATACTCTTCATCATCTATCAGGGCCTTCATGGAGACTCTTAAGGATGGAATTTCAACCTCAATGGGCAATACGGCTTCAACTCCAAAGACCAGAGTGAATGGAGTAGCTCCTGTAAGTGTGCGGATGCTGGTGTAGTAAGCCCACAGAGTAGGGTTAAGTTGGATGTGCCAGTCACAGCCAGCATCATTGATAGTCTTTTTTAGAATTTTAAGGATGGTTTTATTAGATGCCTCAGCTTGACCGTTTCCTTCTGGGTAATATGGTGTTGAGAAATGATGTTGAACATAGAATCGATCACATAACTCATGAACATCCTAATTTTTGAATGAACATCTATTGTCTGTGATGATGGACTGTAGAATACCATACTGGCAAATGATGTAGTTGAGAATGAATTTTGAATTTTTTTTGTTGGTTATGTATGTAAGGGGAATGGCTTCAATCCACTTAGAAAAGTATTCAGTGGTGGTGATAATGAATTTGTGGCCATTGGAAGAGGTAGGGTGGATTTTGCCCACGAGGTCGAGTCCCGATTGTGTGAACAACCATGGAGATGTAATTAGCCAAAGTTCTTGTGATGGAGCATGAATTAAATCACTATGTATCTAACATTGGTGACAAGTCCTGGAAAAATCAAGTGCATCCTTTTCAATGGTCGACCAGTAATACCCAAGTCTCATTATCTTTTTGGCTAGGGTGGGATCACTCGAATGAGACCCGCATATACCCTCATGTACTTTGCATACGGTTGTGCGTGCTTCATTAGTGTCGAGACATCGAAGGAGGGTGTTATCAAAGCTATGACGGTAGAGGGTGCCATTGACGATGGTGTATTGGGCGGCTTTTCAAATAAAGGACTTTCATTGGTTGTTGGATAAGTTGGGAGGAAAGGTTTGGGACTTGAGATAGTCATAAATGTCTTGATACTAGGGAGAATCGGGACCAACAAGCTCGCATAACATCTCTGATTCTGGGATATCATATGCAGGGACCAACAACTGTTCTACCAAAAATTCAAATTGTGGCACATTACTTGGGATGTCTAGGAGAGAGCCAATTGTGGCCATCATGTTTGCTACCTTATTTTGTGCTCTTGGAACTTGTTTGAAAGTAAACATGTGAAAATATGTCAAGAAGTTGTCAATTGTTCATTTGTAAGGCATTAATTTCTCGTCCTTTGTATCATAGTTGACATTGAATTGGTTGATGACCAGCTGGGAATCTCCATAAACATGAAGTGTTCTGATTTTCCATTTTATGGCCATTCTAAGTCCTGTCACAAGTGCCTCATTTTCCACCACATTTTTTGTACATGGGAAATTTATGTGGAATGACTTAGGAATGAAGTCTCCTTGTGGGGTTATAAACAATATTCCTGCCCTTGAGCCATGACTAGTATGAGAGCCATCAAAATATAATCTCTAAGGTGACTTAGGTTCTGTATGAAATATGGACTCATCAGGAAAGTTTGCCACTAATGGATAATTACTTAGTACAGGTGCATCTTCTAGTTGGTCTACTATCACTTGTCCTTTTATGGCCTTTCGTTCCACATATTGAATATCATACTCGCTCAAGATCATGACCCATTTTGCTAGACATCCTGTCAGTGTTGCGAGACTCAAGAGATATTTCAGGGGGTCGATCTTCGCTACCAATTGTGTCATGTGATTCAACATATAGTGTCTTATCTTCTGAGCTATAAAGACAACTGCTAGACATGCACGTTCAATGGATTTATAGTTTAGCTCATATCCAACCAATGTCTGACTAATGTAGTATATCGACTGCTCCTTTTCTTCATGGTCATTTTGTTGTAGTAATGCCCCTAGTGCTGAAGTTGTTGCAAAAAAATATAGAATCAAAGGTTTCCCTTCAATAGGTGGCATTAAAACAGGTGGTGACAAGAGATAATCTTTTATTAGTTAAAAGGCTTCTTGAAATTTATCTATCCACATAAAGGGGATACCCTTGCGTAGAAGATATTGAAAAGGTTGACACTTTTCAACCAATTGGGCTATGAAGTGTCAAATAGATTGTAACCAACCTTGTAATGTCTTGAGTTCACTTATCCCTTTTGGAGGAGGCATGTCTAATATTGCTTTCACCTTGACTGGATCGACCTCAATGCCTCTATGAGAAATTATGTATCCCAAAAGTTTGTCTAATGTTATGCCAAATACACATTTCTTCAGATTCAAGCGGACCTTATATTCTTCCAGTCTCTTGAAGATTTTGTCTAACACATTCAAATGATCTTTTCTTGTCAAAGATTATCCAAAATTTCATCTATGTAATCTTCCATTATCTTGTGCATCATGTCATGAAATATTGTTGTCATAGCTCTTTGATACATGGCGCCTACATTCTTAAGACCAAAAAGCATGACATTCCAGCAGTATGTACCCCAAGGACAAGTGAATTCTATTTTATGTTGATCTTTGGGGGAAATACAAATCTAATTATAGCCCAAGAAATTGTCCATGAGGGATGACATCTCGTATCCTACTGTGAGGTCAACTATAATATCTATGTTTGGCAACATAAAGTCATCTTTTGGAAATGCTTTGTTTAAGTCTCTAAATCTATGTAGACACAGATTTGACCATTTGGCTTTGTTACTGGTACAAGATTAGATATCCATTTAGCATAGTCAATAGACCGTATGAATCCCACATCCAACAATTTCTTGAGTTGAGCCTTGACTAACAGGGCGATCTGAGGATGCATTTTGCGCAGCTTTTGTTTCACTAGCTTAGTGTATGGAAATAGTGGCAAATGGTGTAAGACCAATTCTGGATCCAACCCAGGCATATCAACATATGACCATGCAAAATTAATTTTGCACTTTGCAAAGAATTTGTGGAATTCTGGTTTCTCTTCTTCTGTCAAGGATGCCGCAAAGAGGACCATTTTGGGATCTTTTGTTGTTGATATGTTGACTTCTATGGTGTCCTCTATGAGCATTGCCGATTTCTCTTGAGTCATGGGAAGAAATTCCAGTCCTCCATCTTTGGGCGCCTTAGAGAGGTTTTCACCCATAGATGCGTCCTTTATTTTTACTTTTTTGTCATCAGAAGGTGCCTTTCGGTTTTCACCTAAAGACGTTTCATTTTTTGTTTTATTTCTATTTTTCATTTTGTGACTAGAGAATGAAGCAGTCTCCTTGAAGTAAGTTGCACAATCTATATCAATAGAAAATCTAGCCTTGTGATCACCATTGGGTATTCCCTCACGTAGTCCAATAAATTATGCAATGGCCTCATCATTCTGAAATATGTCCATGATTGGCGGGCCTTGTTGGTCCCAATTGATTAGTTGTGGGTAGACTAAGGAGATACCATCATCAGTATTGGTGAGTTGTGGGGAGGACGTGCAAAGCATGCAAATGGATTCAGAGACATTGGAAATGAAGTTGTCGTTGTCCAATTCCCAATTAGATTCTAGATCCAATATTCCCCTTCATTTGACTCATACTCATTGTCAAAATAAGGCACACAAGGACTATCATTATGGTCAGTAGTGTCGTGTGACAACTCAGATGAATCAAGATGATGGTCATTAAGTTTAGATGATTAGGAAGATAGGTCAGGTGTATGGCTAATAGGACTAGAAGATGATTTAGGTTTGTCATTGTTCCTTGGGTCAAAGAGTCTATCCCAGTTTTCTTGTTTCCTTGGGATCTTTGGATTGTCAGTTGTGTCAATTTTAAATGTTTTCCAAAATATTTGTTCAGAGGTAAGTTCTCTAGGTTCAAGGAACAAGTCATCAAGACAACAATAACTTAAGGATCATTGGGAGCCAAATTCCCATTCATGGGAGTCAGTTTCAGGAAGGAATTCCTTAATAGTCTCAACACTTTCTGAAGCATTCACACTCTCACTTGAAAGTCCATTGGTACGTCGATCATCATTTTCAAATGGACCATACCCTAACCCAAGATACTTTGGTCATTTGGAAGGTGCCATAGGTTCTCTTCGTCCAGTTTTATGTCTACCAAGGCCACTAATTCCATCGTAGCCTTTTGCCTTTAGCATGTCATATCCTTTGCCATATATCTTAACTGGTAATGGGGGTAAGTCTTCTATTTCTTTATAAAGCCATCCTATTATGTCGGCAATGTCTTCGTTGTTCATGTCTCCCCATTTTATGAAAATTGTTTTTGGCGACACCTTAAAAATTTCTTTAGGTTCCATTTTGAAACATGACCGAACATAGACCTTAGGAGACTTGGGTGTTGTTGTGATGCTATATGTCATATTCAGTTTGAATTCTCCACAACCTATGTCCTAGATCCTGACAGTGGACTTAGCCTTAGGAAGTGCAGAAGATGATGGTGTGGTGAAAGATGTGAAAGGAGTGGACATGGATGATGATGTGAGTATGGATGGGTCAATGAATTTGGAAGAAGAAGAGCTTGGAGCCTCTCGGTTAATGGGCACTTGATGTTTAGAGATACCCCTTAGATTGGTGCAATATTGAAAAGGATCAGGATCTCCATATATGGTGATTTGTGTGTCGTCAAAAGGAAATTTCAGGAATTGAGGGTAGGTGGATGGAACAACTTTTAGGGAATGAATCCAAGGTCGGCCAAGCAAAATATTATAGGGTAATTCAAGATCCAGAACTTGGAAAGTTATGTCCACAATGACTAGTCCAACTCTGATTAGAAGATTGATAACACCTAGAGAGGAATGTTCTTCATCATCATATGCTATTATGACTATTCTCTTTGTTGCATCTACATAAGCATCATAAACACCTAGAGCCTTAACCAGTTTTAAGGAGCATACGTTTAGTCCTGCTCTGCCATCTACTAAAACTCGTCTGACCTTATGTTTATGGATGAAAACCTCAATGTGTAATGCGTCATTATGATTAGTCTTAAGTGACGAATAATCTTGGTTAGAAAATGTTAAATGATGGGGTGTAGTGAGATAACCCACCATGGCCTCAAATTGGCTGACATCACTATCTTGTGGGACATAGGACTCTTGCAAGGTTTTTTCAAGTATTGCCTTATGCGCGGGAGAAATGCAAAGCAACTCAAGTATAGAAATTTATGCAGGAGTTTTACCTAGTTGGTCAATAAGGTTAAACTGACTCTTAGTTTGGGATTGCTTTGCAAATGGGCTTGATTGTGGTTGTTTTGTAGATGGACTGAGTATTGTAATTTTTGGTTGTTGAGGAGGTGGACCAGCTATGGTGATTTTACCACTTCGAGTAGTGGCATTGCATTCAGGTGCTCTTTTGATAGTTATGGTATTGACATATTCATCATCGGTTTAGACGTTATTAATGATCGTTCCTCCCAAATAATTGAATGCAAGGCGAGCGTAATTGGCTTGATTGTTATTAGTCTTGGGACCTGATGTGGAGGATTTATTAGAACCATGATATTGTAGTGGGTTCTTGTGAATGGTATGGTCTGCATTGGATGAAAATTGTGGTCCACCGAATTCAATTGTTCGATTTTCAATAAGGTATTGGACAATGTTCCTTAACTGTTGACAAGAAGATGTTTTATGCCCTTTAGCCTAGTGGTAATCACAGAAAGCATTGTCATCCCACCATGATGGTTTAAATTGTCCCAGGTCATATGGCTTAGGGTCCTCAAATGTGATGAGACCATTTTGAAGAGTCTTCTTAAGGAAATCCTCAATTGGCTCTCCCAAAGTAGTGTACGTTCGTCTTTTCAGAAATTGTCTTGTTTGGTGAGGTTGTCCTTGACCTTGAATATTTTGACCATTTTGGTTATTTGGAATGACATTGGCGGGGGGCATCAGTATTGTTGTTGGTTTGCTTTGTGGTTGAACTCCTTTAAGAGTGAGTATAGTACCCATTGTGTTTACAAGCTTGGCATCAACAACACCATCATTAGTAACATGTTTATTTTTGACCCAATACTTATTTTTGTTTGTGGATGGATTTGTGTTTGTTTTTTTAGGACCATATTTTAATTCCCCTTTAGCAATGAGAGATTTCTCAACCTGGACACCCTTTTCGACTAGGTCTATGAAGGTTGTGCAATAATGAACTTGTAATCCATATTTCAATGGGCCTATGAGTGTTTGAAAAAAACATGTCAACCTTTTATTTCTCAGGTATGCCAATGTGGCAGCGACTTACTAGACTTCTCCATCTTTGGAAGAATGGGATAAATGTTTCACCAACATCTTCTTGTGTAAGAGTGCATAAGCTAGTGATGGAGGTGTCCATGTCAATGTTATACACATAATTTTTTACAAATTTGTCTTTAAGCTCGTCCCATGTTTTTATCCCTTTCAAAGTGGAGAACCATTCAAGTGTAGGTCCTGTAAGACTCTTACAAAAAAGCCTCATCAAGTAAGTCTGTTCATAGGCAATGTCCATACAGTTGTCATGAATTATCAAATATGTTCAACAAGATTTGTCTTGCCCTTATATTTGGTGAAGTTTGGTGCCACATATCCAGGAGGGAATGGTGGCATGTATAGATTTGTGTGAAAAGGATATATGCATAGGTCATATGACATGTGTGACTTCTTGTCGGACATTTGCATGTTTTCTATGGTCTTTTGTAAGTGGGCCACTTGAGCTGTCAAGGCATCAATTATAGGATTATTTGTTGCATCACACGTGGGAGTGATAGGTATACCATGGGTCCCCATTTGTTGTGAAAAGATGTTGGTGTTTTGTTGTGGGATGTGTTGTTGCGAGATGTATGATGTGTTCTGGTTCGCATGTTGTTGGTATTGAAATTTTGGATTAGGGACTTGTTGATGGGTGTGAATATGTGATGAATATGTCAGAATGTGCCCTCCAGCCATTTGAGTAAAAATTTAGGGAATGTGTTGACCATGAATATTTTGGTGTCCAAATGATGCCATGTGATGTGTATTTTGATTGCCTTGTCCAAATTGTTGAAATTGTCCATGGGGAATGTTCATGTTTTTCCCTTGGGAAGTATTGGTATTAAATTGTGATGACATGTTAACATTTGGTTGCAGTCCTCAAATAAAGACACGTTGTTTACTTCCTCCGAAGGGATTGAATGAGGTACCAATGAAAGGATTTGATGATGAGGCACCCATGGCACTAGATGAAGCTCCAAATAGGGGATTTGAAGAGCTTTCCCCCATTGATGAGGACCCAAAGGTGGCTCCAATTGATTGTGATGATATTGTGGACATTGTTGGCATTGATTGTGACATGGCTTGTGACATGATTGGTGTCCCTCCAATGGATGTTGTATTGATTGAATTGGAATTGTTTTGATTGGTTGTGTCATTGGAGGTGGTATTAATGGTACTTGTGGCTATTTGTGAGGTAGCACCAATAGAAGCATTGCTTGTATTGTTTTTAGGTTGACTAGTGTTGGGCATGTTGTTTGTATTGTTGGAATTATGGTCAGGTGATGTTGGTCTCAAAGTGTTAATGTCAAAGCCACATGACAATTTAACCCCTTGGTAGAAGAGCATAGCAAGATATCTTTGGGGATCATGTAAGACTATGTCTTCCACAAAAGAGGCTACCTCAAGATTTTGTACTGCACCTTCTAGGTCTTCCATGTATATATGTCCATGTTCATCTCTATGCATAAACAATTCAAATGGGTTTTGTGATGAAGATGGCAAGTTCATGTTGCTGAAACGATTGATGAAAGATGTGTCTTGGTTCATGTCGTTGGAAAAGATCTAAGTGTTGTTGTCTTGTCCAAAATTAGCCATTTGTCTTCTTTTCCTTTGAAGCCTAGTCTCAACATATAAGGAATTGCTCAAATTAGGAAGAGGGTGAAAATGAAAACTAAATGACACTATGTTTTTGGATTTTTGGATAAAGGATGACAATGCAAGACTATGTTTTTGGATTTTTTTGATAATAAGGGATGCAATATGACAATGTTGTCTAAAGGAAATGACTAATGTTAAAGGACAATGAGGACTGAGATGACAATTTATGACACTAATTTTTTTGGTATTTTTGGAATAAAGGATGACAATGCAAGGTGATAATGACGTTTGTCTAAGGAAGATGACTAATGCAAGGTGATAAGGTTGTCAAGAGACGATACCAAATGCCAAGGTGATAATGAGGACTAATATAAAGAATGTTGACTAAGGTAATGATCAATGCAAAGTCTAGATGCCAAATGATGGAAGTTATGACAATATTTTTGGATTTTTAAGGATAAAATATGCAAGGGGATGACTAAGATGACTTGAATATCTAAAGTATGCAAATGCAAAGTTCTAGATGATTTGGACGAACATTGCTCAACCACCCTAGGCTTGATCTATGTCTCAATTTTGGAATATCAAAGGACTTGTTTTTGAAGGACTAAATGACAAGGACAAGATGACTAAGTGAGGTTTCCTAACTTGACTTATGAGTTGGAAAGGTCTCACAAAAGGACAATGACTAAAGAAGACAATGATGACTAAGTACAATGATAACCTACTCTTGGAAGCAATGATTTTGCTAAGTATGGTAAGGTTTTGCTAATCCAAAATATGCAAATGAAATGAGGGCCTAAGGATTGGTTTATGATTGAAAATGAAAATGATGATGTCTAAGAATGAACCTATGGGTAAAATGCAAACTAAAGATGCAAATGGTTGAATAATTTGATCAATTTCTGATCTAGTTTTTGACAGGATCCTCTGGAAAAAGATGTTTGATGACAATTTGGATAGATTTGAATTTTGTTTTTGGTCTGTGACAGAGTTTTTTTTTTGGTCAGATAAATGCGTCATTTCAGGTCATGAATGCGTCGTAGTGTGGCAGATGCGGCTTAGTTTCAGCTAATGTAGCTCTACAAAAAGCAAATACAATTTTATAAAAATAAAATGTAGTTGGACATAGGAAGATGTGTCACTAGAAAGAGAAAATGTGATTTAGAAAAGCTATTGCGTTGCAGGAAATGTCAAATGTGGTGCAGGAAAACATATGCATCACAGAAAGCATAAATGAGCTATGGCAATGCGATTTAGCAGGGTTCAAATGTGGTTCATATAAGCAAATGTGATTCAAAAAGCAGCAAATATGTTGCAATAGAGTGAATGCGGCATAAAAAACTACAAATGTGGTTTGACAGAGCGAATGCATTGTATGGGGTAGCAAATGCGTTGCAGGCAGAATGAATACGTAGTTTGTTTGCAAGTTTGACCAAATTTTGAAGTTGTCTCAAGTTGAATGTTTATTTCTGGATCTGTGTAATGATGTTGTTTGTTTAAAGGTCTGAGAAAAAACTTGTTAAACACAATATTTTGTCTTTGATTCAAGCACAATCAAGACAAGCACACTCCTAGGTTAGGCAAGGACAATATTTAATAGATTCCACATGGGTTTCCCCAACCGCACTTATTCTTAGTGTGTGAATCTAGAAACTTGGATGCATGGGCTCCCCTTTACAGTGCACTAATTCTTAAGCCAACCAAGCTTCCAACCCCCATAAATCTCCCATGGCAAGTTGATCACCTCTACTAAGAACTGCGAGAATGTGGATGCATTCACAACGATCGTTGTTGCGCTAGCAAATAGAGGGATTTTGGCTACTACACAAAGGTGTTTAGTTTGGGACCCCCATTCGAGTGGCCATACATGGGGAAAAGATTAAGCTCCGTTAAAGGAGAAATTCTAGCTTGAAGAGGTTACACTCAACAGGGTTTTGGGGAATCCTACTTTGTTCGTATGACATATCCGCACTCATAATCCTAGGCTTTCCCTTAGGATTCACATTTATATACCGGTTGGGGGTAGCTCGACCAAAGCACTCCGTTGTAAGTTTGAGTCACCTTGGGGTGAGTAATTTTTCCCACCAAGGAAGGCCCAATTTCTAGAGTCAATAACCATTTCTCTTACACCCAAGATTGCACAAGTGCGCAAGGGGAGAGGATACTTCAATTATTGAATCAGGGTAAACACAAAAATGGATGGGTTTGGTTTTCTGATCACCTATTTTGCACAAGGTGAGAGAATAATCACCTACCACCCCAAACACAATCAAGCAAAGGACAAGCAATGTTCTTTTTAAAGCACCAATTGAAGTGTTCTCTAATCTAAAAATAAACAAACACAATGTTTCAAAGTAATAGTCTTGGACAATTGAACCTAAAAAACCACAAGTTAGTAGTTTCAAAAATATGCCTTGGACTCACAAAAGACTCAAAGTCACATGCTGCAACAACTCATTAGTAACCAGAAAACCCCTAACTAACAGATTGTAGAAAGGAAAAAATAGATCGCAAAAGGAAATTAAGCCTTATCTAGAAAAACCAAAAAGCAAAAAGTTTACCAGATGAATGCATCGCAACAGAGCAATTGTGTCGCTCTGTACATCAAATGTGGCTTAGTTCTACATTCTAGAATTTGATAGACAAATGCGGAAAATTGCAAGTAAAATGCGTTGCGTCCTAGAAAATGCATCACTATGCAGGTCAAATGTGTCGTAGTAGAGCATATGCGGCATTCTAAGGAGCAAATGCGTTGTGAAATAACAGATGCGTTGCTATGTAGAGAAAATGTGTCACAACCGTACCTGTACCTGCAAAATAGAAAAATGTCGTACGAAAAAACAAAAAATGCTTGATTTTGGAGTCGAGTTCACCAATGTAACTATGGGAATTTTCCTAGGGTTAGCAGATTAATGCATTAACATAAAAACCCAAAGCAATTTAATGAAGTACAAAGGAATAAAATGAAAACAAATGAAACAATCTCACCAAAGTGTCTTCATTCTTCATGGTTGACCTCCATTATACCTTCTCAACTTGTTGAAAATGTCATGTTGCCCTCAAATTTATGATGAGCAATCTAATGACAATGACAAACCGTAAGAAAATGTTGAAGGATTTGAGTGATTACATGCAATACTAAGCTATACTGCAACTAGTAAGAATTTAAACTATGCTTAAATTATGCCAAAGGAGATGTAAATATGCCTATGAAAAAATGACAAGAGTGCAAGAGCATGAGGTTGCAAGATGACATAAGATGACAAAACAAGATTCCATGAGATGATGCAAATGAGACCAAAATTGCCATTTTATAGAAAATACAATTTTGAGTGAATGGCCAAGATCAAAAGTTGACAAGTGCCCTAGAATCAATGGACAAGATTCAATTTGACAACCCACAAATAGGGTTAGGGAAACATTAGGGTAAAATTTAAAATGAGTGGACAAGATTGATTTTTAGAAAATCAAATCAAGGGTTGACAATGCATGTGACAAGAGATAAGATTGGCACAGAAAAAGAGAAAGCCAGAAAAATCAAATAATAATAGAAATTACTTGATTTTTTGGAGGAAAAGACTATTTTGAATTAAAAATTAATTCAATTCAAAAGGTAGGGTCACATAACAATAAATAATTAATTTAAATTATTTACTAAAAAGAGGGAAATGCCAAATAAGATAATTAAATAATTAAAGATAATTATTTAATTAAAGAGGTTGACCAATAATTAAATAAATTAAAGAATATATTTAATTATAAGAAGACTTTTTAAGAATTAGTGACGTATTAAATAAATAAATAAATAAAATTTATTTATTTAATAATCATGAAGAAATTAGTGGACAAGAATAATTAAATAAATTACGAAATTTACTTAATTATAGAAAGACATTAGACAATTAGTGACGTATTAAATAAATAAATATATTTATTTATTTAATAATCATGAAGAATAAAGGACATGAATTAATTAAATAATTATGACTTATTCAATTAATAGTCGAAAGTATATTAAGGACATAATTAAAATGTCTTAATTATGCTATGAAGAAAAAGGTGAAAAATGGAGCTTGCAGGCCTAGGTCATTTTTATGTTTCTATAGGCTCATTATCTTATTGACTAAGTTGTTTTAGTGAACCAAAGCCTGTGTAAATTTGAGAGGAGCATGATTTGATTGCAGGGGTGCGTTGGTGAACAGATTCTTGTCGAGTTTCAACTTGTCTTGGTGGCATTTCGAGGTAGGGCCGTTTTCTTGTTTCATTTTTGTTTTCTTTTTTTGTCGTTTGTTGTGTTCTTCGTGCATTCACGATACTTTCTCTCATGGATTTTCATGTGTTTCTTCACTTGTTTCCTTGTTTGTTTTTGGTTTGGTTTTGTTTGCCTCTCGTTTTCCATTTTTCTTTTTCTGCTTTTCTCATTTGTTTTGTCATTTTCGTGGCGTGCCCATTTTTTTGTGCCCTATTTTTAACTACGGTTTTCATTTAAAGGGGTCTTCTATGCTTTAAAGGTGTTTGAATCTGTTTGATGACCCCTTTTGATCCCATTCTCATGTTGATTTAGTGTTTTTCATGTCGGGTTTTTTATGCCACAATTTCTTGAATCAAAAAGTGATGCAAACTAGGGTTTGTGCGTTTGACCTTTAGAATATCACGCTTCTAAAAGTTCAAATATGGTCTTTGTCCTATTTAGAGTGAGGATAAATCCCTTATTTAAATTTTCCTTATGGTTTCATGTGACCCAAGTCTTAAGATAATGTGACAACATCTTCAAAATTGCTTCATTTGAATGGTAAACTGGCATAAGTGGATCCGGGAATGAACTCATCCCATAGGTATTGGCATGAGAGTTAATTCCCAAAATGATCCCGCTTTCGATGATTGTTGACTTTGGTCTTCGCCCTTGTTCTTTGGTGGAAGCGAAACCAAAGTGGGAAATAAACTTGGGACTATCGACTAGTTTTGGGTTCGGTTTCCATTATGATCCTAGTTCCAGTCTCGTTCTGGTTCTGATCCTTATCCTACCCATGTTAAAAGGATTTATGTTCTTGTTTCTTTCCTAACTCCGCTTTTGGTGGATATAAAATTTGACTAAGTATGGAGAGTTATCCTGAAGGAATATAGAATGGTATGAGAGGTAATGTATGATGTAATGATTTTCATGCCTTTGTTGATCTAATCCAGGGTTGTATTGTAGGGATAGAGGATGTCAAGAGCATCAGAGGAAGCTTCTCAAAGAAGCCAAGTTGCAGAAAGTTCAAGACAAGGAACCAAGCCTAAAAAGATAAAAGTGGAACATCTCCCGTACACCTTAAGATACAAGCATAAGAGTCCAATTCTTACAGCTAGTAAGGTAGATTTAGATTGGGTGGACATCACATATACAAACTTAGGCCCGTTTAATTATGAGGAGTTGCTTGAAGAAACCTTCATGGAGGATGCAATAGGGAGAACATAAAGAATTGTTCAGTCCAGGTTGGTACATATTGCCCTTTTTCCTCTATTAGTCCAATGTCCAGAACTCATACTTATTGCAGTTGGGGCTTACAATCCTGCAACCAAACAATGTGTAGACTTGCAGGGGAATATCACCATTGATCTTACTCCATTGATGATAAGGTTCATGTTTAATGCACCTACACCACAAAACCCCAGGAAACTCAATTGGTAGAGGAATTGTAATTATATAGCAACAAAAAGGAAGCCAACATGACTCATATGGACAAAAAGTGGATGAGAGTTGAAAAGAAATCCCTGACCAAGCTTCTTGGTCAGCCTAAGAGATCAGATTTCAGCAAGGAGATTAGTGATATAATCATGATGCTTTCTAGAGTGTTCAGAAAGAGAGATTCTTCAAAATTCAAGGAATGGATGTTTCCATTCATTCAAACCATTTTGGATGGCAGGAAAAAATTTGATTGGCCAATGATTTTATCAGAGTGCCTACATAACTAGATGCTCAGAGTGAGGGAGACAAAGAGCTTCTTTATGACTTCCTATGTGATATATGCAGCTGTGAGGAGGGGCATTTTCCTTGGTTTGAATGCAGTTGGAGTATTGGGAGAAGCCCCTAGATAGAAGGTGTGGGATCACTATGATTAGTTTACTTTGCAAACTTCTGAGTTGCATTATAGAATAGTTAATGATGCATTCTTGTATGTCATCATTAACCAGTTAACAGGAGATGCAGGGTATAGGATAAGTAGGGATTCCATGACATTCATTACAGAATGGGGACATTGGTACATCTAATACCCCAAGTTCACCTAATTTAGGCTGGCTAGTTTCAATGACCATCCTCATTTACTACCCAATTGCTGCAATAATAGAATTGTTCTGATGGAATTCATCTATCAGGCCATAGGGGTAATCTTAAATTTGTTAATAAACATAAGCCTGGTTGTCATAAATTTTCCATGAATTTAGGAGAGTATAGTTGTCCACACAATGTGGCAGCAAAGGTAATTTGTGATGAATTGATCTATTTGAAATTGGGCTCATATACATCCAGGAAGTATTTTGATCCCAAGCACAAGATGCAAGGTTTGCTCCCTACAGTTTTTGACAAGCATTTCAACTTGTTGGAAGATTTTTGGATGGACCTATAGGATGAGTATGATTTAAGGAGGAATTATGAAAGGTTTCCCATCCCATTAATGATTGATTATGGGGTGAAGGAAGATATTCCTGACACATTATTAGATGATGGTGTAACCTTGGATCCCTAGTATATAGGTACCAAAGACTTGGATCCAGTGAATTGGGATGAAGAGGAGTTCATTGACATCAAGCAAATTGCAAGGATAGTCCTAGATAGAAGAATCCAATGGGTGGTAATGAGGATCAAGGAGCCAAAGGCTCAAACTTCTAAGAAGAGGAAAGTTGCAGGTACCCAAGGGTACAAAAGAACGAAGAGAAGGACAACTCCTAAGGAGCCATTAGAGTTTCTCCCTCCTAAATCCGGGGAGGAGCCTCATCCAACAATACCAGCTCAGGATATCCTTGAAGCACAAGGAGAAGAAAATACTATTGCTAGTGAAGGAACTTCATCTCAACCACTCCTAGAAGAATCCACTAAAGAGGTACCTCAAGGAAGCCTTCATGATCAATGTCAAAAAGATAAATAGAAGGAGCATGAGGTTGAGATCCATGATATCAATTCTGATTCGAAGGCTACACAATCAGATGATGAGCCTCCCAAAGCTGTGTTTGTAGATAATGTTGGAAGTGTTGAGGAAGAGTATGTTTTGACTGAGGAAGATCAATGGAAGTTGTTTGAAGATGCCAAGAGAGAAGCAGATGCCAAGGCACAATCTGAGGCACTTTCTAAACAAAAAGAAATTGATTCCAAGGAACAAGCTAATGCATTGGCTAAACAACAGGAATTGGAGGCTAAGGCCAAGGTTGAAGAACTTGCTAGGCAACAAGAAGTTGAAGATAAAGCTAAAGAAGAAGAGCTAGCCAGGAACCAAAAGGAAAAGGAAGATTTTTTGCGACAACAAAAAGAACAAGAATTGAAGATTAAAGAAGAAAGGGATAAGTTAGTCATGTTGCAGAAAATTCATGAGTTGGAAAAAGAAAAAGCTTAACAAAGAAGATAAAGAGAATATATTGAGGCCAAGTTCAAGGCTGTGGAGGAAGCTAGAAGAAATAAGGATGAGGAGGAGCTCTTGCTTAACCAGTAGGAGGTAGAAGCACTTGCTAAACATGAGCAAGAGTCTAAGAAAGCATAGGATAGGGTCAAACAATTGGAGAAGCAGAGAGAAGATATGTTGAAAGAGAGAGAGGATCTATTGGAAGAACAAAGAAAATTAGAGGAGGAAAGGGAGAAGGCTAAAACTGAAAGGTGTGCAAAAGAAGCTGCAAAAAGGGAGCAACAACAAGCATAAGAGGTTTATTCTCAACTTAAGACCACTATTCTGCAACCTCTTTCCTCTGTCGCTGTTGCTTCTTCTTCTACACAAGTGATAACTCCTCCTACTGCTCCAACATGGTTGAAACTCAACCTTGAAATGAATCAAATAATCCAACCTCAACCTTTGAATTAGGAGGACATGATGAAGGAAATAGAGAAAGAGAGGTCCAAGAAAAAGGCTAGGGTTCTCCATTCCACAAAGCTAATAGATGCAGGTGAAATAATTGTTGAATGTGCCATTCCAATGATAGACAAGGATAGGAAAGATATGCAATTGACTGATTAGTAGCTGGGTATGGTTAATTTGGGAAAGCCAACAAGAAATTAGTAGATGAATCTTATTGATATAGTGGCATCCTCCACCAAATCGAAGATGATAAAGGAAAAACAAAGAAAAGATGAGCTTAAGGCTCAATTAGACCAATTGCATAGGTTTCTGAAGGATGTATCTACCCTTGTTTCCTCTCAATCTGCTGCTCCAGAAACATCAGTTTTGTTCAACAAAAAGGAGGTCGATGATCTTGTGCACATGAAGAGTAAGGTTGGAATGCTTGATAGATGGATAGATCGGTTGAACTAGGAGGTAGATGAGCTGCTTATTGATAGTTATAGGGCACATGAGGGTGCATTGGAGTTGGTTGAGGACATGAACTCACATGTTGAAGTCTTGGGGAAACAAGAAGACGAGTACAAAGAGCATACTAAGAAGCTAAAAGACATCAGTAAGTTGCCAAAGCAAACTCTCTTGGAACAGTCTATCCTTGATGAGGATAATATGGAATTCATTGAGAAAATCAAAATTATTAGGTTCAAATCCACCTTCATTCATCAACATAGAGATGAAGTTCAAGAAGCTAGTAAAGATTTGAATGAGCAGATTGATGAATTGGAAGTAGTGATTGCCATTTTTGTTAATATAAATATCACTATGAAGGAAGGTCTTCATCTTGAAAAATTAAAGGAGAAGTGGAATAATAGGTTTGAGGAAGTGATGCATAAAGAGGAGGATGATGATTTTTTGCTTGATAGACTCATGGATATCAAGGATGAAGTGAAGGCTGCTAGGAGAGAGTTGATTAAATTGAAAGATATGCAAGAGTTTGCCTCCGTAGAATTAAAAAGAATCAAATTTGAAGATGATTGCGTAGATGGACTTGATGCAGTTATACTCCAACAAGTGTTCACCAACTATGATGAATACCTTCTTGAGCAGAATATGCAGCAACGAGGTGGCAATGGAACATTATGTTCCTAATGGACAACTCTCTCTTTTTCTCCCATATTTTGTAGGATCAGACATGAGTTTAACTAAAGATCTTCCAACAATTATACCTTCCTCATTGAGCATCCGATTTTGACAACAGGTTCATCAACAATTGAACTGAAGATTAGCTAGCATAGTCACTTCATGCAGTTCGAGTTGTCCCTTAATTAGTGGATCTCAATTTTTGATTGAGAGGGATTATTGCATATCTAAATCCTATATGTAATTTTGGGCTCCAATTTATAAAGGTTGGTTTGATTGAAGAAGGATTAGCCACCTGAAGAGATAGCAGATAGTGTTGTCATAGTTTTAGGATTTTACAATTTTTCAAGCAAGATACTTTGAGAAACTCCGTTTTATAGCTTTTATGCAAGGATACTTAAATACTTTTACAGTTTTAAAAAATTTCATGTTATTGTCAAGTTTGAGTCTCAATGGTAATGTTAATGAATCATAGTCATCGTATGCTAGTAAATTTTGTGCATAATTGTTTCTTATTTGATCATGTAAATCAATAAGGGAAACCAGATCTGAGACTATTTCATTGAATTATCTGTGGATGGAATTTATTTATATCTATTGATTTGTTAATTTTGGCAATGAGTTGGTGATGTGTTTTGATTTTTGGAGTAGAGCTTTGATGAATGGTTGTGGTTATTGAATTTTCACTATGAATGTATGCAATAGTATAGGTCATGCTATGGATTGCATCGTGTTATAGTTTTGGTTAGTTAAGGAAACACTCATTGTTAAGATACATGTCTAGATGTGAAAAGATTTATATTCATATTTTTATGTTCTAAAGCCTTGTTCTATCTTTTTCTATTTATTTATACCCCCAAAATGTAGGTTAATTCATATGATGCAGTTTGTATTCCTTTCTACCAGTAGGCCCCTTGAATATTATAGTTGCATTGGTCACTGAATCACACCAGCACAGTTGAGAACCAACTACAAGGACCTTGGAAGATAGATGGCTTTAGGTTATCTTTATTTTTCAAGAGAAATAGGATAAAAATATTATGTTTACGTTGTTGTGCTAAATTGACCATCAACAAATATGGCACTAGGAGGGCCTGAAGGAACAAACTGGCTCAGATTGGGCCATTCTCACTAGAAAGGTTTGAAAGAGTTCTCAGATCTACTAAAAATATAGAACCATTAGTTGAAATTCAAACCCCTATTAGACCCAAATCCCGTAGAGTTTTGATCTCACCATTGTCATCACCACTTACTCCACCCGGGTTTCTACAAAATCCACCTATTCCACAACTGGTTCAACCAGTCCCATTGCCACCCATAGCTTTCTTCGTGAATAACCCCTCTCCATTAGGGACTATTCCTGGTGGTATACATGATATGCCCAAGAATCCAAAGATATTTTGTCCCAAATATATCCACGGAGAGTCAAGGAGTCCTGAAGAGCACATACATGCATTTAAAGATGCTTGTACTGATGCTCAAATAGCCCACCATGATGTTGTATGTGGGTTATTCCCCTACTCTTTGGGTGACATGGCATACACCTAGTATTTGAATCTTCCCCAGGGGTCTATTCTGAGTTGGAAAGACTTAGAAAATGCCTTTATCAATCAATTTCGGGTCTATGTAGACCCTGCCATTTTGTATCACCAATTTTCTACCATAAGAAAAGAACCCCATGAACCATTGCCACTGTTTAACACAAGATTCCAGAGGATGTATCGAAGGCTACAAGATCCTTACTTGGTTGTTGAAAATATTGTCATTTTGGCATATTTAAGGGCCATAGATCCCTTGAGTGGTTTGTTCCTACAAAGGATTTATCATCCGGTTGACATTCATTCCTTTTCCAAAGTGTATCACCTGGCCATTAAATTGCAACAACATATAAGCTTACAATCGGGGAGTTTAAAAGGAGTTCTTCCTCCCATGGGATATCAAATGCCTAATCCAACTCCTCTATTTAATACTATCCTAGGGATGTCTTATTCCCAATATGGACCCATGGCTGAGTTACAAACCCCACCTACCCTACCATTCTTCACCAATGGGGCTCTGGATTCCTCCCAACAATCACAAAATTACCATAATCAAGCTCGAGGGTCAAATCCTATCAGTCAACCACCTGTTATAAAGATTGCAAAAAATGAATGAACTGTTTAGTTGACTAATGAAATGGAAAATTTGAAGTAGACTTTATCTCAGATGTCCAATGATATAGCCCAACTCAGATATACCCCCCCTCAAAATCAAAACCAAAATCAGGGAGGGTATTCCAATCAGGGTGGTTACTCTAGTTAGAATTTCAATCAAAACACCAATCAGAACTAGAGGAACTTCCAAAACCAGAATTCCCCTAACCAAAATTACTAGAATCAAAATAGGGGATATAACTAGAGGTCCAAAAACAATAGACAACAAAATAATGGGCCAAAAAATGGGGGATTTTCCCATAATTATCAGGCTGGCGATGACAAGCCACACACTGCAAATGTTGTAGATCTCAATTTTATGACAAATTGGTGTAGGTTGCACAATAATGTGGCACATTCCCAGGTTAACTGCCCAGAAATGGAGAAGATGGTCAAGATTGCATAGGCTGATGCTCCATTGCAAGGTGCTCCCAACAAGTCTGGTGGAACCACAGATACTGCCATGGCTCATGAACTCTTTGATGAGGAATCCCCATTCCCTAGTAAAGAAGAAAATGAACTAGTAGAAGATGTATACAATGATCAGACCTTCCAATATAAAGGGGGTCATTTCCTGAGGAATCAAAATAAAGGCATATTTACCACATGTGCCCCTCCAAACACCATGGTTCCACCCAATCAGAATGCAGACAACAACCTTCCACCACCAAAAGGGCCAATTGAATCTTGAAATAAAGGTAACTCTTCTTCTATTCCCAAATATCATATGAAGAATGACACAAAGTTTGATCTTGTTGTAGAAATGCATAAGCAAAATACTTCATTGTCATTCTTTGACATTATGAAGTGGTGCCCTACCCAACGGGACATTGTGTATTGAGCCCTGGAGGAGGAGAATCGGTCAAAAGGAAAAAATAAGGTGATTCCAACAAATGAAATGAATGTAGCCCTGTACAAAGGTAAGACAGGGATCCCACCTTTCCTTTTAAGCTTAAGAATCTTTGGAAAGAATTTGCACAATTGCCTCTTGGATTCTAGAGTGCATCAGGTAATGCCATGACTTTCTCCATTTATAGAAATTTAGGCTTGAATCCACTTCAAACTAATAAAAAGGTGATTTAGTTGGATAAAACTGAGATCAATGTGGTAGGAGAACTGAAAAATATTCATGTGCAGGTTGGATCTAACCCAAGGATCCAAACTTATATGGATATCCAAGTGGTTGATATCCCCAAGACATATGGCATGCTTCTCAATCGAGACTTAATGAAAAGTATTGGGGGTTATTTGTCCTTAGACTTCTCACATATGTGGCTACCATGGAAAGGGGTACCAACATAGATTAGGATTGAGAGTGAGCCTAGGCTCAAACACATGATCACTGAATATGATTCTCCTAATGAGGTAGCTTACTTTGAAACCAAGATAGGAGTCTACAAGAGGGAGAAAATCATGACCTTCTCAATGCTCAATTCTGATGATCCACTGCCTTTATAACATAGTGACCCAATGACCATGGTCAACCAACAAGTTCTAATTAAAAATTTGCAACAAGATAGGCTAGTTTTGGGAGAAGAGGTTGATCTATGGAGTTTGTTGCTCCCCAATTGGTGCATGATTCATTATTAGAGTCATTCTGAGTTGAAATGTCAACCTTGCATAGATATTTTGAACCATGTCTGCCAAGCTGAGGAAACTTGTGAATGCCAACCCGAAGCACTCACCGATCAATTTTCATTTGAAGCTAGGGATGCCACCATCCTCACAAGAACTAGTCTCACTCAAGAGGAAGATCTTTCTCGACATGAGCAAACTCAAGTTCTATGTTTCGATCTCCAGAGAAAGACTGAGGAATCTTAGTCTTTGTTTGTCACACCAGCACAGTTGAGAACCAACTACAAGGACCTTGGAAGATAGATGGCTTTAGGTTATCTTTCTTTTTCAAGAGAAATAGGATAGAAATATTTTGTTTAATGTTGTTGTGCTAAATTGACCATCAACAAGAACATTTATATATAATGAAAAGAATAAATACTTTTTAAACTAATATGAATTTAAATAATACTAGGATAGTAGTCCTTATTATGATTTGCAATCCTTACTCTAATTTGAATAAAGTTGTATTATCAGGACATGTACATTATGATGAACTATGAAATTAGTTGAATTATTTAATTTATTTCATGAATTTATGTTAAGTATTTATGGAAACATTTTATTTCTTTTAACTATTAGCTCTTTATCTGATTTAAATTTATTTATTTTGGAGGTGGTTCACCATAATACTTGACTAATAGATCTCCTTATTCAACTCTTATTGATAAAACTACTTATGAGGTATTAACGGTTATAAAACCCTTTGTTTTAGATATTTGGTTGTAAGGATTTTATTAATATACTTAGAGAAAAGTAGTCTAAGTTTTAAGTTGTAACCCATAACTTATAAATGGATATTTTTATATATTGTGAGAACGTTAAGGGTTACAAGATGTGGAATTATAACCTTGAAAATAATTTATTTTAAGAATTCTATTTTTAGGGAACTTAGAGTATTTAATAATCCAAGATAGTAAAAAAAGATTAAAAATAAAAAAAACATTTTGAGACTAAGGTCAAGAAGTAGGAAGATACACATGTTGAAGAATAATATTATGGATTTGAGGAACAAGAGGAAAAACAATATTTGAGTGAGAGTTCTTAACAACTTGAGCATGTAGAGAAATAAGAAGAATATCTTATTCCATTATTGAGAATATCCATGAGATTAAAAAAACCCATTTAATAGGTGTATTCCACTAGATATCCACTATGTATTTTTGAAAAACATAGATATTCCAAGGAAGCTCTTTTACAAAAGTATGATTCTTGGATGAAGGTCATGCAAAAGGAGATGATAACCTTGGGTAGATGTGACACTTGAGATATACTGAGTTTACCCAAGGGAAGGAAACCTATTTGATGCAAGTGGTTGTCTAAAAAAGTTAGATCAAATTGTAGGCTAGAAAGATTAAGGTATAATGGTGAAAATGGCTAATCTTGTAGGGGGAGTTAATTTGGGTAAAATTTTATCTCTTATCAATTGAATTATCTTCCATTAGATTTTTTTATTTCTATTATTTTTACTTGCAGTTTGCTATAGAGAAAATGGATGTTAAAATTCCATTCCTCCATAGGGATCTTAAAGAGAAAATTTATGTGTGTGACAATTTAATCAATGTGATATAAAATGGAAAAATGCTTTGCAAGTAAAATTGCCATTATATAGTTTGAAATAATTTCCTTGGATGTGGTAATTTATAATTTTGATACTTTAGCATTGAGCTTTGGTTTTGTTACAAGAAAAAGGGATCACTGTGTTTACATTAAATGTATTAATGATCAAATTATATAGCTATTATCTTGTATGTTGATGACATATTATTTATTAGTAATAACAACTTGTGATGATTTGGGAGATCTAAATTATTATTTTTAGTATATTTTACATGAAGGATTTAGAGGTAAAAAAACTATTCTTGTGATTCAAATCAATCATGATTAAGTGCACAAAATATTTAGTACAATCAAAGTAAGTACTGTTGGAAAAACAAGGACATACAACTGAGAGGGGGGGTGAATCAGTTGTCACAGAATATTTAAACTTTTCAAACTTAACTTAACTTAATCTCAGATATGATGAATTAACAATTTTCTCAATATCCTTGACATATACAACCTACAATACATCAATGTTAATAGTGTTGACATCAATGACAACCACATATCAACAACACAACCACAACATCCAACAATCTCCCCCTTTGGCATTGATGGCAACACATGATGTGAAAAACACCATCAACACAACTCTCAATCAACACTTACTCCCCCTTAGGTTCTGACTCTTCTTTCCTCAACTCTTCTCCCCACAAAGATTTTTAACATTGCTCTTCTCCCCCTTTGACATCAATGGCAAAGATAAGCATTATCTTTCCACATACAAGATCTGATACCAATTGTTGGCAAAAAAAGGATAGACAACTGAGAGGGGGGGTGAATCAGTTGTCACAAAATATTTAAACTTTTAAAACTTAACTTAATCTCAGATCTGATGAATTAATAATTTTCTCAATATCCTCGACATATACAATCTACAATACATCAATGCTAATAGTGTTGACATCAATGACAACCACATATTAGCAGCACAACCACATCATCCAACAAGTACATGTTGACACTATATTGCAACAATTTTATTTAGATGATTTCAAACCAACGAGTATTCATTTACCTATAGGTATTTAATTTTTATTAGATTAGTTCCCTAATTTAGATGATGATTTGAAGGATATGTACAATGTTTCTTATGCTAGTTTTTTAGGTAGTTTGATGTATTTGATGACATGTAGTATATTAGATATTGGAAAAGTAGTGGAGTTCATTATAGGTTAATGTCTAGCCTTCATAGAGAGAATTAGACTATGTTAAGAGTCTATTTATATATTTGTAAGGAACTTATAATTATTATGTATGTTGTCATGGTTCTAGTGATATAGGTAAATTATTTGAATATAATATTTGTTGGTTAAAATTGGGTAGGTGACTTAGATAGTCAACGGTTCACTCTATGGCTATGTGTTTTCTGTATTTAGTGGTGTTATTAGTTGGATGAGTAAGAGGTAACCCGCATTTTTATTTTCCACTACTAAAGCAGAGTATATTGTTGCTATATAAGCATGTAAATTGGTAGTTTGATTACAAAACCTATATTCAAGAGTTAGTTTTAATTATAGGGAAACTCAAATTGGATTTGATAGTTAGAGTGTTATTTATTTGGCTAGGAATCCCATGTACCATGTTTTTACTAAGAATATTCATGTGAAGTATTACTTTATTTGTGAGATGGTGGAGAATGATAAGGTTGTGATTCATAATGTTAACATTTTAGATAATATTGTAGATGTGCTTATAAAAATAGTGAGCATGAATAAGGTATCTTAGTGTAGGGAGGCCATGGGCCTTATACCCTATACTTGATTAATTCTATGTTTACTATTTATACCATGAACATATATTATCAAGTGGGAGAATCTTATGGTTAAGGTGATATTAACTTTGTAATCCTATGTTTATGTTGGATCTCTAAGCATCCTATAATTAGCACTTAGACACCCATGGTGGTTGAGAGATTATTATTTTTTTATTATTTTCCTTGTAACTTGTAATAATTTTGTATTATAATTAACAAGGGAATTTTATTATTATATAATATTTATGAAGTGACTTGAATGCATTTATTAAATTTTATTATTCTTAGGTTCTATGCAAGATAGTGGAGCATCTTCTTCATATAATTTGGGTCCCTCATAAGATATGGTGTTCATATTAAATCACCATTTTTTGGGAAATTTTCCCATAATGTGTGAGAAATAAAAAATTATTTTAAGAGGTTACTATTTATGGTGCATTAAATAATTGGTCATGAGGGGTGTTTGATTTTTTTTATACCATGGGTTTTATGGTTGTTGGTTTTGGCAAACCCACTTGTGGTTTCATCACTCTAGCTATCTATAAATTGAAGAGTTATAAAGCTTGATATATATTGTTGATTGATCATGAACATTTATACAAGGAGGTTATACTTTATATAACTATAAATAAGAACAAATTCTTGTAACTTCAACCTAATGGTTTCCAAAACACAATAGTGGATAATGTAATATACGCTAACACTCCCCCCTTATTACATTGTTCCTACAAGCTTTAATTCATTTTGCTAAGGGACCCCCCTCAAGGCTTACATAACAAAGCTTGTCACTTATAAAATATATATACATTCTTGAGAAGATCTTTCTTTGAAGAAATAAATCCTAAATCAAGTGGAACTCCATCAAGCTGCCTCATGACCCTTGCAAGGGTGTAGCTTTAAGCTAAATTGTTGATTTCTTGGACTACCATTTTCCCAAACTCCTAAATCATTGATTCTCGAATTATTTGACAACAATCCATATTGAGCTCTACAAACATAGGGCTCCATCAAGGTATCTCTTGGCCCTCGTAAGGGTATAATTTTCAATTACAGTATCATAAACTCACTAGAAAAAAATCCATATTGAGTTCAACACCAAATCCCTTACCTATCTCCAAAAATAAAACTTCACAATATATGTATTCTTGGAATCCATTAACAAATCAACAAATAAAACAAGAAAGAAAGAAAAAATGCTTCTCATGCAAAGCACCATCTCAAAGTGAGAATTTGACTTGAGATGATGGAAATTCCTCCATCCTTTGGTGCCACCAACCTCCAATTTCATCACATGGCTACATCATGTAGACCCTTATCTAGTCCATCTATTATGTGGATTTATCTGTTTAACTTTCAAAATAATTTTTTTTTGTATCTATTCTCTTCTCTTCTCATTTTTAGTAAACAATTAAAAATGATAGTTTGTACTTATTTTGATCATGTGGTAGAAGCTACTCATTGCATAACTTTTTTTATTTTGCAAGTTTTTATGCAATGCATATCATAAGGAGAGTACAAGAAGAATAGTTGTATCATTTTGAAGGACCTATATAATTCTATGAGTATCTAAATATTTAATTTTTATGTTGGCTAAGAATATCCATGTAATTTGAAATGCATGCCCATGTTACATTTAAATGCACATAAAAGTGGGGAAAATATAATGTTAAAATTAACATACCCATGTTAATTCAAATTTAGTTATATGCCTACCTTGATGGAATTTTTTTTTATTTCAATACTATACTGACAAGTGGTATGCTCTTATGTTAGGATTTGTTCATGGCTACATCCATATTCACTGGTCTTTCATCCCATTTTTGTTACTTCTCATACATTTTCTCCCTACCTTAAAATAATTAGTTTATCCTTACCACTACCATAGAATGCAAGATTAACCTAGGTCAATCCTAAGAAGAATAAAAAATAAATTCAAAATATGAAGCCATTAAATCAAAATTTAAAATTTCCTAACCTCATTTCACTAAATATTATATGCCAACTTAGGACATGTTTCATGTGACATATTGTTATGTCATGGTATTTAATACATTCATTATGCACTTAAACACAAGATTTGAATTTACAAATAGGTGAATGAAAGGAAAAAGAGAAGCATTAGAGTATACTTCAATTCTAAAGAGCAACAAAAGGAATCAAGTCTACTTCATCATATAGACCACCTACATGTAATCAAATACCATCTTTAATTATTTTTATTATTAATTTAGCTCACCAAAAAGTTCGACATAGGAAAACTCATTCACCTATTGAATAATGAAGCTCCTCAATGGTGTCTCTTAGAAACCATCTTAACATTTTGAATATCTAGGAGACAAAGGTAAGTAGATCAATTCTACATATCAAATTAGTTTTACGGCAATAAAGATTAAACTTGTAGGCTTATGATCAATCTATGTTATATTTTGTGATAAACTAAACTCTAAGACATTCATCAATATAAAGAAAATAATCTCTTGATAATGGCAAATCAATTTAAATGCTATGAACAATAATTATTCATCATTAAGATTAGAGTAAAACCCCTCTACCAAGTCCTAGGACTATTATTTAGGATAATTATCTCCTAACTAATTACATTTATTCATTTACCTCAACTTTATACAAAAGAAAAAATATTTTCTTTACAACTCTATAACCAAATGAAATAGAATTGCTTAAAAGAGGCTCAAATTTTCTATTAATTTTTTTGGTACAAGATAGTGTACATGCACTCCAAGATTTTTAGAATGCACCTAAATCTGCCTAGAATGAATATGCATCTTACGCATTTGATAATTTAAGCTCCTTTTATCTAATTATATAGAGCTTGAAGTCCACGTAGACCATCCCTAATATATTTGACAGAAAATTTGAGCCACTTTAGATAATTCTATTGTTTAATGTCATTGATATCCTATTTTTCAATGTACTATGATCAATTTTGAAAGAAATGAATTAAAAATGCAGATATATAGTAGCTAGAGACCTATTCTAAGATGCTTCTCCTTTTCTTTACATTATGATATGTTAATAGGTCATCACAAAACTTGGTTTAACCTCTAGATGAACTATCCTCTTATCGAATTCTTATTGGTGCATTAAAAAGATGGTTCTAGAAATCATCTACTCTTCACTGGTTTGAAGTAAAATTAATTTTCCTCAGAATAGTGAGAGTGAAGTTTTTGTGCCTATGAATGAAACATATGCTCTGAAATTTGTGACACAGTGAAAACTATTAATTAGTATATTTGAATGCAATCAAAGCCATGCACAAAGACAATATTTTAATGACACAAAAATTTAAACTAATAGTCAATATATTTTAGATGATTAGGGTACAACCTTAGGGTCCAAGATGTTCTTCGAAAGAAGATTTATTGAAACCTATTTCGCATACGAAAGAAAGCAGACTAGAGAAGTAGCATCAGAGGAAAATAAGCGAGAGGGGAATCCTCAGGGCTTCTGGGCAAGCATAATGGAGTTGATGACCTCGTTGGTGGGATGGAGGACGGAGAGCAGGTGCAAAGCCGAGTGCGTAACGACGTCTTCCTCCTCGACAATGGGATACAAGAAACCTCACCCTCTGTGGGAACTTCGTATGATGACAAGAGCGCCAGACTTGATATGCTTCACGATGTGCTTCACAACCTTCATCTTTTACTCTCTACAAAGCCCCACCAGCGCTGCCACAAACACAACATCATAGCGCGCTAGCCGCTCCCCGCCCACGAAGAGAATATTAGATGTAATAAAACTCATTCTCTGTGACAGCGACGGGTCGTACACGAGCACAAAAGCTTGGACGCCAAGACGTTGGAGCTTGCGTCGATATCGTAGTTGTCAAAGGCAACGCTTTTGAAGTGATGTGTGGCCAGCACGATGCTCGTCAGAGGCTGCGGCCCCGACCCCACAAATGCCACTCTCTTCACTGACGACGATGTTCTCTTGCACACCATTGTGTACTCCAGCGCCGCCAATTTTTTATAGTTGTTATAGTAAGGGAAGATGGGCAGCGTAGAAGGTGAGAGGGGCGAGTGATGTTCCAGTATCACACCTGTGTAGTGGTGCTCCAAGCCCTTCCACCTCCCCGCATAGCTCTATCAGATGCCTTCGCTTCTCCTCCACATGTTTTCCCAACGACCGAACATCCATTTCCACTGAGCACGGCAGCGTGCAGAGCCCCACTAGTTGAGTCAACAGAGCATTCACACTCCTCAACGGCTTCAGGCTCTCTAACTTGCTGATCTTTTTGTAGATTTCTCACTTCCCTAGACAAATTCATTTCCTCTTCCTTCAACATCTTCGCAACCGCAACCATCTTATCTATTACACAACTTGATCCCTCAACCTATCTTATCTATTAAACAACTTGATCGTTCAGTGTATTGTGGTTTTGGAACAAATGTTATAGTCTGTATATATACATCCCCACTTGTGTCATTTCATCTGGACAGATATTACTTCCCGATCTCTATTCCTCTCGATTCCGTTCACACTTGTCTCTAGTTCTGAATTTATATTATTCCGTGTCCCCTCCCCGTGTTGAGAATTGTGTCTAAACCTTGCAAGCTTTTTTCAAGAAAATTCTAGAATTTGTTTGTGGTAGTTCTCCACATGTTTATGTGTTGGAAAAAGGTGTATGAGTTGTTAAAAATGTGCCTTGTCCCTATTAGAATATAGGAGGGTTGTTTTTAGAGTATAAACAACTCATTGTATGAATTTAATGGGGGTCTAAACTAGAGGACAAAATTATGGACGAAAATGTTATTTTAACTTGGTTGTTTTCCCATCTTGGAGTTACAAATGACAAGTGGGTAACATGTGGCATGGTTGTTTTGCCCATGGTTTTGGCTTATGGTTTTGTAAAACCACAAATGGTTTCCAGATTGTAAATCACTATAAAAGGAGGGCTTGGGGAGGTGTTTGTATCATTGAGTTCAGTTTGCAAGACTGAGTGCTAGAAGGAGTTTCTCCGAGTCTGAGTTCGAGTTGTGGTGATGCGCTCCTGTAAGAACTTGCATTGCAAGTGTATTGTAATCTTTTTGATTTGATAATACATTGTGTGGGTTTTGGAGGGTGGGGTTTTTCTCCCGGAAGGGTTTCCCTACGGTAATTACTATGTTATGAGTTTATTGTGATATTTCATTTATGCATGTTTATTTGTCCATTGAAATCTCTGTGATAGTTGAATTTGCATAATCGTCCTCTCAAAATTAGCGTAGGAAGCGATTCCGCGCACCTTTGCTTCCTTACAAGTGGTATCAAAGCCTGGCCAGTTTTGGTTCTATTTGTTGGGTACAGGGTTTTTTGAGCTAATCAAGGTTTGAGTGGGAGCTTGTGCAGAGTATTTTATTTTCTGTATTGCAGGATTGTAAAGATGGCAAGCATGTCAGGGAGAATTGATGTAGAGAAGTTTTCTGGCACAAACTTTGAGATGTGGAAGCTGAAGATGAAAGATCTGTTAATTGATCGAGATCTATGGGATGCAGTGGATGAGAATACGCTAAGGCCCGCAGATCCAACTTTAGCTACACAGGGTGCTGTCATAATAGTGGTTTACAATTCCTGAGAGGAACGAATTTTAGCTGAAATCACATATTTTTAGAAAATATAATGATTTAAGCCTTAAAAAGTTCCATTTTAAGGATTCTAATTGAAGAGGGTTTGATCAAATCACCTTAGATAAAACCCCCTTGGATAGAACCTCGCTAGTTTTAAACCATACCTATAAATGCGTCTCCTTTACACCTATCAAAATGCTGATAAAAAATCACTTTTGATTTAGCTTTTGGGGGATCAAATGAATTCATTTAAAATTTATTTCAAATGATTATGGTATTCCTCGAACAAGCTATCCAATGAATATAATTTTAATATGTTTTGGTTTTGTTATGTATTTGTTTTTTAAGTTTTATTAAACATAGGTTTTTCATCGAAAATGAATTTCTTCACATGTGGAAAAATAGAAGATTATCAAAAAAAAATTGAAAAATATGAGTGCACCAAATATTGAAGTCTTTGATCCAACAAAAATAATAATTAAATTTTGACATATACAAAAAAAGTTACGTTATACGGTCACGCTGTGTCTGAATTATAATTCGTTTGACTTTAAAACTTGATTAAGGAAAAAATATTCAATAAAAACTATCTAACCAAGTGGAAGCACTAGATATCAGAGTTACAAATCTGAATTTGAAAGAATTATAATTTTATCCTTCATGGAAAAAAAGTTATGCTATAATGATGTAAGGCCACTTTTGAAAATGTTGTTTTCTGAAAAAAAATCAATTTTCGTGGGAGATGGAAAAGAAGTGCAATTTGATTCCAAAAATTTTGAAAAAATATTTTAGAATCTACAGAAAAATTTGATAAGACTCTAGTTTGCACCATCTTCAAATTCCTCACAGTTTAGCCGCTATAGGTGCCCGAATGTGAAGATTTAGTTAAAAATAATAATTTCAGTGTCCAGTTTGGCCAAAAATTGTAAACCACTATTATGGGATCACCTCACAATATGATGTGACTGATTGAAAAGCCTAAGGTCTCATCAGATTGTGTCTTGCAGACTCAATTCTGATTAATGTCCATGAAGAATCTACTACAAAGAAGCTTTGGAAGAAGCTAAGTGAGATCTATCAAGCGAAATCACTTGTGAATAAGATTTTCTTGAGGAAGAAGTTGTATTCCTTGAGAATGGAAGAAGGTGGACGAATTTCTGAGCATCTGGAAAGCTTTAATATGTTGGTGACTCAGTTGACCTTAGTTGGGGTGAAAATGGATGAAGAAGAAAGGTGCCAAATCCTACTATGTTCGTTGCCAGACTCATGGGACAGCCTTGTCATGGCCATAGAGAGCACTTCCGTTGTCTTGAAGATGGAGGATGTTGTTAGTTCTCTACTTTCTGAGGAGATGAGAAGGAAGGTCTCTCTGAATGCCAAAGAGGCTTTGAGTGTTCGAGGAAGACCAAAAGTAAGAGGCAAGAATGAAAAGCAACATGGCCGTTCTAAGTCCAAGAATAAGGGGAGATCAAAATCTCCTGGTAAGTCCAAGGCAATCTGCTGGAATTGTGGCAAACCTGGACACTTCCGAAAGGAATGCAAAGAGGAGAAGAAGAAGAAGAAGAAGAAGAAGAAGCAAGATTCTGATTCTGAGTCCGAGAAGGAAGATGGAGATGCTTTCATCACAGCCTTGGCCACTCATGCAGGTGACAATGCATGGTTGATAGACTCAGGTGCATCTTTCCACATGACTCCTAATAGAAACTGGTTTAGTAAGTATGAAAAGTTTGATGGTGGTAAGGTGTATTTGGGTGATAACTCTGTTCTTGATATTGTTGGTCGTGGAAGTATTCGTGTGAAATTTTCTGATGGTAGAATTAGAAGATTTGATGGTGTCTTGCATATCCCGAGACTAGCAAGAAATTTGTTATCTATTAGAAAACTAATAGATGCAGGTGTTCTTGTATAGTTTTTTGAAGCAGGTGTGAAAATGGTGAGAGGTGCTATCGTAATAGCAAGAGGAAGCAGATTGGGTACATTGTACCAGCTTGATGCATGCACGGTTGAGTGCAATAGTACTTCTGATAAGATTGTGAAAAGGACTACTTTGTTGGAGAAGGAGAGGGTTTCTCTTTCAACAGATGGTCATGGTTTTTGGGTACCCAAGGGTGCTCTATCTACCGAATCAAAATTGCCTGCAGAGAAGACCATGTTATGGCACCAAAGACTCGGCCACATAGGTGAGAAGGGTCTACGGACCTTGAAAAATAAAAACCTTGTTGATGGGTTGAATGACTGCAATATTGAGTTCAATTTTTGTGAGCATTGTATCTATGGTAAACAAAATCGTATTCAGTTTTACTCGAGTTCTCATAAGTCTTCATGTATTTTGGATCTTATCCATTCAGATGTGTTTGGTCTAGTTGATGTTTCTTCTATTGGTAGATCAGTTTATTATGTTTCTTTCATTGATGATTTCAGTAGAAGAACATGGGTTTATTTTCTTAGGAGTAAAGCTGAAGTTTTTAGTTGTTTCAAAGAATTTAAAGCAATAGTTGAGTTGCAGACTGGAAAGAAGAAAGTGTTTGAGAGCTGATAATGGTGGCGAATATTGCTCTAATAATTTTGACACATTTTGTAAAGATTGTGGTATTAAAAGAGAGAAGACAACTTTGTATTCTCCACAGTAGAATGGAGTTGCAGAAAGAATGAACAAGACCTTGATGGAGAAGGATAGGAGTATGCTGAGTGGAGCTGGACTGGAAAAAAAGTTCTGGGATGAAGCTGTAGCCACTGCCTGCTACCTAATAAATAGGTCTCCTACATCAGCTCTTGTTGATAAGACGCCAATGGAAGCGTGGTCGAGCCACAAGCCTTCACTTGGACATCTAAGAGTGTTTGGTTGCAAGGCATATGCTCATGTGCCAAAGGAGAAGCAGACAAAATTGGACAACAAAGCTGTCAAATGTATCTTCATCGAATATAGTTATGGTGTGAAAGGATACAAGCTTTGGGATCCTGTTACACAAAAGGTATTTTATTCCAGAAGTGTTATTTTTAGAGAAACTAAGCCTTCTTCTGTTATAGTGCAGCTAGAACAGATGGAAGAAAAGAAAGATGTGATTCAACTGCCTACTACACCTGAGAAAGTTGAATCGAGGCCCTTAGAAAGACAAGAAGTCGAGGAGAGCTCTATGAGTTCTGAATCATTAGAGGAAGAGGGAGAACCTAAAGTTGAACCTAAAAATGAACCAGATCTTGTTCGAAGATCTAGTAGATAGAGGAAAGCACCAGAAAGGTATGTATATTCTCCTGATGATTGGAGGTGTATATTTTCTTTGAATGCTAATATTGATGAACCGAGATTTGTAGAAGAGGCTCTTGGTATGAATGATTCAGAGTCCTGGAAAATAGCCATGGATGAAGAGATGGCTGCTCTTAAGAAGAATGACACATGGGACCTTGTACCATTGCCTGGAGGACGAAAGCCTATTGGTTGTAAATGGGTGTTCAAAAGGAAGATGGGTTCAGATGGAAGTATTGAGAAGTATAAAGCATGTTTGGTTGCAAAAGGTTACTCCCAAGTTGTAGGAGTTGATTATGGTGAAATTTTTTCTCTTGTAGCAAAAATGACATCCATTCAATTTTTACTTTCTATTGTAGTTGCTTATGATCTAGAGGTTGAGCAGATGGATGTGAAAACAACTTTCCTTCATGGAGATTTGGAGGAAGAAATTTATATGACATAGCCAAAGCACTTTGTGGTGAAAGGTAAAAGTCATTTGGTCTGTAAGTTGAAGAAATCCTTGTATGGCTTAAAACAAAGTCCTAGGATGTGGTACCAGAAGTTTGATACATATGTTTTGAGTTTGGGATTTGTGTGATCCAAATCTGATCACTGTATATATTACAAGTCTGATGGTGATTATTTCCTGGTTATTGCCTTATATGTTGATGACATGTTATTTATTGGCAAAGGAAAAGGTTTGATTGCATATGTGTTTACATTATCAGTGGTGCAATCAGTTGGATGAGCAAGCGACAAGCTGTGGTCGCTTTTTCAACTACAGAGGTAGAGTATATGGCAGCTACTCATGCCTACAAAGAAGCCATCTGGCTAAAGAGATTGTGTTCAGATATAGAGTTCAAACAGGATGCAGTGACAATTTATAGTGATAGTCAGAGTGCAATCTGCCTAGCGAAGAACCCAACATTTCATGCCAGGACCAAACACATTGATGTACAATATCATTTTGTGAGAGATATGGCCGAGGATGGCAAGGTGAAGCTGGAGAAGGTGGAGACTTTGGTGAATGTTGCTGATGCATTAACTAAGCCCGTGAGCACAGAGAAATTCAGATGGTGTTCAGAGTCCATGGGGCTCTTGGCCCCCAGCAATTAAGCGACACTTTGGATCCCCTGACTCGTGCAAGGTGTTCGACAAGTGGGAGAATGTTGAGAATTGTGTCTCAACCTTGCAAGCTTTTTTCTAGAAAATTCTAGAATTTGTTTGTGGTAGTTCTCCACATGTTTATGTGTTGGAAAAAGGTGTATGAGTTGTTAAAAATGTGCCTTGTCCCTATTAGAATATAGGAGGGTTGTTTTTAGAGTATAAACAACTCATTGTATGAATTTAAAGGGGGTCTAAACTAGAGGATAAAATTATGGACGAAAATGTTATTTTAACTTGGTTGTTTTCCCATCTTGGAGTTACAAATGACAAGTGGGTAACATGTGGCATGGTTGTTTTGCCCATGGTTTTGGCTCATGGTTTTGTAAAACCACAAATGGTTTCCAGGTTGTAAATCACTATAAAAGGAGGGCTTGGGGAGGTGTTTGTATCATTGAGTTCAGTTTGCAAGACTGAGTGCTAGAAGGAGTTTCTTTGAGTCCGAGTTCGAGTTGTGGTGATGCAATCCTGTAAGAACTTGCATTGCAAGTGTATTTTAATCTTCTTGATTTGATAATACATTGTGCGGGTTTTGGAGCGTGGGGTTTTTCTCCCGGAAGTGTTTCCCCACGGTAATTGCTGTGTTATGAGTTTACTGTGATGTTTCATTTATGCATGTTTATTTGTCCATTGAAATCTCTATGATAGCTAGTTGAATTTGCATAATCGTCCTCTCAAGATTAGCATAGGAAGCGATTCCGCACACCTTTGCTTCCTTACAAGTGGTATCAGAGCCTGGCCAGTTTTGGTTCTATTTGTTGGGTACAGGGTTTTTTGAGCTAATCAAGGTTTGAGTGGGAGCTTGTGCAGAGTATTTTATTTTCTGTATTGTAGGATTGTAAAGATGGCAAGCACGTCAGGGAGAATTGATGTAGAGAAGTTTTCTGGCACAAACTTTGAGATGTGGAAGCTGAAGATGGAAGATCTGTTAATTGATCGAGATCTATGGGATGCGGTGGATGAGAATACGCTGAGGCCCGCAGATCCAACTTTAGCTGCACAATATGATGTAATGGATAGAAAAGCTAAAGGTCTCATAAGATTGTGTCTTGCAGATTCAATTCTAATTAATGTCCATGAAGAATCTACTGCAAAGAAGCTTTGGAAGAAGCTAAGTGAGATCTATCAAGCGAAATCACTTGTGAATAAGATTTTCTTGAGGAAGAAGTTGTATTCCTTGAGAATGGAAGAAGGTGGACGAATTTTTGAGCATTTGGAAAGCTTTAATATGTTGGTGACTCAGTTGACCTCAGTTGGGGTGAAAATGGATGAAGAAGAAAGGTGCCAAATCTTGCTATGTTTGTTGCCAGACTCATGGGATAGCCTTGTCATGGCCATAGGGAGCACTTCAGTTGTCTTGAAGATGGAGGACGTTGTTGGTTCTCTACTTTCTGAGGAGATGAGAAGGAAGGTCTCTCTGAATGCCAAAGAGGCTTTGAGTGTTCGAGGAAGACCAAAAGAAAGAGGCAAGAATGAAAAGCAACATGGCCAGTTCTAAGTCCAAGAATAAGGGGAGATCAAAATCTCCTGGTAAGTCCAAGGCAATCTACTGGAATTGTGGCAAACCTGGACACTTCCGAAAGGATGCAAAGAGAGAAGAAGAAGAAGAAGAAGAAGAAGCAAGATTCTGATTCTGAGTCTGAGAAGGAAGATGGAGATGCTTTCATCACAGCCTTGGCCACTCATGCAGGTGACAATGCATGGTTGATAGACTCAGGTGCATCTTTCCACATGACTCCTAATAGAAACTGGTTTAGTAAGTATGAAAAGTTTGATGGTGGTAAGGTGTATTTGGGTGATAACTCTGTTCTTGATATTGTTGGTCGTGGAAGTATTCGTGTGAAATTTTCTGATGGTAGAATTAGAAGATTTGATGGTGTCTTGCATATCCCGAGACTAGCAAGAAATTTGTTATCTATTAGCAAACTAATAGATGCGGGTGTGCTTGTACAGTTTTTCTGAAGCAGGTGTGAAAATGGTGAGAGGTGCTATCGTAATAGCAAGAGGAAGCAGATTGGGTACATTGTACCAGCTTGATGCATGCACGGTTGAGTGCAATAGTACTTCTGATAAGATTGTGAAAAGGACTACTTTGTTGGAGAAGGAGAGGGTTTCTCTTTCAACAGATGGTCGTGGTTTTTGGGTACCCAAGGGTGCTCTATCTACCGAATCAAAATTGCCTGCAGAGAAGACCATGTTATGGCACCAAAGACTCGGCCACATAGGTGAGAAGGGTCTACGGACCTTGAAAAATAAAAACCTTGTTGATGGGTTGAATGACTGCAATATTGAGTTCAATTTTTGTGAGCATTGTATCTATGGTAAACAAAATCGTATTCAGTTTTACTCGAGTTCTCATAAGTCTTCATGTATTTTGGATCTTATCCATTCAGATGTGTTTGGTCTAGTTGATGTTTCTTCTATTGGTAGATCAGTTTATTATGTTTCTTTCATTGATGATTTCAGTAGAAGAACATGGGTTTATTTTCTTAGGAGTAAAGCTGAAGTTTTCAGTTGTTTCAAAGAATTTAAAGCAATGGTTCAGTTGCATACTGGAAAGAAGAAAGTGTTTGAGAGCTAATAATGGTGGTGAATATTACTCTAATGATTTTGACACATTTTGTAAAGATTGTGGTATTAAAAGAGAGAAGACAACTTTGTATTCTCCACAATAGAATGGAGTTGCAAAAAGAATGAACAGGACCTTGATGGAGAAGGATAGGAGTATGCTGAGTGGAACTGGACTGGAACTAAAGTTCTGGGCTGAAGCTGTAGCCACTGCCTGCTACCTAATAAATAGGTCTCCTACATCATCTCTTGTTGATAAGATGCCAATGGAAGCGTGGTCAGGCCACAAGCCTTCACTTGGACATCTAAGAGTGTTTGGTTGTGAGGCATATGCTCATGTGCCAAAGGAGAAGCAGACAAAATTGGACAACAAAGCTGTCAAATGTATCTTCATCGAATATAGTTATGGTGTGAAAGGATACAAGCTTTGGGATCCTATTGTACAAAAGGTATTTTATTCCAGAAGTGTTATTTTTAGAGAAACTAAGCCTTCTTCTATTATAGTGCAGCCAGAACAGATGGAAGAAAAGAAAGATGTGATTCAACTGCCTACTACACCTGAGAAAGTTGAATCGAGGCCCTTAGAAAGACAAGAAGTTGAGGAGAGCTCTATGAGTTCTGAATCATTAGAGGAAGAGGGAGAACCTAAAGTTGAACCTGAAAATGAACTAGATCTTGTTCGAAGATCTAGTAGATAGAGGAAAGCACCAGAAAGGTATGTATATTCTCCTGATAATTGGAGGTGTATATTTTCTTTGAATGCTAATATTGATGAACCAAGATCTGTAGAAGAGGCTCTTGGTATGAATGATTCAGAGTCCTGGAAAATAGCCATGGATGAAGAGATGGCTGCTCTTAAGAAGAATGACACATGGGACCTTGTACCATTTCCTGGAGGACGGAAGCCTATTGGTGTTAAATGGGTGTTCAAAAGGAAGATGGGTTCAGATGGAAGTATTGAGAAGTATAAAGCACGTTTGGTTGCAAAAGGTTACTCCCAAGTTGTAGGAGTTGATTATGGTGAAATTTTTTCTCCTGTAGAAAAAATGACATCCATTCGATTTTTACTTTCTATTGTAGTTGCTTATGATCTAGAGGTTGAGCAGATGGATGTGAAAACAACTTTCCTTCATGGAGATTTGGAGGAAGAAATTTATATGACACAGCCAGAGCACTTTGTGGTGAAAGGTAAAAGTCATTTGGTCTGTAAGTTGAAGAAATCCTTGTATGGCTTAAAACAAAGTCCTAGGATGTGGTACCAGAAGTTTGATACATATGTTTTGAGTTTGGGATTTGTGCGATCCAAATCTGATCACTGTATATATTACAAGTCTGATGGTGATTATTTCCTGGTTATTGCCTTATATGTTGATGACATGTTATTTATTGGAAAAGGAAAAGGTTTGATTGCATATGTGTTTACATTATCGGTGGTGCAATCAGTTGGATGAGCAAGCAACAAGCTGTGGTCGCTTTGTCCACTACAGAGGCAGAGTATATGGAAGCTACTCATGCCTACAAAGAAGCCATCTGGCTAAAGAGATTGTGTTCAGATATAGAGTTCAAACAGGGTGCAGTGACAATTTATAGTGATAGTCAGAGTGCAATCTGCCTAGCGGAGAACCCGACATTTCATGCCAGGACCAAGCACATTGATGTACAATATCATTTTGTGAGAGATATGGCCGAGGACGGCAAGGTGAAGCTGGAGAAGGTGGAGACTTTGGTGAATGTTGCTGATGCATTAACTAAGCCCGTGAGCACAGAGAAATTTAGATGGTGTTCCGAGTCCATGGGGCTCTTGGCCCCCAGCAATTAAGTCCACGACACTTTGGATCCCCTGACTCTTGCAAGGTGTTCGACAAGTGGGAGAATGTTGAGAATCGTGTCTCAACCTTGCAAGCTTTTTTCTAGAAAATTCTAGAATTTGTTTGTGGTAGTTCTCCACATGTTTATGTGTTGGAAAAAGGTGTATGAGTTGTTAAAAATGTGCCTTGTCCCTATTAGAATATAGGAGGGTTGTTTTTAGAGTATAAACAACTCATTGTATGAATTTAAAGGGGGTCTAAACTAGAGGATAAAATTATGGACGAAAATGTTCTTTTAACTTGGTTGTTTTCCCATCTTGGAGTTACAAATGACAAGTGGGTAACATGTGGCATGGTTGTTTTGCCCATGGTTTTGGCTCATGGTTTTGTAAAACCACAAATGGTTTCCAGGTTGTAAATCACTATAAAAGGAGGGCTTGGGGAGGTGTTTGTATCATTGAGTTCAGTTTGCAAGACTGAGTGCTAGAAGGAGTTTCTCTAAGTCCGAGTTCGAGTTGTGGTGATGCACTCCTGTAAGAACTTGCATTGCAAGTGTATTGTAATCTTCTTGATTTGATAATACATTGTGCGAGTTTTGGAGGGTGGGGTTTTTCTCCCAGAAGGGTTTCCCCACGGTAATTGCTGTGTTATGAGTTTATTGTGATGTTTCATTTATGCATGTTTATTTGTCCATTGAAATCTCTATGATAGCTAGTTGAATTTGCATAATCGTCCTCTCAATATTAGCGTAGGAAGCGATTCCGCGCACCTTTGCTTCCTTACACCCCGTTCACACTGCTATTTTGGAATTTCATAACTAATGTGGGCTCGTGCTTGGCAACGCAAGCTTTACTATTTTGCTATGTCCTGATGATACCACTAATTATTTAAAAGTTGGTTTCTTTGTAGAAATTACGTCAATGGCCACGACATTTTCCAAACGTTGGATAAAGAAATAGAGAAACAAGGACTGCCGCATGTAGCATGGAGTATGAGTGTGGCACAGTGCAGTCTCACATAAACAACATTTACAGCTGATTGCTGACTGAGCAAAAAGTACTCATGCATTTCGACCTTGAGATCTTTCCAAGAGCGAATAGTCATATTAACTTGTTCTTTTTTAATATTACATAGTAGTTCACGAAAAATGGGTTATAATATAATGGCCAAAGACTACGAAAAGTTCAAAAGCATCAAATCAAGCTACTACAAACAGGACAATCCTCAAAATAGTAAACGATATTATTCAAGTCACATTTTTGTCGAAAGGTTTTATATACAATAGTTATCTGATAAGTATAAGTTTTAAATTGAAACTTCTTCGAGGATAGAGAGGTATCTATTAAAATAGTTAATAATATTATTCAAATCATATTTTAGTTAGTAGGCTTTATATCAAAGTTACATAATTATTTAGCTATATGATATAAGAGTATAAGTCTTAAGTTGAAGCCTCTTCAACTAAGAGCCAAGGATTGAGGGGCATCCATTCCTTCAAAGTTGCCAAGGGCAAGGTCCTAGCCTCATCCCTTGCAGATCTAGTAGGCTAATTTAGAACTATCCAACTTCACTAGTAGACCAAAGGCCCATTGACATTCAAGTTATATTGACTTTGTTTACAAATGCACATTACATACAATCTAAATTGAATTTACTTGAACCAAATTTAAATTTACAACTCACTTGATCTAATAACAAAAAAGCTTGTTTATGTTAAATAGGTATAAATCCTTCAATATTTTTTAATTTCAATAAGTTGACTTATTAAAAAAAGAATTTATTTTTATCAAAATGATCAATATTGATAATTAAACAATTTTATCTATCAAATATAAATAAGTAATTTAATTATTTTCTTATGTACTCTTTTAACATAAATAGTTTATTATTCTCTCAATTTAGATAATACATTAGATATAAGCTTATCATTTTCTCTATAACTTTTGGAAGCTAATCAATCTCACCTTTAATTCAAGCCTGAGTATCTTTGGATATCATGCTATTGTAGCACTAGCACTTTCTCCCTCGTGAGAAAACCAAGCAAGGTATCCATGTTCTCCTTCACTTGGTTCTCCAATTTAAACCCTAAAATATAGGATTTCTTCTCCAAAACCCCAACCAAGGCTTCTATAGAAATCTATAGGATTACAACATAATCAACAAAGGGCTTAATGATCATCCCAATTTGCATGGTGAGAATATGAGGGAGCTACATAAGAATGGAAATTAATTTTCAAACGACTCATGTTGATGCTCACTCTATGCCTAGACATGTGTTCATGGTTCCCTCCAACTTAAATCCTAGAATCTTTAGATATAAAACCCTAGGTACTTAAGTGGCCTTAATGCCAAGTTATCCTAGATATTTTATCATATGCTAGATGTGTATGTCAATGTTGAAATGGAGAACTTGTAGGTACCTTAGCATTTTAGCCAAGGAAGACTTGTAGATGACCCACTTCTATATATAATCAAGGAATGACACCATGGAGATCTTTTTGGTTTCGTATGTTTTAAGTTTTTCTTTGTAGAAATTTTAAGTGGTTAGGAAACTAGAAATTTCTAGAGGTTTAGCTTCATGATCTTTAGTCATGAGTAAGTGATGATGGATGTTATCAAGGCTATGAAGAAAAAAGAGCTAGATGGGAGGAACATTACCATCAACTAGGACTAGTGTAGAAATGGTGGCAATAGTGGTTGCTACAACAATGATAGTGGTTCTTATGATGGTGACAACTACAAGTTTTGAATGTATATATGGTGGTGGCACTCATGGTAGTGGAGGATGTGGTGGTAACAATAGTGGATATAGTAGTGGCATTTTTCATTCTCATTTTCAACCATAACTAGGAGCACAATGAAAAAAATGTTGGAGTAGATATTTTCAATAAGGAAATAACAATGTTAAGGGATTTCTTACATCCTTGCAACGTGTATCATTTGGATGTGAATAACTTGTTTTTAATGCTAACTATAGGGAGTGATTATAAATTTTGGCAATTCAAGTTCATATAGACTAATATTTTCAGCGTAGTTTGAGCCAAACTTATAGTCATGGTTGTACTTTAAAGATCGTATAAGCTCAGGGGTAATATTCTTCTTAGAGAATTATCATGTTTAACTAGTCCCGAGCTAGGATTAAAGTTATATTATGTAACTTACTTCTAGGGAGATAAACTTATGTTATTTTCAAGCCAAAAATTGGATATGTCTCCCTAGATTATGGTTTTGCCTCATTTACATCATCGGTCAATTTTAACATAAAAATTAATATAAATATATTTACATAGTTTTTAGTTATATATATATATATAATCCACTTGCAGGTTTTTAATAAATCCACCATCTCTAGTAAATAAAGGAATCTATAAAACCAATAAACACAAAATACTTGTGAACAAAGGATTATATCATGATAAAAGTAAAATATTATTGAGTTGACATAACTACAAAGATTGAGAAAAATACAAGGAATCTCAATATATGAGATTCCAAATGCAATTAACACTAATTTGGCTAAATAGTATGTAACAACATTCCATTCTCTAGGAGTATAAATAAAAGAGATGGATCTATTTTTTTTTGAAATTTGAAGAATTTACTCCATAAAATATTCCAAACTCTAAGAAGATCCAAGAAACCTTCCTTTATTCAAAATAAAGACCAAAATTTTGGAATCTATTCACATATTATCTTCTTCCAACCCAATTCATAGGCTTTATCTAAACCCATAAGGATGAATTTAGCCTCCATCTTATCATTAATACCAAACCTTGTAGAAGAAGAAAAAACCAAGTGAACTAAACTAGCATTATTCTAGCTAACTCAACCAATCCTAATATCACCAAGATTATCACAAGAAGAACCATTTGTGTCAGTTTTGAAAAAAACTCAATATTGGAGGGGATCATTTAATTTCTCTATTCACATTAATAGAAGGTTTGATCTTGGAGTTAGAAATAGTATAGCCAACCAAATAATCCAAATCTAATTTCCTCAAAATATAAATATCCATAGAAGCTAAGAGTTCATCAATTGAACACTTAGCCACTAAGTTGTCTTTTATTGAGTATGTAGTGTAGAAAAATGTACTCCTTTGATTTTTCACACTATGTTTGGGTCTCTTAATTAATTGGACTTAATTAAACTTCTAATTTCCTAAATTATGCATCCATAAGCCTTATTATTCTCATTTTCTAAAAGGGAAACTGACATTAAACAAATGCACATTATTTTAAAACATATTGGATTATGTGTGTCTTGGAATTTGGGTCCTCCTTAAGTGCCAAGACCCTTGAATTTAAAATATTTTTTTGGCAACATTTTAATGATTCAAATTCAAGTTTCAAATGTCAACTTGTGGAATCTATTTTTTCAGGAAATTAGATAAACACCTATAAATTTACAAGGAATTTTTATCAATTCAAATTTCATATGAGAAAATATTATTGTCAAGAGCATTGAAGAGCAGATTTATCAAGCATCTACACCAACATTCAAGATCATATCATCATGTCAAAGTTCATGTGTGTTCATATTATGTTTTGGAGCTAACATTGTGATGTAGGTTTCAAGCATTCAAGCAAGCAATCAAGTGTCAAATAAAGCTATCATTCAAGCCAATTCATGCAAGAACCAATCCTCAGGGAGATGTGTTAGACTTTAGTCCTCTAAGGGTAGCCATTAAGGATTTGGTGAGTAGTGACATAGAGTTTTTTATTCATCAATCCTTGTCATTTGTCATTATCTTTCATTATCAAGGTTTAATTACCAAACTGGGGTTTGGCCAAGGAAAACTCCTATTCACCAAAAAAAAAAAAAAATTCCATCTCTTTGTGTTTGCAAATTTGCAAGTGGACTGAAATTGGATCAAAAGTGCAATTTTGCAAGGTTGACAAAGTTTTCATCAAAGTTGTCAAGCCATGGAAACTTATTTGCAAAAATTATTTTTGACTTTCTGACAATGGAATCTGAAGGAATTGCGAGTGCAAATCCGAAATCAAAGGACTATAAAATCAGATTTTTAATCCCTGTATAGAGACCCATTCGCCCTAGGGTGAATCTGTCCCGGTAGGACACTCAACAATAACTTTTGGTGATAGGTACACATTAGTCTACCATTCTCAGATCTGCCAAACAATTATTGTTTTTGTTTGTGCTATCCTTTATTTCAGCATTTTGAGTTTTACATCACATAATTGAGTTTATTAGGCATTTTATTTTCATCTCCCAAAAATGCATTTCAGTCTTATTTGTCATTTTTTTGTCATAATGGAAACAATAGATCCCCTAATAGGGTTGAATCACCTTAGGGTTGAAATTCAATCCTACCTTTGGAAGATCTCTTTTCCTAATGAAATTAGAAGAAAGATAGGTGCATCATATATTACAACAACATCCATTCATTCAACCCATTTTTTGTCATCTCATTTTTGTGACCTATTTTCCTTTGTTTCATTTTGGTGAACTCGATGTTCTTGCACTATAAGCTTTCTGATTTGGAGATCCTTCAAACCCTAGATCTAGGATTTTACATTAGTTTACATCGCATCTCATTTAGGGTTTTCAAAATTGCATTAGTTTGCATTTTATTTAGGATTTTGAAGTTATATTTTCCATTGTTTAAAACTTCAAAAATTCAAAAAATTGAATTCATTTCACATTATAGTTTGCATATTAGTGTTTTTCAATCATTTGCATAAGAAAATTCAAACAAAATTGCATCTAGAAAGTTGTCATTTTTCTTGTTGTTTGTCATCAAATTGCACTTGCACTTCATCATCAATTTCTAGAAATCTGTAACTGAAAGTGTCTATTTAAAACCTGAATTGGAGACCTTAAATATCAAATCAAAGACTTATAATTTATTTATTTTAACCCCTGTGCAAGGATCCATTTTCCCTACGGTGAATCTATCCTTAAACAAGTCATTTTCTGAATTTCCAAGCATTAATTTGTCTCTGTTTGCCTTACATCTTTCTATTTTCAAATCTCAATTTTAGTCTTTGGAGCTATAGTTTTCTGCAATTATTTGCATTCAAGTTAATTGGTCAAAACAAGTGCATAGTTAAAACATAAAATTTTCATTCAAAAGATATCATTTTTAGTTTCCTGCATTCAAAAATTAGAAAATTCTCACATGTCATATATGAAAATTACAATATCCTTTTATATTCTTGCATTGTGATTTTTATTTTTGGATGTTTGCTACATTTTTTAGTGCTTTTTGTCCATTTTGGGTGCACTTTTGGTTTGGTGAAACTTGTATGAGTATTGCATATTGGTGTCCTGTTGCTAATACTTCAATGAGATGTAGTTCAAGATTTGTGGAATCCTGTACTGGTACATCTGTTGTGGATCTTGGGTTTTCTAACTCTTTCACTCATAGTGTTAACACTAGTCAACCCATGTTGGAATCCATACTTGGAATTGTTGGAAATAGGATGCCATTTAATTGCAATCCTAAACATTATTTATTTCATGTATCTCCTAAGTCCTTGGAAAGTTTTCTCAAACATTAGGATTAGAAAGAGATTAATTTTGAATGAAATAATCATTTTAATTGAAATTTGTAATTAATTCTAAATGATAGGAGCATGTGAGGGCATCCAATATGAATTCCTAAATAATAGGGGCACATGGGGTGCCCACATGGAAGGTGACACTCACCTTAAGTTATATTAACTGTTTGGAGTAAAAGATAACACTTTTGAATGCATGTAAAGATCCTAGGAGTTAGGGATTGATGTTTACATGCATGAAGTTCAGTTCAATTCAGTTTAGTTCAGATCAGTTTAGTTTAGTTTAGTTCAGTATCAGTTCAGCTCAGTTCAATTTAGTTTAGTTTAGTTTAGTTCAGTTCAATTCAGTTTAGTTCAGTTATGGTTTAGTTATCCTTAGTTGCATGTAGTTAGTTTCAGTTGAATGCTAGTTGACTTCAGTTAACTTGGAATGCATGACTAATGACTTGAGTTGCATGAAAGATAACAGGTGACTACTTACAGTTAACAGGGGATGATCAATCATGCATAGTATTTGCATGAATGGTGGAGAGATATGTTTCAGTTAACAAAGATTTATTTGGACCCACCTTGGGCGTGCAAGTTGGCATCTTGGAGTTAACAGTTTTGCATGATAAGATATTTTATAAGGTTGAGTTAAGTGGGCCCATTCTTGGGTGCCAACTTTGAGGATAATCTTTGAAGATATATTCAGAATCAACGTTGAGTTATGATTTTAGTTTGGGATGCCCAAATGGATGAAGGACTTGTTTTGACATTGTTCTTCATAGTAGAACTCTACTTGCAAAGAATAGGCATGGATTTTGTGAGATAAGCATTGTGCTTTGTAATTGTAAACTTTTTGGAGTTTACAAGGCTCATTATTCTGTCTATTTCTTCTACAACCTTCTGTATTCATTCTACAAATGATAAAATGAATTAATTAGATAATCATCCACAAAGAATCTATAATAAAGAAAACATATTTAAATCAGGGTTTTGTGAGATAATCATTGTGCTTTGTAATTGTAAACTTTTTGGAGTTTACAAGGATCATTATTGTCTATTTATTGTAGCAAGTTGAAGAGAGTTTATTAGATTTTATTGCAGGTTGTGAAGAAGAATTGTTGAAGGAAAAAGAAGCATCGCAAGGAAGGATCGATAAAGAATTATTGTAATCTTTTTCTAAGGTTAAATAATACAAGCACTATTGATTCTTGGTAGAGTTTTTTCCCGAAAGGGTTTCTCCATGGTATATGTTGTGTAACTTCTTTCTTATGGTCTTATTATTCTACAAATCTTCTATCTACTTCTACAAACATTAAAAATAATTAAACAAATAATCATCCACAAAGAAATTGTAACAAAGAATACTTAATTATATCTACAACTAAAATAGTTTTACAAAGTATTAAGCTACATAATTACCTCCATTTTCAACATTTGGTATCAGAGCTAAGGTTGGGTAGAGTATTGGGATGCCTTTCTCTTAAAAGATTGAAGGTTTTTTGGCTGTAGTGGGAGCTTTTACTATTTTTTGTTATTGCTGATTTTGGAAAATAAGTTTGTTACAATGAGTTTGAATTCTCTTTTAGATATTGAAAGGTTCAATGGATCTAATTATGAGATATGGAAACTAAAAATGGAGGATCTCCTTGAAGAGAGAGATCAATGGTTAGCTGTTGGTAATGAGACAAAGTCACCTACAATGATGTCAGATGAGGATTGGGATAAGTTTGATAAGAAGGAAAGAGGGACCATAGGATTATGTCTTGTTGATGCTCTTCTCTTGAATGTTTCAGTAGAAACTACTATTGGTATATGGTGACTGATCATGCTATACTATATAGCCCATGGTATACTATACATCCCGACCCCCTGACCTTGCAAAAAGGGGGTTCAGATGGGTATTTCAGTATGATGAAAAACGTGATTATTCGCAAGATTGTAATAGGGTTTTTTACTGGATAATAAAAGTATTGGATGACTACGGTTTGGTGGATGTAGCCCGAATTGGGTGAACCACGTTAAATTCTTTGTGTTATGATTTATTCTGTGTATGTTTTAGTTTCTCTGTTTATTATATAAAATCTGCATTTAATTGTTAGATATGCCATCTCTAACCCTAACAAGTGGTATCAGAGCGGGTTGTGTTTCGATTATCATCTATAGGAAGATCTCACGGTTGAATGGGAGTCTCACGGTTGAGTGGGAGCAATGGCAGACGAGGGTAAGAAGGTTGAGAAGTTTAATGGGCAGAACTATCAGTTATGGAAGATGCAGATGGAGGACTATCTCTATCAGAAGGATTTATGGTGGCCATTGGAAGGGAAAGCCAAGAAACCTGTAACAATGTCAGATGAGGACTGGGAGATTTTGGATAGAAAGGCTCTTGGCAGTATTTGCCTATGCCTGGCACAATCAGTGGCATTCAATATTACAATAGCAAAGACAACTCAAGAGTTGATGGAAACCCTAGCGAAGTTATATGAAAAGCCTTCTGCTTCGAATAAGGTATTTATTATGAAGCGTTTATTTAATA